>OY728148.1:1224056208-1225334012 GCA_963277665.1 Viscum album
ATATTCATGCCAATCCATTCACTTTATATTAATAATTGATGTCAATTTATTTTCATTAAACAATGAAAATTTCTATTTAAGGGTTCATACCATTAATCATTTAGTTCCAATTTAATAAGAGGAAAGATAAAAATGATTTCCCATTTGTAAATATCAATTCATCAACTTAAATTAATTAAATCATTTAGGAATTCTAATCAATCACACCAACAGGTGGTTCAATTATTAATATATAAGGGGGAACATAGACATAAGCATAGAACACCCAATGGGGTGGCTCAAGTTGAGGTATTTGGCCTCTAACTACAATAAGAGGTTCTAATGGGGACTTGATATACTAAATAAAAAACTAAACTAACGAAAATTGATTTTATGGAAAAATAGTGGGTGAAATCAGTGTGCGACATAATGAATACAATTATAAACCAATGAGACTTTAGGAAAAAGTCATAGACCATCGACCTTGTGTCGTTAGATGAACATCGATCCAGTATCATCCCTTGATTTGGTATTAATTAGAATAAAATAGAGGAATGGATAAATTAAATGAAAATATGGCATTTTAGATTGCACAAAAATAGCACCAAATATGTAGAGATAATCAGTGAAAAGAAGGAATCATATCGAATCTCTTACTAGTGGATATCCAATGAGGCAGACGACGACATAATCAGAGTTTAGAAATGTGAGTTACTTCAATTCCTAGGTTGAAGTGGAGGAGGAGCTTCAACAGGAGGGGAGTGGTTTGAATGAGAAATGATGGGATAATGGATGGTGAGAAATAAAAATAAGGGTGTTAAAATCCAAAATTCACCCCTTTTCAAGAGGTCATAGGGGTTTCCTACATGGTTGAACAAACTGTGTACCAACTGTGTGACATGAACTGTTCAAGGCACCCCCTTGCACGAGATAGGACCATGGTTTGAATAACTATATACATTCCATGAAAAAAACCTTGGTAAAAAGGCCTACAACATTCACAGGGTCATGTGGCCTATGCTACATGGTTAGGAAAAATCATGAAGCTCCTCGCTATAAATTTTTTCACCCTTAATGGTTTAAAAAACAATGCAGTTTGGGTGGAACTGTTTATACTAACAGTGCATCCCATTTGTTTCCTCCAAAATTCAAGGAACCCAGCTCCTCAAAATCCTCATACACCCTTGAAGACACCTAAATATTATTAGGCATTCACATTATGCCAAACTCCATGAATTATACTTCAATTAAACATTTCCTTAACATAGAGAATAATCAGGGTGTTACGCCCCCTCTCCCACATAAGACAACTTTTCATTTAGTTTCCCTTCATGGGGTAATAAAATACCATCTATGAAGATATCAATTCAATGTGCACATACGTCAGACTCTCTCTATACTAGGTCTTATCCTATACATGATCATTCTTCCATACCACTCAAACAAAAGGAACTGGCCTTCCATGGGGAGTCGTCGTGCTCTGGTCAACTATGCATATAAGATGATCCTCAAAGGATGCACATACCTCCAACTCCAACTCATATGAATGAGAAATGTGAGATGGGTCTGAATAATAATGATATAACTGTGAAATGTGAAACACTACTTTCATAGATTTGTATCTCTTAGGGAGTGATATATGATAAGATACTGATCTGAACCTCTTTAGAACCTCAAAAGGTCCAGTGAAACAAGTTGAAAACTTACCCTTACCATATAAACCATAAATTCCCTAGTCTAATCAACACATAGAATAATACATGAACCCTAGCCATGAACTCTAGGTCTTATCAATGGAAATTAGCATTTGAATTATTTCTATACTAGGTCGTAGCCATTAATTTCCTACTTAGATGAACATGATCTGAAGTTTCCTAAAAGAGACGAGGTCTAAGTAGTGTTGTCTCCCCAGCCTCTAACCAACATAGAGGAGATTGGAATGGCATACCATATAATATATCCTAAGGATCCATTTTTAATCGTCAAATGAAAACTATTATTATAGTCCAACTCGGCTAGGGGTATATGTTTCTCCCAAGAACCTCCAAAATCAAGGAATCATGCTCTGAACATGTCCTTTAACACATGTATCATCCTCTTTGATTTCTCATCAGTTTGAGGGTGGTGGGTTGTACTCAAAAGTACCTTTACACCAAGTTTCCTCTACATCCCATACTATAAATAAGAAGTAAAATGACAATTTATATCCGATATAATAGTCCATGGAACCCCATGAAGTTGGATAATCTCCCAAACATTGATCCTTCTAAGATTATCCACAGAAAAGGTCTCCATGATAAGAAAAAAGTGAGACCTTAATGACCCGTATCGATGATAAAACATAGAACATCATCCCCTCGAGGGGATCTCAGTAATCAAGTTACAAATTCCGTGGTGATGTCATAGAATTTCCAGTCCCAAATGGGAAATGGATTCAAAAGGCATGCTGGTCACTGGTGTTTTGCTTTCATCTACTAATAGGTGGAACACCTAGTAACAAAGAAAACTATCTCCCTTTTCATACCAGGCCACCAGTATTGGTGATTTAGATCATGATACATCTTTGTAATCCCATGGTTTACCGCCTATGTAGAAGCAAGAGACTCTCACTTCAATTACTCCTGGATGTCTTTAGGAACCCAAACATGTTTGTGGATGTGTAAGACCTCATCCTTATCAACGATCCATCCTGGATGTGGTTCATCACGTGAAACACTCTCCCTTAGGAATATGCCCTCAAGATCCGATAGTTGCCTCATCTTTACCACTCTCAGAGTATTGAGGTCACTACCAGAGCTATAAGGATATGATGTCCATGATACAGTTGGACCTCTTTGTGCATCTTATAAAACAGGTCCATAAATTGGAACACATGACTTTCCTCTTGAACTACTTGTGTCTTATTCCTCCAACACAAAGAATCCACTAAAGCATTTCCCTTCTAAGGCACATAGGTAAACTCAAAATTGAAGGACATCAGGTATTCAACCCACCTTCTTTGCTTGGGGTTCAAGTCATGTTGTGTAAACACATAATTGAGGCTTTTGTAATCTGTATACACTGAAAAATGTACTCTAAGAAAATAATGCTTCCAATAACCCAAGGCATGAACAACTACTACTAAGCTCGAGATCATGTGTCAGGTATTTTCTCTAATGTGGCATCAACTGACGAGACCCATATGCCATGACTCGATCATCCACTATGAGAAAAAGCGTTTTTTTTTGTGATGGGTCAGCCACCCATCGCAAATAGTCTGTCGAAACTGGCTATTTGCGATGGGAAATTTATCCCGTCATAAATAGTCAGTAAAAAAGAGTATTTGTGACGGGAATAGGTTCTTGCCACAAATACAATTTGTGTGCCATGCGCACCGACCTGCGTGGAGATTATTTGTGACGGGAATATACCCCGGTCGAAATTACTATCCTTCATTCTTTGTTATTTGCAACGGGAGGCAAATCCCATCACAAATGCTATGCCAATAAGAATGTATTTGTGACAGGACCCGTCACAAATACCTTCCGCCATATTTTTTTATTTTCCAAAGGATTTACTATCACTGCTAATATTTTTTTTACCGCCACCAAAATTAAGGCTAGTGGAACTATTTGCGATGGAATTCTCGTTGCAAATACTCTCTCCACAAGTGATCTAACCTATATATACCCTCCCATGCCCCGGTTTTTTTTCATTTCAACCTTCTCTGAACTATCTCTCACTCTCTACTCTCATATTTTTCATCTACATGCTTCAATGTTTTTAACTTTTCAGTGGAGTAAGTACCAAGTTTTGTATCCATCAAACGATTAAGTTTTAATGTATTTATTTAAGGTTTTTTTTATTTTTTTTATTTTTTATTTAATATTAGTATTAATAATAATTATTTAGCGGTAATTAGATTTAATTATAATTATTTAGTTTTATTTTTCATTAATTAGTTTTAGAAATATTTTCTTTTAATTAGCATTGATTTTTTTAATTAAAAGTAAACAGTTTTAATTTGTAATAGTTTATTTCAATTAATAATTTGTTATATTTACTAATAATTAGTGGTAATATGAAATAATTGGAATTAATTAGTAATAATTATTAATTATTAGTATTAATTATTATTAATTAGTAATAATTAGTAATAATTAATTTTAATTAGTAATAATTAGTAATAAATTGTAATAATTAAATACGATTGTTATAAATTCATAGACTTTACAATAAGTTAATATAAAATCATATAAATAATTATAAATTATTATAAATTAATAAAAAGAAATTATAAACTAACAGAGATTGGTAATAAATTGTACAAATTAGTGATAAACTAACATAAATAAGTACTAATTAGTGGTAATTAGTAATAATTAGTATAAATTACTAATAAATAGAAATAATTAATAATAGTTAGTAATAATTAGTATTAATTAGTAATAACCTATATTAATTATTAATTATTAGTATTAATTAGTTTTAATTAGTATTAGTTAGTTATAATTCGTAATAATTATTAAAAATTGTTATAAATTAATAAAAATTAATAAATTAATAGAATTTATAAAAAAATGGAAAAAATAGTATAAATTATTAAAAATTATTAAAAACTAATTAAAAATTTTATAAACTAATACAAATTAGTAATAAATTGTTAAAATTAGTAATTAAAGATATAAAATTAGTAAAAATTAATAATAATTTGTAATAATTTGTAAAAAATTGTAGTAATAAGTAAAAAATTTGTATAAATTAATAAAAAATAATAAATTTATATAATTTATAATAAATAGGAGAAAATTAGTATAAATTATTATAAATTATTGAAAATTTTTATAAAAAAATTATAAACTAATAGAAATTAATAATAAAATGTAAAAATTGGTAATAAACTAATAAAAATTAGTAAATATTAGTGATAAATTATTATAAACTAAAAAACATTAGTACTAATTAGTTGTAATTAGTGATAATTAGTATAAATTTGTAATGTTTTTTTATTAATTAGTAATAATTTGTAATAATTATTAATAATAAGTACTAATTAGTAATAATTAGGTATTAATTAGTATTAATTATTATTAATTAGTATTAATTAGTATTAGTTAGTATTAGTTAGTAATAATTAGTAGTAATTAGTAGAAATTAGTAATAATTTGTAGTAATTTGTAGTAATTAGTATAAATTAGTATTAATAAGTCTAAATATAAATAAATAAGTATAAATTATTAATAATTAGTATAAATTTGTATAAATTATTATAAATTAGTATAAGTTAGTATAAATTAGTATTAATTAGTATTAATTTGTAATAATTAGTAATGATTAGTAGTAATAATTAGTAATAATTGGTAATAATTATTAATAATTAGTATTAATTAGTAATAATGTGTAATAATTAGTAATAATTTTTAATAATTAGTAAAAAATTATAAATTAATAAAAATTAATAAATTGGTAGAATTTAAAATAAATTGACCTAAAATAGTATAAATTATTAACTATTAATTAAAAAATTATAAAATAAAATGTAAAAATAAGTAATATACTAATAAAAATTAGTAAATATTAGTAATAAATTGTTATAAAATAATAAAAATTAGTACTATTTAGTGGTAATTAGTGATAATTAGTATAAATTGTACATAATTGTTATTAGTTAGTAATAATTAGTAATAATTGTTAATAATAAGTATTAATTAGTAATAATTATTTATTAATCAGTATTAATTAGTATTAATTAGTAGTAGTTAGAAGTAATTATTAGTAATTAGTTGTAATGAGTAGTAATTAGTGGTAATTAGTAGTAATTAGTATTAGTTAGTATTAGTTAGTATTAATTAGAATAAATTAGTATAAATTAGTATAATTTAGTAGTAATTAGTATAAATTAGTATTAATTAGTATAAATAAGTATAAATTAGTATAAATTGGTATAACTTAGTGAGCAACATACTGTGGATAGTTGATATTTTATTAGTTTTAAAATTAACTGCAAATAATATTTTAACTTTTTTAATTTTAAATTGAAATTTAACAAGTTATATGAGGATAAAACATCTAAAAATCAGGACCAGGCTCAGACTAAGATTGAGGATCATACCATAAGTACAATAGAATTTGATAATACAACATGGATGTAGGTGACTTATTATGCCTTCGAGAAAGGATGTGTTCTTGGTATAGACTCTCTATTGATTCCTGGGAGTTATTATGGTACCACTGTGATATGAACATTCTGTTTGAGGGGTCTCATAGAGAGTCATCATCATCTGCTACACCGTATGAGGAGAAGCTATGATATCAAGGAAGATATTATAGAGACCATGTGTAGGGAGTAGGAGGGTCTCCATCAACAGTGGGAGCAACAACGGGAGGAGATGCCTTGATGGTAAGAGTAGCAGCATGAGCAGATGATGGAGTGCATGCGACGTCGGACTCCTGGATTAGGGATGGAGTTCTCTCCACCACCTCCTCCAGATGATCCCCTCCCCCACAATGATTTATATATTTGTATTTGATAAAAATTTGAATGTACGTATCTATTGTAATATTTTTATTGATTCATATATTTTCAATTTCATAGTGCGTATTTTATATTGTTGTGGATAATTTTTTTATTATTTGTATTATTATTATTTTTTTAATTTTTTAGATTATTTTCGATGGGTGGGAATTCCCATCATAAATAATGTATTTATAAAACTAGATAATAGTATTTATGCGGGATTGTATACTGTCACAAATACTTTTATTTGCATCGCTCCATTGCAAAAAATAATAATTGTGATTTCATTTTCTGAAACGGGTAATTTGTGATGGATCCCCATCACAAATGATTATTTTTAATTTTTTATCATTGAAAATAACCCGTCAAAAATAGTTTAATGTTTTTTTGGTGCTATCGTACAACTCAGACTCATCATACCCTATGATGTAGCACCATGATTTTACAGAATATGTTGTAACTATAAAAATCACCAAAATTCATTCCCATGGTTCTCAATGTACTAATATATTTTCAAAACACCAAAAATAACTCTATTATTTTATCAAACCATCATAAATACTTCTAAACCAAGATAAAAAAATTAGAACACCAACTAAACCAAATGTACAAAAATCTTAAAAGATATTGTTGTCACAATTTTGTTCCAAATAATATTTCACTTGCTTGTCCCCTTATTGAAGTACTTATTTCATCATGAACTTCACTATAAGGCCACCATGAACATTCTCCCACACTCACTCTATTTCTTAAGACACCTCCTAAGCCTCCAAATACCTCCAAAAATGAAATCCTAGATATATTCCAACCCCTTTATTACTAATAAAAATCTCAATTTTGAAAACATCACTTTGAAACAAAAATCAACATTTACCCATATTTTACCATCCCAAAAAATAACGACCATTAAAAACTTTTCACAAAACACTTCTAATAGATGAGGAATGTCCTTAATCATATTATATGAACCATCCTGATCACTAAAACATGATGCATTGCCTCAATTCTACAGCTCCTGTTGGTTATAGTTGTAATGACATTACACCCAAAACTATAACCATTACTCTAAAACCCTCTAGCCTAAACATCAGGGTAATAATTATTTCCACCAACTCCATATTGATCCCCCACTTCCAATGGAATTCCTAAATTATAAAACCATAGATGATGTACGATATCAATTCATATTACTAGTCTTTATTGGACCATCTCTCTCCTAACATTTCACCAAAGTATAATCCAACCACCATCTCAAAATTAGTGACCACTAGTTATAAATTTCACTAAATTACTCAATTATCATTAATTAATAACCAAACCTGGGTATTTTCAATTTACCACACATAACCTTGTTTCTTGCATCCAAGTACTGTGAAAAAAATGAAGAACCCTCTGGGTTGGTCCTATTAACACATAACTCCCAACGTTCACCAAAAACAACTCATAACAAGTGTCATGCATTTATATTATCTATATTATGCTACCCAGCATAAGAATTTCCTATTCACTAAATCAAAAGTATGATATTTCTTTAAATACACTTCTATTTAAACACTAACACTCATGATATCCAATATAATTTATCAGACAAGTCCACATTTGAATCCCCCACTCTATCTAACACATTTCATAGGATAAAGGGAACACACCCCATTTCTCCATTCCATAATAGTGATTATGTGCATCACACATTTCCACCATAATTTCACATTTGATAGTAAACCATACTTAACTCCATCCAATTGGATAATTAATGAGTCCTTCACCCAACCATAATAAAATGGAACCTCTGAAGATCCTAAACCCCAAATAGGTTTCAAGGGAATGAACATGTACATTTCAAAAATGACATATCCACATAATATTAGAACTCTCTTCTTTCACATGAGGATGAAAATTCTAAGAGTAATGTACCTCACTCAATCACTCAAAATTAATTTTTTATTCAACAAACCTGATCATCAATGTGATGAAAGTGATGCAGACCAAGGGAATCAATGAATATAATGGACATACAATCTAAAGGAAAATAGAAAGTACAAATATAAAGAGAGAGTTTATTACATGATCTCCCTTTACATACAAGGATATCAACCAAAAAATTCCCTTACCTCCATGTTTTTAAAACCAATGAACCTTGATTAATGAGATGCTTACATATTATTTTGAAATAAATAAAATCCATGGGAATATTTGAGTTATTGTTAAAATAGTTCACAAAGGTTTTAGAATCAGACTCCACTAGAGTGAGATGACTATTGTGCTATTTTCATATAGAATTTTCATTATGGAAAGCCATTTACTCTACCCCCAAGGAGTTTCCTAGGTCATTGAAGGAACAACTTCCAAGGATAATCGACCCCCACATCATGAACTAGCCCTCCCCCCTCATTCGTCAATCAATAAAATATCCATCAACATTCAATTTCAAACATGAAATTAGAGGTTCCCACCTCACCCATCACCCTAAAGAAGATGGTATGTTAGCCTCAAGAGAAATGTCATGCTGAGGGATAATTCTTATTATGAAATACCCTGAAATCCCCCCTTGGAATGAGGGTTCCAAGTTCAAAAACTAGATTTCTCACCCGGACCAGGATTCCAAGGTGGGAAGAAATCCATATTTATCTCACTTTATTCATGGACTCGAAAAGTACCTAGAAAATTATATAGAAAACCACACTACATGGTTTGGTATTGAAACCTTATGGATCCTCCCCCTAGAACCAAGTACATAAGAAGGATTGTATCAAATCTCTGAGAAAAAAATTCATGTACATTGAAAAATGAAGTCCCATATGATTATAGACCATTATCCTTTGATAAAAATATTAAAAACTAATTATGTACATGGATTCTTATAGTAAGAGCATCGAGACTCTATGAAAACTCCTCATTGTTTTTGGAAATTATCATTCTTGTGGATTTATTGATTCCTCATTCTTTATACCATGAAGTTATTATTAGTTGGTATCTCATAACACCAAAGATTACTCACCCATTCATAATCCTCGAGAACCTCCTGAGTCAGTTAGCAATACTCTTTTGTATTGAAAAGGCTAGATGGAATACTTGAGGAAAAAACATATCGGGAACAATGACCATGCTAATAATATCAGGAAAGACCATTTTCTCCTGAGAAAGTGTCACACTAGTGAATATTGTATATAGGATCACCTCTATGAAAGAAATTTTAGGGACTCAATGACCTAGAAAAAACTTCACTAACTCAATTATATTTCCAATACTTTATATATCAACAACAAACCCCCAATGTTCCATGTCCTTCAAAACATCCAAGTGGTATATCATACATCTCACAAGGTAGGAAGATCTTTTGGATTGGTCAGATAAACCCCTACAATACTCATTGTACCTATCTTTCATACAATTCAACCAAATGGTTTTCCCTTCAATAATATCCCATGAAAATCTCACCTTCCTTCGTTTTGTGGAACCTGAGATACCACATAGGTTCACCCCTTCCATGATCAGTCATGTGAGCTAACCCCAAAATTCCCAAAGACAGTTACCTTCCTTATTGTAATCCCAAATGAAGGATTGAATTTTTTTAAAAATCATGCTAATGGTTCCTTTGGGAACCTTGATCACAAAAAAAGTGTGCATTGGAGAGGACATTAAAATGAAGTTCACCATAGTGACCCTCCCTCTAAATTAAAGGTAAATTTTCTTATAGTTATAGTTGTAGGAAGTGATATGACTAAAAATATTATTGAAATTTTCATTCTTTATCCTAACTTCTGATATGGTTTCCCCCAAATACACTATTTATATATTCCTCTTTTTAATTCTTAGCTTGTCCTGAATATGATAAATTTTTATATGACCACAATATTTTGAATTATATATATGAATTTTAGTCTGATTAATCCATTTCCCACTCCAACCACTATATCAGTCCATCAACCTGTGGAAGCCTTCAATCAACCTGTGTCTACCATTAAATAAAAATAAGATATCAATAATGAAAATTAGATGATAAATGGTACCATATCTATATCTGTTTCTATATGGAAATATCCCCCTACCCCCCCCCCCCCCAAGTCATTTTTTATATTTTTGTTGAGTGACTATTGATAAATAATAAAAAGGATATGGGGCACTGAATAACTATTTCCCAAACCAAAAACAGTCTTAATTAATTTTATAATCCCCCACAATATTTACAATGAGAACCAGGTAGAGGAATAACACCTTATAAATAAATCAAACACCCATTCCATGAAACTATATTTCCTTATAACCTTAATGATGATACCATACTTCATCTAGTAATAAGACTTATCCACTTCATCTTTGATCATGTTATTAGAAAAAACACCAATTAATTGATTCCATCCACCATTTCCTTAGCTATACTTATAGCCCCTTGAATGTTATACCCCCTGATAAAACCATTCTTATCCTATGATATATCCATTGGAAACACCAAATCAAATATTATGTTTAGTAGTCATTCAAGAATATTGTACTAAAAGATACAAAAATAAATTGTTCTGACTATTCCAGAGATACGGGGTCACTGATCTTCAATTTCAGCACTATAGTAGGAGAAAAAGTAACCCTAGTGAGCACCCACCTCTGAAAAATATATTTAAAATCTTTGAACACATGATCCTTGCTAATGTATTATCCATGAAAAAATTATCCTAGTAATCCTTTTAGGGTAGGATCTCTTTTTTAATTCAATATGGAAGGAACACCTTTGATCTCTTCCTCCAAGATAGTGGGCTCCAAAACCTTATTTCCCCTATCCATAATCATTATAGGAATATTCTATAAAAATTATATCTCTCTGTGCATCCCTGGTTGACCCCCACCATTCATATTAGATAGACCTGAGAGAAGATATTTGAAGTGTTTCTTGGATAAACTCCCCAAAAACTCCAAATCTTCAGTAAAGGATTCATCTTTTAGTTGAATACTAATTATTCTACTAAACCTATTCTCCTTTAGACTAGCCTAAAAATATGTTGTATTTCCCCCCCCCCCTAGAGAATCCAAAGATCCCTTGATTTCTACATTGAATCCCTCTCTATTTTGAGCAACCTCTCAGACAATATATTTTTCATACGATCTAGGGTGATGAAGATATCATCACTTGAGGCTTCCTATAGCATCGCCAAAAAAGAATCAATTTTCATATTGATCTATCATTGAATGTAATCATAGTTATAATTATTCAAATTCCATTTCTAAATATCCTTCTTGATCCTTTTTAAATGATCATTGAGTTCCACCTAAGAAGGACCTTTCACTAGTTTTTTCCTAAACATTTTGATAGTTTACATGAAATCTTCTTTCCACAACCAACTGGAAGAGTTAAATAAGTAATTCCCCCATCTTGTATCACCCCTCTCAAGTTGAACTAATATAGGGGAAGTGTCGGATAGAGAAAAAATCATATATTGGACTGTAGCTTGAGGAAATGTATCAAGTCCCTAATGGTTTAATAAGAAGTGATCCAGCCTACTCAAGATTCTAAAACTACCATTCCAAATATTACACTTGGTAAATGGGTCTCTAAAAAAGCTCATGTCTAGAAGACTGCTCCAAAACCTAAATATTTTGAAATATTCCATTAGAATATTCGTCCCTTCTTCTATGAGCCATCGACAATAGTGTTTATGTAACCTACCACAAACTAAGTAGAGAAAGATGATCCACCTATATGGTGGAGAATTTCATGTAGGTCTAGAAAGGAAAAACAATATTCGTGAAAGTATGTACATGAATAAGTCCAACCTGAATGGAACACCCATGAAAGTCCCACATGCATAGAAGAATAGCATAATATACCTATATGATGGACTTGCGTAGAAAAAATACTTCACCTAGGGTCCTAGGTTTCCTTTAAATAGGACCCTTGGTCTCCCCGTTTTAAGAGAGGGGAAGATTAAAAGGTGGCTCAAAGCTCTACTCTGTATAATCTTTCACCCAATTACTCAAAAACATCTATATAGCTCTCTAAGAATAAAAAAAAAAGAGGTAATTAATGGGAAAAGAAAGACGATATTTCCTTTAACATCTAAAAAACACCATATCTATGTAAGGATCCCCTACTCCCTAGTCTATATCCACTAGGTTGAAGCTTCATTCATATGCTTATGGTTGCATGAGGTTCATCCAAATACCCCAAAAGAAAACACTTGAGGCTTTGATGAAGGGTGTTCCAAAGCATTATTTATTGGGTTTTCTATTTCCCAATAGGTACGTCCAGCTTTCCTAGGTCTTACTTGGGTGAGGTTTCTCTATCTGGACTTGGTAGAATTTGGGAGAATCTATAACTAGCTCGCCTAGGTGTCACCTGTGTTAATATAATATTGGCATTACCATGTATCACCTGGGTAAATTCAAGGCCAACTAATTAAGGTCCAATTTTTAATTTTCAAGTCCAACTCACCCTATTATCACCTAGGAAATGTTAATGATATCTCAACAAGATATTACCAGGGTGAATTACTCTTTAGGTCACCCAAGAACCACCCAGGTGAGACAACCTCTAACACCTCTATCATGTATCCAATGAAAGGGAACCCCTTCTAGAGTAATCCCTTAGTGTTTCTTGTAGGACATTCCCCTTCCTTTGGTATCCTCTCCATCTTCCACCAAAAGATGAAGGAGATTTTTTAGATTTCTAGATCTTTTAAATCCTCTTGTTTCTCACACCAAGCATGACTCATGCAGGCATAGAGTTTAGTGGATATCATTTCATTAATGTTATCAAATATTCACCTTGGTCTTACTACTATATGTAATCCCTATAACCATGTTATCACCACCTCAAAGGGCCATATTCCTTGTGTGGAAAACCATAAAAGTTATATATTCCTAATAAAGAAACCTTGGGCCTCCTATTAGATGTAATCTCTAACCATTATGAACTATATGGGCTTTGATTCCAATCCAAACAAGATATGTTGGAAGCCTCTTCAAGGTTCAAACACAACACCTCAATAAACCCTAATCTACTAAGGTACATACCCCATGTAGGGTTAAATTCAACTCCAAGGTCTATATACCTTCCAATAATTTTCCATAACCATCCTTATTGGGATGAATTTGATGTAAAATCATGTCCCCACATAGGATTACACATCCCTTCTAGGTCCCCTTCTTCGCATACTAACCTTCAAAGGGACATATTCCCAATGAAGAAACCTTGGGCCACCAGCTAGGTGTAAGGGATGGAACCATGTTATCACCACCTCAAAGGTCTGTCCTTATGAGACAAACTTTCAAAGGGACATATTCTGGATGAAGTAACTATGGGACTCCTATTAGGTGTAATCCCCAACTATTCCAAACTAAGTGGGATTTGATTACCAACCAAATGGGATATATAAGAATCCTCTTCCAGGTTTAAACTAGATTCTATATTTAATCCTAATATAATTTGTTCCATACTCCTAGTAGGGTAAAATACAACATAGAGGTCCATATTCCATCTGAGCCTTTCTATCACCATCCTTATTGGGATACATTCAAAGTAAGATCATACACCCACTTGAGAGGCCACATTCTTTCTTGGTACCATTCATCCCATCCTCATCAGTCCATATTACTAATGAGGGCCACCATCATAGGTCCATATCCCCTAATAGAGAAACCATATAAAGGTTATTTTGGTGTAATTCCTACACCATCCTTTGCTTGGAATCTTTCACCAAGATGTGCATACTACATGATGATTAACTACTTGGGTTTATACTTATCACATGAACCTAAAAGGTATGATGTGTTATGTTTATGTGGTACCAAACTATGTAGGTTCTGATTCATCTCATGATGATACATAATAATCCCCTATGATGGGCTTGATCCCAACATTAAAACAACTTTCATATCCCTAGATAATGATAAATTCTAGAGTGCCTAAATGTGTATCTTAAAATAATCATAAAAAAATGTAACCAGGGTAGATGTCCTCTATTATGTACATATTGTTTCATTGATGGAGAACCTATAATATGAATAGATGGTTTAATCGATGGATAACCTCGATACATGCAAATGGTTTCCCATAAACTCATGTCTATAATTTATTGGTAATACATATGGGTGACCAATTCCATATTTTTAATTTTAAAAAAGAATTCATGAATGTGTCTTAAATATATAATAGAGTCCCAAAGTGGGCAATAATCTCTCCCAAAAGGATGTGATAGGCATGAACTCCCATCCTCTCAACCAATGTGATTTACTAAGAATTGTTGGTTAAACATCCTAATGACTTCTTACCTTTGGAATGAAGGGGAATGATCCATAATGGAAAAGAGATCCATTGAGGGTTTCTGAATCCATGAATTAAACCCATTTTAAACCAACAAGAAAGGGATGCAAATAAAAAATTTGAACACAACATGAATGATTGGGAAATCATACTCAACTCCCCAAAATCAATTGTCAAGCCCTAAATATTATTCAGAAATAAAAATGGTGAACCCGATATGAATTATTTCATTAATACTATATTGATTTTGTATCCCGTATCAAATTACACTTTTTGATTTGGTAAAATGAAAGAGGGAAAAATGGATGCATTCAAAGAATTAATTGAACATGTGTTTATATATTGTGATGAATCTTTGACGAGATCTATTATTGGTTTTTTATATATATACATTTCTAGGAAATTTTGATAGATCTTACTTCAATCCAAATGGTTACATAACAACTAGAAATAACATATGCATCAATTGCTGCACAACCTAGGTCCTAATCCAACAGGAGGAAGACAATTTCTATCCTAGAATCTTCAACATAATGCTCCAAGAACAATAATTTGGGTGTACCATCTTAATGGTACTATCCCAGCATTGGTGGAAGTGCACAAATCTATCTAATAAATGAAACCACACTAATTGTCCACTCAGTGATGACTAGTGTCCAAGAATAACACATCACTCATCACCATCATAAATCATTTCTAGGGTCTTTTCCCATAACAAAATAGATGTTTCCTCCCTTAACTTATGTAGTAAACCAAGAGGTCAGAAATGGAATCATCTTGACAACACATGAGTCTCCATAAAGGGATCCTTTCAGAAAATTCCTCCATCAAATCAGTGTGGCATTAATTCCTCAACATGATGAGGATGCCACACCATAGGCTCTAGCTTAGGTCACTCAAACCTAAGCATCCATGGGAGCTCACCAAGTATAGTAATCAAAAAACCAGGGATAATCCCACATTCTTGTTACCTTCAAATAATTTCACAAACAAAAATGGTGTTATACTACAAAAATATGATAATTACTAGTCATGTACATCAATCCAGCTAGCATGGTCTAAAAAAACTAGAGAAACTAGATGGAAGATCCTGACAACAAGCAGGGGGAACCCTATCTATGCACCCATATATGAAGACTGATAGTATCTTATATAATGAAATAGAGGATAAGAGTAGGATTTTATCTCTTCTCCAACATGGAAATGGGTGTATATTCATGTTTCATCTACATAAGTCAGCCAACATATCCTCGTAATGATGGAAGGGAAGGAAACAATCCTTCCCACATTTTGCAAACCTACCAAGATATAATTTCATCAACGATAGTTTCTAGAAGTCGGTTATACAACCCCACAGTCTCATTATGGGTGATTCGTTAGTATAATATGAGAGTCACTTAAGAGTAGGAACATATCCCTATTCATTTCAAGGTGGGTTTTCAACAAATTTATCTGATAAATATACAACAAAAATGGGCACATATCCCCATTAAAACTAAAGGTATTCGGTCCATTCCAATGGCCTCTCTAGGGTAGTCATATATCCCCATAAAAACACTAGATATTTTTTGGAAAATTCCGGTAGTATAACAATATTTTATTAATTTGGTTATTATGTATGAATGTCTTTGTAAAAAACATGTAACTCAAGTAGACTAAAGAAGATCACCCAAAAATAAGTCCCAAAAAAGGATATTTGAAAATAAAAAATAGTTCAATTATCATAATATAATCAAATATGGAATTATTGAGGCCATAAAACATCTATAAATGTTGGATCAAGACCCTACTAATCCATTACAGAAGTATAGAAACAGTGGTTACATTTGTGAGGTCCCCCCCATGCAATTTTTCTTCTAGAAACTCTGGAGTTCATCCCTAGAAAATTTATCATGAATGCCTATTTCATGGTCAATAAATGATTAATAAAGAGAACAATTATTCTTATGAGTACCATAGACACCCTCCCCATGGTCATAAGGTTAGACAACAAGAAGCTCCTTCCCTTTACAACATTCATAACAAAGGTCCTACCTAGTGAATAAAAATAGAAATTATTCATATGGTCAGAAGTTAAGTCGTGATGGTAATACTCCCCATGATGTATTTCACTACAAAGGCCCTCCTTGTAGTTATATTTCATTTTATAATAGTGTCCCCTTTTGACTAATCAATTATGAGAAATCCCTCACATCATGAGGTGCTTGGGATGATGAGGCCAGTCATACCATATACCATTTCAATGACTGGTGATATTATTTCTCAACTAGAATACATTCTAATTAAATGATCATTATATGAACCTCCATTGGATTGTCTGCCTTCCAACATAATATAAGAGATTCTATAAAATTTCACATTTACAATAAGGTGGTTGAGAAAATTCAACTTTAGTCAGATCAAGTGGATGAATAATCTATAGAAGATATTGAGTATACATTACTTATGAGGTGACAATTGTCTAAATAAAATACACAATTCATGTTTTTTCCTATAGCTAATCCTCAAAATGCAGTCTCAGCAATGATATCAAAAAAGTGTGTGCATGAAATTCACTTGAAAGTATTGATGAATATCCATCAACTGAAATAAATAAAATTGTTTGATTATGGATATGAAAACTATATCCAAACCATATAATAATAGTTTCATCTAATTATCTTATCTACCTTTCCAGTTGCGTGGTGTCGGAAACTGAAAAATAGTGGGAGAGTGTTCAATACACATGTCTCGAATATTTAGAGGAGCTACATCAATTAATTTCCAATGATCTACCTAGTGATTGTATTGGGTTATGGGGAGAGCACAAATAATTGTATTTTACCCTATTCATTGATCAGAAGGTCCAGACAAAATTAGAATCAGGAATTTTCATCACCTCTAGCCAGCTTTGAATAGTATCCTTTTCTCATGAAAGATAGAAGAATCAATAGGAACTAGCCCTGAACCAATCCTGAAATCATCAGGCCTGATGAGGGTGATCTGTTTAAATAATCTTTCATGATTCATTAGAGAAAGTTGAGTGGGATTATTTATTAAGAAAATTATTCAAAAAATGGCATTATCATCGAAAAGTAGTATCCAGTGGGAAGATTAAAAGATGCACCTAACTCATGTTCAAGAAAATATACATAAGATAAGAAGAATAGCTACACAATTTATATCCACAAAAATATGGGAGTAGCACTATCCCACATAGATGGGTTTTTTTAACACATTTTATACCCTAAAGGCTGTCAAATTTGGCATTGGGTGTTGTAACAATGGGACAAGAATATCCCCAATCTGTAGGGTTAAAGGAATTTTTACCTCAACCTCATCCCCAATGGAATTCATTCTTTTCTTATTTATGGGGATCATCACAAATTGAATCCTCCCAATCCATCCTATATTTTAAAACATTTTCCTCATTGGTAGAATTTATGAAGAAATTTTTAGGAGATTCCCTTCAAATCACCCTTCTCCAGACAACTCCAGGAGGGTCCTCAAAGGAAATGATGAAACCCCATGACAGTCGTAAGAAAATTCGATCAGTTGGGGGTGTAAATTCCACTCAAATCACATTTCTCCCAGTATTAATTCCCAAGAAAATTGGAAATAATATCATTCTTATACTAATGCGACACCTACAGTGCATTAAAAATCAGTGATAATTGTTATAACTACCCCTATGGATACTTCAAAATATAAAGTAGACATAGAGGGATGTGTGGGAGATTCCTCCATCCAAATTTTTATCAACATCAAGATGATTGAAGATGGTTTGTGTACTTGAAACCAAAGGGTCGTGAATAATTTTGGGATTCTCTCAAATACTCCACTACCACCTCCTTGATGAGAATCTTCCAAGGAAAAGGGTAAAGGTATTTCCCTATCTCACCTACTAGTTGAGGATCCAAAGACTCCAACATTTGAGAAAGGATTAACTCGGTATGAGGAAGAGATTATGGAGATTCTTAAGCTCAATATAGAGTTTATCTAGGGAAACATCAATAATAGATATTTTCTTGAAGAATATCATCATCTAATTCCCCCAGTTGGAGTACCTCAAGAGGGATGGCTCATCAGAATAACAAACGTAGAGCGAGAATGTCCACTCAATGTGGGGTAAAAATATCCAATATACCTAGATCTTATTGGGTATTTATTGTATAAAAAATACAATATAAATATATGATAATTTTTATTCTCACAATTACCCTTGTTTTTTTCTAATTAATTTCTATTAAACAAGTTTTCAAGAATTTATATCTAGGTTGAAAGAATTTAGCATTATGGGAATTGATCTTGAAACAATGTTTCAAACCCTTTGTTCGACAAATGAGAATATGGTTCATTATAACTATGTTACATTGAAATGTTTACTCTTTCGTATGGTATCAGCCTTATTCTATGATAAATAGTTTTCATTTGGACCGGCATCCTTACGTTCAAAGAATTGTCAAGCATATGGATCAACAACCCTACGTTGGGCTCTGGAATTATTGTTCATAGCTTACATTCGGGAAAGTGAACACATGGTTAATCAATGATAAATTAGTTATTTTATGTTTAAAAGGTTGAGAATATGGATTATCATATATAGGATACTTTTGTTCTCTATGCTATGTAAAGGAACCCTATGCTACATGAAGTAATCCTATGATATGAGACTCAACTCTACTTTGTTTCTTTTCAATGGAGAAGTTTTTTTCATGATTATTGAAACTCTAAATTTAGAATTAAAGACCAATTCTAAGATTTATATAATAATTTCAAAGAATTGTATTCATTAGAGAAAATATCTCTTTTTCTTAAGGGAATTTATGACTCCCCTGGTCAATTAGAATTTTAATTTCTATGATCATTCAGGATATATTAATGGATTTAGAATATCAAATCAAACCTTATACTCTATATATTTTACTAGTATATCATTTCAAAATATGGGATGTTCAAGTTACATATTTTTTTGTATTCAATTACTTTATGTTGAATATCTTCTCATAAGTGTTTCTACGATGAATGATCAACTTTGTATAAGAGACTACACTTTGGAGACATACATGTTATACCTCATATTGTTGTAAGATTACTGCTGCTATTTGTTGTTGTTATTATTGAAGAGCATTTTCAACCAGGATCTATTTATAACTATACCTTCTTAAAGACTTTAATTTATGAAGAAGAAGATCCATCTACTTTCAGTTATTTATATTTCAACTGTGATAAACAACCGAAATCAACAAAGCAAACTTTTTTTATTTATTGTAATTTCAACTGCTCGGACTCTGTTGTGGTGGAGTATCAGCTTCTTGATCTAATCTGTGGATATTTAGTTCCCTAGTAGAGAACCATAAGGCTATGTTTTTAGCCTTGTTTGTAAAGTTCTCAATTACCTACACTCAATTATGGATTTATGGTCTTATGATAATAGGACCTTGCTAATTAAATTCACCAATCTCATAGAGAGAGTGATTAGTGTAGTGGATAAGGGGATCTTTGTGCCCCAAACCACTATAAAAAATTGTGTTCTTTATTTTTTTAAACTTCTAATTATACTCATTATAGATGTAAAACATTTCATATCCATATTAATAGCAGAGGGTGTCAAAATCCAGAATTGTGGAATATTTTTGAAAAGACACAATTCACCCCCCTCTTGGTCACTTTGTATTATTCCTACCTAACAATTGGTATTAGAGCAAAGATTTTGGATAAAACTATAACAAATTAAAAGCATAAGTTCTATTCAAATATGGAAATGGATGATCTTATAGAAGGAATGTATATGGTTAATTATCCATAGTTTAATGGTGAAAATTATCGATGTTGGAAATCTTGAATGATTATTTATCTGAAAAATCTTGGATTCAAATTATATTAAAAAATCATTACTCCTTATAAGGTTCTGGAGAAACCAAAAACATGGACTGTTAAGACAAAATCTGAATATGATATAAATTTAAAGGAAATGAATGATATTATCAATAGACTTGGACCAAATGATTTTAATCATGTATGAAAATTTCCAAATGCCTATTATATGTGGAAAACTATAGCAGTTTCTTATAATGGAAAAAAAATTTAGACAGATGAGTTATGTTAATGTTATGCTAAAGTTCGACACATTTAAAATTTTTGATAGTGAAATAATCATAGATATGAATGGAAGTCTTTCAGAAATTGTAAACAGTATTACATCCTTAGGTGAACTCATCAAACAATCTGATCAAACATTGAAAGTACTCAGAGTACAACCCTCAAAATGGAATGGAATATCTACTGTTGTTCGCTAATCATCACATGTCAAAGATCTGACAATAAAAGAACTAATTGGGACACTAATTATGTATGATATAAAAATATAGGCTAAATCTGAAGATAATAAGATTATAGTTATGAAGGAAAATACTTCTTTGAAGGTGACATTTCAGAAGCATATCAGAAAAACAAAACAAGAAGAAAAAATAGATAACAATTCAAATTCCTATGATTCTAAAATGGAACTGGCTCAGCTATCCATAAAGTTCAGAAAGTTTTAAAAAAATAAAATAGGATTCAAAAAATCATTCAAGAAGGATTAGAAATAACCCAGAGAAGTTTGATGCTATGAATGCAAGAAATTGGGACATATCAGACCTAATTTTCCTCAACTGGATGATGAAAGAAAAAGGCCAAAAAAGAGATATCTGAAGAATGATAATTATGAGCACAAATATTTAAGAGTAATGAAAGCTACATGGAGTGTATCCAAATACTCCATAAGCCCTTCAAATTCTTATTCAGAAAAGGAGAAATCAAATTTCAAATCCAATATGTGCTCTATGGTTGAAGAGGAAAAGGTAAAAAATTATTACTCCTATGATTCTGATATTGGTAGTTTGTCAAATAATAAATTAGCTGCCTACTATTATATATTAGAATAAAAATATGATTACTTATTAATGAAACAAAAATCATTGAAAAAATTCATAAATCTATTTTAGGTGAAAGATATACCCAGCTAAAACAACATCAAGATTTGATTAAAAATGCAACTCATCAAATTGTACTGATCATGAGAAAAAAATTAAAGAACCGTAGGATGAAGTAGAATCGTATAAGAGTTATGATATATTATTTACTAAAGGAAAAAACATTTCAAATGAAATTCTTGGAAATAATTTCATTAAAATGGAAAGATTCTGAATAGGAAGCAAGGGAAAGAAATCAAAATTGTATAAAAACTATTTTGTTCCAAGCTAAAAAATGCAACATGTTATCACTGTGGAACAAAAGGGCATGTCACTAATAATTATTATTTGAAAAATCCTAAAATTAGTGGTATTAAAAGAGATTTTATTTCCAAAAGTTTTTCTAAATAAGGTGAAATGATTTATGGAAAAATAATGTAGATTTGGGTTCTCGGATCATTGCTCAATAACACTTCAAGACCCAAGAAGATATGGGTACCAAAACAAAAAAATTCTTAAATAGTTTTGCAGGAAAAATGTCACAGAGAAAGAAAAGATATATGGTATATGGAAAGTGGGTGTTCTAGGAATATGAGTTAAGAATCAAAAAAAATTCATACCCTGACTCAAATGGATGGAGGACTAGTCACTTTTGGTGATAATGCTGAAGGAAAAAAATTTGGAGTCAGAACTGTTGGAGATTCAAAGAACATATCAATCAACAAAGATATATATATACAAGGTATAAAGAACAAAATAATAAGTATCTCTCAAATTTGTGATGATGGTTTTTTTAATAATTCATTCTTTGTCTTTAAAGATACGTTTCTTAAATTTAGAGCACTAAGAACTGATAATGTTTATACATTGGATTTAAATTCTCTATGTAAAAAAAAGTTGAATTGTTTAACTACAAAGATGAATGATTCATTTATTTGGTATAGGATACTTGGAAACTATAATATATATGATTTACATAAATTATCTAATAAATTTTTAGTTTTTTATTTTTCTAGTCTTATGTTTGACAATGATAGATTCTATGATGCATGCCAAATTGGAAAACAGAAGAAATATTATTTCAAATATATTAACCAAATTGGTGCATCTAAACCATTAGAACTTATCCATATGAATTTTTTTAGAGAATATGGACTAGCATTTTTGGCTGTTAAATTATATATCTATATTTTAGTTGATGATTATTCTATATTTACTTGAATTTATTTTCTAAAACTCAAAATTGAATTATTCGCTATTTTTTAAAGTTTTTTTAAATTTTTTCAAAATAAAAAGGGTTTTAAAATAATTTCATTAAGAAGTGATCATGGTGGAGAATTTTAGAATCAAGAATTTAATTATTTTTACTAAAATCTAGGAATTAAACACACCTTATCTACACCAAGAACACCTCAACAAAATGAAATTGTTAAATGGAGAAATAGAACTATTTAATAAATGGAAAGGACTATGCTGAATGGATACAATCTTCCTACTTATTTTTGGAAAGAATATGTAAGAACAACCTGCTATATCATGAATATAGTTTTAATAAGTATTATTTTCAAAAGGAATCCCTATAAACATTAGAATAATAGAAAACCTGAAGTAAAGTACTTCAATGTTTTTTATGCAAGATTTATATATTGAAAACTAAAAAAATCTTGGTAACTTTGATCTAAAGGATGATGGAGGAATATTTTTGGGATATTCTTCTACCTCTAAATATTATAGAGTGTTTAATAAAAAGTGAAGGATTTTTGAAGAATTATTTTATGTGAAGTTTAATTAAACTAACCCTTTTATTATAGAGAAAGATGGTACTAATGAAGTTACTAGATCACTTGATGAAATGAGACCTAAAACCCCTAAAAATGATTTTAATAAAATTCATTCCAGTTCAGATGAACATGAAACTGAAGAACCTGAAAGTGTATTGCCTATACGGTATAGAAATTTAAATAACCATCCTTTAAAAATAGTAATAGGAGACGTAGACACATGAATTAGA
This sequence comes from Viscum album, assembly GCA_963277665.1. Lineage (NCBI taxonomy): Eukaryota > Viridiplantae > Streptophyta > Magnoliopsida > Santalales > Viscaceae > Viscum > Viscum album. The sequence goes on from OY728148.1 coordinate 1,224,079,884, forward strand.
ACTAGAAGAAATTATGAAAACCTAGCATAATTTTCTCCCTTTTTATCTAAGTTAGAACCTAAGTCTATTGAAGAAGCCTTTGAAGATGAGAGTTGGATGCTTGGAATGCTAGAATAACTAAACAAGTTTAAAAGGAATTAAGTTTGGAATCAAGTATAAATACCAATCAATTATCCAATAATAGGAACTAAGTGGGTCTTTAGAAATAAATAGGATGATCAGGGATCATAACCTAAAATAAATCCAGATTAGTAGCCAAAGGATATAATCCGAAAGAAAGTATAGATTATGATGAAACCATTTATTCTATAGTGAGATTAGAATATATTACAAACCTTTTAGATTTTTAATATCTTGTGAATTTTAAACTATATCAGATAAATGTTAAATCTTCCTTTTAAAATTTTTATTTGATGGAGGAAGTTTATGTTCAACAACCACCCGGTTTTGAAAATACTCAAAAACAAAACTCTGTTTTTAATCATACTAAAGATATATAGGATATTAAACAAGAACCGAAATCTTGGTATGAATGATTGGGTTCTTTTATTTTTTAAAATGGATTTACTATTGTATTGGAATATCCAACACTTTTTAAGAAAAAAATGTGTTCAAATATTTTGTTAGTTCAAAAAAAATTATGATGTTATTTTTTGTTCAACTAATAAAAATATTTGAAATTATTTTTCAAAATTAATGAAAAAATAATTTGAGATGAGTATGATGGGAGAATTAAATTTATTTTTAGGATTTTATATTTATCAAAAAGATTATGGAAATGTTTTAAATAAAAGTAAATATATTATTGATTTATTGAAAAAGTTTGGACTAAAAAAGAACAAGATATATACAAATCTTATGAGTACTAATATAAAACATGATTTGGATGAAACTAGAAAACCAATGGAAAAAAAGTTATATAGAGGTATGATTAGTATTTTACTATATCTTATGGATAGATGACCAGAAATTATGTTATCTACATGTTTATGTGCTAGATTTCAATCAAATCTAATAGAGTCTCATCTTACTACTATTAAAATAATTTTTATATATTTAAAAGGAACTATTTTTCAATATCTTCTTTACCCCAAACATCTTATTTTAATTTAATTTCATATTCAGATGCTAAATTATGAGTATTTAGAGTAGATAGAAAAATTACATCAGGAACCTGTCACTTTTTAGGAAAATCTTGAGTATCATGGCCTAGTAAGAAATAACACTCAGTTTCTTTGTTAACCGCTGAGGCAGAATATGTGTCTGCTGGCAGTCGTTGTGCACAATTATTTTGGATTAAAAACACTCTATTGGACTTTGGACTAAATTTTAATTGTATACCGATTTTATGTGATAATATTAGTGCTATAAATATTTCAAAAAAGATTATAAGTCAATCTAGGACTAAGAAAATTGATATAATGCATCATTTTCTAAGAGATTTTGTCCTTAAAAAGGATATATATTTAGAATATGTTAATATGAAATATCATTTAGCAAATATTTTTACAAAACCATTTCCTAGTGTATGTTTTGATTTTATTATGGGGAACTTAGGAATATTTAATTTTAAATAAATGTTTGTTAATTTATTTTCAGTCTCTCTGTTTTTATTTTTAAAAACTTTATTCGATATGTTTAATTTTTTTGGTTAATTTTTTATTTGTTTTTAAAAATAATTTCATTTCAATTTATTATTATTAGTCTTTTCAAATTTAAAAAATAATGAGTACATTCTCAATCGGCGTGAGAAAACTATTGGCCTTCTCCCACTCTCTTTCTCCTCTCCTACATGTTCTTTCATTTTACTGAGCTTATCTCAATTCCCATTTTCCAAAACCCTTAAACTTAAATCTCTTCAAAGACAAAACCTTTAGATATGATAACCTCATGAATATATGAAGATACTGAGTTGGACACCTCTATATACCCATCATGGTTTTATCATAGATTGATCCATGGTAAGGCAATCTATCTCGATTATTTATATTCAATAAATATTTCTCTTAAGGAAGCCATATGATTTCAAGGTCTATATTATTCTTTTTGAGAAGGTAACACACATTTATTATATGACATTGAAGTAAAATAATTCTGTATAAATGAAATTTTCAGTCATGGATTCTGTGAAGAACTATTATCTCTATGATTAAGGACATTGAATTTTCTATTTCTTATGTGCAAATGGCTAAACTGTTGCATTATCACCATAAGGGCGAGTTTCAGTTTCTTTTTAGGAATATAGGTAATGTAAAATATTTATTAGAGGACATAATTTTTTTATTTTTAGGTATGAGAACTATCAAGAAATTAATGATGAAAGAGATTACTCCCAATTTCCATGTTTTGATGAAATTCATTCAATTTGGAATTTTTCCAAGGACTGTTGATCTAGATAAAGTTCTTTATCCAGATATTTATGTTCTTTTTTTAAACACATTGAGTTAAATTTCTATTGGGTTATGATAAGGTATTTAAACCATTGCTTCCATAAGGATGCCAATATGGAATTTTATATCTGTGGAAAGATGATTTCTTTTTTATTGTGAAGAACTGGAAAAATTATGAATATTTTTTCCATAAAACATGTCATCACGGTAATATTTTAATTTTTTCAGTTATAAAGAAGTTAGGTTTTGTTTGGAGAAATTCTTACAATAGTCTTTTTCCTGTTGGAATAGAAAAATAATAGCAGTTTTTGAAAGCTGTTCAGGAGGAGTAGAGGATGATTCCTTTGGTTGGTTATGTTAAAAAGAGGCCTGATAAAGAAGGCAAGTAAATGCTAGAAGAAAATCTTATTCATAGTAGAATAATTTCACTCGATATTTCAGAGACTATGGATGAATCTATTTTTGGAGCTGAATTGGAGACTCTAGTGGTTGAGCATGTTGAGAAAGATGCTCACATTTAGGAACATCATAGGGAATATGTCCCTAATTTGGAAAATATTTCTCTCATTATTCATGATTCTGATGCTATGGGAGGATCTACCTTAAGATATAGATTAAAAGGAAATGGTGAGCGAAGGTTGGATTAGTTTAAATTGGTCGATAAGGGGCTCAACTCTAGAATATTCTGACTATCATGTTGAGGATTTGGTATGAAAGGTGAATATGTTGGATGATTAGAACATGTCTCTATGATAAGAATTGGAAGTTGAGAAAAAGAATTTTGAAGATATGAAAAGTTCCACAGTGACAAGATTTAAATTTTAATATCTTAAGCTCTATCTAAGGAAATTCAAAGAAAAAATTATTTCTATTGGAGACCTTTAAGAGTTTATTAGCAAAATGTCTAGAGAGTTCATTTTGTTAAAAGATGAATCTGTCAAGAAGTCAGATTTTGATGAGTTAAAGATGATGATAGAGAGAAAAATTCAGTATCTCAGTGAAATCAATTAAGCATAAACCTACTCTCAACAGACCCCTCCAAACCTGATAAGACGTTTTGAAGCAATAAACTCGGTGTTGGTTGATTTCAATGATAGACTGCACACTCTTCAGTGTGACAATACTCCATTAAGTGTTATGTTAGAAAATCAAAGGAATCTAGTTAGTCAACTTACTTATAATGAATCCTAGTTAGGATTAGTGATCAATTGAGTTAATTATAAGTTTACTTCATTTATTTAGTTAGAGGAAGTTGTGATTGAGTTTATGAAGGTTAATTTAGATGAGAATCTAAAGAATGTTCTTGATTCGAATAAGATAATTCAATAGCGGTCAGAATACTTCAAAAATCTTTTTCATTGCTTGTTGTTGAATCTCATTGATATTAATGGTGTTGTTCAACCCATTCATCATCCTAATTCACCTTCTACCTCAGGTGATTATGATCATAACCCCTCATTTTGATGAAAACAATCATTGGCTATGGATTCTACTCCATTTTCAAAACATTTGAATTTATTTTAAATTCAATTTAGTTTATTCTTATTGAGATTTATTTTCTATTATTTAAGTTAAATATTTCACTTCCAATCCTATATATATTTCTCTTATATCAGTTTTTATAAACTATTAATTTATAGTTCAATTCTATATTAACTGTGGTTTAAATAATTTAATCTTTCAAACTATCTTTTTTATATCACAAAAGGGGGAGAATATTTATGAAGAATATATATGGGGGAGAATAGTTAACCACAACATTTCATTAGAGGTTTTATATTCAATTTACAATTATCTATTTTCCTTTATCGAAATAATACTGTGAAATCGAAATATTTTTTATATATTTTTCTATATCTATTTTTTTTGTTTATTAATCCTATATTTTCATTAATTGTTTTTGGACTATGTTATGGGTTTTTTGATCATAAAAAATGGGTAGACTATAATGCATGTATTGTCTCAACAATAATCTATAATATATGATGATTTTGGATGCTCAAAAATACCCATGTTTATTTTCTAAAGAAGTTTTCTGGAGAAAGTTCTCAGGAATTTATTTTTAGGTTAAAGGAATTTAGTATTACACAAATTGATCTTGAAACACAGTTTCAACCCCTATGTTCAGAGAATGAGAATATATTTCATTATACCTACATCATGCTAGAAAGTTAATGCTTGCGTATGGTATCAAACCTATGATACGCACAATAGTTTGTGTTTGGATCAACATCCTTCTGTTTGGAGAATCATCAAGCATATGTATCAGAAACCCTAAATTAGAATCTAGAATTACTATTCAAACCCTACATTCGGGAAAGTGAATGTATGGTCATCAATGCTACATTTGGGATTTTATTTGGAAAAGGTTGAGAATGTGGATCTTTATCCCTAAGATACTTTTTTTACCTATGCTACACAAAGGAACCCTATGATATGCAAAGGAACCTTATGCTATATGAAGGAATTGTATGCTATGTGAAGGAACCCTACACTATACGGCTCAACCCTACATTGTTTCTTTTCAATGGAGAAGTTTTATTTGAGATTTATGAAATGGTCAATTCATAATTAAAGACTGATTCGAGGATTGTAATAATCATTTCAAATAATTGTATTCATCAGAGAAAATCTCTCATGTTCTTAAGGGAAGTTACGACTCCCCTGGTCAATTGGAATTTGAATTTATTCTATCCTTCAGGATACTTTATTAGGTTTAAAATATCGAAGTAAACCTTATGCTCTATATATTTTACCAATATATCATTTTAAAATATGGGATATTCAAGTTACATATTTTTTAATATTCGATTACTTTCTGGTGAATATATTCTCATAAGTATTTCAACGACAAACAATAGACTTTGTAGAAGATACTACACTTTGGAGACATACATTTTATACCATGTACTATTATAAGATTACTCATACTATTTATTTCTTTTATTTTTGAAGGTCATTTGAAATCGGGATTGCTTCAGAACTATAACTTCTTGAAGACATTCATTTCTGAAGAAGAAGATCCATCTACTGTCAGTTGCTAATGTTGGAACTGTGAAGAACAACCCAAATGAACAAATCAAACTATTTTGATTTATTGGAGTTTTAACTGTTCAGACTCAGTTGTGGTGGGGTATTAGATTCTCGATCAAAGGTATGGATATTCGGTTACCTATTAAAGAACCAGAATGCTCAGCTATTATTGTTTTTTGTAAAGGTGTCAATTTCCTTCAATCAGTTGTGGATTTATGGACTTATGATAAGAGGACCTTGCTAGTGAAATTCACCAACATCACAGAGAGAGTGACTGGTGGAGGGGACTAGGTGATCTTTATTCCTCAAACCACTATAAAAATTTGTGTTATTTATTTCTGTTCACCCACCAATTATACTCATTATAGAAGTTAAACACTAAATATCCATATTAATCATAGAGGGTGTCAACAACTAGAATTGTAGACGATTTTTGAAAAGACAAAATTCACCCCCCCCCCCCCTCTTGTGTTAATTTTTATTATTCTAACCTAACATATATGATAGTAGTAGGATATTAGGAATTCCATCCATTATGGAAACAACTTAGATCATTCCAAGAAAATCTTCATGAGCTAACCTATAAAGGTTATTAGAAACAAGTATAGGTAGTGACACCACATTTGTCTCAACCTATTGTCCCTATCTAAACTCCCACTCAACTGAATATCCCACAAGAACTCATCAACACTATTGAGTCATTGGTAGCCTGATTGGAAGATATAGAGAAGAAACATTCACTAGTTCAATTAGAGAGAAGTACTTACCTTTAATTGATAGATTCAAATGTTCCACCTATAAAATTAGGGAATCCTATGTTCCTAACATTCAATGGTTCATATGATCCAAACCAGCATATGATACATTTAGTATCTCATTTTGGTCCAGCGATGGGAACCCATGAGCAACAAGAGGTATCTAAACATAGATATTTCATGTTGACCTTTGAAGGGACAACCTTTTTTTGTATACCAGTCAGCTAGCCAGGTGAATCAAAATGTGGGAAGATATTCACTAACAATTCCTCTATAAATTTATCAATACGATAATAAAGACTATGGTTATTGAACTCTCAAAGTGAATATAGTGAGAAAATGAGAGGAAATTGGATATTAACACCATGTGGAAATTCTTGACGTACTCCCTAATCATACATCTTCCCCTATAGTATCTCCTAGGTCTTTACATTGAAAATATTGAAGACAAACTATGAACACCACTTATCCTGGTAAAGTATCAAGGTGGATTTTGAGATCATTCTATAGTTTCAAAATGGTTAGGATATTCCATTTTCATATCCAACGACAATATTTTACATGTACTGGCAGCTTAGGGAATGATAATAGGTAAATAGAAGACTCTAATGGTAACCTTTAAACCATCTCCTACACCAAGTCCATCTCTAATGATCACACCTCCTCATGCATAAACTCCCCCTGTATAGTAGAAAAAACCAAAATACCCCCATTGGGATGATATAAAGAATAAAAAACATTCCCAATTTGAGGATTGAGTGAATAAAATTTATTATTTTTGGGAGGAGCAATTTTTGGGTTACCTTTTCACATCTATGGAAAATGACTTGCAGAAATTTCAAGAAACCAAGAGACCTGATAAAATTGGTCTATACGATGACCTAAAATACTTCCCCTATCATCAGATAATAGGATACAAATTTATGGTCTTGTTTTTTATTAAATATATCCTTCAGAATATGGTTGACACTGGGTAGGAAAAGATGTGAAAACCAATGGAAGAAGTGAAATGAGTTTTTTCCACCACCCTAGAAGAAGAAAGTGAATCAAAAGAATATATAAGTAAGTGTGAATAGAAGTTAATGAATTGGGTGATCAGAAAAATAATTGAACAACTCATATTATCCTCATGACATTGTTAAACCTACCAATTATACCCTCTTTTTCTGACACAATAAACTGATGTTTTAAAAAACCTCTAACAGCCACTCCTACAAGAAATGGATTATTTAGAATAATGGATTATCTTATGCAAAGGATAAAGAAAATCTTGACCCTCTCTAACTTTATGCCTCCCACCTTGATATCATGTGCACCATCCCACCAAATGATATCTTAGGCACTACCCCACCAAATAAAATCCATTTCAGATGAATTTCCACTGATAATATTAACTTAATGAATCCATTCTCTGATGATGAGAACCATTAAAATCTTTAATTCCCTATGCAAATTTGGGGAACCATATGTAAAGGTCATTGAAGATTGGGATTTATGGGAAGCCACAGTCATGGTCAAAACCAATATCCTAGACACATCCCTACCATGGCTATTTATGTTGTTGAGACTCATGGGATAACCTTTCAGTGAGAACAGGAATAGAAAGTAAATGACCCTACCATCACAAATATTCTCATAGGACTGATCATTATAAAAGATTTACTTGAAGGGGTGCAGTAGTCTCATCATTCCATATAGGTATGCGGGACAAAATGGTTCAATACCATAACAATTATGCCTTAAATATCTGTCCACATCATCATATATTATAGGAACCTTAGCCCCGAAATCTAAATCTAGGGGAAAACCTACCATTGGGAAGAGTAGTAATTTGAATCAGAAACAAGACATGTAGAAGTAGTCAACCACAACCCCGGTGAAACATTTAATTCTTGATTCTCTCATCTTAACAAAGGACCTTTAGGAAGAACTTTTATAGGAATTTTGAATTCCACTGAAGTTTGAAGATAAGGTCCCTGCTACTGACATACACCATCCATAGATAGACCATGTGGAATGTCACGCAATTAGAACATGAAAAGGAATTTTTCATACAAGGACACACCATACACTTGTATGTGTGTAGAATGATAAATCACATTGTCATCCAATGATATTTCATCGTCAATGGACTGGGTATCAACCTAACACTAATTAGACGATCCATTATATATGATTGAGTGAGTACAACCTTTCCACTTCCCTTTTAATACTTCTATGGTATTATAAGTGTGATAAAAACCCCTCATCCAAATTAATATCATAATGAAATTCAGGGACCTAGTGCGTGACCCTAAATTATTGGTCTTCCAGTAGGATGAAACCTTCAATTTTCTTCTAGTAAGAAATTGGTTTCATCAACATGTGATGATCCCTTCATCATATCACCAAATCCTCAATTACTATGTTAATGGAAAAATTGGAACATTTTACAGTGATAAATCCCCATTCGAATCCTGTAAAACTCAATACATTAATGCAAGATTTTATTGGAGTGATGGGAAGAAATCCTTGATTGATAAATTTTCTTGGGTTAGTACCACAAAGATCTTGAATTTGAACTTGTAAAATCCATTCAAGGAGCTTGGAAATGAATGTTTACTACACATCAACCGATTAGGGATATCCATTTTAGAACTAGACACATTCACATAAACCCTGCTAATATCATTCAAATTAACTAAACCCATTAGTTCTACAAATTCCTTTAATAATATTACCAATGGTGACACATAAAGTTTAAATTACCTCACTATATTTATAGAAATTCGATAGACCCATACATATTAAGATGAAATTGAATAAGTGATCATTCCACTTCTAGATAATAAGGATATCCATACATCTAAACATCAGACAGAATCTCAGAATATTAATATTTATGTTCACCCTAGATATTAACCTTCGTCGTCATCTATTATGGTGCAATTATTAAGGAAGATGAAGATGATGAGAAAGAAGAAGAGGAATATGAGGATAGCCTTAGGGATGCTCCTCCAACATTTGAGGAAGGTGACTCTAACACTGTTGACAAAGTCTGATAGGTAAATTTTGGCATAGAGGAAAATCCTAGAACTATACTTATTAGTGCGGCTATGCCCATTGAATAAAAATAATTATATTATTACTTATTAAAGAAACATAGAGATGTGTTCTCCTATAATTACATAGAAATTATAGGCAAAAATCTTGATTTAGCCACCCATTACCTGGTCCTACGAGAAGATCATCATGGTTGCAATCAGGAAGCTAGAAGAACACATTTGATTCATGCTACCACAGTTGAAGGAAAGGTTGATATGATTATCAAATATAATTTCAATAAGAAATTATAGTAAATGGATCAATAATTTAGTCCCATTTAAGAAGAAAAATGGGAATATCATAGTTTTCATTGTCTTCAGAGATCACAACTGACACTAACAAAAATGAGGCTTCCCAATATGAATTATAGAAGTTCTGATTTATGTAATGGTTGGATACCAAGGTCTCTACTTCATGGAAATATATTAAGGATATTACCAAATCTAAATGGATCCTTTAGATGTAGAAGAAACTACTTTTAGGGCACCCCATGGTTTATATATCAATTGGGTGATTCCCTTCATACCGAAGAATTATAGTTCCACATACCATCATTCCATACACCATATGTCACAACCCTTTATGGGTAAATTATTTAAGTGTTATTCCAATGACTTGGTCATAAAGGCTTGGAAACAATATGATAACAAATCCCATCTCAAGACCACCTTTACCATGTAGAGACAACATATTCTAAAAGTGAACCTTGTAAAATGAACCTTCAGTGTTACCTCATGAATGTTTCTCAGCTTCATAGTATGCTATCATGTCCTCAAATATGATCTTGAGAAGATCATGTTTATCCTTGAAATATCTCCTCCTCAAAACCTCAAGGATTTTTGTGGTTTACAAGGACTCATATCCTAAATTAGGTGATTTATATAAAATTTTGAAGTAACGTTTTATCCATTCACAAAGATAATTAAAATGGGGGTCACATATGAGTGGATTAATGAATATTAGGATGGATTTGATAGTCCCAAGTAGTGTACTATACTCCCACCAATATTGATTCCTCTTGTCAAAGGAAAACCACTCATTTTTTATGTGAAATATTTGGAGTGATCACTGGGAGATTTTCTTATGAAAAAGATTGATTCCAAAAAATAAAACAACCTCTATAATCATAGAAAAACTATTTTGGATACAGAGACACATTATTTCATTATTGAGAAGAATTGTTTAGCATTAATATTTATAGTCTAGAAACTGAGGCTTAGATATCTATGGCCTTAAATGATGGAGGATTGCAAGCAATTCACTAAAAATATTATTTCATGTCAAGTGCATGTTAATTTCATATATCAATCCCAAGAGTTTCTATGCAAATCCAAATACTATTTTTCATTAATAATGTGGGTAGGTGAATATATATATTAGGTTCATACCCTTCAGCTAATGTATGTTTAAGTATATACTTATTGTAACTAATTTATTCTCCAAACAGTATGAGGCAATACCCATCATGGAATTTGAGGTCAAAAGCTTCATTAATTTCCAAAAGTGCAATATCATTACAGGATTTTGTGTCCCTCATACAATATTTTTAACAATGGTACCAAGTTTTTTTCTTCTGAATTAAAAAGTTTATACCAGGAATACAACATTGATCCCAACCATTCATCCCACTATTATGTAATAGAAAATGGATATATAGAGGCTTTCAAAAAAACCCTATCAAACATACTTCAGAAGATGGTGGGAAAATAAATGAAATCCTAGACCAAAAATCATAGATTGTTCTTGTGATCCCACCATATGATGACCCATATTTCCATGTAGACAACCCCCATCTAAGTAGTGTATGTGATATAAGTAGTATTTCCCATCGATGTCCAATTGACCACACTGTGCATTACAGTTTGTGATTATTTATCTATAGGAGAAAATAATCATAAGTGACTGGTGAATTGTAACATCTCTATGAGAAAATACTTAAAACCTTACATCATCTGGAGTCCTATGAAACCATATATCATAATCTTTCATTAAGGAAGTGAGACTTCATTCATTCCTCCTAGGATAATTAGTTATAGTCCTCAAGACCCCAATGATACTTGGGAGGGATCCTCTAAATCTTGACCCAAAATGTGAAGGAATTTTTTTCATTCATAAGGTATATTCCAATGGATCATATTCATTGATCTCCATGTAAAGTGGGCATACTATGACCCTTAACAATGAAATATTTCTAAATAAATATTTTATGTGATTGATAATGGGTTGGTCCTGGTCATATTATATAAAACTACAAGAAACCATCATCCTTACCAAATGATGATAAAATTCATGTTTCTGTATTTTATACACAACATTAAAAGGAAATAACCATGTAATCCTAGTCACATGATGTTAAAAATCACAACAAATTCTTCATCATATCACATTAAGAACTTGTCTTACCCTGTGACCTGAGAATTGGATGCCCTAGGTGACAGGCCTCAGAAGCCCTATGTAATGAGAATGTGCTACCTCACATGAGATTATTTCTTGAGTTCTTGAATAGTGTTCTATATGATATAATTTCCCAAATGTCTAGGAATAATTAATGCATAATCCTAGTACAATCCTTTGTTTCCACTCCATCCTTGAAAAAACCATTCTCACTAAAAGATGATAAACCATATAGTTAATGTCCCCTTTATTATATGGTAAAATATCATGATACTTTTGATTTATATTAGAGGACCAATGATTTTGATTTAATTTTCCCTCTTCATTGATCATTCTTTGAATTTCCCTAATATGAAAAAAGAAACCCTTTCTATTCCTTTTTTCTCACAGTGAGCATAGCTCAAATTAGCTTAGGAATCTTGGTAAGGGATTCCCCGTATGGTCGGGCCACTTCATGGTCCAAGAACCATCACTTTAAAATGTGTGTATTTTATTTTTAATATGTTTGTAAGTTATAATCCATCATACCTTCTCTTCACATTGGGAAACCCATGTCCTCACTACAAGAATTTAAACTGCATGATTGATGTTTCTCCCACATGTTGTTAAAATGATCCCAGAACAACATATATATTGATTCTAATATTAATGATATATGTATTGGTTTCAATATCACAAATCCTAGTTCCATCCACAATATTAGAAAAATGTCTCCTCCTTCTGTACGGGTCAGACCTATGCAAGGAGTCTTCAATCCTATCCTAGAACTATATGTGGATTGATTCTCATATCCACGAGATATGTAGTGACACTGAAATACTATATCTTGGACCATTAAGCACATGAAAAAATATCCTATATCATTTCCATTAATAATCTCCATGTGATAGAATAAATCCCCTTTATTTGTTATTTCTCACACCGAGCATACCTCACATGGGCATAGAAATTTTGGCAAGGGTCTTCCTTCATGATTGAGACATATAAATTCATGTCATTATGATCAGGGCCTTTTATATAATACCATAAAAGTACCACCAAACTTCCTATATATAATAAATTTAACTACATGGACAACGCCCCCTTTGTATGATGTAAAAATACGCATTTTTCATATCTATCACCTGAGAGGACCATTATTCTCAGTGTCATTTTTTCACCACAACCATACCTTAAAAATATGTTGCAATTAACTCTATCAACCATAGGATATATATAGTCACTAGGATATCAAATTTTATGCTGAGAAATAATATAAAAGAAAAAATTTCCCCCTCCCTGTGTCTGGGTTATATCTTTGCAAGTAATTTCCCATCTCAGAACTATGTGTGGATTAATTCTCATCATAGTGAGATATGTTGTGATGAATGGATTTCTAATTATAGGCCCAAACACCATTTAAAAAATCCCACTCTTATTTAATATAACCTGAATCCATGAAGGATATTTCAACATGGGATGGTCCAGGAGGAATAACCTTAAATAGAACATTCAACATCCTCACCGTAAGATGTGAAACTGCATGTTCCACATCCCTAAGTAGTCAGAAAAAAAAAATCCTTTTATCATACACATGATCTATATCTATGTAGTATACTCTAATTTCAGTAATTTATATTAATGGTCTAAATAATCAAATAATATTTGGGCATCTTCCTTATGTAAATAAAATATCATTTATTGGGAAACTCATATCCCCATAATATTCCTTCAGTTACCAGTAATAAGGAGACAAAACTCCACATAACACCTTTGTTTTGACTATGAATAATATGACTCAAACATGTATTTTCATTGTGTGGTTCCTAATATGGATTTTCAATTGAATGAATTTTCATTCACAAGAGGAATTCCTCGTATATCTGTATGCTTTGACGTTATTGTAATGGAAACCACTTTTCGGACATGGTCAGAAAATATCCCTGACAATACTATCCCATCCCACTCCTTCAGATCTTATAACCCTAATGTTTTAATTTATAACTTTCTTCACACCCCTCATGTACTAATTATTTTGGGATATATTTTTCTAGTTCATCCAAAACCATTTGGGTCTATAAAATAGTGTCTCCACAAGAGGTTCGATCAATCCTACTTGACCCTAAACTATTCATAGTGGTATCCCCTATATAGTATTTCCTTGAATATTGGTTAGATATGCATAGGGAACCCCTATTTTGAGAAATATGTGTGGCTTTTTGATCCTTCATAGTGGATTCTAGATCCTCATTATAGGCCTAACCGATATAAAAAATGTGTTTGTGTGAGTGTCCCCCATTTCTCTCTTACATATATCCCTAATCCATATGAATAACTCTAGCTTAATTTCCTTCATCTATGAACTAGTAATCGAAGAGAAGTTCACCATTAATTATTCATGGATCAAATTTATGTAGGAAACATCTTATCTATGGCTAATTCCAATCTAAATGTTTTCCATCATCTTTGGACACACTTCTTTCGCAAACCATACTTCATGGTTTATGGAAATTTAGATCATCACAAACCTTCTATGGATATCAATAATAATCAAACCTAACTGTAAAAGAAACCATTTTTTACTTTTAATAATAAGACCCAAACACATATTTTCATAATAAGCCTAAAAATATGAATTTTAAATCAGAGTCATGTTTTTTCTAAGGAGAAAATCCCCATGTCTTTATATGGTCTGACAACATCGTAATGGAAACCACTTTTCGAACATGGTCTGTGATCACTCCTTATGTACATGAACAATATTATCTCTTAAAATATGAGAATCCCCAAATCATGACTTAAAGGAAAATCCCCTTCTCATATCCATGATATGTGAAATAATTCTTGTCCTATGAACCCCACTTGGGCCATTATTCTTAAAACTCGTGGTCAATATAATCAGCCTAAAACATTGGTAGCACTAGTCTGGCATGCAAGGCCCAAAAATGCTAATGGAAAAAAGAAGCAATGGTCACGAATATCAAAACCTGCAAAGGGAACCCTATCCAAAATATAAGTCTCAGTTCCATAGACATGAACTCTACATGATTTAGAAAAAATTTAGAAATGGTAACTAAATAAAGGAAACAAATATTTCTAGATAAAACCCCAAAAAGGCACACGTAATAGAAATACAAGTCTCACTCTCTAATTCTTCTTTAAATTTGAATTAGGAAAAAATGGTGATTATTTTTTTTAACCATTGTTCATACATTGTTATTTATAGACTTGTGGTGTCCTAAGTAGTAGACGTACATAAACAACCTATCTGAATGTCCTACATGGATGACCAGTGTGTATAGTTTGTGCACCCCATATACCAACTCCCTTTTCACATGAGAGAAAAGTAGTGATGTTTTCTTGACCTCAACACGAAGATATTCCAATGAATGAATGTGAATAAGTGAATAGGAAGATCAGTTCTCATATTTCTCTTTATATAAGGATTAGACCCTCCTCTTTTGATTGGATCCAATTTGGGGGGGGAGATTTTTTGACACTCCATTTTTCAAATGAGTATGGAATGTATAAAAAGAAATTACCTAATTTATACAATGAAATGAATGGAATAAAAGGATATAATTCTCCCATGTAAACATTCATGAGGCGCCTCCAAGTATCCCATGTAGAGAACTGTGAGACATTACTGTGGTGTAGAATTTTGAGAAGGTGTAGGCATCGTGAATCCTATGTAATGATGTCCAAACTTGCATATGTCTAGCCTACATGGAATACCCAGACAAATCCCACTTGTACAAAATAATATCATGATATATTGAAATGATGAACTTGGATAGAAAACATCTTTATCCCATGATATTGAGTTTTACTATAAATACAACCCTTGGGCTAACCATTTTGGGATACGGGAAGATGAAAAGATGTATTGGAGCTATGATTTCCCTGGTCCTTTAACCAAGTCATAAAAACCCTCCAGGTAGCTCTCCAAGATTTAAAATAAGAGGGTATTAATGGGAACCCCAGGACTAGAGTTTCCCTAAGGTATGAAAAACACAAAAACTACATAGGAATCACCCTCTATATAACCCAAAACTTCTAGGGTGAGGCTCCATTAAAAAGCTTGGGACATTCACAAGGGTAAACTAATGATTCTTGAGGAAACCCTTTAGTATTTGAGCAAGGCCTTAACTAAGTGTGGTTTTCAGGGTTTTCCATTAACTATGAGTCATTTCCAACTTTTTGAGGTCCTACATGGGGGAGATACCTCCATCTCACCTTGGTACCACCTATGCAAAGCTATAACTAGCTCACCTAGGCATCAACAGTGTAATTTCTAGATTAGATCTCCATGGTATCACTTGGGTGAAGTCAAGACCAACTCTCCTAGGTATCACTTTGGAAAATTCAAGGCCAAATCACCCATGTTTTATATGGGAGAAGTCAAATATTGTTCACTCGGTTATGACCTAGGAAAATCACTTTTTACCTCACCCAAGACTCACATACTCAAGACACCCTCTATGACCTCTCTAATGTTACCAATTACATGGAATCCCTCCTCGAGTAATCCACTAGTCTTTCTTAGGGAACATTCCCTCACATTTCATACTCTTTCCCTCATCCATGAGTGGATAAAGGAGATTGTTAAGATTCATAGATCTCCCAAATCCTCTTATTTATTAAAGACATCATGGATCATGTGGGCATATATGTTAGTTGAGATCATGTCATCCAAATGATAAAATATTCACCTTGGGCCTCCTACTAGGTGTAATCACCATAACCATTTTATCACCACCTAAAAGGGATATATTCTATATGAGAAAAACATTCAAAGGGATATATATTCATTAAAACGACCATTGGACTCCTATTAGGTGTAATCCCCTATCAATCCTAACATACTCTTGGATATATTCCCAATAGAATCAAATATAACTTGGAGGGCCATATTCTTTTTAGGCCTTTTCCATCACCATGAATATGGGGAAACATTCCCAGTAAGATCATTACCACACCAAGGAGGCCACATCCCTTTCAGGTCCCTTTCATCACATCTTCATCAGTCCATATTACTAGTGAGGACCACCATTATAGGGCTATATCCCCATACTAAGCAAACAACATTAGAGTCATTTCAATATAACTCCTACACAAACCATTAATAGGTAACCACCTCCTATATTTCCTTACAACGTGACATTAAACTTCCTGGTTTGGTCCTTATCACATGACCATAAATGGTATGATGTGTCTGATTAAGTAGAACTGAAGAACATAGGTTTTGATTCCTCTCATTAGGATATGTATGAAGCCCCTATAATGGGCTCCATCCTAACATCATAACAAATACCATATCACTGGATGATGATAAATTCTAGAGCACCTAACTTTGTGGCTTAAATCCAATCCCACAAAATAATAAATATAACATAGATGGAGGAACTATGATATGTACAGATGGTTTCATTCATAGAGAACCTCATATACATATAAATGGTTTCATCGATGGAGAAACTTGTATATATATATATGGTTTCCCATCAATGCATTTATATAATGACATCACCCTATGAGTCACATAACATATACAACTTAATCTTCCAATCCTAGATTTTCCCAAAAAATTCTCCCATATATATGTCTCTACTTCCATCCAAGGCTAAATTTACCTAATTAACACCAAGGATACCTACCTTAGGATAACCCCTAGTCAAAAAAATCAATATACATGAATGTTAAGAATAATGTCACTCTATTAAACCTTGGTAAGAGAGTATGAATCCGTCCAATCTCCAAATGGGGCCCAATGACCCTCATTTCAAAAAAGTAACAATAAAATAGGCATACATTCCAATGATACCCTACCATACCATTTGACTCACACCATCTCAAGTCATATCTTATTAATATTATGCATATTAATCTAGTCCACTAATTATCCACACATCAAATGCATGTCCACATCAACAATTATAGGCTTGCAGGATTATTTATCATGTTAACCATTACAACATTCAGTTCAGACCTCTCACTAAAAAATAACTACCCAAGCCTTCCATATCTAATGGAACTCATAAATTTAGGCCAACCCAACTTTTATTATACCCTCATATACCCCAAATAATCTTAAACAATAATAATAAAACCACATACTAGTCAACTTTAACACCTGAATCACTAATATCCTGATTTGTATCACAACGCCTCTAGGATATCCCACTATACACGTAGGTCATATCCCACATAGGACTTAACAAATAGATATAAATGCATGATAAAATTTTCATTAACACCAAGAAACTCATATGTTAATCATCCACTTTGGGGTTTTCACAAATATATATATATATACCCACACAGGAATTGGGTATCTCATATTAAATCCAACATCCAATCACAACATACTAATCCTCATTAAGGATCCATTTACTAGACTACCCCTTTAGTATGAATGTCACATATTTGTACATATAATGAAATCACACTATAACCATTCATATTATGAAAATCGATATCTATCGTGTTTGGTTATATATAATTCTACTAATATGTTATTTTGGGAAATAACTAATTAAGTCCTTGTTGACACTTTAAATAATAGGATACATTTTTCACAACTTTTTCACAATCAATTGCAATAATAAACATGTTGTGTAAAACTACATTCTTGATATAATTCATGGAATCATATCTCTTTCCACATAAGGACAAAGGAAAAACAAAAAATATATATATCCAAAATATTATTTATTCTATAAGAAAAATACTATTGTAACATCAATAAAATGAAAAATATATCTCAACTCCCTAGAAAAATGGAAATTAACTCATATAGGTGATTTATAGGCACACAACATATCATCCATCATAGTTTATGAATAGTCTTATCCCCAGTGTACCATATCCCAAATTGTAAGAAAAATGAAACATATACTTGATATAACATAATAAAATCTTTACCCAAATCAGTCTACATTAACCAAAACACTACGCTACATGACTTCTAGAAAATATCTTCATATGCCAAAGGCTACTAATGAGCAGTGAGCGTCTAAGGTGATGTCGTAGGGAAACTATATCCTCATATTAGAGTACAATAGAACAAAAAATATCATAAAATATTTCATTAAAATATCCGTTATAATAAAAGGAACAAAACAATCTATTCTAGAAAAAATAGATAATATACCAAATGATATAGAAAAAAGAACTATCCTAAATTTCATACGAGTCACAAAAACATAAAAAAAATCTCTCGTGGGAATATAATATAAAATATAGATCAATAAAAAAATTAAGAATCCAAAACCTATCCTAACATCCCATCCTGGTCGAATATCCAAAATCCATTTAAGTTATCTAGACTAGTCATATATCAATGGGCCTCTGCCTACCGATACCTATGAGCATGAGTTTTGGTTTGGTATCAATGCTTAATGGATACTTGATTATGATGTGAGTATAACTCAATAGGCCACCACCAATGGTGTTCATACCATAACTAGTATATAAAATTCATAGGAAATGTGATATACTAATAATGAACAAGTAAATAATTGATAATATAATAAATAAATCACTGTTTATCCTCATGCTCTAAGATGACAACTGAGATTAACCATACCTGCCTCAGCCATTTTCTGGATGCCTCAAAGAAAGAAACATAACCATAACTTGGGATAGATAATCTCATTCCTATAATACCCGTATATTTCATATAAACATATATCATTAGGTAAAATAGAATTCACCCTATATAACCATCATATATCATATCATCACAAGGTTAATTCCCACCCCATATAACAATCATGTATTATATAGCCAGTGGGATTATTCCCCATTCTATATTACCATTATATATGGTAAAAAATATATGAATAACTCACTAATCATAGTATTTATAGATATATCATACACTTAGGGAAAATTAATCCCTTAAAACTTCATAAATATACCAAATAAAAAGGGTAATAACCTCCCAAAAACCATCAAAAATATATCATACACCCAGGAAAATCACTTACACGGTGTCTTTGAACAAAATAAACCCTAGGAAAATATCTACCATAGTTTCCTTATATAATATTCACCCATTTGAAATATCATTTGAGTAATATTTAAATAAAATACACCTAGGGGAAAATATCTTCTTCAAACCCATTCTTTAATATACACCCATGCAAACTCTCCTCCCCAATACCTCTATATATCATACCCCGATGATAATCTACTCATTAGAATCATTTTATAATATACACCTAGTGGATATATCCACCCATAGAACCTTTTTAGAATGTCAAATTGGGGGACCACATCCTTTCAAAAATACATTTTTAGAATATTATAGTTTCAACATTTACCATACATATTATTTTCATAGTTTAATAAAAATGAAAAAAATTACAAGATTAACATTTTTTCAACTATGTAGGACTAATTTAGCATCCTAGGTCTCAATATTTACCCATTTAGTATTTCTAAATCCTAACACATTATTATCATATAATATCATTCAAGGGTTCACTAAAGGGAATCCAAATTTACCTTATTAGGCCTTAATATGCTCTGGATACACATCATGGGTCCATTTATTTAATTTAAAACTCTATATTCAAATAACATTTCATAAAAAGCATAAAACCTTTCAATATAGCCAATAGGCTATAGGGTATCTCAAGGATTCACATAGACTTCCCCTAAGATAATTATTCCCATTTCGAATCAATTCACTACTTAAAGTGAAATAAAATCATCTAACTCATGGTCTGATATGTCCATACATTGAGTCAATACCTATTAAAGTATATTATATCTCATATAATGTACTTATGTTCAATCCCAAAATCATGGGTGATTGAGGAACCAAACTAGTTTTCAAGGGTATATCCAGTCCCAATAAGATTTCATAGTACTCATGTGAAATTTAAATGGTAATATTCATTTTTAATTCAATATTGGCCACACATAAGTTGTGAGACAAAATATCACATCAAAAATAACATAATTAATAATACACATGGTTAGGTTTAGGAACCTCCCTCCATAAACCAGATATATCCCCATTAACGTTGCTCAATCACCATCACCTAATCTTTTTCAATCCCAACTTTCCATTTCCTATCAACACATGGACCTAACTCCATCAAATACCCAATTTAATCTGTTATAAAACACTTATAATTAAATCACATACTAAACCAATAATTTTTCCATAATTAATATTTTTGGGATAATTAAATAACTAATCATTGGGAGCATTTGTGAATTAAATCTTATGAAATGATCTGACCACCACCCCTGGTGCCCACCTGCACCTTTTACACAAAAGTAAAATTTCACATTTCAATTCATCTATTAGTTGTACCCAAAATTATGGAAATTCATAAATAAATCATAACAGTGACATACCTCAATTAAAATTCTTGAATCCTAGTGTATTCATCTTTGCAGAATCCCCCTAAGCCAAACTACACAAAATCCCTCTTTATATTGATATGATCAAACCATGGATTAGTTTAATTTTTACTAGACCTTAAAATAGAGACACCAAAATTTATGTCTAGAGAGGGAGGGGTTGATCCAATTTATAAGAATATAATCATACCTTAAATGACTAGGAAACCCACCTTCAATCAATATAGATCAGGTAGGTTAAAAGGGGAGAAGAGTTCAGAAAGAGGAATTTGACCTATCCATATTTTTACATCCTAAAAAAGAATAATAAGAAGGGTTTTCCAATTTAAATGGCTAAAATACCATCATAACCTTATACACATAATTTAACCCATTTATTAATATTTATGAAATATATAGACCTAATCCTTATTGGGATTTTTTTATAATGGGAACTTTACATATAGAACCTTACTTATGGGATCACCCTTTTGTATCATGGGGAATCCCCAACACTTTTCCATTTTTGACCTTTAAATATTGAATGAATCTTACATACTAGAGAATTTCCCTTATATATCACCAGAAAGGTCCCAACACTGTCTAGTTTCACTACCTAATGACCCTTATATATCAAGGGAAATAAACCTTTAATATCAAACATATTCATATAAAATACCCATACCTATAGAGGAAAAGTGTCTTATATATTTATTTTTTCATTGAGTTAATCTTATATATACAAGGAAACTTTGTAATGAATGTTTTGTATCATCTAGATTCCTTTTAGTTGTTAATCCCAACATATCTATACTTTTTTATTTCCACCCATTTACAGAATGAATACCATGTATTAATAGTTTACTTTTATATATAAAATGTCAACTCCTATGTATCTCAAGGTTTCAAACTCTTATCAATTTTCCACAAAAAAATAGGACTCTTACATATGGGGTAAAAAAAATTGAGTAAATTTCTCACATGGGGTTTCCTTAACAGCAAAATATTTACTCAACCCTTCAAAGGGTGGTTCCTAAATTTGACGCTTCATAAAATTATCCAAACACTAATAGCTTTACACATAGGGCATAGCCATTTTACCAAGGGATTACCCATATATAAGAACAAGATTTTTATATAAAGACTCTAACATATAGATTAAAAGAAAATTTCAACCCAAAATTATATGAACCCTAGGTTAGTCATAGCCTATGAACTTCACCAGTCATACCCAATGAATTAGGACCCAAATTCTTACAAAATACACAATTACTATAGAAAACACCAAAATTATTCCTCTTTCTTCTCATACACCCCAAATAATATTAAAACACCTCAAATAACTCTAGGAATTAATCAAACCTTTCTGAATCCTTCTAGTAAATTTTCTAAAATAATTTAACTAAAAATTCATCCAAACCTAAATAAATATTAAAAGATCATACTACCACTATTACTTTCAAATAATGAAGAACCAATTTTTTCCCTTTATCACAACAACTATATCATCACTTACTTCACAATAAGTTTATCACAAACCTATCCCAATACCTACTAGACCACTCAAGAGACCTCATGGGGCTCCAAACACATACAAAACACTTCTTGGAGATATTTTCACTCTAATATTCCTAATCTGAATCATAATTTTAAAAATGTAACTTTCTCTTGGACAAAAAATTAAATTTTCCCTTGATTTTGCTATCCCATAATGTCTCATTAGTTATATAAAATTAAATGAATCGTCCACATTCCTCTATAAGAAGTTTTTATACTCCTCACAAGACTCATGATAGGGTTTAATAGGATCCAGGGGCTTCATTATATAAAACCTCCATTCATAGCATAGTGCAATGGACAAGTATATGTACCATTCTAGGAAGTTAGTACAAATGAGGAGAAAATATTTTCCCAAAATGGATTACATGGATAGTGATGTGGCTGAATGGATTACCATTTTTCTATAAATAATATAAGAAAATATTAATTAATTTATCTTAATTAATGATTATTAAA
Organism: Viscum album; assembly: GCA_963277665.1. Taxonomy (NCBI): domain Eukaryota; kingdom Viridiplantae; phylum Streptophyta; class Magnoliopsida; order Santalales; family Viscaceae; genus Viscum; species Viscum album. The sequence goes on from OY728148.1 coordinate 1,224,102,895, forward strand.
AAATTAATAAATTAATTAGTGTCAAACTATTTTATCAAATCTAAAAATCCCTCACATTGGATTCAAAATATAAAACAACTTGAATATTATATTGAGAAGGATCTATATTTAAATTAATCTAACCTGGATAGAGGCTTTATAAAATTATTTAAAGCTATTTAGGTTGGATCTTCTTACCAACTATATTAACTCACAACTTCATGACATATTCAGTTGACTATACAAACCTAAAATCTTAAACTAAAATTTCCTTCAAACATACCTTCATATTACACCAAATCTTTCTATGACAATCAACCCATTATTCTAACTTGGTAAAATCAACCCAATACATACATTTGAACTACCCTATAATTGAAAAAACCCATATGAGGGATATACAAGTTCTATAAACTATAGATTCATTCTAACTAAATTTATGGAAGGAATTTATCTAAATTAATATTTTAATTAAGTGATTTTTTTAAAACTTATGAATAAATATTCTTTATATTATTCTTTATATTCTTATTAATATTATGTAGAAATTATGTAATTAATTGAAAATGTATGATTAAATAATTTTTAAATAATTATTTTAATTCATTTTATCATTATCAATCATGAAAATATATTTACTTTTTATTATTTTTAAATTAAATAAATAAATAAACCATTAATTGTATAAATAAATAAATAAATAACTATGAATATACAAACAAAAAATTAATATATGATATGATCAGGAACTATTATCTACTGTTTAATGTATTGAGTAGAGATAAAATAATATTTACACTAAGGTAAAAAACTCCTTGATCCCATTATTGGATCAAGTTACAAAATATCTTTCATTCTATAGTGTTTCTCCTTAGTTTTATTCATCTTGGCTTTGATCTTGGATAATCTACTCTCATTTGGAGATAAATCCTTTAAAAATGTATTCTAACTCATGGGTGAGGGGTACCAAGGGTTAAATTTTGTATCAAATAAACCATGGACATGTAATCTCAATCATACTAAAGGACTGGAAAATGATTTATAGATCATCATATTTAATCTAGTAAAATTATGACATAAAACCAAGAAATAAATAATAAAATTAAATAAATAAATCCAAAAAATATGCAGGTCATTAATACCCATGAGTAATTGCAACATGTAATGATTGTACATATGGATTTATATCATTTAATTCAATTTTTTCTATATATGTTAAATTTAAAACAATTAATAAAAATCAACTAATTAATTAATTAATTTTTTATCTTAATATTCCATTCAAAATGAAACTGATATATAATAATATTCCCATGCTAAATTATTTTAAATAAATGTAATTTTAGTTTTTTAAAAAATAACTAACTACTCAACATGTACCCCAAAGGTGACAGAGTATATAACTCCCATGTTAGATTAAATCCACATCTAAAATTTAATATTCACATGACATATACTATCCCTATACATGTCATGAGATAAATTTTGTTTAAAATCCTTGCTAAGTATTATTCAATTAAATGGAATGCATGCTTACATGACATGTCACAATATACATGGATTGTAGTTTAATGGGACAAACATCATAGTTTGTACATTGTGTATGACCACACAATACATCATAATATATGTGGAATTTACTGCTGTAAATTCTCATGATGTAAAGAGATTTTATAATTCACATTACATTTCATGTAGTCACATAATTTATGTGTTATATATTTTTTAGTGTGTATACCCACACAACATGTCAAAAAATGCTCAAAATATACATAGTATAGAATAATACCAATCACACAATTTTCAAAACAAGTTAAACATCATAGATTTTATTTCTTGCTTAAATTAACACATGTGTTGAATAAAATGTATGAATAAAACATTTTTGTGTACCTTTCATGGGTTTACATGTGTTAATTTGTGTGTACATTCTAACTAAACACTCTGTATTCCATGTCTATCCATGTCACTCAGATGACAATCAATATGTGGAAACTTGTTGCGATTTACATGAGGTAAAATCTAGGAGGGGATACAAGATATGTTTACAAGATACACATCATTAAATCCTTGTCAAAACGCATTCCATGATGGTAGTAAATAAGATTCATGTAATTATTCCATATCCCAAGTTACGCTACATGATAATATTTATATGGCTCCAACCTTGTGTGAGTTGATCATGGGTACAAGACATGTAATTTACCATTGCATTCTATGTATATAATTCATGAATCTAGAGACCTAGAACCTTTATTTTGGATCCTTAAGTATTATTTATATATTTTTGAACTATTTAGAGCCATATGAACTTAGATGAATGTGTTAACTACACCGTTAGATAAATAATGAAAACCTTAAAATGAAAATAAATAAAAAACATAAGAAACAGATCAAATAAATTTTATATAATTATAAATTATAATGTGACCACTCTAATGACACCTTTATATTATGAAATATACTATAAACAATGGTATGGTTTCTATTTTTGTTTTTCTTTTGTTTTAATGGATATATTTGAAAAACATGACAAAAGTAGCCCTATAATCCTATAGAGAGGGTTTTCACATTTAATTTATGAATAATTTTTAAAAAAATATTTACCTAAAATAAAATAATTGTCTCTATCAATTTTCCATTTTTCCTTTATATTTTCAATATTATGATGGAAAAGCTAAGAAATTATTCTCCTAGGTCTATCCATATGTGCACTATAAATCTCTAGAAAAAAAACCTTGAATCTCTATATTCCTGTATGATAGAAACAATTTATTTATGTCATTAATTGCTAATCAAAATGAGGGATTTTCTTGTTCCCTCTATTTTTTGAGAGGAAAGGTGAAGGAATAATCTCTATATAGATTGTGATCATTATAGAGAGGCTATTATTGAGAAAAAAATCGCATCACTCTCCAAAATGATACAATATTGGATTTGTACATACAGTTAAAAAATTAATAACTTCACATATGCCTGTATTTATATATTTTGTCTAAGTAATACCCCATATCAAATAATTATAATAATATTATTATTATATCATATGACATATAATTATTTAAATACCTTTTATTAAAATAATAAAATAATATTTATTTAAATTACATTAAATAAACTATATCACTTCCATTGGGTAATTAACTCGACCCATCAACCTTGCATAAAATTTATTTATCCCCCAATAATAAAAATTTGAACAAACTAAATATTATTTATTTAATAAATAAAATTTTTTATATTAAATAACATCATGATTAAATATTTATTTTAATATTCACATAACTAAATATGTATTTGTATCAATTTATTCACTAAACTGGTGAATAAATATTTATTTATTTATTTACCATATGAATAATAAGTATGAGATAAAATTCAACTCACATATTTTAAACACAAATTTATCAAGATTTAATAATTACTTGGTCATTTTTTTGAATATTTGTTATTCCACAATATAAGAATAAAATATATTTTTATTATTAAATTCAACAATATTTGATGACGTTATAGATACAATTAGTGTGGGACTCTCTATGCCTCCCCCGTCGCTCGGCCCTCCTCTGGTGGTCTTCGACCCTGGCCTGCCCTGCCGGACATCACCCCCACAGATCTCTCCTGCCCCCCTGGTGGGTGGCCCATCGTGCTCTTTTAAGGAGGCTCTTTGTGGTCCTCCCCTGGTTGTTGCATCTCCTCTTTACCCAGAGATTACCTTAGCTTCCTCTGTCTCATCTCGAGATGTCCCTCGTGTAACCCTTGATTTCCCAACTTCGGCCTTTGAGGATGTGGTGGGTTGTCTGAAATGGACTCTTGTGGCCCGGTTTGGTGGTGAGATGCCCTCTCTGGCTGTCTTTCGGTGTCTTGTGGATTCGTGGGGTCTCTCCTCACCTGCCCGGATCTTGCGTCTCCATCGTAATTCCTTCTGCGTGGCCCTAGACTCAGATCTAGACTTTGTAAGGGCATGGTGCAAAGTTCCACGGATGGTGGGGCGATGGCGCTTCAACCTCATGCACTGGTCGATGGAGGTTCACAAAGGGAAAGAGGTCCCCCATGCGGCGGTATGGCTCAGCCTTCCGGGTCTCCCTCTGCCTTTCCTGAACGGGGCTTTCCTCAAATCCATTGGTGACTCTCTTGGTGGTTTCCTGTTCGCAGACAATCACACAGCTAGGGGTGAGGAGTCCTCGGTTGCGTGCATCTGTGTCAATCTGGACCTGTCCCTGCCTCCTCCGGATAGCCTCTGCCTGCGGGTGCAGGACTCATTTTCATGGAAGAAGGACATCGTTTACCCCATTTTTCCTTTGTACTGCCCTACCTGCCTTCTCCAGGGTCACTCAGAATCCCAGTGTAGGAATCTCCCTCATGCCAGAGGCCCTAAGATTCAGCATCCTCCACGCGTTGCAAGGGGGACAAAGCCTCACGGTCCTCCTCCTGGTCTACATTCAGTTGACTTCCAGAGGCCCGCACCTAATGGTGTGTGTGATATTGCCATGGCCCCTCAGAGAGTTGTTTGTAGGGGTTCTTCATTGAAGGGCTCTCATCTGGATGAACATGGCCCGATTAGCCTTTCTTTGGTCTCCTACAAGCAGTAGGCTCCTCTGGACTTCTTTCTCTTCCAGCCTCCTCAGGGTCCGCTTTTCAGTGACATCCGGCTCCAAGAGATCCTCAGGGGTGGTCTTCTGTTTCCCAGTGACCCCTCTCATGAAGTCGGCTTTCCTCGTCTCTTCCTTTCTAAGGGGTTCTGCCTCCCCCTTCTGCACCAATCTTCCTCAGCTGGCTTATTACAGTCCTTGGATCCTCCTCCCTGTGCGGAGCTTAGTGTTCCTGGTTTTCCCCTCCCAGAGGTTCATGCCTCTCCTTTACATGGAAAGGGTAGTAGAATAGTGGATTCTACCCCCTCACAGAAAGCTTTTTCTTCCCCGCAGGTGCATCCTCCCTTGCTTCCTCCATCTAGAATCTACACAAGGTCCAAGGGTAGAAATTATTCTAAGTTACCTTCTCCTCCTTTGTGTGGGCTACGATCGCCTGGGGCCAAAGCCAGGCGGCATCTGTTTCAATGACGTGTATCTTCATCTGGAACTCTCGTGGTCATGGTGCCAGGGAAAAAACTGACTTCATTGTCATGGAGACGAGGAAATCAAAGGCCTCCATTGTTGTGGTTTTGGAGCCCAAACAGGTTTCTTCCAGAATTGGGGAGTTCACCCACAAAATCAGGATGCATGGCTTTCTGCATGGAAACCCGTCCAATTCCCACATCTGGATTTTTTGGAAAAAAGACATCTCAATTGATTTACTTGTTGTTTATGACCAATCCCTCACGACCAAAGTCAAGTCTAGAAATGAACTTTTTCTTGCCTCTTTTATCTATGGAAGCTGTGATGCCCACAAAAGGAGCTCTCTTTGGCAGGGGTTTCAATCCTTTGATCCAGGTACCTCCCCTTGGTTTGTTGGAGGCGATTTCAATACCATAGATGATCCGAATGAGAAGAAGGGGAGAGGTACCTTCCCTAGAAATTCAAGCTTGGAGTTTGTCCAATTCATGGCCGGAAAGGTACTATCTAACATGGGTTACTCTGGGGACCGCTTCACGTGGTGCAACAATCAAAGAGGAGGCCGAAGATCTTGGAGCCGGTTAGATAGATGCTTGGCCAATTTTCAGGCCATTTCTGACTACCACAATGCTCAGGTAACCCACCTAACTCGAAGTGTTTCTGATTATTCTCCCCTACTGCTCTCCTTGTACTCAAGACAGGTTCCTAGCATCTCCTTCAGATTCTCTCATCAATGGACCCACATTGAAGGTTCTAATCAAGTGGTCACAAGATCATGGGGTGCTCCTGAACAGGGGCACTTGTGGATCGGGATTCATAACAAACTGAGGTGCTTAAGGAAAGAGATTTTGGCTTGGTTTAAGTAGGTACCCCCTGTTGACAAGGATATGAAAGATCTTATGTCAAATGTTGATCAGTTAGAATCCAATCTGGAGCATGATTGGAATGATCGGGTGTTTGAGGACCTTGCTCGTAAGAAGGACAGCTTGGTGGAAATGCTTCTGTCCCAAGAGCGGCTTTCCCGTGAGCAATCAAGGATACAATGGCTTTGTGAGGGGGATAAAAACACTACCTATTTTCATTATTGCATTAAGGAGAAGCGTCGTCATCACAAACCTAACTTGATGTTGGATGATGGCTCATATACTGATGACAGGGATGTAGTTGGTGGGTTGGATTTCTCCCATTTCAAGGAGTTACTGGCAGGCATTAACCCTTGCATGTCTGAGGGTTACCCTAGTGACAGGGAGACCTTCCTGAACGTAATCCCCTCCCATGTATCCAGCCAAGATAATGAGTTCCTTGAAGCAATCCCAAATGAGAAGGAGATACATGAGGACATGATGAGCCTTAACCCTGAGAGTGCTCCAGGTCCAGATGGCTTCCCAAGATCCTTTTACAGAGAGTCCTGGTCTGTTGTCCAGCATGATGTTGTTATTTCTATCTAGGATTTCTTTCGTGGAGGTAACATTCCCCGGGTGGCCAGTGCAACAACGTTGGTCCTTATTCCTAAGATCAAAGATCCTTCTTCTTTGCATCACTATAGGCCTATCAGTATGTGTAACTTCTCCTACAAAATCCTCTCTTATATCATTGATAAAAGAATATCTCGTTTTTCCCCCAATGGATCTCCCTTGAGCATCATGGTTTCGTGAAAGGTAGGTCTATCCAAGGGGCGATTGCTCTAGCCCAAGAGTTGATATCAGATGTTAACATAAAATCACATGGGTCCAATTTATCCATCAAACTCGACATGAATAAGGCCTATGACAGAATTGAATGGAGTTTCATCATCAAGGTACTCTCAGGTATGGGATTCTTGGCCCGGGCCACTGACATCATCTTTAGATGTTTTAGTGCTTCATGTCTTACTGTCTCCTTTATGGGAAAATCTTATGGTTTTTTGAAAGCCACTCGTGGTCTCAGGCAGGGGGACCCTCTGTCCCCTACCATCTTCATCATTGCCCAGGATGTGCTTAGCCGCTTGCTTAATAGGAGAAGAAACCATGGGCAGATTCTTCCTTACCGGAGTCGTTCAATCCCCTCCAGCATGACTCACCTCATGTTTGCTGATGACACACTGGTTTTCCTGAATGGCAGTAGCAGGTCTGTCCGTAGCTTCAATGAGGTGATAAAGGAGTATTTCCATTGGATTGGTCAACTCATCAACTACTCCAAGAGTAACTTTTTTATCTCCAATAGATGTGTATCAAGACGTTTGTCCTCTATTGGGCAAAAATCCCTCAAAGTATCATTGAATCATTTTTGAGGTGATTGTGTTTGTTGACAAAGTGGTCATCTGAGTGGTGATTGTTGACAAAAAAAACAATGATATACAAATTTGTTGACAAAGAGGATTTCATGATGTAATGTCAAGTTCAAGAGCTGAGGTCAATGATCCATGTTTGATTCAAGAACATTGACAAAAGGAATGGATTATCTGGAGGCGATACAAAAGAACAGATACAAGGTGGCGTCGTTTTCCAGTGTTTGCCAAATTTTTGGGCCTGAAAATCGTCAAATGAAGAAAAGTGGTTTTTGGCAAAGGGACTTGTGAGCCGTGTACTTGAAGGCTTGGAAACTTACGCGCCATATGTTTTTCATGATCAGATCATCAAAATGTGGCAAAGGGACAATTGTCGCGCAAGTATTGGTGGTGTCGCGCAAGTATTGGTGGTGTCGCGCAAGTGACTTGAGCACCATGAAAGAGACTTGCGAACCGATGCCTTGGAAGCTTGAGAACTTGCACGCCTGTGGTTTTTCAAGATCATAAGATTAAAATATGGAAAAGGAAAGAGGTTCGTGCAAGTTTGGAATTGGGTCGCGAAAGTGACTTGTAGGAGCAGAGACCTGCACGCCGAGACTTGCGCACCGAAGGGAGACTTGCACACCGTCACGCAGGGTGGTCAAATTGCCTATAAATACTGGACCACCCCTCCTCATTCTTTATAGGAGTTCAACACTTTGAGAAATCTGAGCTCCCTTCACGTAGGTGTGGTGGTCGCGCAAGTGGTGTGTGGTCGCGCAGGTGAAGTTGCACGCCGGTGGTTGAAGTTGTGTGCTAGTGTGAGAAGTTGCACGTCGGTTGGCAGTTGCGCGCCAATATTGGTTTGGGCATAAAAGGAAGAGAGTCGCACAAGTTTGGAGTTGGGGAAGTTTGTGTCGCACAAGTGTCTGAGGTGGACTTGGGTGCCCATTGTGACTTGCGCGCCGATACTTGCGTGCCGAGTTAGACTTGCACGCCAAGTAAGGTTTATTTCCGGCAGTGATTTTCGGGCTGCGTGGAAGCTGGAAGTTTGCTCGATACCTTCGGTGCAAAGAGATATTCATCTACGGGTGAAAGTTGAACTTCAACAGAGCATCTACATAAATAAAATATGCATTCCTTCGTGAAAATTAAGAGACCTACATGTCTATAAACTGTGGGTGGATCCTTTCTGACGCAGTGAGCAAAGGAAGAGGAAGAAGGTGATCCTCTCCACTGGCAGTGAGTCAGAGAGAGAAAAATAGGGAGTGACCCTTGGGAAAGTAGTGAGCTGACCCTAAATCTTGTAAAGGCAGTGAGCCTGGGACAGAGTGACAGTACCCGAACCTTGTAATCCACAGCTAGTGAAGTTTAGTGGAATTTGGTACGACCGAAAAATTGTCGGCGTATGCTCCTTGGACGTAGCCCAGTGCGGGTGAACCAAGTAAAAACTGTTGTGTCCTGTGCATGCTTTACTTTTTGTTTACATTGTGCAACAGGAAAGAGAGAGAAGAGTGTTTTTCTTAACAGCGAAACAAGATCAGAACGGGTGTCAGTTTTAAATTATTCATACCCTGATTCACCCCCCTCCCCCCTCTCAGGGTATTCAGCCTTGTGGACCTAACAGCCTCTTTAGGAATTAGTCTGGACATGCAAAGAGGTAACTTTCCTCTTGAATACCTTGGTGCACCCATTTCTCCCCAACGTCTTCGCATCCATGACTTTGACCAAATTGTGCATAAGATCATGGGAAGAATCCTTAATTGGAAAAACAGATTCTTATCCTTTGGATGAAGGATCACTCTCATTAACAGTTTACTATCATCTATTCATGTTCATGCGATGGCTTCTATCAGAGTCCCTAAGGGAGTCATTACCTCCATTGATAGAATTCTTGAAGGTTTTCTTTGGGATGCTCTCTCTGAAGGAAAACGACATTGGGTCTCTTGGAAAAGAATGGCACAACCAATCTGTAATGGATGTATTGATGTCAGAAACCTACACGCAACAATTCAGTGCATGCATGCCAAAATGGTCCGGGAGGCTCTTGAGGTCCGGTCCTTGTGGGGCAGGATGATGCACCATAGATGCAGTGAATTTCCTGTTACTAGGCATAGTCACAACTCCCCCCTTTGGTCTATGATTGTTGACTTCCTTCCCTCCCTCCGACAATTGTCTCGCTGGATTATTGGTAATGGGGACCTCTCCTTTTGGTACCATAATTGGGCTGGTTCCATCCTCAGATTTCCTAGTTGTCTGACCCCTCATATAACCTTCAGGGAGGCCAGTAGGTTCCCTTCCTTTATCAAGGCAGTGTTGAACAATGAACAAATGGAAACCTATATGAATGTTGAGATGAACATGGGGCCTGATCAGTGTGTGTTTACTCCCTCTACTTCAGAGATCTGCTCCACCAAAGATTTTTGTGAAAGTCTGGCTTCACATGAAAAATCTAACCCACGGCATGAGACCATGTGGTGTAAAAAAGTTCCCTCCAAGTTCAACTTTCTCTCTTGGAGTATCAGGAACGGTGTGGTGCTGACTGATGATAACATCAAAAAGTTGGGTATACCCTCTATTTCCAGATGTTTGTGTTGCCATGATAAGGTGGAGAGTGTCTTCCATCTCTTCTTTGAAGGGGTCTAGGCTCATGGAGTGTGGAGCTTCTTCAATGACCTTACTGCCTACAATGGCCAAGCACATTCTGCGGATGAATTCATAGACCACTAGTTCCAGGGAGTGCCTGAACAAAGTTTTGAGAGGAAAGCGCGTGATCTGGTGTTAACCGCTGGGTTTTGGGGCATTTGGCATGCTTGAAACAGAGCCAGATATGAGGGAGCTTTTATGTCCGGAAGATTTATTATCATAAAAACCCACTTCCTGCTGATGTATTTTCTCAGAACGAACAATCGGTTGCGACAGTTCCCCATGCTCATTCCTCTCCAGCCAAGACCTATGGGTGCCACTGGTCCCCTCAATGCTAGAGCAGGTCATTGGGTCTGCTGGAGGCCTCCCTCCATGGGCCTCAAACTGAATACCGACGGCTCTTCCAGACAGGGCATCTTGTGGGGGTGGAGGTGTTGTCCGCGACTCCAGTGGCTCGGTCATCCTGCTGTTCACTGCTCAGTATGGAAATGGTCATTCACTCCAAGCATAGGATTCATCCATGCTTTCTGGCCTTAGGTTGTGCTGTCAATATAATATCCTCATTAATGAAGTGGAAACAGACTACATGGTCCTCTTTAAGGCTCTTTCTGGAACTGATAATATTCCCTGGTCTATATCATATACTATCAAAAAATGCAAAGGCCTCATGAGTAGCAATATCAAGGTGGTTCACACTTGGCGCGAGGGTAACAAAGTGGATGATCATCTAGCCTCCATTGCATCCCAAAATTTGGTCTTTTTGGGCCCTGAGGGCAGGAATACTCTCAAGGATAAGGGAGAGGAACTTGTGAGAGGGGATGCCCTCAGCTTGCACTATTTCAGACCGCCTTGATTTGTTTTTCTTTTTGTTCTCTTGCCAGACTTTTGTTTCTCTTTATTCCATAAATAAATACTATTGAGAATGAGATAGGAATCTTCCTACACACTTTACTATATAATATAACCTATTTTTTTACTAATATATCACCAAGAATCATATATAATTGTATCATCACCCAATAAGATGGATTTATTTTTCCTTGACTTTTTGAAATGAAATCATTAATGAATAAATTATCTATGAATTTAATTAGAAAATTATATTTCAATCAAAGGGATAGAGATATATTTTTACATTAATATGGAAGGAACAAACCCTTTCTTAAATTATTATACTAATTACATATCGCTAATGACATGCTCAATGTATGTTCCCTCTTCACAATCATATATCATCATAGTTGTCTTGCATACTTCAATGTAAATGTTTCATAATACAGATTAATAATAATAACATTTCTAAGGACCAATACACACATATTGAAAAATAGAAATAACTAATGACAAAAAACATATATAATTTCTATTGGTAGGTCTATCATCACGACCTCACTTATTGTACATCACAAATTACAAAATTGTTGAGAAGAATTCTTAATGTATTGTAATTCCTTTGAACATAATACTTAAACATCATCCATGTCCCATAAAAAAATTATTTTCTAGACTATAGGATATATGGTTAATAATATTGACATAGAACCTCCAGGTTATGATTATTATGGGGAATTATTATAACCTTTTGATCCAAGAAATAATCTAATGAAATTATAACATTAATGATACACATAATACTATTCACTATGTGAAGAGATATTTATTAACACTTGGGAAACTAAATTCAAATATTCTATTATTTTAAGGGAAACAACTCAGAAAATTTTGTAGTGAGAAAGTAAAATTAAATTTTCATCAATTGATGATAAATATTAATGAACATGAAGAGGTTTTATGAGAGTAAAGTAATCTAAGAATTATAAATATTGTTGAAATTGATGAATGGATGGAAGAATCTATTATGAGTAAGGGTGAAATAGAGTAAAATAAGAATAAAATAGTGGTGTTTGATTATATGTATGATAATGTAAATGTTCTTTTAAAAGATGTGAATAAAGAGGGATGACATGTTTAGTTTATTCATGGTTGAAGGGTTTATTTTTCAGGAATAAATAAAAAATATCGGAATGTTCCCATGGAGGTTGAAAAGTTCAACCCTGAGGCAGAGTAAATCAGATTAAAAAGAAAGGAATAATTCACAACAATGTGAAGGAAACTAAACCTAGAAAATTCATTCATCCAGATTGGGTAACATACTTCAATTATTTTGTTACACGACATAGTGTGGCCATGTTTCTCTAAAAAAACTTTAAATAAAGTTATTATATGTGAGAACCTGTGTATTTATCAATTTTTTTAGGATTTAATTTTTATAAAATTTATTTGGAATGATTTTGGAAGTATAATTTTAAACAATTTTTTTTAGAATTAAGAAAATAAAAATTACACTTCCACTTATTCATTTTAATTTTTGTCGATTAAACATGGAGAATCACATTATATAATGAAGGAAAAGAATAATATCTTAAATGGTAGGTGAGTGTTATTTTAAATATTTTATATTTTTACATTCCTCAAAATATAATTAACTAAAATTATTCTTAGTGTTAGAAATTGTATGACATGATTTTCTTTTAGATATAATTTTTATCATTAATATTCATATTTGTTTAGGAATATCATAAATAAATTTTAAATGTCAATTTAAATGATATTAAATTTTTAAGATGATTGGTGGATATGCAATTATAACCATGCCAACTTTGTAATGATGGATCATGATTTAGGTTAGCTTATTTATCAATATAAATGAAATTATTCAATATTTTGACCTATTTTTTACATGACCATTTATTGTTGTAATTTTTGAAATGAATACATTTAAATATTCATTTATTTTTATTCATGATTAAGTTATTGAAAAAAATAAAAATATTGGGAATGAAAATGATATGGTTGTCTTTGGTTGACTAAAAGATAAAGAAACCCCCTTCTTGTTTAAATTGTCTAAAATAGTGTCAGGAGGATATTGATACTATAGACTGAGGTATTAGTTTTTCTATAACCTCTAAGGACATTTTTAAAAGTTTATTGATCATTAACATTTTCATGTTTTAACTATTACAACTATTTTTTGGAGATAATAATAAAAATAAGTATTTGTTAATCTAAAACTTGTATAATGAATTAATTTCATTTTAAAAGGGGAGATTGAAAAGAAAGAAAAGTGAAGTGGTTTTTTTTCCTGAGTATTATTTGAAATAAAAAACAATAAATATATTTTTCAAATAAAGAATTAATGTCCCAAAAAAACAAGTTTTCATAGAAATTTTGAGGAAATTTTAAATACATGCTTAATTAGGTTTTCTTAAAAATGGATGAGTTTAAAATATGTTCCATGTGATTATTTAAAGTTCATTTTTTATTTATGAATTATTTATATTCTTTTATTATTATATTTAAATATTTACTATGATTGATTTACATTACTATGATGTGGAATTATATGCATGAGGGTAGAAAAAAGTTTATGTTTGATTGAATTTATGGGTATAAATTTCAAAAAATAATGAACATATTTTTAATATAATTTGGGAAATTTGTTAATTATTTTCATCATATTTTTGCTAATATTTCTTTAATTTTAATTTCAATATAAACGTGTTAATTTTAGTTTTTTAGGGTTTTAATTTTAATTCTGATTGTATAAAAAAATTAATTAATTTCTTTTATATGATGTGGAAACCCTGACATGGAGTGAAAAAAGATTTCATGATTAGTATGAGATAAATGGAAATGGGAAGTCCAATTTGTAAAATAATATATTGGAGGTTGCTATCTGTGGATAGAAGTAAAGTAGGTGGATTAAATAACCCATGGGAAAGAACCATTTCATGTTCAAGAATGTATGTTCAATAGTGGAAGTTGGATTTAAACCATGATGATGGGATACATAATGGATATATAACCATTGTAAACAATAGAGATTCAGATAAAATCACATCATGATTATTAATATTTTTTGTTGTTTTGCAGTTATGATGATATGAAATTCAAAGACACCCATTAAATGATAGGTATTATGGAATTTAATTTAAGAGATTCTATTATTATTTATGAATATAAATTAAACAATCCATGTTTTAATTTTCAACATTATATTTTTTGAAAGTAGAAATTTTCATTAAATGAAACAAGCTACTGCTTAGAGAAAAAAAACAGAATAGAACTTGAAACGTTGGTTGGAACTCTTGGCATATGAAGATTACATATTTATAATAAATATATTTTAGAATACATTTTTTTATAATATATTCATATATATTTTTATATATATTTAGTTTATATTTTATTATATATATAATATAAATATTATATTATAATAATAGTGTTTTTGTTTTATACTGTGTTTTTTGAGTTTACTGCAAAACATTCATAAAAGTGAATTTTAAATGATATAATACAATTTTATATATTAGTGATCATGGAAAAGAAATTAATATATGTTTTTATTGTATTTTTAGGTCATGAAGTTAATTTTATAATTTTATATATCCATGTGTAATAATATAATTGAATTCGGCCTGTGGGGTATGAGTAACTAACTTGGTCGCAAGGATGCTACATATGAATAAATAGGAATATGTTAAGGCTCTATAAGAGTATCTTGAGGGGGGGTGGAAGTTTTTTATGTGTAAATTTTAAAGTTATATTATTATGGAACGTTCTTACATCATTCTATCTATTAAAAATCAATGTAAGAATGGAAGAGGGGGATTCAACCGCAATAGAAACTCTGGGTATTGGAAGATGAGTCTCCATCAATGAAAAAATATATAATATAAAATATAAATCCTACATAAGATTAAATGGACCCATATGTGATATAAAATCATAATTATCAAAGACCATGTACGAGTAAACTCAACTTTCATAAGAATAAACTTTAAGATCAACATATTATGTAATGCTTTATACATTGATAGAATTCATCTTAGCCACTCATGTAAGAATAAAAAAATCTTAAATGATATTTTTTACCTTAAATTTTCCAAACTAACTCAAAGGACTCCTGTGTTGAGGGTTTCTCGTTTTAATCATCGATTTCCCCCTCTGGTTTTTTATAAGTATAGTAAGTCTTTTTTTTTGTACTGTAATCCAATATTTTAAATATATGGTAGACAATTTTTTTTATTCTATTAGTTTCTATTTATTTAAATTTCCAATTTATTGTTCTAATATTTTTACTCATCGTGTATCCCTCTAAAAATCATGATTATGAGAGGTTATACCACTTATGTTGTGGACCTGAGGGGGAGATATCTTGACGTCCCCTTGATTAATGATTTCAATACTTTCATTATTATTTCATATCTAATCATATAAGTACAGATGTGGGTGGGAAGAGTGGTCCATGATAGTAAAATTTATTACTCCTGATTTATGCTCTATTTCCCTTTATTTCTGTTCAAAACCAGCCCTTCCTTATGAACCTATCAAACATATAATGGAGTGGGGTGACAGACTACTGACATTGTATTGTGATTTCACCCATGCAAGGTTTGTAAAGATCATGGCTCAAACCAATGGTATTCACATTTAATTGAGGTGAGTTCTAGGTGGTTGTTTTAGGTCTTGTTCAATATTCCCATCCCAATTAGGGTGAATGTTGAAAAATTCTCACAAAAGTTTGATGGGTTTAGTATTTTCTAGCTTGGGTGAGTATTGAGATCCAAAAAATCTACAACAATATGGTGTAATAGATGAATGATATTGAGTCCAAAAACTTGATAAGAATGAGATTGAATCTTTAATAATACAATGATATATAGAACCAAGTGTGATTTACATTGGATTCCACTTGATTTTCTAGTTTAAAATCATGTAACTTTACTTTTATTCATTCCATGCATTCCATATACATCAAAAAAACCACCACCAGTATTTCCATTTCTTTAATATATTTGAATAAAAAAATTAAATAAGTGTATAGAATATTGTGTGGTTTAAAAAATCTCTTTGGGAGATTACCATGGTATGTCACTATGATAAACTAAAAGTTCCATAAATTTTTTATTGTTTTCTAGGATCACTAATTCCATGAATCCTTGGTAGCATTTCTACAGGGATAATTCATTCATTTACTATTATTTCACACTATAAAATCATTCTTGGATTCAATTAAATTTAAAAATAAAAAATGGAATTAATATTTGACCCACCAATCCTATAGAACAATGTTTTATAATTTTTATTATTTTCATGATGAGTGAGTAGAGTATGAATATTGATATATGAGGATGAGTTATTTATGTATATTATCATATATCTCAATGAATGACTCAAACAAATACTTTTAGGAGCCTTGGATAATGACCTTGCATAAATCTTACAATATATTGAATGATGTAGTAACATATTCTTGACGAATAAAAAGATATATTCCCTTCATACTTGGAATATTAAATCATGGAAGTTGAAGAAACATTATGCAACCCTTACCTCTCATATAGTTCTACAAACCACCATGTGGATTTACTATAATAACCACTACATCTGGCAAATCAAATTAAGGGAGTGGACAGAACATTATATTCTCCTAGTTTTTAATTTATACTTTTAGTAAATCCTACCCACTTACATTTTCTATTTTTTATAGAATAAGTAATAGTATTTTCCATTGAGAGTGAAGAAAAAATTAAAAAATAAAATCCCACAACTAAGGAGATGATGGTGATATAGTTCAAGGAAGAGACCACTCAAGCGGTGGTGATTGAAGAAGATGAAAAATAGATAAAGGGGAAAGTGGTGATGCAATCACTTTCATAACATCATACAGAACATCTTCTAGATAATTAATCCATAAAATATAATAGGGATAACACCTTTTTTCTTATCCCTACCCACATCAATACTTTTCTCTAACTATTCTAGAGTATGGCACAATTTTCTTTCCACTTAGGGGTTTTTGCTCTTAGTTTCCATGTAAGGCATTAAGACATAAAAAATGTGGTGGTTTTTATTACATAATCCTAATCCTTTATTATATTCTGATTGACTAATACCCTTCCTAGTTTTGGGTAGAAAAGATACATCACCCATTGAGGGGAATGGCCAAATAAGTCTTTTCACTGCCTCTATCACACATTCACGTTTTTATAATTTGAATTTTTTCCCATATTTCTCTTGTTTTATTTTATAGGATGTAGAATTTATGATTTGGGATCCTAACTCAGTTCACTAGATAAAAATAATGTCATTTTATCTCTCCAACCCACTTGGTTTCATTTACCCATGTTTTTATTTTTTGGAACTTTAAAGAGGGTAGTGAAATTAATGTTTGTTGGGATTTCTATCCTATTGTAGTTTTTTGTGGATTTTTTATTTCCTTATTTTCTTTGAATAAAATGGTTTTGAGTTATTCATCACACATGATTTCATGCATTTCTTATGATCCATATAAAGTATGATTCCTTTTTAAAAACATTGGATCATTGGTTGAAAATTGTTTTGATGAATTATAATTGGAAATGATTTAAGTTTAGGATATTTTAATAATCATATAATCAATTAATGAAATTGAGTTTTAGTGAATCACTTTCTAAAAAAAGTAATAATTCAATGAAACATTATTAAAAAAATAATTAAATAAATTCATTTGAATTAGCATTTCTTGAGAAGATGGGATCCAAATAAATGATTATCAAGATTTCTAAGCCACTGCGTGAATTTGTAAAAAAATAAAAACCATAAATAAGAGTAAATAAAAATATAAGAGTCAATTATCCAAATGTTTATTCCATGCCTTTCCTATCACAAATAACCTTTGGGGTGAATACATTTTGAAAAGATTTATTTTATTATATTTCATTTTCATTCCTTGAGTAAGTGATATAAACATTAAAGGTTTAAATGAAATTTTGTTAATATCTTCATGGTTATTAAGATGGATGGAAGAGAAGGTGAATAATTAACATGAATTAACAGGGGAAAATGACTTCATCTGATAAATCTCATAGCGATCAATCAATATTCACTACCACAAAACTGGGCAAGGTCAGCGTCACCCTTTATTAGCGCTAACAAAAAAGCACTGATAAAGGGGGTACCTTTATCAGCGCTAAAAAAACGCTGATAAAAGTATCCCTTTATCAGTGCTTTTTTTAGCACTGATAAAGGTACTCCCTTTAATAGCGCTTTTTTTAGCGCTGTTAAAGGGTACCCCTTTATCAGTGTTTTTTTAGTAGTGCTGATAAAGGGGGGTCTTTATCAGCGCTTTTTTTAAAAGCGCTGATAAGGGGTCTACTTCCAAAAAAAATTATTAAAAAATATATATTAATATTTAAATATATATATATAGTAATATTGATATAAATATAATATATATTTTTTAAATATAATTTTAAATATATTTTAGATAAGTATAAATATACAGTTACACTTAATATATAAGATATTTGGTGAAAATGGCTTATAAAAAAATTAAAAAAATATTTTTAATTAATAATTTGCTAATTATTATGGAGTAATAGTCATTTAATAACAATTTGAAGACTAAAAAAATTAAAAAAATTAAAAAAAGATTCAAAATATGTTGAAAACGCAACTCAAACTTCAAACGGCCATAACTTTTGATCTAGGTGTCTGTTTGAGCTCTACCACATATCAAATCGAAGCTTGTGACGATCTCTACGCCATTATAACTTATGGGGACCTTGGTCAAGGTTTTTTCGAGGCCAAAAAGGCCCATAAGGCCTCCAAAACTGAGTTTTTAGTCGGGGTACCCCGATTTTTTAACATTTCGTGGATTTTCAGCCTCGTTTAAGGGGGTATTATTGACTTTTTTGGTGGGGAATGAATTTATTCCAAGGTATTGCATTCATATTGATATTATGTATTTGAAATTTTATCGTTTTTTATAATGCACTGCTATTTATAATCAAATATATAACTATATGTACATATTTTTTGTATATTCACACCTAAAAATGTAATTATAAATATAAATAATAAAATATATTTACATATAAAATATATTAGCTTTATCTAAATAATAACTAATATCCATTTTATTTAAAATAAAAATATATGAATATTTATATACCTGTATATTAATCTAACTATATATATATATTAATATAACTACATATATATATTGATATAACTATTAATATATATATATTAATATCACTATAAATATATATATAGATTAATATAACTATATATTTATATTAATATAACTATATATTTATATTGATATAACTATATATATATATATATATTAATATAAATATATATTACTATACGAATAAATATAACTAAATATATATATATAAAATAGATATATCACTAATAGGAGAACAAATCAATATAGGGGAGTGAAAAATGCTTCAGGCACGCAGGGGGGAGGTCTCGAGATCAAATCCGGGTGGAGGCAAGGACGCGCGCGTATGGGTGAATCTGGGGCTAGTGCTGATAAAGGGTGGAGGGGTGCGTGTGGGCGCAGGAGGGGGGCGGAAAAGCACTATAAAAGGGGGGCTCAAGCGCTATAAAAGCCCCCCCGATTGGCAGGATTTTTTTAATTTTTTTTTAATTTTTTTAACTTTTATCAGTGCTTTTAAAAAAGCGCTGACAAAAGGGGTCTTTATCAGCACTTTTTTAAGCGCTGATAAAGGGGACCTCCCTTTATCTTCACCGACATTAATAGAGCTTTTCTAGCGCTGTTAAAGGCCATTTTTAGTGCTAATAAAAGCCGTATTTGTAGTAGTGATTTAGGGAATTATAATTTTTTTTTCAAAACATGAATAAGATGGAATTGAAAATTAGATATCATATTAACATTGAAAATTACATGAATGTTGAAGAATTAAGTAATCATTTCCCAAGGCTTTAACAGGGGAAGAAATGGATTCAATGTGCATAAATAGATTAGACACAATCCTTGAGAACCACAAATAATTCAAGTTCAGGGTAGAGATTCCTAAAAAAATAGTATATATTTTAATATTTTTAATATTAAGATAATATTATAATATTCTTAATTGAAATGTTTTTTATTTGTTTTTTTTGTTTTTTGGTGCTTATTATAAAACTAGCTTCAAATGGGTTTCTAATTTATAAAATATTGTTATTTATATTAATGATCTTTAACAGATCATTTATTTTTTCATTTATTTTTCATGTGAAGCAATTAATCTTACACATAGAAACCGCCATAAATAAGAATAAAATGGAATTTGGACAACTTTATATAAGTAACTAACTTGACCATGTGGATGTTTCATAAGAATAAATGGGAAGATGTAAAGCTGTTGTAAAAGTTACTTGAGTGGAGTGGGTGTTGCATATGAGTGAATTCTTAATGGATCCAATGATGCATGTCACCTCTAAAATTATATCTATTTAAAAGCTATGTAAGAAATGTTTGGGAAGGAATTCATCCATGACTTGAACTCCAAGAAAATACAGATGATTCATCCTCTAAACCGACTGAGAATTTATAAAATATAAACATCATGTATGATTAAATATCCTTGTATATAAGATTAAATCGGAAATAAAATAGTCCATGTATGAGTAAAATCAACCAATATAATAATAAAATTTAACATCAACATTCTATATAATGGTTTTTACAAATTAATAATTCAGCATACCCACTCATATAAGAACAATGGATTCTCAAATTAGAATTCTTATCATAAATCACCAATAAAGCATCAGAGAATCTTATATTAGGGGTGATCACATTTAGCACATCCATTCCCCTTCTAGTTTAATACAAGCGGAGTAGGTTTTAATTTCATTATAAAGTAATACTAAATTATAAATATATAGTATCGTGATTTTAATTCCAGTAGTTTGTGTAACGGCCCGAAATTTTGAATAAATCTTGTTTCCTAATTTCATGTGTTATTTTATTTTATTTTTATACTCAACAAAAATGTTTTATTTGATAAACATGATTATAATTAAAATGAGACCATTGGGTTTTGATTGTTATATGACCATCGGTCAATATGACCACTGTGAACAAAATGTTTTGATTATTGTCTCTAAATACAAGTAATCTTGGTTAATTATTATAGAAAGAAGATTCAATGGCCTCACCTAGTAGTCTTGGACCGATCGAAGCCCATATAACAGAGCTTGGGAAGGAGGTAGCACCATTGGGCTTTGCTCTGGACCAAATCCAAGCCGAACTTCATCATGTGAAGCTAGAACGGAATCGCCTTCGCGAGAAGTTCAAACTGATAGAAATTACTACTCGGGCAATGTTGACTGAGCCGCCCCAAGATTCTATCACCCTAGCACACCTTACTCTTAGGTCCTATGCTGGTATTATAAGGGGCTATGTAACGAGACCGTAACTGCCTTGTGTAATCCTTGTTTTAAATAAAAATTGGGATTTCTTCTTATGATGAAGTTTATGAATTTTCAAATGATCGGATAAAAATAGTATGCATATTTTTGATGAATTTTCAAAAGGATAATTTAAAAAAAAAGTTTATGTAAACCTTAAATAATTTAAAATGTGTAATGATTTCCAAAAAATGGTCTTCTACAATTATGTCCAGTACGAAATTTAGAGTCTAATAAGATCAACTTGATTTTTGATGAATAGTAAATTGTGAATAGTGATTTTACGCTTAGGATTAGTAATGTGACCAAATGGATTAGTAATCTCACTTAAAGAAAGTTTTAAAATAATCTAGGCACCATGATTAAGTAATGTGATTCAATAAGATGGTTAAATAACGGTTTCATAAATTATTATTCAAGTATTAATTTTTTCAGGTGAATAGTGTTTTTTAATTAAAAATTAAATTAAAAATATTTAGAAAATTATTTTTATAAAATGGACTTTATTTTTGAACTCAGAGCATCGATATTATGTTAAGGTAATTTTTGGGGTTTTTTCTGAAAAAATGAATTTTCGGTGAATAGTGTATTTATTTAAAAATAAAATTAAAAATATTTAGAAAATTATTTTTATAAAATGGAGTTCATTTTTGAAATCATAGCATTGATATTTGGTTAATGTGAAATTTTGGGATTTTTCTGAGAAATTTGAATTTTCAGTGAATAGTAAAAATACAGTTTTAGGGTTTCGGTATGTTTAATGACATCATAACTATGTCATGATGATGTCATGTGATCTTTTAAGGGTTGGCCGGCCAAGGGTGATGAATTATTGTTTTGGAGGACCCATGTGGCCTAACTCCATGATAAATTCCAAGGGAGAGCACATGGGTTTGAGAAAAGCACATGTGAGGTGTCCTTTGGCCACTAATGCCTTGTCCCCTCACTTTCCCTATAAATACCAAGCCATCCTCTCATCTATTTCGACTCCTCACTCTCCCCCAACGAAGTTCTGGTCTCATTACCCCCCAAAGAGTCCTCCCAAGGTGCCCTCAAGCCCTCAAGGTCCCAACCTTTGAGTTTTAAGAGTTACATTTTAAGGTAAGGGATCTGACCCCTCTCTTTCTTTTCAAGTGATCTCTTTTATGTCATTCCTTTTATGCTCCATGTTATTATGTTGGAGGATTTTCTTTTATACTCCTCTTACTGCCCTTTTTATGTTCATATAATGAGATATCCCCTCTTACTCTCATTATTTCGTTTTATAAAGTTTTATGTGGCGCCGTTAGGCTGCCGAAATTTTTATAACGGATTATTTCTCCCCTCTCATTTTTCAAGATCTATTTTCATGTAAAGTATTTCATGTTACTTTTTATTATGTTGGGGTATGATCTTTAAATTTATCATACTGATCTTTTATGATAATATGATGAGAGACCCCATTTGATCTCTTCAATTCAGTATTTTGAAGTTTTAAGTGGCGCCGTTAGGCTGCCTAATTTTTAAGTGGTTCTTCACCATTCTCATTTTGAAGTTCTACTTTCATGTCAATTCTTTCAAGTTCCTTTTTGTTATGTTGGGGTATGATCTCTATATCTATCATACTGATCTTTTATGACCATATGATGAGAGACCCCATTTGATCTCTTCAATTCAGTATTTTGAAGTTTTAAGTGGCGCCGTTAGGCTGCCGAATTTTTAAGTGGTTCTTCACCCTTCTCGTTTTGAAGTTCTACTTTCAAGTCAATTATTTCAAGTTCCTTTTTGTTATTTTGGGGTATGATCCATATATATATCATACTGGACTCTTATGTTCATATGATGAGAGACCCCATTTGATCTCTTCAATTCAGTATTTTGAAGTTTTAAGTGGCACCGTTAGGCTGCCGAATTTTTAGGGGATTCTTTCACCCTTCTCATTATTTTCAAAGTTCTACTTTCATGTCAAGTCTTTCAAGTTCCTTTTTAATTATGTTGGGGCATTATCCCTATATCTATAATACTGAACTCTTATGTTCACAAGATGAGAGACCCTATTTGATCTTTTTAAATCATTTTTATTGAAGTTTAAGTGACGCTGTTAGGCTGTCGAATTTTCATAAGAGAAATCTAATTTTTGTCTTCCTTCCATGTTTTTCATTTCAAATGGTATGTCCTTAAAATTTCATTACCATGTCCATATATCCTTCTTATTCTCTCCCCCTACTGTTTTATGGATAATTTATGAGTGGGTGACCCATGTCCCCTCTCTTTTCAATGTTTTCTAAAACCTTGTAACATAGCCGTTATGCTGCAGAATTTTCGTCTCAAAATGCCTCTCTCTTTTCTCAAAAATTATTTTATGTTATAAAGTGAATACTCAAAGCTCTTATTTATACAAGGGTATTCACATATATATCAAAATGTTCTATTTTAAATTATGGGATTTACATACATGAGACCCACTTTCCCTTTTCGTGGGTTTAAAGTGACGTAAAGATCATGTCTTTAAAGCAGTTTTTAAAACGTTATGATTATGAAATGAAACCCATTTATTTTATGCTATATGGGTTATTTATGAAATGTTTGATGATGATATATGTGGCTCACATGATAATAAAGGCAAAATTAAGGGTGCGCCCTGATAGCGCTCCAATGCATTGGGTAAAGACTTAATCTCTAGAGATGACCATTTTAACGACGCCTTGTTGAATAACCTTGGTAATTTTTAACGACACCTTGGGGATGGACCTTGGTGAAACGAAACGATTGTCAATATTAAATGTTGCAGCCACATCTTCAAGTTATGAAAAAGTTTTATTTTTATTATGATATGCCTCATGATTTCATTTTCATGCCTTAAAGTTCTTTTCATGACTTTATTGATGTATCTCAAGTTCATATGTAAAATGTTTCACTTGTTTCCCTTGCTGGGCCTTCTGCTCACCCTTTCTTTTGATGTATGTCCCCAGGTTATGAGATGCAGTAATGAGCCTAGGGTGAACATGAGGAGAAGCCTTTCAAGTGTTTAAGAAGAATGTTTTTTTTTTGTTTCATGTTTTATGTTCCTTGTTTCCAAGACACTAAACCTTAAAGATCCTCAGTTCCGTGTAATGGAATGAAAGTTATGTTATAAAAAGACGGGATGCTATATTTGGTATCAAAGGATGGTTTAGTTATTTGTGGAAATTAGGATATGAAAACTTTAGGAAGAAGCCTATAGAAAAGTTAAAATATAGGAAATATTCCTGGTATTTTGGTGAGTATTGAGTAAGGGGTTGCCAAGCAAATACATCCCTGTCTGGATACGAGCAGGTAGAGGTGGCTCTGGCACAGATGTACATAGGGGTAAAACCCGAAAACACCGCTTTGAGCTAGACTCGAACGGGAACTGGTACACGACAACGGGCCTTGCTGCACTCTTGGTTACGACACTCCCGGGGGATATGCTTTGGTAAATTCATAAGCTTAGTATGAACCATTGTTAAAGGAACAAAGATAAAATAAAATGAAGATTCACATAAGAATATATGATCATGGATAACCTAGATGGGAACCTAGGGGATCACAAGTTAGGGTATACTTTTCCACTACAAGTTATCCTTATATGCTTTAAGTTTCTTTTCATGATTATTGGCTAAGTATTTAAGCCCCTAATTATAGTTTCTTTTCTTAGTTAATGGTGGGAAATGGAAGAACATGTCTCAACAACCAATGTGATAGGAAATGCTATAATTGTCGTATTAATATGACAGAGATGATTACGGGATTAAAATATGATTTTTTTATTTTGGAAGACGTTCACTATTTTGGGGACCCTATATGATCGAGGTAAATAGATTACAATGGTATTTTCATTGAGGAGTAAGGTTGACTTATATTTGAAGAATCGATGAATTTAAGGTGGATTTATAGTAATTTAGGTTACTTATGGGAATGATTAACCTATCTTGGGTTAAATATGTTTAGATTAGATACTTTTTTTATAAGATGTTAGGAGTGGTTGATGTTGTTTGGAGATGAACAATGAAGTTTATTTTGGAAGACTATGTTATCAAATCCTTCTTGTATTTGGGTTTCAATCTTAGTTTGGTTTATTTTGAGGAATTTTAAGGACCGTTATTTATGGAATGGACTATGATGAACTTTGGGTAGTACCATGGAACTTTGAAGATTTAAAAGTAGTTTCCATTCCTAAGGGATTCTTTCTTTTTGAAGAGTTGTTTTACCTTACCCTTTCAGTTTTTGGGATAATGTTTAAAGATAAAAGAAATAGATAGTTAATATTTTGTGGATTATGTGATTCTCTAGAAGATGATTCTTGTGTTTTGATGAGACCAAGTAGTTTTGAATGCTCATAGTTTAGAGAAAAGATTAGTTTTGGGTAGAAACTTATTAAAGGATGAAACTCTACATGAAGGTAGATATATTTCCTTATGTTTTTGTTCTATGTTGTAAATTAATTCCTCAAAGTTATGAAAAGGAACGTAAAACAAAAACGTTGTTGGTTTACATTTCCTACTAGGTAATCAAAGACCGCTTGCACACATCATAATTTTGGGATTTTCTGGTGGTTAACTTCCTCCTAATCATGTTTTCTATCACTCTCCTTTAGGACGTGACCCTTTGTTTTCTCCTCCATGTCCATGTTTCCTACATGGAATCCTAGTATGAGTAAACTCGGGTGGCCTTTGTACTTTCTTTTCTTTCTTTTAAAGTAATGGTGTCACAGACTCTTTTTCCGATGTGGGACTTTCAATGAAATTTCAAAACCCAATTTTTTTTTAAAATTGCGAGGATGCAATTTCTTAAGGGGGGAAGATTGTAACGGCCCGAAATTTTGAATAAATATTGTTTCCTAATTTCATGTGTTATTTTATTTTATTTTTATACTCAACAAAAATGTTTTATTTGATAAACATGATTATAATTAAAATGAGACCATTGGGTTTTGATTGTTATATGACCATCGGTCAATATGACCACTGTGAACAAAATGTTTTGATTATTGTCTCTAAATACAAGTAATCTTGGTTAATTATTATAGAAAGAAGATTTAATGGCCTCACCTAGTAGTCTTGGACCGATCGAAGCCCATCTAACAGAGTTTGGGAAGGAGGTAGCACCATTGGGCTTTGCTCTAGACCAAATCCAAGCCGA
This sequence comes from Viscum album, assembly GCA_963277665.1. Lineage (NCBI taxonomy): Eukaryota > Viridiplantae > Streptophyta > Magnoliopsida > Santalales > Viscaceae > Viscum > Viscum album. Next base: position 1,224,129,214 of record OY728148.1, read on the forward strand.
ACTTCATCATGTGAAGCTAGAACGGAATCGCCTTCGCGAGAAGTTAAAACTGATAGAAATTACTACTCGGGCAATGTTGACTGAGCCGCCCCAAGATTCTATCACCCTAGCACACCTTACTCTTAGGTCCTATGCTGGTATTATAAGGGGCTATGTAACGAGACCGTAACTGCCTTGTGTAATCCTTGTTTTAAATAAAAATTGGGATTTCTTCTTATGATGAAGTTTATGAATTTTCAAATGACCGGATAAAAATAGTATGCATATTTTTGATGAATTTTCAAAAGGATAATTTAAAAAAAAAGTTTATGTAAACCTTAAATAATTTAAAATGTGTAATGATTTCCAAAAAATGGTCTTCTACAATTATGTCCAGTACGAAATTTAGAGTCTAATAAGATCAACTTGATTTTTGATGAATAGTAAATTGTGAATAGTGGTTTTATGCTTAGGATTAGTAATGTGACCAAATGGATTAGTAATCTCACTTAAAGAAAGTTTTAAAATAATCTAGGCACCATGATTAAGTAATGTGATTCAATAAGATGGTTAAATAACGGTTTCATAAATTATTATTCAAGTATTAATTTTTTCAGGTGAATAGTGTTTTTTAATTAAAAATTAAATTAAAAATATTTAGAAAATTATTTTTATAAAATGGACTTTATTTTTGAACTCAGAGCATCGATATTATGTTAAGGTAATTTTTGGGGTTTTTTCTGAAAAAATGAATTTTCGGTGAATAGTGTATTTATTTAAAAATAAAATTAAAAATATTTAGAAAATTATTTTTATAAAATGGAGTTCATTTTTGAAATCATAGCATTGATATTTGGTTAATGTGAAATTTTGGGATTTTTTTGAGAAAGTTGAATTTTCAGTGAATAGTAAAAATACAGTTTTAGGGTTTCGGTATGTTTAATGACATCATAACTATGTCATGATGATGTCATGAGATCTTTTAAGGGTTGGCCGGCCAAGGGTGATGAATTATTGTTTTGGGGGACCCATGTGGCCTAACTCCATGATAAATTCCAATGGAGAGCACATGGGTTTGAGAAAAGCACATGTGAGGTGTCCTTTGGCCATTAATGCCTTGTCCCCTCACTTTCCCTATAAATACCAAGCCATCCTCTCATCTATTTCGACTCTTCACTCTCCCCCAACGAAGTTCTGGTCTCATTACCCCCCAAAGAGTCCTCCCAAGGTGCCCTCAAGCCCTCAAGGTCTCAACCTTTGAGTTTTAAGAGTTACATTTTAAGGTAAGGGATCTGACCCCTCTCTTTCTTTTCAAGTGATCTCTTTTATGTCATTCCTTTTATGCTCCATGTTCTTATGTTGGAGGATTTTCTTTTATACTCCTCTTACTGCCCTTTTTATGTTCATATAATGAGATATCCCCTCTTACTCTCATTATTTCATTTTATGAAGTTTTATGTGGCGTCGTTAGGCTGCCGAAATTTTTGTAACGGATTATTTCTCCCCTCTCATTTTTCAAGATCTATTTTCATGTAAAGTATTTCATGTTCCTTTTTATTATGTTGGGGTATGATCTTTAAATTTATCATACTGATCTTTTATGATCATATGATGAGAGACCCCATTTGATCTCTTCAATTCAGTATTTTGAAGATTTAAGTGGCGCCGTTAGGCTGCCCAATTTTTAAGTGGTTCTTCACCATTCTCATTTTGAAGTTCTACTTTCATGTCAATTCTTTCAAGTTCCTTTTTGTTATGTTGGGGTATGATCTCTATATCTATCATACTGATCTTTTATGACCATATGATGAGAGACCCCATTTGATCTCTTCAATTCAGTATTTTGAAGTTTTAAGTGGCGCCGTTAGGCTGCCGAATTTTTAAGTGGTTCTTCACCCTTCTCGTTTTGAAGTTCTACTTTCAAGTCAATTATTTCAAGTTCCTTTTTGTTATTTTGGGGTATGATCCATATATATATCATACTGGACTCTTATGTTCATATGATGAGAGACCCCATTTGATCTCTTCAATTCAGTATTTTGAAGTTTTAAGTGGCACCGTTAGGCTGCCGAATTTTTAGGGGATTCTTTCACCCTTCTCATTCTTTTCAAAGTTCTACTTTCATGTCAAGTCTTTCAAGTTCCTTTTTAATTATGTTGGGGAATTATCCCTATATCTATAATACTGAACTCTTATGTTCACAAGATGAGAGACCCTATTTGATCTTTTTAAATCATTTTTATTGAAGTTTAAGTGACGTTGTTAGGCTGCCGAATTTTCATAAGAGAAATCTAATTTTTGTCTTCCTTCCATGTTTTTCATTTCAAATGGTATGTCCTTAAAATTTCATTACCATGTCCATATATCCTTCTTATTCTCTCCCCCTACTGTTTTATGGATAATTTATGAGTGGGTGACCCATGTCCCCTCTCTTTTCAATGTTTTCTAAAACCTTGTAACATAGCCATTATGCTGCAGAATTTTCATCTCAAAATGCCTCTCTCTTTTCTCAAAAATTATTTTATGTTATAAAGTGAATACTCAAAGCTCTTATTTATACAAGGGTATTCACATATATATCAAAATGTTCTATTTTAAATTCTGGGATTTACATACATGAGACCCACTTTCCCTTTTCGTGGGTTTAAAGTGACGTAAAGATCATGTCTTTAAAGCAGTTTTTAAAACGTTATGATTATGAAATGAAACTCATTTATTTTATGCTATATGGGTTATTTATGAAATGTTTGATGATGATATATGTGGCTCACATTATAATAAAGGCAAAATTAAGGGTGCGCCCCGATAGCGCTCCAATGCATTGGGTAAAGACTTAATCTCTAGAGATGACCATTTTAACGACGCCTTGGTGAATAACCTTGGTAATTTTTAACGACACCTTGGGGATGGACCTTGGTGAAACGAAACGATTGTCAATATTAAATGTTGCAGCCACATCTTCAAGTTATGAAAAAGTTTTATTTTTATTATGATATGCCTCATGATTTCATTTTCATGCCTTAAAGTTCTTTTCATGACTTTATTGATGTATCTCAAGTTCATATGTAAAATGTTTCACTTGTTTCCCTTGCTGGGCCTTCTGCTCACCCTTTCTTTTGATGTATGTCCCCAGGTTATGAGATGCAGTAATGAGCCTAGGGTGAACATGAGGAGAAGCCTTTCAAGTGTTGAAGAAGAATGTTTTTTTTGTTTCATGTTTTATGTTCCTTGTTTCCAAGACACTAAACCTTAAAGATCCTCAGTTCCGTGTAATGGAATGAAAGTTATGTTATAAAAAGACGGGATGCTATAGTTTGTGCTTGTATTCTTCTCTTATTTCTTTTTCTAATTTTGCGATTCTTCTGCCTTTCCTCTCACTTGCATGATTATGGGAGGAATACCGTTTTTTTTGTTTGATTGAGGGGATGAACTCTTGATTCAATATTGAGTAATGATTTTATTTCTTTCATTTTGGTTTCATAACAAACAATAGAAATGAGGTCACCAGTGGTAAGATTACTACGTTAGAGTAACCCCTCTTACTCCCCATTTCATTTCTTATTCTGTTTATTTATGTACTAATCGATTAACCATACATTATCTTATCCAACATATGATGGAGTTAGGAGGTAATTATTGAAACAATGTTGTGATTTCACCCATGTGGGGATTGATCAGATCATGGAATGACCATATGGTGTTCATACCTAATTATGGGAAGTTACAAGTTCTTAGATAGTGGTATGTTCAAGAGTATCCACTTGATTGGTGTATGAACATGACCAAATCTCTCAAAGGATATTTGGAATTTTTGTTATATTGATTGGTTGAGAATTGATATTCTACAAATGTACAATTTATGGAACTACGAATAAAATGACCTATACAAACATAAATTTGTTGATAAAAAATTTATCTATTGGTAAAAATGGGAAATTCCAACAGATATAATGTTTTATTAGTATTAATTTAAAGTACCAAAACTTGTTATTTCCCGCAAATATATCTATTGACATTGATCATTCAATACCACCATATATTTTACCAACTGTTAAATCTATTTCTTTATCATACCAATACCAACATTGTTTTTACCGACACATGAATTTGTTAGTAATAATAATAATTAAAAAATATATTTTACCATTAATAGAAATTACTACTATAAACCATTCAATAATAAAAATTATTTTATCAATAACTAATAAAGATTAACCAATTTTTTTATATATTTTTATTTTTATGAACAAAGTCAATATCCTTTTTTAAGGTCTTATTAAAAATATCTCATTACATATAAATATTTTTTTTGAATTTTTTTTCTAATCATTACCATATTCGATACATTTACATATGTTTTTATACTCCCTATATAAAAGATAATTTAATTTTTATATTTAAATTTAATAAATAGAATTAAATCTAATCAAAATAAATTAAATTATTTAAATTTATTAAATAAAAAAACAATCCACTTTTTCCCACTTCTCCCACTCTAGGGTTTCTCCGCTGACGCCTTGGTTGTCAGCCAAGGATTTCACTTCGTCAAGAGCTTCCGGTCTGCAATTCCACCTGCACCATACATCATTACATTTATAGGAATCCTTCCAACCATTGAAGTGGGTCTTGATTGATGTATTTTTTTACGGCTGTTCTGGTCACTGGTGGGGCACTTGGCTTTGGAGGAAATCGGTTGCAGATCCATCATCTTCCCGGACGGCGTTGGGGCTGGTCCACAATGGTGCAGACTTCTTTATCATCGGGTTGGATGTTTCGACCAAGTATGAGTCCATCTTGAGTCATTGATGTCTGTTGGATTCAGATCCGGTCATGGTGCTTTATCTCGTCCACTTGGGAGTTCACCAGCGATGTCCCAGTCTTCATACTGTGACAGCTTTCAAGAGATGGATAATCACTTAGCGACGACGTTCGGTGATCTGGATTTTAGAAACACTGATTTTGGAATTCAACGTCCAAGATGACCCTCAAATTTATCCTCACAAGTGACCCCGTTTTCGGCGAGCGTTTTCATCCTAGATGACCCAGCGTGCGATGGGGTTCAACAACCAATCCAGGTGGAAACATTCTTGGAAAATTTCTACTCTATCTTGATTAAACTTGACATAATGCTATTTTTCTGCTAGGATGGTGTTCACCAATGTCTGTAAAATGAGAAATGAAGCTATATTTGAAGGGAAAAAACCTTCTTTTAATGCCGCCATTGTCTCCCCAAGGCTATGAAAATAGCCAACAAGATCCATTGAGGTACCATGTGAATGAAAATTAACATTTTTATTGATTTTGAATAAAGCACAGTACACAGGATACCCAAAAATGCATCATGGTGTTCTAAAGTAATGCAAGCCCATAACATCATTAACAACAAATTTCATCCCCTCACTAGGAAAGAACCCAAGTTAAAGAAAGAGTACATACTTCGTTTTGAGGTTTCCATAGACGCCAAAATATCCGCCACAATGTTACCATCCCTCCATGTGTGAGAGACCTCAATATTACCCATGGGTATTTTACATTTTTCCGGATGATGTATGCAATATTCCAGGGAACACTGCCTTTTCCCAACAGTGCTTTATAAAGAATCATAGAGTCTGTCTCCACCATCTTCAACCCTATCTGCCTTTGATTGCATATCTCCAGACCCTTAACCATGGCCTGAGCCTCCTCCTGTAAGACATTGACCCTTCCGTTAGAGGCCATGAATGTTGCAAGCACTGACCCCTCCTGGTTTCTAACAACACCACCCCCGCGCATCTCTCCCCTGAGTAGAGCCCCACCTGTATTGAGCTTGAGACCCTTGTTGGGATGCCACCATCGTACCCAGTGTCCCTCCTCCGTATTGCCCGTCAGGTTGTCTATGAAGAGGTTCTGAATGATAGATTTCACAGATGGCGTAGAATGACAGTCGGAACACAATCAGACCAGATCCAGAAAAGTGTTTTTCATTTTGAAGATTATACTGACCTGTGATCCTCTTATGTTTTTGTGGCGCACATCATTTCTGGCCTTCCATATGGTCCATCATCCCGTTATGAGGATGACCGTCCTGGATTTTCTCTCGGCCCCATGCGTACCAGCTTCTCGAACCCATGAGCTGAGGAAATCATCATGCACCCCACCGTACACATTCCAATCGAAGAAAGCTTCGAAAGCCTGCCATACCCCTATGGTCCATTCACTGTCATAGAAGAGGTGCCCCACTGTTTCTTTGTTAAAGGACCCGCAACACCAGCACCTAGATGCCAAGTTCACTCCCATGCGTTGCAAGATGTCATCAGTGGGCGGGTCTTTATTCCTCAGACGCCGCAACAAGAAATTAAATTTGGGGGGAATCTCCTTGCACCACAGAGTCACCCCCCACGGATCTTCGTTCAACAAGTCCCTCGTCACACATGCATCATCTTTGAGTTATGTCACTCTTAATTAAAATTAGTGTCCTCATAGGATTCTGGTGAGATGTCTAATAATATTCTTTTTTTTTATCACACATTGTTAATTTCTATTGTTGTCCGTGGTTATCTTCTCTTAATGTGTTGTAATTTTTTTTCGGTCACTGCTTCTTTTATTCATTTTTCTGTTGTTCTCACTGGTCATTTTTTATATCACATGCTATGGGAGTTTCTATGGTCATTGGTTATATATTCTTATTGTGGTCACAAGTTATATAATTTGGTAACTTGTTTTATTCTGTTAATCTGCTCATTAGTTATCTTCTGGTTTGTGGTCACATGTTAGATAACCTTCTTCTTATTTTGATATCATGCATTGTTATTTCCAGTTGCTCTTGTTATCTTCTAAAATAAATTTATTGGTCTAAAATTTATAGCTTGTAAAATTCCAACTCAAGTAAGATGTTTTTTAAAAAATTTAACAAGTTTCATGCATTGGGTTGAAGAATATGATCAATATATGAATCATTTGACATATTTGGTTCTGGTAAGACTTGTAGTTAGTGTTCTTATTGTTTTCTAGGTATGTCCCAGTTTTTCCAAAATCGATTCACTATCGTTTCTAGATTCATTATGGTGTTTGAATGATTATATTAATTTCCTTAAGTGGAGGCCAGTTTGATGTGTAATTTCAATACAAGAGTAGAGGTCACGACTGTTGTATTTGTTTTTTTCATGTAGAAGCTGCAAGCTATGACTTAGTGTTGCTATAGATGGTTTTGCATGGGGGTGTTCCTTTTAAGCATAGTGACTATGACCAGTCTTCAACTTGATGGATAAATGCATGATGGACTAAATTGCAACATGAAGGTATACAATATTATAATTTAATTAAGCTAAGAGTGTGTTGCTTGTCTTGTTGAAGCCTCTAATATTGTTCTAGGACAATGCTCTAGTTTTTCTTTTTGTCATGATCTATATTTTTAAATGGTTATTGCTTCATTGTGAAATTGTGAAGGTTTATTTGTGAGGGTTCCCACTAAACCCCTAAATGTGGTTAATCTAGATAATAAAATATTTAATTGGAATTTTATCTATTTTTAATGTGGTCACCATAGCCTATTAATTCTCAATTTAAAAGTAGTGTCATTATAAATTAAAATCATATTAACTAGATTATATCATGTGTTATTTTTTTGACATGATATATCATGCGTTATTATATTTTTATCTTTCATATAGCTATTTGCTAATTGATGTGTTTGTTTGATCAGAACACTGGTCATGATGGTGCATGTCTAAAGTGGAGGGAGCTTGGTCAGGTGTTGCTTCAAAAATATAATGGTGGTCCACTACAATCAAAGAGATGATGGTGAAACCGTTAATGTTCAAATTCACTAGTGTAGATAACAACTCATTTGAATTAACGGGGATTCGATGATAGCAGCGTCTGATGTTTGCAAGAAATAGATTGCAGACGGAGTTTCATTGAGTTCAATGTAAAATCTATTAGTGTTTGAACATGTTTAAACATGTTTTAAAAGTTTTTTGGATTTCAGGCTGTTAGTGTTTCACATAAGCTAATTTTATGATTATGACATATTAAATATAATTATATTGATAAATAAAATACCACAATTTAACCCAAATATTGGAATACCAACACATAATATTTTATGTAAATTACAATTTATCAACATATATTAATTGTTGGAATTGTTTGAAATGTTAATAATATTACCAACATATATGTAAGTCATATTAATCTGTTGTTAAACATTTTAACCAGCATATATATTATCTGTGCTCTTAAAGTATATTATCATACATGGCATGGCGGAGCAAGGAGGGGAGACGAATGTCAACCCTTGGTTGGAAGTTCTGGATCCTTGCCTAGAATTTGATGCCGTCGGGAAGAAAGTTGAAATTGATGTGGTTGTTGAAGATCGGATCGGTCATAAGGACATGTTCAGTCTCTGTGCGAAAAGTAAGTCGGTTAGATTGGACCACAATAGTGATGGTGGTAGAGACAGAGGCCAGGAACCGAGCAACTTGAAATATTAGGCAGCAGAATTAGGAGAATTCAGGAAAATTAATTGACACTTACAACAGATTTTTTCCAAGAGATCCGAGACCCCTCCTGGTCCAAGCCACAAGGCCGAAAATACCCAGACTATTCCCCCCAGGACACTACCACCACTGCACTATTTAAAGAATATTTTGGGGGAAGAAGTACAACTGACTAACAGAAGTACAACTGGCTAACAGACTCTCCCACTACTAACAAACCGTGGGGACCACCACTACCTCAAAACAGAAAAAGTAGGACTTCAAGCTGAACCACCCAACCGCCTAAAAGAATTCCCTAAACCACCTGTGGGGACCGCTTCCCCCTCCTTGAATAGACCATTAAGGGTGCTGGATCCCCTATGGTCGTATCAGTCGCCCCATCTGAAAGAGCAGCCTTGTCCGCAAGGCTGCAGGTGGGAAATTGGTTTTGAAGGATATAATCATCCAGCCAAGTGGCGTCCTCAAGAGAGTGGTTTTTCCATTTGATCAGGCTTTGTGGAGTAGTTGCATTGGATGAAGAGGTAGAACGTCTAGCCAAGATGCTTTCAGGTTCGAGTAGCGGTGAAGCGTCGCCATCCAGGTCAGCCGACAAGGTCTGCTGCAAGGGGTGATGCCCAATGGCTTGTTTCAATTGGGAAACGTGAAAAACTGGGTGAATCCGAGCTGCAACAGGTAAATCCAGCAGATAAGCTTGGTTGCCCACTGGACGGAGAATCTGAAAAGGGCCGTAAATGTGAGGGGAAAGTTTGTGGTGAATGTGATGGGCCAGTGAGTGTTGGCGGTGAGGGCGGAGCTTGAGATAAACAGAATCCCCTGGCTGGAAAGAAAGGTCTCGACGATGTTTGTCCACTTGATGCTTCATGTAATTTTGTGTCCGAGAAAGATGATGGCGAAGCTGTTGAAGGGCTGTCTGGCGATCCGATAAAGCAGTGGCGACAACCTCCACCTGAATCTCTGATGGCAGCCCGGGCAGAAGGGCCGGGGGGGAACGACCATAAACCGCCTGAAAAGGTGTTGTTTTAATGGAGGGGTGCCAGGTGGTATTATACCATAGTTCCGCCCAGGGAAGCCAAAAGGACCAATTTTTGGGCTGCTCTCCCGCAAAACAGCGAAGGTACGTCTCCGAGCAGCGATTAACTACCTCGGTTTGTCCGTCAGTTTGGGGATGGTAAGCGGAACTCATCCGTAATTTGGTGCCCTATAATCTGAAGAGTTCTGTCCAAAAATGACTGACAAATAGTGGGTCACGGTCGCTCACAATCGATTTGGGGATGCCGTGTAGGCGGACCACTTCTTTGGCAAATATGTCGGCAATAGTCTTGGGTAAAGGGACGTTTTAAGGGGAGAAAGTGTGCATACTTGGAGAGCCGATCGACCACCACCATGATAACATCGTAGCCTTTAGATTTAGGTAGCTTGGTAATGAAATCAGTGGAGACGTCCTCCCAAATTGCTTGTGGAATGGGGAGTGGTTGGAGGAGGCCTGCCAGGGAGAGTGTTGAATACTTGTAACGTTGGCAGGTGTCACACTGGTGGACATACTAGGTGTCACACTGGTGGACATACTGCAGAATCTGACGGTGCATGCCAACCCAATATAAATTTGCAGCCAGTTTACGATAAGTACGGTAGAAGCCTGAATGTCCACCTTGAGGAGAGGCATGGAACTCATCAAGGAGTTGAGGGATCCAAGGAGAGGTGGCTGGCAGGACTAGGCGACCATGGTAATAAAGGACATCACGGGAGAGAATGAAGCCTCTTGGAGTGGGGCTGCCAGTACAGAGGAGCTGGATAATATTTCTGGTAAATGGGTCATCGTGCAGGCCAGCGGATAAGGTAGGGTGGTGCTCCCAAAATGGGGAGGAAACAGAAAGTGGGCAGGCGGTGCATTCATCGCGACGAGACAGGGCATCCGTGGCAGTGTTGGCCCGACCTGGCTTGTAGCGAATGTCAAAGGTGTACCCGAGGAGCTTGGCAATCCAACATTGCTGATCGGAGGAGGTGAGTCGCTGATCCAATAGGTATTTAAGGCTGCGTTGATCAGTGAAAACCACAAAGGGGCGGCCCAAGAGGTAGTGGCGCCAATGTTGGATGGCAAGGACCAAGACCATCATTTCCTTCTCATATGTGGACTTAGAGAGATTGTTAGCGGCGAGTGCCTTGCTAAAGTATGCAATAGGGCAGTGATTTTGCATAAGAACAACCTCGATGCCACGACCGGAAGCATCACATTCGACTTCAAAGGGGCGAGAAAAGTCTGGCATGGCCAGAACGGGTGCTGTTGATAGAGCAGTTTTGAGAGTTTCAAAAGCTTGTTGAGCCGCTGCTGTCCAGGAAAAGCCATCCTTCTTTGTGAGGGAGGTAAGTGGTTGAACAATTTTGCCGTAGTTGCAGATAAATTTGCGGTAATAACCGGTTAGGCCGAGGAACCCGCGAACGCCACGAACCGAATGGGGAAGTGGCCAAGAAAGAACTGCCTGAATTTTATCCGGATCCATCCCAACACCCTCGTGCGAGATTATATGGCGTAAGTAGTCCACCTGTGTTTGTGCAAAGGAGCATTTCCCTGCATTGACAACAAAATTGTTGTCGTGCAGATGTTGCAAAACCTCCCGCAGGTGCTGCATGTGGGAGTCCCACGCTAGACTATATACTAAAATATCATCAAAAAAGATTAGAACAAAGTGTCGAAGATGGGGCCGGAATAAATCATTCATTGTAGCCTGAAAAGTGGAGGGGGCGTTGGAGAGGCCGAAAGGCATTACCAGGAATTCGTAGTGGCCATTATGTGTACGAAAAGCAGTTTTATTGACGTCAGCCGCGGACATACGGATTTGGTGATAACCGGACTGGAGATCCAGTTTGGAAAAATAGGCAGCCCCATGCAACTCATCCAGCAGTTCGTCAACCACGGGAATCGGGTATTTGTCCGGAATGGTGACCTTGTTAAGAGCCCGATAATCCACACATAGGCGCCAGGAATTGTCATGTTTTTTGACTAAGAGGACTGGGTTGGAATATGCACTTGTACTAGGGCGGATGAGCCCCTGCCGCAATAAGAGTTGCACCTGCCGTTCAATGACCGATTTATGGGCATGCGGGTAACGATATGGGCGAACCGAAACAGGTCCCTGACCCGGAAATAAACGGATTTGATGATCATGAAGGCGTGGAGGCGGTAAACCTGAGAGGTCCTGGAAAATGGAAGGGAAGGTGTCTAGAAGGTGCTGTAGGGGGGGCTGCTGTTGTGGAGGTAACAAAGAGGGTTTAGGTGGGCTGGGGGTCAAAGTATGGAGGCTGGACAGTAGGTTGGAAATGTCATGTGTCCCCTGAAGGGTGTGGAGCTGCTGGTCGGAGTGAAACTTCATCGTCATAGTCTGCCAATTCGTGTGGACCTTCCCTAGTGTCCTTAGCCAGGCAATGTCCAGAATGAAATCAAGCCTGCCGATGTCGAGGACATGAGCGTCTAGTGTGCATTGATAAGAGCCCATGTCTAGCTGCAGCTGGGGACAAAGACCCAAGGTAGAAAATAGGTGACCATCGCCTAGCTTAACGGGTCTTGTTATGGTGGTTAGAACAGGGAGGCTGAGTAAGGTCACCAAGGTGGGAGAAATAAAGTTGTGAGTTGCCCCACTGTCAATAAGGACCAAAAGGGGAATACCACCCAGTTTGCCTTCAATTTTCATGGCTGAAAACAGGGGAGATTGGTGGTGGGAGGAGCGGGTAGAAGCTGTGTAAAAATCCAGGACCAAACACTCAGCAGCCTCAGGAGGAGAATCGTCAATAAGTTCCAAAGGGGCTGGAGGGTCAGCTAAGGCAGGAGGTGGTTGGAGCTCATCTTCGCCCAAAAGTAGCACCCGGACGTTGGAATCGGGACATTTATGCATAGGAGTGAAATGTTTGGCGCATTTGAAACAGAGACCCTAGCTTGGCGGGTTTCCATTATAGAAGAAGAGAAAAGAAAAGGCGGCAGGTTGGACCAATTTGGTAGAGACAGAGGCCAGGAACCGAGCAACTTGAAATATTAGGCAGCAGAATTAGGAGAATACAGGAAAATTAACTGACATTACAGCAGATTTTCTCCAAGAGATCCGAGACCCCTCCTGGTCCAAGCCACAAGGCCGAAAATACCCAGACTATTCCCCTCAGGACACTACCACCACTGCACTATTTAAAGAGTATTCTGGGGGAAGAAGTACAGCTGACTAACAGAAGTACAGCTGACTAACAGACTCCCACTACTAACAAACCGTGGGGACCACCACTACCTCAAAACAGAAAAAGTAGGACTTCAAGTTGAACCACCCAACCGCCTAAAAGAATTCCTTAAACCACCTGTGGGGACCGCTTCCCCCTCCTTGAATAGACCATTAAGGGTGCTGGATCCCCTATGGTCGTATCAGATGGCCATGGATATAAATCTCTGAAACCTGGTTTTCTTTGCATTCATGAATGTGATTGCAATTTTGATCCTAGTACTGTCAACAACACCTTTGCCCAAGTCTGGATTTGAGTCTGTAAACTCAGTTGGCTCTACTGGAATCCACAAATATTTGGGACATTGCTTCGTCTGTTGGTAACCCAACAAGGCTTGATAGGCAGACAGACAACCCAAACATTGGGAATTATGCAAGGATTCTTGTTGAGGTTGACATGGCTGTAAATTTAGTGGAAGAAGTTGTTTTGACCGCTAGAGATGACAGTATTAATCTCGAAATTGTCTATGAAAGAAAACCAATTCTGTCTGAACTGTCATTTTTTTGGGAATATGGTATCTGAGTGCAATAGAAGCAAGCTGTTTAACTTAGGTAATGTTAGGGGGCATGAGGATTCCAGTTGCAGGAGGAAGTCTGGCAAGGTGGTGGAACCTTCCTCTGGTTATGTTCCTTACATGAACACGGATCTTCCTGCTCAAAAGGGTGATCCAAAGGGTGATTCTGCTCCCGCGGATGCTGGTAAGGCTCCAGATGCTAGGACTTCCTCTGATATTCCAGATGCTGATCATGCTGATGCTGTGATTGGGCGTGTCCAAGCTCCTCTAGATGCTATTCAGATTGCTGCTGTGACTTGCCAGGACTATGTCTTGGTTCCTAATATGGAGCCTGGTCAGGACACTCTTCCAGCGACTATCTCCAGTGCCTTGCAATTTGTGCAGACCTTTCCTTCTGTGTTGGGGTGGTCTGATGTCTCTAAAGCTTTTCAAATTCCATAGGACACTGCCTTGTTATCGGTTCAGGAAGATTCTCCTCCAGCTGATCTACAACTTGTACATGCTCTTTCTCAAGGATATGTTATGGTTCCAGATTTTTCAGGTAACAGGGAATGACCTACTGAACTGGATCCCCCAGGATTGCAAGCAGATGATGTACAGACCTCTGAATTTTCACAGGTTTCACCATCAAAGGCTACTAGGAGAAAATTACCTACTAGCCTGTTCATAACCCCTATTGATTCATGTAACTGGTTCAGCTCACACAGCATTGGATTCTCCCCTAGAGATGATAGGGACTCTTCCTTTTCTGGGCAGGAAATGTCTGTATATTCCTCAGCTGATACAATGGAAGATTATTTTGGAGCCTTAAGCAAAGGTAGGACACAAGGTTATGATGGGCCTAGCACCAGGCTCAGGTCTGCCGATCAATGAAAATCCTCTTCTTGAATTGTCAAGGGTTAGGTAACTCTCCCACGGTCAAAACCCTTGGGCATATTATTACGACCAACAAGCCTTTGTTAATTGGAATTGCCGAACCAAGAATGAAGTTCAACAGATGGATGGCTTTCAAGTGGAGTTCATGAGGATATGAATTTGTTTCCAATAATCAATTTGATGGTGCCACAGAATCCTTGTGGGTTCTCAAACACAATAGTGTCATAATTGACTCCTTTGATAATGATCATCAGTTGGTGACCCTATCATGTTCTGCCAATAGAAATTCTTTTGCCGTGATGTTTTTTTGTGATTTTACTTTATACAAAAGAAGAAAAACCCTTTTGAGAAATATGGTTGCTACTTCTGAGGCTATGTCTTGTGATTTTAATGCTATCTTGAGGACAGATGAAAAAACTGGTAGTAAATTTTGTAGAACCTCATCCAATGATTTCTCTTCCTGCATTGATCAATGTGGGTTGGTTGAAGTCTCCATCTCTAGAACTGATTACACTTAAAGCAGGGTTACTTCAAATGGGAGGCAGGCAAGTAAACTGGACAGATGCTTTGTCAAAGTGGATGAGATGTGTGATGCAGTTGAAGTTTCTGGTTTGACTCTTCCCAGATTACACTCTGACCATAACCCCCTGTTGATTGATATTTGTTTCAACAGAATAAGGTCGTCTCCTCTACCTTTCAAGTTTAATAATGCGTGGTTGGTTGTTCCGGGCTACAGGGAAGTTATTTTGGAAGCCTAGAAAACTGTTTGTGTGGGAAGCTCATTATATATTCTAATTAGCAAGCTGAAAATTGTAAAGGCCAGATTCAAAGAGTGGAGTAAGGAATCTTTTTCTACCCTTGATAGTGATATTAAGGAAGCTGAATCTCATCTGGTTATGTGCCAGCAAAATAACAGGTCTTATGATATGCCCCCTCAGGAGGAGATACAAGCCGCATCTAAGATTAATAATCTTTTGACCCTTAAGGAGAACATGGCTCGTAACCAGTTCAACATTAGGTGGATGAAGGATGGGGATAGGAACTCACGTTTCTTCCATTGCATACATAGGGAGAAGAATGCGAAAAGGAGTATCACTGCTCTACAAATTGATGGGAATATGTTTAGTTCTGAGAATAAGATAGCAAATGTTGTGACATGCTATTTTGAGAAGTTATACTCAGAAAATGGGGAGGATATTTTGGACAAATTGATTAAATTCTTTGAAGCAAACATTGATGATTCTCAAAATAAAAGGTTAATCGAGGCCCCTAATGCCAAGGAAATACATGCAGCTCTTTTCTCTTTAAATATGGATAGTGGTTCTAGTCCAGATGGCTTCACCAACAAGTACTTCATGTTTTATTGGGACATTGTTAAGCTTGAGGTAATAAATGCTGTGAGGGAGTTCTTTACACATTCCTCAATTCCATTTGGGATGAATTAAAATTTTATTACTTTAATTCCAAAGGAGAATGCATTGGATATTAAAAAGTTTAGACCTGTTGCTATTGGAAACTCCATACCAAAGGTTATTAGCAAAATCATGGCTCGCAGGCTGGGTGAGGTTTCCAAGGGCATTATTTCTGTTAATCAGTTTGGGTTTTTCCTTGGGAGGAGGAACATACAAAATTGTCTCTTCACTGCCTCTGAATGTGTTAATATAAAGAAGAAGAAGACAAAGGATGGTAATATTGCCATGAAGGTTGACATTTCCAAGGCTTTTGATACAATAAAATGAGACATCATTTTTGCAATTCTAAATTTGCATGGGTTTTCACCGAGGTTTATTGGTTTGGTTAGCTCCATTTTGAAAAGTGTCAGTCCTTCTATTCTTATTAATGGATCCCCGAGGGGCTTTTTCAAGTGCTCAAGAGGTGTCAGGCAAGGTGACCCTCTATCTAGCCTTCTATTTTCCATTGCTATGTACTATTTGAGCTGGTGTCTTAACGATCTTGTCAATATTGGCTTATACCAACGGATGAGAGCTGGGGGGGATTTCTTTGCACCCTCTCACTTGTTATATGCTGATGATATTTTTTTATTTGGGAAGGCGGATAAAGATACTATCTCTTGCATTAAGAGCATTTTTTTACACTACGAAGAGGTTGCTGGCCAGGTGGTCAGCTGGAACAAATCCTTTGTTGTGTTTGGGGAAGGCATGATTACTTCGAAGAAAAATAAAATTGATTGATGACTTGGTATGAAGAGAGGTTCCCTGCCTTTCATTTACCTTGGAGTCCCTCTGTTCTGGGGCAGGGTGAAAAGATGTTATCTAGAGAGCATTGCCTTAAAAATCACTAATCAGTTGGCAAGCTGGAAAGGGAAGACTATGTCTCAGGCAGACAGAGTTTGTTTGGTAAATTTTGTCATCACCTCAATGCTTGTCTATTCTTTCTCACTGTATAGATGGCCGAGGGCCCTGGTTAAGGAGATATGCGGAAAGATCCAATTTTTTTCTAGATTGGCTCAATTCATTAAAGAAAACTGGTCACAGTCGCTTGGAAAGATTTCATCATGCCTGTGAATATGGGGGGAATGGGAGTTAAAAACATCAGGATTTTCAACGATACTTTGCTCAAAAATTTCACATGGAGGTTTCTATCCATGCCTGACTTCTCATTGGAGTTTCTGGCCACCAGATTTGTTGATAGTTTGCATAGTGGTTATGCTATGTATTTTCCCTCCTCTGTTTGGACAGCCGTTAAGAAGGCTTATTCTAATATTATGGATAATTCAAAATGGGTGGTATGCAAAAACTCTCAATTAAATTGTTGTTCAACTCCTTGGTTGGAACGACCTATAGGTGATGATATTGGTGTTCGTTTCTCTCTCAAGAATACCACCATTTCTAAGTTACATGGTAGTCTTAATATTCAGGATCAGTTGCCTAATCATATTCGTACGAAGGAATTCAGATATGAATATTCTGACTGTGATACTTTGGTTTGGCTGCCCATTATTGATGGTCAATTTTCTACCAGTGACTGTTATAGATTTTACTATAGTACTTCGCCTGGGATTCCATCCTGGGTGGCAGGTTTTATTAAGAAATTCATTGCCCCTTCTGATATTTTACTAATATGGAAGCTATGGAAGCAGCGGCTGCCTTTTCAATCCCTCATCCAGCGCACTGGGCTAAACCTTTCTTCGGCCTTTTTCTTTTGTTTGAGTGAAGAGGAATACTTTCTGCATTTATTTTTTGGTTGCAGCTTCACGAACCGGCTATGGAGTTATGTCCAAGACCTCATTAGATGCTGCTTCATCTTGCATTCTATTGAAGAGCTGCTATCTTCTGTTTGCAATATGGCTTGCAGCAAGCAAATACATTCCTTATTATTGTAAGCGACTACTAGTGTTCTGTCCTACACCTGGAAGGCTCGGAATGATTTGGTTTTTTACAACCAGAAACATTCTTTTCATGCTAGTGTCTTGGATATTCACAGCGGGATCAGACTTGCTTCTAAATTTCAAACCAGTTCAATGCATAATGATGTTTCTGACCTGATTATTTTGAGATCACTTGGTGTTCATGGGAGGCCTAAGAATCCATGTGTGGTGAAATATATCTGATGGATACCGCTGGCTAAATGTGTGGTGATCTCGGGTTGGCTAAATGTCAATGTTGATGGGGCAGACTTTGGTGCACCAGGGCCTGCTGGTTGTGGTGGCGTCTTTCGTACCCATTTGGGCTTCATTAAGGGCTATTTCTTTCACATTATTGGGAATGGATTTGCAATTGAATCGGAACTCTGGGATATGGTAAAGGAAATAAGGTATGCTTTCCATTATGGTTGGCAGGATTTATGGATGGAATCAGACTCATCTGTTGTTGTGCAAATTCTCAAAGATTGCTCAAGGAATGTACCATGAAGAATGTTGTCATCATGGATTTCTTGTCTTTGCCTTATTGATTCGATTTCCTTGGACGTAACTCACATTTATCGGGAGGCCAATCAGGTCGCTGATGTTCTTCCTAAGAGAGCTATGGAGGTCAGTTCTATCTAGTCTTTTGTCTTACCTGACTACTGCTCTAGGTTTGTTCAGGCGGATTGTCGTTGTGTTGTACATACCCACCTTTG
This sequence comes from Viscum album, assembly GCA_963277665.1. Classification (NCBI taxonomy): domain Eukaryota; kingdom Viridiplantae; phylum Streptophyta; class Magnoliopsida; order Santalales; family Viscaceae; genus Viscum; species Viscum album. The sequence continues at coordinate 1,224,147,397 of OY728148.1, forward strand.
TAATGCTCCACTGTTTTGACCTGTTTGTTACTTTTCTTTTTATTAAAGCTTTTTAGGAGTAGGCTTGCCTGTCCCTGAACCTTCTGGTTATTATCTGTTTTATTATTATAATTGTAACAAAACTGTTTTATATTTTTTAATAACATTTAGCGACATAGTTGTTACCAACAGTTTAGTTACAGGACAGATTTTGTTGGTAAATCGTCTTACCAATAGAAAATTCACTTTTTCCAACATATATACCCCTATTGGAAAAAGGATAATTATTTTGTAGTGGGGAGAGGGTATGAGGGATGAATGATATTGAGTCCACACATTGGATAGGAATGATTTTAAATCCTAAGGAATATAATGATGGATCAAATTAAGTGATATTCCTAAGAGTCAATTGAATAATTTAATTAACATTTGTGTAGATTTACTTGTTTCCTTTCCTTTTATTCTCTAAACAACAAACACCCCCAAAATTACACTTTACTATATTAAAAAATTAAAAAGATAAATAAATATATGTAATAGTGAGTTTTTTGAGAAAAAAACACCTTGGGATACAACCCTAGTTAGACACTATTCTACAATGGAAGTTCTTTCCATTTTTAGGATTCAAAAAATAGTGGTTAGAAATATCTAGACGATTTTAAATTCCTTATTCTGGGATGTGTATATTGATTGACGGTGCAACTAGGCCTCCAGGATTAGGATGGCCAAACCAATAGAGGCGGGAGGCATCGGTCTTTGTAGTGTGGTGGGAACCATGAAATTACTTCAAGGAATGTTTGTGTGGGAGATCTTGGATGGGAAATATGTATGGGGAAAAATTTTCTTGGGGAAGTATGGAGTGGACTTGGTGTCACCGAATGTTTTCTCAGTATTTTATGCACCGAACATTCATTGAGTAAATATTTTATAATTATTAACATGAAAACATTTATTCCATATTACTTATTGCTAATCGAGATAGACTCATTTTCAATGGAGCATTATCGGGAGCATTCTCCGCCAAAGCATACCAAAACTACCTCCTTGATTACCATGAGAATGATGAATAAGAAATCAAGAGGAGGGGAGTTAAACTTTTGTTTAAAAGTCCTCACTATTGGAAACACAATGTGGAATTGGATGGTCGTCTAATATTCAGAGGGGAGTTTATTTTGTTATGTGCGGGGGGTTTGGGGACTTCATTGGGATTAGATTAGATCTCAGGTGGGAAAGAGGTATGATTTTGTTTAGAACTGGTTCCATGGATGGGGAGTAAAGGTCTTAAGAGGGAAGGAAATCCTGATTTTACTCTATGTTGGTTGCTGGTGTATTTGGAACTACAGAAATACAGATCCCATTGAAAGAATAAAAAATTCATGTTTAGCAATCCAGATTGGTTCTTGATGCCGTATATCAGACCTGGGTAAACTTTTGAAATAATGGTATAATGCTCCATCCTTGAGATAGTGACAACAGGTATAAATCACATTCCTTTGAGGTAGAGGATACCTTCTAAGGAGTGATTGGTCAAGTGGAATCCTCCCAAGAATGGGTTGTAACTCAAAACTGATTTGTCCAACTATATATTCATTATGTGCGGTGGAGGCATGGTTCACGACTTCAAGGGCCTTTAACAGCACATATGGATTTTGTGACTCTCTTCTTGCTGAGGCTAGGGTGCTTCTCAATGGGATTGAGATCTTCATGTCCATCAACATTCCAGCATCCAAAATTGAAAGAGAACCCTTTATTATACACAGCTCACTACAGAACAATATTTCTATTCCCTGGTCCATCATCGACTACATAGGAAGGTGAAAGAGGAACATTAATGAATCACATCACATTAATGAGTCACATTTGATGCACACGTGGAGTAAAGGGAACAATGTTGCATACTAAGATTCAAAGGGTACTCAGGAAAACCCTCATATGATTATTTCTAGAATGGGATCCCTCATCCTTACGTATTTTATTCTTTTTTGTGCTAATGCTCTTAGTATTCATTACATTAAAACACCGTGATCTTGTTTTCCTCCCAGACCCTTTAGATTTCATGCTATTTTATCTCTATCATCCTCATCAAGACTGCGACATATATTATCATGGTGCGTTAGGTTCATGTAAGATCCATCATAGTCTCAGTTCGGAGAGAAGGATGGGTGAAGGAAAAGATCACGATGCAAGACATTTATTCTCAAAATTTCACAATATCAAAATTTCACAATATCAAATATCACACATTTTCATTAATCCTTTTCCATCTCACATTAATGAAAAATCATAAAAAAAAAAATGCAAAATGAGATTACTAAATAAATAACTATTTCTGCCGTACACAAAAAAACCCCATGTAGAAAATATTTATTTAATAAATTACTTCCTAGGTGAATGATTAAATTTTATATTAAATGATTTTCATGTGATAATAATCTAGTCAAATAAATAAATATTTCATGGAATTGAATCATTAACTTGACCTGATATATACCTTTAAATAAATGTTCTATTATTTTTAATAGTTCAACTCGTGAATATATGATAAATTTAAATTCAATTCAATCATTCTAGTCTAGAATAACTTGTAAATCTATTAAGATCAACATGATTTGAATATAAATTAATGGAAAAATGAGATTACTGTTATTCAAACACTTAAATTTAGATGAATCTAATGTTCTTATGGAAACTCAAAATAAATGACCCTCTCATACCTTATCTCAGTGGAAACATTCCAAAAATATAAAAAATAGCGGTACGTAGAAACACATCCTAGCCACCATAGATAAGTAAAAAATAATTTTAAATATAATCTTTATATGAGAAAAACTGTGTAATGAAATCCCTGAGAAAGTAGATATTTCATCAAAATGGATGCATAAATCTGTCATTATATATTAATACATGATATATCATTCATTGACATATCAAGATGATTTTTTTTAATAACCCTAGGAATTAATTTTTTCTCAATAACATGCATCTTAATCCCAGTGTTAGAAATACATTCTTCCATAGAACGAAAAAGGAAATTTTATGTTGATCATTCAATTAATATCACACCGCTCACAGCATGCCAAAAGCAAACTATTTCATCATGAGAAATTGAATCGTGTTTTTTAACATGCATAAAAGCGTCTAATTCCTGATATATATTAATAAACATATCATGTATATTGAAAAATACATGCTGAGTCAATAAGGTTTCTTTATGACTTTTCCATTTCTTTATGTTTTGAAAATCACACACTCTATCTCAAGGTAAATTTCATTTCCCATAAGATTTATCTTATTAAGGAAAATTTTCCTTCCCAAGGAAATTTTCTTCATATCTTTGTTTTCATTGTTCATGATTAAGTTTCACTAAATCTAACTCTTTTTATTTTTAAGTGTAAAATTCGGTTTCATTTCTAAAACCTCGGAATCCTATAAATACTTAGATATAAAGTATTCTGTTTTCAGGTTCTGAATTCCGATTCCGAATTCTTCTGAATTCAGATTCTGAATTCTCTGAAATTCAGATTCCGAATTCTTCTGAATTCAGATTCCGAATTCTTCTAAATTCAGATTCCGAATTCTCTGAAATTCAGATTCCGAATTATTCTGAATTCAGGTTCGGAATTCTTCTGAATTCAGGTTCGGAATTCTTCTGAATTCAGGTTCGGAATTCTTCTGAATTCAGGTTCTGAATTCTTCTGAATTCAGGTTCCGAATTCTTCTGAATTCAGGTTCCGAATTCTTCTGAATTCAGGTTCCGAATTCTTCTGAATTCAGGTTCCGAATTCTTCTGAATCCAGGTTCCGAATTCTTCTGAATCCAGGTTCCGAATTCTTCTGAATCCAGGTTCCGAATTCTTCTGAATCTCGGTTCCGAATTCTCTGAAATTCAGGTTCTAAATTCCTCAGAATTCCTCAGAATTCAGGTTCTGAATTCCGATTCCGAATTCTTCTGAATTCAGATTCTGAATTCTCTGAAATTCAGATTCCGAATTCTTCTGAATTCAGATTCCGAATTCTTCTAAATTCAGATTCCGAATTCTCTGAAATTCAGATTCCGAATTATTCTGAATTCAGGTTCGGAATTCTTCTGAATTCAGGTTCGAAATTCTTCTGAATTCAGGTTCGGAATTCTTCTGAATTCAGGTTCTGAATTCTTCTGAATTCAGGTTCCGAATTCTTCTGAATTCAGGTTCCGAATTCTTCTGAATTCAGGTTCCGAATTCTTCTGAATTCAGGTTCCGAATTCTTCTGAATCCAGGTTCCGAATTCTTCTGAATCTCAGTTCCGAATTCTCTGAAATTCAGGTTCTAAATTCCTCAGAATTCAGGTTCCGAATTCCTCAGAATTCAGGCTCCGAAGTCTATAGAATTCTGATTCTGAATTCCTTGAAAAACAAAATCTGAATATTCATATAATATAGACTCCGAACTTTATTTTTCCTTAGACTCCAAAAAATAGATTTGGTTGAGCAACCATATTTTACTTACCCTTGTTATAGTTATGAAATGATGTCGTGCATTCTATTTCTAACTAACCATTGTTTGAGTGACACGTGTACATGTCCTTCCAAAATTCAAAGAAAAATATGACCATTGGAGGAGGGAGCCGACCGTCGGAGATGTGCCTATAAATAAGAGCTCATTTGAACGAGCTCAATACACGTTGATCAATTTAGAGATTACATGCTATTGAAGTGATTTCTAGAGAGAAAGAGACTCTCATGCTTTGTGCGTACTGAACATCTTGTTCATATTGCTTCGTGCGACTCTGATTGTTGCTGTGTACAATCAAGGGCTTCCGGGGATAGGAAGACAGAGGTGCTGACTACCTTAAAGTTCGAGAACTTCCTTGATAAGGAAGACAGAGGTGCCGACTACCTTGAAGTTCGAGGGCTTGCAGGGATAGCAAGACAGACTTCGATACTCCTATCGAGGGCTTACCTTGGTGTGGGTAAGACATACTTTTTTGAAAGTATAAATCAAGAGACCTTTATCCAAGGTTGTTGGATACCCTACTCTTTGGGTTAAAAGATTCTATACTTGTTACGTGTGCTGTTTCAAGTTTGTTTTCCGCTGCATTTTGATTAATAAGGAAAGTATAACTATCTTATATTTTCTTGTACTTGTATACTCTGATTAGTAAGATTCTATACGCTTTAAGGTAAAATCTTTTTCCTTGTAAACTTTTCTTAAGTTTCATTTTCGGAACCATATATTCGGAATCTAGCAAGTTTGTAGAACTAATAGGTTTTGTGAATTTACCTTGTTTAACTTTGTTAAACATAGTTTTCCTCAAGGTTAAAATGAAAGTTTTATAACCAACTTTAAAAGTTTCAAAGGAATTTTTAAAGTATACAATTCACCCCATCTTGTATATTGAGTATCTACATCATTATTTCGATCCTACAATTGGTATTAGAACAGGTCTCTGAAATACTTATATTCACATATAAGTTTTCTTGCTCAAGTTTTCATTGTTCTATATTTTCCTTAGGATTTTTATCCTTGTTTACAAACTTTTTCTATTAACAAGTTTTCGTGGAAAGATATTTTCTTATAGATGACAGGAATGAATGTTGGTTCGATTGACAATCTTAATCCTACTAGACCACCTATATTTGATGGGAATGATTATAAATATCGGAGAGATCGTATGAAGATTTTTGTTATTAATACTGGAGTGGACAACTTCGGTATGCTTACTGGAGATTACAAGATTCCTGATAAGGAAGTCAGAACATTTACTAATAAAAAAAAGTCAGGATATCAACTAAACTACAAGGTACACAATACTTTGTTGTGTTCCATGACCAGGAATATATATAGTCAGATTTCTTCTTGTGAAGCTGCAAATTGTATTTGGAAGAAATTGGAGGTTACTCATTTTGGTACATCCAAGGTTATAGAAACTAGAAGAGCTATGCTTAGAGCAGAATATCATGAATTTCTATTTCCTTATGGAGAACCAGTGTGTAAAGGTACAACAGAGGTTTATGACTATTGTTAACAGTTTACAATCCATGGGTGAGAAATGTTTAGATGATGAGGCACTTGTGGAAAAAATTATAGATATTATGCCTAATGAGTGAGAATATAAGAGAACAACTATCGATGAGAATAGGAAAATATCTCAAATTACTCTTGATGAGTTTTTTGGAACTCTTCTTCAACATGAGACAAGAATGAAAAGAGATGCTGATCTAAATAAGAAGAAGAATGACAATGGAAGAGTAATCTTTACAACTACTAAAGCAAAGACTCCTGAAAGGGTTACAAGATCCAAGTCGAAGAAAATCACTGTTTTATCTAAATCAAGTGAAAGTGAACATTCTGAGAATGAACTAGCTAATCTTGCTCGAAGGATGAACAAGATAGTTGAGAAGAAAGACTTTCAGTATAGATATAAGAAGAAAGAGAGAAAGGACAAGAAAGACTCTGAAGTTACATGTTATGAATGCAAAAGAGCAGGGCATATAAGGCCAGATTGTCCTGTGTTTAAGAGAAAGGAAAGAAAGGAAAAGCATTTTGAGAGAAATAGAAAGAAGTACTACAAAACTAAAGCTAAGAAAGTTTTGAAAGCTAATGACACATGGAGTGCTAGTGGTGAAGACTCTTCTGATGAATCCTCAGAGTATGAATCTTCTGGTCAGAAGAATCTTAGTTTACTAGCCAGATTACCTATTAAAAATCATTGTTTAATGGTCAAGGTACACAATGCTGAATCCATAACCAATGTATCCTTGAATGCTAATTATAGTGATAGTAAATATTATGAATCTTCGGATGAATAATCTTCTTCTGAAGAAGATAATACTTTACCTATTTATGAAGAAGTTTCTAGGTTTGCTAAGCTTCTTGAGAATGAAAACTCTAAAGTCAAGAAAAAGCTTGATAAGACAAATTTTAGGATTTATATTCTTACTAAAGAAGTATCAGATCTTTCTAAAGATCTTGATAAGAAAATTTATGATTTTGAAAGTGTTTCAAAAACCCTTGAGGAAGTTAATTCTAAGAAGGATAAACTTTCTAAGGATCTAGAAAAAGTAATTTCTAAGAAAAATGTTTTAGAGACTAACTCTAGTGCTAAAACTAACGTTTTTAGGATAAAAACTTAGTTATTAGACTGAAGTCAGAAATATTTTCCTTGAGGAAGTGTTTGTCAAACTTTACCTTAGGTAAGGAAAACTTTGATAAGATGTATTCCCAAATTCGACCTCTAAGGAATAATTCTGGATTTGGTTATACTCATTCAAAACCGGTTTTTAGTAAAATTATTTTGTTCCTCAAAGTGCTCCATTCTGCACTAAGTGTCAGTGTGGTGGACATTGAGCAAAAAATTGTTCCTTAAACAAAACCCAGTCTTTAGGTTTTCATAAAGTTTATTTTTTCAAAGAAAATGTGGATTTCTAAAATTTTACTTTCTGAAGTTTCCAGATCCAAGAAAGTTTGGGTTCCAAAAGTCTAACACTCTTATTTTCAGGAAAATAAAGATAGTACCAACAACAATACATGATACATGGATAGTGGATGTTCCCGACATATGACTGGTAACAAAAATTTCTTTGAAAAGATTATCAAGACGAAGGGAGGAAAAGTAACTTTCGGAGATAATGCTTAGGGAGAAATTATTGGTATAGGTAACATTGTTCTTCTTGGAAAAACTTTGATTTCAAATGTTTTATTTGTTAAGGGTCTTAGGCACAACCTTATTAGCATAAGTCAATTATGTGATGAATGTTACCTTGTGAATTTTAGGAATGATAAGTGCTTAGTACACAATTCCAAGGAAGAGTTTATTCTTTCTGTCCATAGGCAAGAGAATGTTTACACATTAAACTTAGAAGACCTTAGGAGCCAAGATTTACCATGTGTTAGTGCAATGGAAGATTATTCTTGGTTATGACATAGAAGATTAGGACAGTGTAACCTTAGGAACCTATACAAACTCTCTAAGAAAAGACTAGTTAAGGATCTACCAGAGCTTAGATTTGATTCTTCAAAAGTTTGTGATCCTTGTCTACATGGCAAGCAACACAAATCAAGTTTTAAATCAGTCGGTGAAGTCTCAACCACTGATGCATTACAGTTGGTGCATATAGATCTTTTTGGTCCAACACAAACTGGAAGCATTGGAGGCAAATATTATGTATTTGTCTTAGTTGATGATTACACTAGATTTACATGAGTCTATTTTCTAGTAAATAAATCTAAAGCTTTTTCTTATTTTAAAATTTTTAGAGCTAAAGTTAAAAATGAGAAAAATCTTCCATTGATAACTATTCATAGTGATCATGGAGGAGAATTTCAAAATTCTGATTTTGAAACTTTTTATAGTAGAAAATACATTACTCATAACTTCTCAGCACCAAGAAATCCTCAACAAAATGGTTTTGTTGAAAGAAGAAACATAATTCTTCAAGAGATAACAAGAACCATGTTGACTGAATATTCGGTAGCCAAACATTTTTGGGATGAAGCTATAAGTACTGCTTGTTATACTATAAATCGTGTTTTGATTAGACCTTTTCTTAATAAAACTCCTTATGAGTTATGGAATGGTAGAAAACCTAGACTTTCCTACTTCAAGGTTTTTGGTTGCAAGGTATTCATTCTGAATACTAAAGATAATCTACACAAATTCACACCAAAATTTGATGAAAGAATTTTCTTAGACTACTCCACAACTTCTAAGACTTATAGAGTTTTCAATAAAAATACTTGTACTGTTGAAGAAATAGTACATGTTAAATTTGATGAAACCAATCCCTTTGTTTTTAAACAACCTCAACCTACATTTTTCGACGTGTTTTCAAAAACTGATTATCAACCCTTGATAGAAGATTCTTCTGATAAGGAAAATGTTCAAGAAAATGTTTCTGAAACATTTACCCTAGAAGATTTCCTACCATATGTTGATGAACAGGTTTTACAAAACCCAAATCAGTTGTTTCTTAAGAATCATCCCAGTGATAGTATCATTGGTGATGTAAATCAACATGTATGGACTATAAGTTACTTAAGAAATGAAGTAGAACATCTAGCATTCCTTTCCAAATTAGAACCAAAAAGCACTGATGAAGCTTTAGGTGATGATGATTGGATAAAAATTATGCAAGATGAGCTAAATGAATTCGAAAGGAATAAAGTCTGAACCTTGGTTGAAAGACCTAAGGAAACTTCTGTTATTGGAGTAAAACGAGTTTTCAGAAATAAGTGTGATGAAAATGGAATCATAGTAAGAAATAAAGTTAGATTGGTTGCTAAAGGCTATGATCAACAAGAAGGAATAAACTATGAAGAAACCTATGCCCCAGTAGCTAGACTTGAATCTATTCATATTCTACTTACCTTTGCAGCATTCTTTAACTTTAATCTTTTTCAAATGGATGTTAAATGTGCTTTCCTTAATTGTTATTTTCAAGAGGAAGTTTTTGTTGAACACTCCCCTGATTTTGAAAATACAAAACATCCTGAACATGTTTTCAAACTTACCAAAGCTCTATATGGACTTAAACAAGCTCCTAGGGCTTGGTATGATAGACTTACATGGTTTTTGCTTCAAAACAATTATGATAAAGGAAATGCTGATCCAACCTTTTTTATAAAGAAAGATAAGAAAAATGTTTTGATTGTTCAAATTTATGTTGATGACATTATATTTGGTTCACCTCAGCAATCTTTAACCGATTCCTTTGCGGGTCTAATGAAATCTGAGTTTGAAATGAGTATGATGGGTGAGTTAACATTTTTCCTTACTTTTCAAATTTCTCAAAAACCAGAAGGAATCTATATATCCCAACATAAGTTTATTAAAGATCTTCTTAAAAAGTATGGATATGACAACACTAAGAGTATAAGTACTCCTATTGGTACCTCAAATTCACTTGATCTTGATGAAGTTGGGAAACCAGTAGATCAAACATCTTTTAGAGGTATGATATGAAGTTTACTTTACTTGACAACTAGTCATCCAAACTTAATGTTTTCAGTATGCTTATGTGCAAGATATCAATCCAATCCTAAGGAATCTCATTTAAAGGCAGTGAAAACGATTTTTCACTACTTAAAGGGAACTATGGATCTAGGACTCTTATATTTCTGGAAATGATTTTGTTTTAAAAAGTTTTTCGGATGCTGGCTTTGGTGGATGTAGAATGGATAGGAAAAGTACATCCAGAACTTATCATTTCTTAGGAGATTCATTAGTTTCTTGGTCATGCAAAAAACAACACTCAATAACACTTTCCACTACTGAAGCTGAATATGTAGCAGCTGGAAGTTGTTGTGCTCAAGTGTTGTGGATGCAACACACACTCACAGACTATGATATGAGTTTTACTAAAACACAAATATTGTGTGACAATACTAGTGCCATTGCCCTAAGTAAAAACCCTGCACATCACTCTCGTGCAAAACACATAAATATTAGACATCACTTTCTTAGAGATTACAAAAAAAGGAGATACCATTCTTTAATTTATCGGAACGCAAGATCAACTTGCTGATATTTTCACAAAATCTTTACCCTCTGATAGATTTGAATATATTAAACAGAAGTTAGGAATGATAATCGCAAGGTAATCTTCCATATTAACTTCTTGTTGAAACCCATCTCCTTACAGTAAGAAACTCCTTTTCATAGGGGGAGTACATTTGCTTATTAATCAAGTTTTTTTCGTAATCAAAACTTTTTCGTAATCAAAACTATTTCGTAATCAAATTTTTCATAATCAAGTTTTTTTTTCGTAGTCAATTTTTTTTGTAGTCAAAATTTTTCGTAGACAAGAAGAATTTTTCCTCATTACGAATAATTCTCTTAGCAATCCGGAATGTATGTTTTCTTTCCTAAGTTTACGTAATCATCTTTTTACTTGTTGGTATTTTTATCTTGTTTAAGTAACTTTTTCGGATTCACTTTTTCTTAAATCTGAATGTTTATCTTTAAAAACCTCAAAAGATCAGAACCTATCAAAATCCTTTTTCGATTATCATCTCAGCCGTAAGATTTGATCAGAAGTACTTCAACCGTTGGATCAACCACGGAAGTTGAACCGTCGCTTCAATCGCCTATATAAGCCCCCCAATGGTTGTCCCACATCGGTTTTTCAAGCTTTTGCGTGTTGAAGCTCTGCCTCTGTATTTTAAGACCGTTCTGAATCTTCAAAGTTTCCTCAGTTCCGAATGTCTGCTGAAGCCTCTCCACAAAAAGAAATGTCGACTGTTAAGGAAATCTCTGAATGATAGATATACCGAGAGAGGTTAGTTGATCCGAGATTCTTCGACAAATATGATTCTATCATTTCTAAGAATATTAAGTTGAATGGCTGGGAAAGCCTTTGCATTTCAAAATCAAAGGCACATGATCCGGTGTATCCGGAGTTGATGGTAGAGTTCTATGAAACAACTAGTTTTTTCAATGAAGGAGGAAGAGATAAATTTTCTTTCAAGAGTTATGGAAAGACCTACTCTCTTTCGTACAATGAGGCAACAAGTCTTATTAGAATTCCCTACGAAGGAGAATCAGAGTTTTGTACTCACAAACTAATCGATGAATCCAGATCTTTTGATAAGGAAAAGACAATAGAGTGTCTTGGTTTGAAAGGAGTGAAGACTCCACATATCATTCATCTCTCTACAAATTCGCTGATTCTTGAATTATGGCCAAGGCTTTATAATTCCAAGGAAAGGGGATAAGGATACTCTGAAGAAGAGTGATATCTATATATTGGATTTTTTGGTGAACCTCAGAAAGATAAACTTGGTTAAGTATATCTTGGAAACGATTGAGAATATCAAGAATGGAAATCTGAAGTCTCAGATTATCATGTATCCAACAATCCTTTCAAAGATTCTGAATTCCTTGAAAAACAGAATCCGAATATTCATATAATATAGACTCTGAACTTTATTTTTCCTTTACTCTGAAAAATAGATTTGGTTGAGCAACCATATTTTACTTACCATTGTTATAGTTATGAAACGATGTCGTGCATTCTATGTCTAACTAACCGTTGTTTGAGTGACACGTGTACAAGTCCCTCCGAAATTCAAGGAAAAATATGACCGTTGGAGGAGGGAGCTGACCATTGGAGACGTGCCTATAAATAAGAGCTCATTTGAACGAGCTCAATACACGTTGATCAATCCAGAGATTACATGCTGCTGAAGTGATTTCTAGAGAGAGAGACTCATGCTTTGTACGTACTGAACATCTTGTTCAGATTGCTTCGTGCAACTCCGATTGTTGTTGTGTGCAATCGAGGGCTTCTGGGGATAGGAAGACAGAGGTGCCGACTACCTTGCAGTTCGAGGGCTTGCGGGGATAACAAGACAAACTCCGATACTCCTATTGAGGGCTTACCCTGGTGTGAGTAAGATAGACTTTCTTGAAAATATAAATCAAGAGACCTTTATCCAAGGTTGTTGGATACCCTACTCTTTGGGTTAAAAGATTCTATACTTGTTACGTGTGTTGTTTCAACTTTGTTTTCCGCTGCATTTTGATTAATAAGGAAAGTATAACTATCTTATACTTTCTTGTACTTGTATACTCTGATTAGTAAGATTCTATACGTTTTAAGGTAGAATCTTTTTCCTTGTAAACTTTTCTTAAGTTTCATTTCTGGAACCATATATCAGGAATCTAGCAAGTTTGTAGAACTAAGATGTTTTGTGAATTTACCTTGTTTAACTTTGTTAAACATAGTTTTCCTCAAGGTTAAAACGAAAGTTTTATAACCAACTTTAAAAGTTCCAAAGAAATTTTTAAAGTATATAATTCACCCCCTCTTGTATATTGAGCATCTATATCATTATTTCGATCCTACAATACACACACTCCATTATTGGTGATTCTAATGACAAACATATTATGTAGAATTCCCACTAGTGGTTCTCTCTTCATGATATCTACATCTTGGAGGTCACTAAGTGTAAAGTTCATGAGAAAAATTCTCAATGTCCTACGATTCTACTACACCAAATAGTCATACATCGACGATGCCTCATCATAATGATATTTATAGACAATATGACTTAGTTTGAGAACATTACCACAACATTTAAGGGTTCTCATTATAGAGAGGAACTTTTATAACCTATTTATGTGATAATTAGTCTTATTACATTATCATATAGGCTATTGGGAAGAATATATAATATGTTTTAAATATAAAACATGGATATATAAAATTATGTACGTGTTGTGTTAATCTAGGGTATATAATAATGTCAATTTTAGTTCCTAACTCTAACCGAATAATTAAGTTAGGTGCTAGGTTCTTATGTTCATATTTCCCCGAGGATTATTATTTTCTGTGTATTTTTTATAAGTTTTTATATGAAATATGAGGTTGAGAAAATTCATAATAGAAGGATTAGATTAATTGTTGTCTTAGATTATGTTATACGGTGATATAATGAATTTATTGTTTGATTTTCTCGCATTATTATTATTCATTCACAATTATTATCTTGGTTGTGTTTAGTATTTGATATGTCGTATTGGGTATTTTTTACACTAAAACCTATAATATTTTTTTGACAATGTACTCATCATTGTGTCATTTCCTTCAACCTTATAGGATATAATGATTATCAAAGAGTCAATGGAACTAGATTGTAAACAGTCTATGAAGTTAGGAATTGGTGAATTTTTTTATGGATGTTTGAGTATGTCATTTAAATTATCAAATTGTATTTGTTTTTACAGTTCTTGATATAATTATTTTTTGGGTTTCTTATGAAATTTAGATAATTAGGAGCATGATATCATATGTATATATGTATTTGTTTTTTAATGTACATTTTAATAAATTGTTCACAAGTTTTCTTACTATAATAGATTCATTGGTTGTAAGGGACCATAACCATCAAGTTTGACCCTTTTATGTTTCTAAAGGCCATGGTTCTTAGAGGAGTCCTAGAGAAACTATGGAGGTGTTTGGATACTAAAAGCTAAAAGCAGGGAAAATTCCTGACATGTACGGGTTTAACTTCATGAATGTAAGGTTCATAGCATGTTTAAGGCTGGTTCTCAGGGTTCATCACAATTTGAAATAAATCAGGATAAAATGGTTTGAGGGGAATCATTTTTCAGTGGAAATTAAAACAGGATAGTTAAATAATGTGAAAGGGTTTCATGCTATGAAAATCCGTTGTGTAGAGTGCCTATATAAGTTGTAGTGCTAGGGGTTTTCCCAAACCCTAAGGCTTCTCACTCAATTTCTAGTTCATCTAAGACACTCTCTCCATGTGTTTTGAAATAATGGTGATGGGGATTGATTCTTTTCTTATCTTCTTCAATATGTGCCGATCTGGGATATGATTTATCTATTCTCTCATGGTTCATCAATATTGATCCTCTCTCTTAGTTTTACTATGTGATGATTGGTTACCTCCTTCATTCTAATGGAGATATATTTTTTTTGTTTATTGGTGAAGTTGTGGAGAGACATCCTTGGAGGGATGTAACACTTATGGTAGTGTGATCAGGATCTATGATGTTGGACTATTCTTGAGTGAAGATTGTTAATGCCTTTGAGTTAGGTGATTCATTTCTTATCAATTTTTTTATGTGCAATCGTAAAGTTAGAATGGTATATCCCTTTGGATGGGATTTGAATTAACCTAATAATTATTGAATCAGATTAATAAAGAATTGGATGTAGTAATTGAATGTTATTTTTTCTACCATGAAAATAGCATTCCTCTTGACATGATAGTTAATATGATATCTATGTTATGATTTATAGAATGAATTTTTGTGATATGGATTATAATGTTGTTCTTGATATAATTTTGTAAAGAATGTAAAGACACAATTAATTGATTAACTTTCTTAAGAATTAAAGAAGAGGCATTTCTGAATCCAGTGTTTCTTATAATTTGATGATAATCAAATTTACACAATGGCCATGCTTAATTAAATATTTCCTTCCATGGTAATGTATTTTTTAAATATTTTGAAGCATGATAATTCTTATTAAGAATATTTAATAAAATAGGCAAGTTAATTGATATTGGTTCTTATCACAATTTTTTGAGACTAGTTTTAATGTTAAGAGCATGTTTAACTTTTGATAGTTTTTTATAGCTTGATGCCTCTCAGGTTTCATATTGTTAAAACATGTGAATAATGAATCAGTTAACTCAAGATAGAATAAGAACTGGTTGTGTGATAGAGATAATTGCTAGGGACTGAGTTTACTATCAATTTGAGAAGGTCGAGTTCCTTGAGTTTTGTGTTGTGAGGGACTGTTTGTGTGTGAAGGATAAATGCCTTGTTTTTTGGGTGTAGATTTACTGATTGGCTATTATTGTTTGTTTTTGACTCCTTTTTTGATGTCCCCTAGATGTGATATGAGGCTCGGATGGATGAACCTGGGATGGATAATGTGATATGTGGGCATGGAGTCCCAGACGACGTGGAAGCAATTGACATCTGTGATGGAGGGATGTATCGAGATACACATGTGGGTGTCAGGGATGGCATCAAAGACAATAGAATGGGTTGAATCTAGGCTTACCTATTGATGTGATGCTAAGAGCTGGGATGGTTGTTTATGAATTATTTTATGGGATGATGGATGGTTTGGTTATATTACCTGTATTCCTTTCCCCACTCCTTGAGGTAGTTTGATGTGCTTGGTTGCATGTTTCCTCTTGGTGTTAGCTTATGATGGGTTTCCTAGAGTACCTAGTTTATGGAATGATGATAATAATGAATAAATAATTATGAACCAATGGGGTTGGAGTTTATGGAATGAAAATTCTTAAAATATGTTAATATTGAGAAATCGTGGACTTGGTTTGGATTATGCTTGGAGGGCATGGAAATTAGGTTTGTGGTTAATTAATGTATTTTCATATAAGGTTAATGGTTAATTAAAGGATAATAAATTAATTTATGGAAGTAAATGATAAAAAGGAAATAATTAATTAATATATCTCTTAAATGCATGTGTGCTTATAGGATATCAGGTCTTAATAGTGGAAGCTAGGAGTCCGAGTGATGTTAGATGAAGAAGAATCTAGGACTAGGTTATTCTTGTAGTGTTCTTGTGAGATATATTATTTCTTGTATATTCTATTATTTCATACGCTACCCCACCCATGTCATTTAGGGATACTAACACCCAATATACTCTTGCTCTTGGAGGATGTTTTCCCCAACATCTTGGTGGGAGGATAGATGGATGACTACCCCCTTGGGCCCCAATCTCTTCTCTTGGTAGTTACTTGTGATGGTATACACAATAATTAGTTTCCCCATACATGTGTATAGATGGACATAATGGATTTATTTTATTCACACACATGTATCTCTAGATATAATATCTAATGGATTATAATAGGTATGATGTGTATATTCTGAGTTGGATTGAGGTACTTACTTGGTTTATGGGATGTGATGGATTGCGGTATAATACTCGATGTCTAATACATGTCATACGAGATGTGTGGCTCCCAAAAACTACTCAGTAACTATATATAGAAACGTGGATGAGATAATTTGATGATGTGATGCATGAGGTGCATATTT
Source organism: Viscum album (assembly GCA_963277665.1). Taxonomy (NCBI): domain Eukaryota; kingdom Viridiplantae; phylum Streptophyta; class Magnoliopsida; order Santalales; family Viscaceae; genus Viscum; species Viscum album. The sequence goes on from OY728148.1 coordinate 1,224,163,917, forward strand.
TGACATTATCGGGTGTATTTGGGATGAATTATTTTGGATAGAGATGGATTAGGAAATGCAATGTTTGGGTAGAGTGGAAAACCGGTGGGGAAGTGGGAGTAGGGTACCCTTGTTGTTTCATTATTATATTATATGCTCTCTTGTATGCAATACCTGGAGATAATAAGCCATGGTGAGACTGGGAACATTATAAACCTATTTAGGTAAAAAGTTAATTTCACTGTTGTTCACTATGCTTTAGAATTATGTCACTATATTTTTCATGAGAGGATTCAGGGAGGATCCTGCTGAGTATACAATTAATTTAATTCCTATTTATATATAAAATATTTTCAAGCTATATGGACCATTTTGGAGATTGGGATGGATATTACTAGCTATTTGTTCTGTAGGAGATATCTGGGCTTCTTGGTTGGGGATGTCTTTCCTTATTGGTACTCATACAATCATGTCTAGTTGGTTTAGTATTGTATGGAATTTCTTGTATTCACTTGTTATTTATTTATATATGTCATACCAGTTGTTGATGATTGTATCTATCTTATCACTCTCTTCCATATGTTCACTTAGAGGGTAATGCGTCCCATATAAATGTTTGTTATACCCTTGGTGCTAGTCTCCAACCCATGGCCTACTAGAAGTGGGACGCGGGCAGTCACCATATCCCTTCTCTCATTGATAGCCAAGGAGGGGTACACTTTAGGGGGAGGGGGTCACGAAAGAGTGGTATCAGAGGCTCAGGTTGACTGATATACTGGATTTTAGAGTTAAGAATAGGTGAGATTGCATGCATTGGTAGGTAAATGGTGTAATCTAAGTTTATTGAGTGATGTAAACATGGGAGACCACCTGAGACTTGTGTATTTAGGCCCCCTATGATTTGAGGAATGAACCTTTAAGTTTATTGAGCCTCCTGAATGAACTGACACCAGTTTCAAGGTATAAACCTAGGAATGGATCATGCATTATTATTCTCCGCGCCTATAATTGAAATGGGTAGACCTTGGTATAGGATAAAACCATAACAATTTTATAAAAATAAATAAATAATTAATGTTAAATATTATATATTTCAAGTTTTGGATATCTAAAAGGTTTTACTTTTTATAGGAATGGATCTAAGTTGACGTCCTCATTAGGTTCGTGTCAAAGATGTTCTAAAGGATGTTCCTCTACATCAAAATAGAGTGGAGGTCAATGATGATGACACATGGGGGAGGATACTCTGAGAGTTTTAGTACCATAGTTTTTATATGTATGAGGCATCTGTTTTAGATTCAATCACATAAGATTGGTTGGATGAGGTTGATATAACTTTTATTTTGATCGTTCTCGAAAGGAGAATTGGAATTCTTTGTCTATGATGATGCTATGTGGAGTAGTGAGGCAGTGGTGGATCTTGTTCCTTGGGGATCATGAAGAGTTGGAAGCATCATGAGAGAAGTTATGAGACTATATCCAAGGATTGTTTCATTTATTGACTGTGAATGTTGATAGTCGCTAGGAGCCTCTTATCCTTTGACAGGGGAGTTTTAGTGTGTGAGAGTTTGGGATCCATTTCAGGACACTTTTGCGATATGCATCAGAGTTATTGGTAGATGATGAGGAAATTGTGAGACATTTCAAGGTGTATTTTCATTAGTATCCCAGCATTAGGTCACCCCATTTTTTCAGATTATGTATCTTGAGGGTCATGTGAGAGTAGTGTTTATTGAGAGGATGCTAGCTAGAAATAGGTCGTAATGAGGGAATTTATTAGGATTCCTCATGAAGTGTAGCTCTGTTATGAGGTTCCTAGTTTCATAAATAGTGGATTTTTCAGTTACCCAGGGGTATATACCATCCCCCATCATCTTGTTTATCATGGGGTGATGGCTCTTATACTTATTCCAATGGATCATATGCATGTTTTTATTTTGGTGGCTGAGGTTATCAACAACGAGAGTTCAAAAACTATCAAGGTAGTCACTGAGCACTATTATTTCCACTTCAGGTTCCTCCATTGAGAGAGTTTCAATAGTGATATTATTAGTAGGGTGTTCTAGTTAGGGATCGGAAGAGATGAGATGGGGCTGGTGGGGTACAACACCAAGACACCCCTATTCCCCAGAGAGCAAAGCGAGGTCATGGAGGTGGCCATCAATAAGGTTAGAGAGGCTGTGGAGTATGTCTTTATTAGCTTCACTCTTTAGAATTTCTAGGGTTGCGTGAATTTGACGTCATTTTTTATACCCTTTTATTGTTTTCTACGTGGTTGTGTGATTTGTTCAATTTAAGGACACTCTCCTTTATATCACTTATCATTATTGATTCTCTAGGACATGAGGTAGAGAGGCTTCCAGTGCTATTGTCATTAACTACACTATTTGGAGGTTGATCTGCCTTGTATGAAGTATATAGAGATTGCGAAATAGTTCTAGGGAAGCATCGCTCTTTGGGATATTTCATATGTTTATAGATACAACCATATGAAATAATCCTTGAAATAGATTATTTGTATTCAGTGTAGTGTATTGTGGATTTATTTAGTAGGCATGTTGTGTTCTATGATGACGATGATGGAGATATAGCAGTGTTTGATGGCGAGTGAGACCCTCATATGGGTCAGAGGCATGTTCCACCCTTGCTTTCCTTGATGGACAAGATGATGTTGCGTTCAATGGATTTTTTCATTCAATGATTCACAGGGTTGTAGAATAGTACTATTTCCAATGCTTTTGCTGGGGCACACATCCTTTTGTCGAGGACGCACAAGCTGTTTCCCCGCATTCTCGCATTCCAAAGGTGGGCGACATCCAACACTTATTCAGGGAAGTTTGCTCCTTGATCAAAATGGGATGATGAGATTTCAGTTTCTCATCTTGTGGATTCCTCCTTGGTATTCATCGCCTAGTCTGAGTCTCCCTCATAGATTTAAGATAATGTTCATGAATCTCATTCCTAGTGCCATATCATTGTGGACACTGGTTAATTACACTGCTTCTTTCAGGACATTTCAAGGGGTCAAGTCAGGGAAACAACATTCGGTTAGGGGAGTTTTCACGTTGGACATCGCTGGCGTGTCTGGACACTGAAACACTGGTACATATGGATTCATTCCCCTCATGATAGGGCTTATTGAGGGCGCGAAAGCCTGAGTCATCCCACATCAAGTGCAGAGAATTTTATGCCATAGGCATGTCTCCGAGGTTTTCCTTGGCTTCCCATGTTTAACACGGGGTATGCTGCAAGTTTAACGTCTAACAGAGATGGATCAGACTGATTAGAACACTGATGGGAGTGGATCGGATGGGTACATCCCTAGGAGGGATCACCCAAGAGGTTTACTAAATGGGTGGACCAAGACGCCTAATGGGGACGGATCCGAGGATGATTGCGTCCTAACAAAGGGGATGCTTGGGTCCCTACAAAGTGAACACCATGGTTAACCATTAGATGGGATCGAACCTCATGGAGGCCTCCTATGTACTCTGTATTGAATACATGGATCAAAACCCGCATAGTTTGATAGGGTGAATCACGAGATCAAGTTGTACACAAGGGACATCAACCTGAAGACATGCTGGGGCTTACACTTGGTTAGCGGCCCGAGTACTGCTAGGATCAGTGAGGAGGTGGATGACATGATCTCACTAAGATGTGGGGGCCCAGGTAAAACAAGGATGGATGATGGGTGATTTGATGACATGGATGAGAGGAATGGGATGGAACTAACATGAAGACGAAAATGGTGTTGGGATTGAACCTCAGGGAGGCTTCCTACATATCCCGATGGGTGGGAATCAAAGTCCACGTAGTTCAGTGGGGAGATGAGACACTTGGGGAGGCGACCCGTGAGAATGGACGCATGGATAATACTCAAAGGATATAGAACCTCTGGGTTGGGGAATGACCTTCCCAAAACACAAAGGCTCAAGGGAGAGACCAGAATGGGATGGGTGATGGGACACCTGAGGAGGCGACCTGTGAGAATGGATGCATGGATGGGACACGAAGGAAGTAGAACCTCTGGGTTGGGGTATGACCGTCCTGAAACACAAAGGCTCAAGGGATAAACAAGGATATGAGATGAGTGATGGTCTTGAACCTCAAGAAGGATTCCTATGTACCATTCTAAAAAAGGGAAAAGATCAAAGTCCACGTAGTTCAGATATGGGGGCATAGTATCAGGGTGTACACAAAGGATAGCAACCCGACAACATGCTGGGGCTTACGCATGGTTAGTAGCCCATCACAAGAGGGACACTCTTGGTTGGAGGAGTATGGATGGAGTGTGGGGCTTACACATGGTTAGCTATCTGAGAAATGGTCTGACACCACTAAAGGGAGGACCAAGGATATGGGTCCCAACAAAGGGGGAACTGAAGTTTACAAGTATTTGGGGTTGAACCTTGGGGAGTCTTCCTACGTACCCTTTCTAGGAGACAGTGATCAAAACCCATGTAGTTCAAAAGCATATAGTTTAGCATCATGTGAGACGTGGGTGAACCAGTGTGAAATGGTTGGGAATGATGGGTGATGAGATTGAACATTAGGGAGGTTTCCTACATACCTTGCCTCAAAAGGGAAAGGATCAAAGTCCTCATAGTTTGATTGGATGGGGGATGGGGCTTGCACATGGTTATCTTCCCGATAACTGGTCTAACACCACTAATGTTCAGACCAAGGATATGGGTCCCAATAAAGGGGACATTGATATTTACTAGTTTTTGGGTTTGAACCTCGGGGAGGCTTTGTATGTACCCTTTCTAAGAGACAGGGATCAAAACTCACATAGATCAAAAGAATACAGTTTAATGTCATGCAAGAAGGAGGGGAATATAGTTTAACATCATGCGGGCTGAGGGTGAACTGACGTGAAATGGTTGGGACTGATGAGTGATGGGTTTGAACCTCAGGGAGGTTTCCTACGCACCTTTCCTGAAAAGGGAAAGGATCAAAGTACACATAGTTCTATTGGAAGGGGGACGAGGCTTACACATTAAGGCGTACCAAAGAGGGTTTCTTAGTCGATGATTACTCTAAGAACACATGATTCCTACTGGGTGTGATAAATAAGAGGCAACGAAGACCTGACTATCATGTCGCAAAAGGTGTGTCCACGAGGAATGGAGTGGGGCTTACATGTGGATAGCAGCCCATGGAGATGGACTTTGGGACTTACTCCAAGAGGGAAGCGCGATGAGAAAGGAGTGTGTCCAGTCGTATGAGGAGGATATGGCCGTCGTACCTAAGTCATCCCACCAAAGGGTGTCGGGGCTCACATGGAGATTGCCCGAGGTGCACATGGTGGCAATGCTTAGAGGTAAAGAGAGAGCGAGAGGGAACCCATTCCCATACCCTCTCTAATCCTCTTGGACCAACCACACATGCAACCATCATAGTTTAACATCTTGTGTCGAGGACGCGGGTGATTGGAAGTTTAATTTCCTACAACTCGGACGGTGGGGATTCACTTCTCACCCCTAGGATTTACATAACCTACGCACTTTAACCCTTGGTGAAGGGAAAGGCACCGACAATGTCGTATGGAGACGGGGTTGTGGAGTGATCTATTGAAGGTCTCATATTAGCTTGAATATCTGAAGATGAAATAGCCGTTAGCATTCCTATGCGAAGAAGTATGAGGTAAAGAAACTCCACATGAAGCACCGCCCAATGGACCTTGAAATCACATCATACAAGCCTGGATGGATGCATGAGAAAAGGGTTTGTGAAGAAAGAGGCCTCATAGAGAGGGTCTTTGCAATGCTAAAGGGGTTGCAGAGCATAGGGATCCGTAGAGCTCAGGGCTCCACATAGCTCATGGGTTCGCAAAGCATAAGGGCTTGAAGAGCACTTGGCTTCACAGAGAATAGGGTTTCATAGAGCACAAAGGTTCGCAGAGGATATGACTTTTCAAAGAGGATAAAATTGGGAAGCATAACATCTCAGCCTCAACATGGAGTACACATGCATTTGTAGGGTGCTTCGTGAAACTTGGGTGCTTCGCGATGTCCCGAGTACCCAAAGGGGTCTCCTTCCTTGGTGATGGTCCGTAGGCTTCGCGAAGGGAATCCCTCCCTGACGAGGGGGTAAATTTGAGTAAAGGGAAAGAGAGTTATCAATGGTAAAGTACCTCAGATGATTCATTTTTCTGATGGTTCGCAGAGAAAATGGTGCATTGCAATTTGGGAGTTTGGAAGGCAAAAGGTTGGGGTGTCGATTGGAGTGAGGGGAGAAAGGTATTTATAGGCTCCAGGGGGCGTGATTCTTTGAGGGTGCGCTGCGAAGCCACTTGTGTTTTTCCATCGGAGGCAGATTGCATTAAGTTCATCGTAACCGCAAAGTCAACCATCATCTCTTCCAAGGCATAGAGGCTTCCTTTGTTCCCTCTACAGCGGTCACAAAGGATTTCATCAATTTCCATGGAATCATAGAGGCGATCATCTTCCATCTGTGGCATAAAGAATTCTGTCACGTTCGTCGTAATCATAGAGTCAACCATCACCTTCCTCTATAGTGGGTGCAGAAAAGGCCTTGGCTTTGTGTCGACTATGGTGATGATGGGCTTCATGAAGGTACATCGCAAAGTAGCCTCTTTTGGCATCATTTCCCACACACATATTTTGGCACCAACAAATGCTCCCCTTAAAATTTAGAGCCGAGGAGAAAAGGAGGGTCAAATTATGAGGGTAGATCGCCAAAACTTTAGGTAGATCACATAGAGAGATTGTGAAGCGGGGTTGCAATGCAGATAAGCGATGTGCGAGTTGAGAACACCGTGAAGCTCAATACGGCCAGGCACGACGTGGAGCTCGGGGGTCGTCGTCTATAAATAGGGGAGGATGAACCCTATTTTTTCCTTTCATATCTTCACATATTTGTGCTTGAGCTCTCTATTTGCGACTCTTTGTGCACTCTGCAATCGCTCTTTGCGAACCAGGCTCTCTTTTGCTTTGAACCACACAGAGAGTCTTTAGACTCTACAATTGTGCGCTCTTTGAGTTGTGTTTGCGAGGTATGTGGAAGAACTCTGCGACTGATCTCTATGATTGAGCTCTGCAATCGAGCTATATGATCGAGATTTGTGATCCAGAACAGAAAAATTATAAAGTCTTGAGACATAATGGCTAACCAAGAAGCTGCTGGGGGGGGGGGGTCATTACAGACGCTGCCCAAAGGGAAGAGATGGAAGATAATCTAGGCATTGGGGAATGTGTGTAAACCCATTCAACCATGAATCCCTAGTAGAGATCCTCTCAGAAATCCAAAAGAACAATCCTCTATCCAAAATATTTCCTCTCTACAGCTTTTGTCTAAGGGATGATGTTCTCATCCCTGAATCAAGTAGGGATGAACCAACCTATTGGTTCAGGAGTAAGCCATGCCAACACCAGTGGATCAGGGCTGCTGAAGGTCATACATGGAAGGATCACACACCCGTCCACACTGACTGCTTGTATAATCATGTCAACAATGTTGACGGGAAGGCGTTGGAGCCAGAGGTATCTCCCCCATAGTACCACACCATCCTCAAGGCAGCTTTGGGGAACCCGGAGAAGGGGAGGACTGATTATTGGGACTTGCGCCCGGGAAGAAATTTTATGGAGGATTGGGCTTGGGCTTTTTTGGTCTATGCATCCTGTGAGGAATTTGAGGTAGAGATGAAGTGAGTAGGGCTTTATGAAGTTATGTGGGCCTCCCAATTCCACATTTATTAGCCAAAACACTTGATGCAAGAGTTTCTGAGCTGGTGGTCGTCAAGGACAAACACTTTTCATCTTCACCACAAGGATGTTAGTATCAGCCTCTGGTACCTTCACAAGATCTCAAGGATTCCAATCATAGGGGTGATGTATGACGAGTTCCTTCCCGATGAGACTACATGGGAGGATCTGGAGTAGATGTTGCGGCTGGCGAAGGTACTGATAGATCTGGTGTCGAGCGAGGACAAGCAATCGGTGAGGGACATCCACTTCAAGTTTTTGTTTAAACGCTTTATAAACTTCTCGTCAAGGCCTACCACTAAAGGGGAGGAAGCACCAAGGAAGCTACCAGTTAGGCCTCCCACCTGTCCAAAGGGGTCCCAGTGTAGTAATGAGAATTCTTATTAGCGAACCTTGGAGGATAGCCAATTGAAGCTGTGGGGGTACAATTTCAATAATGAGCAGCAACAGGTGGTTAGGCTGGATGGGTTTAATTCTGTGTTTATCTGCAGCTAGATGTTGCTGGTCCGGGACACAAATATGGGTGTGTGGCAGAGTACAATCGTTATGGAAACTATGCTGGATATGGGGGATCATTTCAACTTGGGGATCCCTATTCTAGCAAAACTGTAAAAGGTGTTGTGGCACATTAGTGAGGGGAAGAAGTCTCATAGGGTGTGCAAACCGCTCCAACTATTGTACAGATGGATAGTGGCACACATGGGTGCTTATGAATACCTGAAACCTATTTCCTCTCCTGGATCAGACTTCCAACCATCTATTTTGAATGCAGTTGGGAGATTTCTGGACAAGCTGTCTTCGCCGCTGGTGCAGAATAGAATCTGGAGGGTCGATGAATTCAACATTCATCCATTTCTGTTTCCAACAGGTATATTCACCGATGACGACCAAGGAACTGAGGAGTATCTGTCCTATCTCCTGACCTTTCATGGTGGATTTTTGGTAGCATGGAACGATCATGAGCCTGTATGAGAGCAGTACACCCAACAACACTTTGCGAGGCAGTTCTGGTGCATGTAGAGGTTGGAACATAGACCATAGTTTGGGCATCACTACATATCCCATTAGGATGGAAATCAAGCCACACATAGTTCTTGAAGGTGGTATAATAGGCGGCCAATACCAAAAGGGGCAACGTCTTCTCGAGTGAAGACATTGAATGGCTAGGTAATTTATCGTTACATAGCCTGGGTGCAGAAGACGTAGTTTGGTGCCATATGATAAAGACAAAAGAGATCTTAGTTTATGGTCATAGATCTTGGAAAAAAATGGGAATATTCCTGAAGATGAAATATGTCACGTGGTGCCATAAAGTGAATCGACGTGAATGAGGACAAAATAGTCCTCACCACACTACAAATTTCTATAAGAATGCACACAGTTTAAAGTCATGATGCCCGAACTAAGGGACCGGAGATCCTATTTAAGGTCATAGAGTTCAGACCAAAAGAAGTGTGGTTCTTCTATGTATGCACAAACCTTACCCATATCCCTAATCCCACGTGAGATATGCTCGATGTAGAAAACAAGAGTGGAGAAGTTCTTTGCAACACATGGAATATAGAGTAGGGGAAGATGGTGTGGAGTCAAATATGACCCTCACGATGATGATTCACCCTCTTTAACCCGCATTGGTGCACGGAGGGATAACACCAAGGGTGTCAAAATTCTACTTGAACACGATGGAGTGGAAATGGATTTGAATCACACGAACAATATTTTAGTCTTAATGGGGGTGGCGTAACAATGGAGGATAACTGTTGATCAGGTTCTAACAAAAGCATCCATATCGTGTGACCTGAAATGGGAACAACAAATGAGCATTAACCGCTGACCATATTCACAACACGAGACTTGTGTCAAATTGTCATTCGAGATCCTCCAGGACATTGTCCCAAAGTAGTAGGCGATCCATAAGGATGATCATCCACTTCATCTGGGCGTCCTTTCAGATGTGGAAGATGATGAAAACTCAAATAAAGTGACACATGAAGCATGGAAATGGATGACATCTTGTCCACGTAGAATTCAACACTCTAGGTCCTAAACCATAGTGTATCTGAGCACGTTGGTGAGTGATAATAGAGGTAGAGAATTCTAGACGAGAAGGGGAAAAAATAGGTCGATGAACCTAGGGCTGGACCCGAAGACGAAATGTTTATGCGTTCCTACATATCCCATGAGGATGTGAATCAAGCCATATATAGTTCTTGAGACACCATGTAGTTTAATGTTGTGCGGTAAGGACGCAAGGAGAATGGAAGGGAGATCCCTGATGGGAATTATGCGGCATGGCTATTATAAACTCAACGTGGATGAGGACATAAGTCCACATATGCCACACCATGTGCTTCTGATAGAGATCGGGTTAAGGGGCTGGAAAGATGACAAGATTTGACGTACCTGGGGCGGGACTCGAAGATGAAATGTCTAGGCGTTCCTACATATCCAATGAGGATGAGAATCAACACACACATAGTTATTGAAAATAGAATCATAGTGTACCAATTCTAGGGGCAATACCATCATGCAGGTCTGGCCCATGCACCAAAAGAAGCGACATTTGATGGATCTTGTTTTTCTTTAGTGTTGATGTGTTTTTTTTGAAGCAACAAACCTAGGATGGAGAATCTGAGTGTCACTATAGGAATCAATCCATATGTAGGCCTTGAACAATATCATGGTGGATGAGTGATACCAAACATGTTGTCCCTTCAAGTGAGGACATCACAATGCGATGCCATTTTTTGTCATGCGACCAAGATGATAGTGTCACAGTTTAGGGTCGTATGACAGGACTGACCCATGCATTTTAACATCATGCGACATAGACACAATAGTTTAAAATCATGTGCGACCAAGGGATAGACTTGAAGATGAAATTTTTGGGTGTTCCAATGTATCCCATGAGGACGTGAATCAAGCCATACGTAGATCTAGAAATGCCATACAGTTTAACATCATGCGGTAAGGATGAATATTGGAGGGACTAACCCATAAGAGGAAGTACATGGTGAGGCTATTATAGACCCAACATGAATGAGGACATAGAGTTCATAAACTACACCATGCAATCCCATAAGAATCAGGTCCAAATGGATGAAGAGAAGATATAATGAGTGGGGTCTGGGATAGATCTGAAGAAGAAATGTCTGGGTGTTCCTATATATCCCATGAGGATGGTAATCAATCCATATGTAGTTCTCAAAATTCATGCAGTTTAACGCCAAGAGGTAAGGAAGAGGGGGGGTATTAGTTTAAGGTCTTAGAGCTCAGACCAAAAGAAGTGAGATTCCTCCAAGTGGGCATAAACCTTGACCAATTCCCTAAGCTAACCTGATCTACGCTCGATGTGGGAAACAAGGGAGGAGAAGATCTTCACAACACATGGAATACACAAAAAGAAGAAACAGTGTAGAATCAAGGATGACACCACGACATTGATTCGTCCTCTTAACGTGCAAATTTTCATGGAGGGATAACACCAAGGGTGTTGAAATTCCACTTGAACATGATGGAGTGGAGAGGGATGTGAATCTTGAGTCCAATATTGAGGGTTTAATGAGGGGGGGGGGGGGGGTGGCACAACAATGGAGTATAACTATTGATCGTGTTCGAAACATAGTTCCTACATCGCATTGTCCTGAAATGGGAACAAAAAACGAGGGTTGACCTCTGATCATTTTCGAAACACGAAATCTGTCACATAATGTCATTAAAAATCCTCTGGGACGTTGGCCCAAAGCAGAAGGTGAGCCATAAGGCTGAGAATCCATACTATCTGGTGGTCCTTTCAGATGTGAAAGATGATGGAAACCCAAATAAAGGGATACACGAAGCATGAAAATGGATGAAATCATTTTCATCCAGAATACAAAACTCTATTTCATAAACCATAGTGCATCTGGGCACATTGGTGAATTGCCAAAAAGGGTCGAGGGGATCAATTGAGAGCAGATGACTCGAGGAGATGAGTCGAGGAAAGGGGAATGGAGAGATGTCAAGAGAGAGACACACAACATGGTTATTGCAAACCCGACATGGATGAGGACATAATTCCATACCACACCACACATCCCCTGGAGAACTCAAGCCGAGGGGCCAGAAAAAAGAGAAGGTTTCTAAAAGATAGGTCTAGACCCGAAGATGAAATGTTTGAGCGTTCCTATGTATCCCATGAGGATGGGAATCAAGGCATACGTAGTTCTAAAAACGCCATGTAGTTTAATGTCATGCGACAAGGACGTAAGGGAAAAGGGGTATCTCGAAGAGGAATGTGTATGGAATGGAAAATAACCTAATGTGAATGTGGACATAAGCCCGCATACGCTGCACAATTCATAATTCCTGGAGAGAACTCAGGCCAAGTGGCCATGAGAAATAATAGATGAACCCAGGATATACCCAAAAACCAAATTTTAGGGTGTTCATACGTATCTCATAAGGATGGAAATCAATCAAAACGTAGTTTTGAAACTAACGTGCAATTTAACATCATTTTTTAAGGATGATGGATGAAGGATGATCTGGAGGGAGGGGCACATGATGCAGTCATTGCAAACCTGACGTGAATGGGGGCTGAAGATGTCCACATACCACACCATATGCAATCCCTGTAAAAGGACTAAACCCAAGGGGGAGAAGATATTTGTTGGGATGGACCTGAAGATGAAATGTATGGGCATTCCTACATATCCCATAAGGAGGGGAATCAATCCAAACGTAGTTATGAAAATTTGTGTAGTTTAACATCATGTGACAATTACATGGAAAGAAGGAGTTTCTCAAGGGGATGTGTGCGGTGTGGAAAAAATAACCTGGCGTGAATGAGGACATTGAGTCCGTACCGAACCACAAAATCTTAAGTGAGAACTTTTTCCAAGAGGCCTTAATGGTCGAGGGACCTAGGGCTGGGCCATGGACAAAAGGTTTGGGCATTCCTACGTATCCCATGAGGATGGGAATTGAGCCAAATATAGAATTGAAAATTTGTTCAGTTTAACATCATGAGACAAGGATGTGGAAATATCTTAGTTTATGGTCGTAGACCTCGGACCATGAGGTGTATTCACCATTGCAGGTTATTGTCATTTGGGATGAAGGGGATCTTAGTTTAGGGTCGTAGAGCTCAGACCATTTACAGTTTAACATCTAGCAGGATGAGGACATGTAGTTTAACATCTTCCAAGATGGAGATGAGCAGTTTAACATCTTGCAGGATGATAATACAGTTTAACGTCATACATGACGATAATATAGTTTAACGTCATACGTGATGTGATTCCCTTATGCGAAGTACTGCTTGAGGAATTTGGCATTGGTGGGAGGAGTAATATGCTCACCATCCATAGTGACCAGAGAGTATGCACCATTGGGGTAAACCTTGTGAATGATGTAAGGTACCTCCCATTTGGGCTTCAACTTTTGTGTCTTCCTTCCTGGTATCATTGGTGTTCTTAGGTCCAATACCGTGTCACCTTATAAGGAGCAGAGGTGAACATTCTTATTGAAATCCCTGACTATCTTGTTCTGATGCCTCTCAAGATTCTGCAAGGAGCGAAGCCTATTCACGTCAAGCGCTTCCGGTTCATCCATACAGATTTCAGCTACTTTATTTGGTGCCTTCTAATCGTAGATGGTTGTGCGTAGTGAGGGTATCTGAATCTCAATGGTTAGAACTGCTTATTTTCTGTACAATAGGGAATATGGAGTCACTTGAGTGTAATTACGAGTCGTCATTCGATAATCCCAGAGAGAGTTGGGGATTTTTTCAGGCCAACTATTCTTGTTCTAACCAAACATCTTCTAAAATATTTTAGATAGGGTTTTATTGAACGCCTAGATCTTCCCATTTACTTGTGGATAATAGTGAGATGTATGATTTGAACAGATGTTGTATTTGGCGTACAATTTCTTCAGCTCAACTGCCAAAAGTTGGTGTCGTTATCAGTGAGGATGGAATGAGGGACTATGAATTAGTAGATGATATTGGAGCTCCCAAACTTGAAGATAGAATGGGCCCTGACTTCCTTAAGAGGAATTGTCTCCTCTCACTTTGAAAAAGAAATCCGTAGCTATTAGGATGAACTTGCACTGGCGAGCTGTTGCTGGTGGATATGGTCCCATGGCAACGAGTTCCCAGACCACAAAGGTCCAAGAGTACTTGGTGGTATGGTGGGGCTTCAACAGTCGATGCACAAAATTATCATGGATTTGACATGTATGGAACCTCTTGGAAAACATGATACAATCACAGATCATGGTGGGCCAAAAGTATCCCAATCTTCAGATCTGATGAGAAAGTTTTGGCCCTTCCTGATGAGTCCCACAGGAACTCGAATGTACCTCCTGTATAACCTGAGGGATATCGCCTCCTTGAATGCAACAGAGGATAATCCCATCAAACCCATGTTTGTAGAGGATCTTCTCAAGATTGGGATCACTCTGGAGGGTGAACTCCACTGCGCACCATCAGATTCTCTCACGTTCGGCTTTGTATGTTTGGAGATTACCGTGCTGGAGATACTCGAAAAGGGAGGCATCTAGTCAAGTGTCCCTTCCTACACTGCGGCAGGGGGACCTGGAGGCCCTAGTGTGGAGGCAGTGGTGGTAAGGTGGATTTCCTATTGGCAGTCATCATCATACGGAGTAACGAGAGTGATGAATCCTCAATACGCTACATAGATAATCAAATCATCCTGGCCAGGTTCTACAAGAGATACGACAAGGCTATCCAAGGCATTGGATCGACCGTTTTGTGATCAAGGGACATGGGTAACTTCTGGACAAGAGGGGAACTGGGCCATCAGAGGGTGAGTACGCTCTAATAGCAGTACAAGCTCTGGCTTCCTGACGACGTAATCATCATTGATCTACTTGATGACTAGTTTAGAGTCCCCTTTTACATGAAAATGGGGAGCGTCAATCTTGAGGGCCAGCTCGAGACCAGTGATAAGAGCCCAATACTCTCCCTTGTTGTTGGTGCAGCCTTCTGAAAATAGGAACAAGTAGGGTAGGACAGATCATGCAGGTGTGATGAAGATGATACCCAGGCCTACTCTATTGAGTCTGGGATCATTGAGTCTCCTACCAATAGGGCTTTGGGAAGAACTATCAAATTGAATTTTCCAACACGAAATGACATGATCCACTGAGAGGATTTCCTCATCTTGAAAATCAAGATCTAGAGACTGCTCTGTGGGGGATGGATGGGTGACAAGAAAGTCTTCCAATGCCTATCCCTTGATAGCCTTCTGGTGAAAAAACTTGATGTCAAAATATTGAAGGATCACTGCCCACCAAGCTAGATGGCCTGTCAACATGTGGCAGTTCAGAATGTACATCAGTGGATCCACTCGGAAAACTAGCTGTATCTCATGGTGCTGCAAGTAATGTCGCAATTTCTACACTGTGAATACCAGGGTGAGGCATCTCTTCTCGATAGAGGAATATCTAGTTTTTGTGTCGAGGAACATGCAACTGAGATAGTATAAACGGTTCTATGTTCTCTCATTGTTCTTCTGGGCGAGAAGGTCGTCGAGGGATCATTCCAGAGTGGTCACATAGAGGATCAATGAATTTCTGGAAATGGGTGGCATCAGAAATGGAGGTTATAGCAGGTACTACTTGATTTCCTCAAAAGCAGTTTGAAAATCATCTTCCCACTGATAATCGACACCTTTCTTCATGAGTCAGGAAAATAACTTATATTTTCTATCTAGATTTGCGATGAAATGGAGTATGTAGGCTAAATGGCATTAAAAACCTCGAAGCTCCCGAATGTTACTTAGGGGATACATCTGAATGATGGCCTTGATCTTTTCTGGATTGATCTTATGCCTCTGTATCTAACAATGAAGTTGAGAAACTTTCTGGAGGTGACCCCAAGGGCGGACTTCAAGGGGTTCATCTTTAGATGGCCGGAATGGAGGAAGCCGAACACTTTCTCAAGATCTCTGAGATGGTCCTGACACTGGAGGGGATTTAACCACCTGATCATCCGTGTATCATTCCACCAATGTTTTGATGATTATCTTGAATATGCGATTTATGGCACACTGATAGGTTTCACCCACATTTTTTAGACCGAAAGGCATTACCTGGTTGTAGAAAGTACTTTGTGGTGCCCTGAAGACTGTATAATCTTCATTGTCGGTGTCCATTCAGATTTGATTATATCCTGAATACCCATCCATGAAGAAGAGATCCTGTAGCCCCGTAGTGGCGTTGATCAATATTTCTATTGCAAGAAGGGGAAAATCAACCTTCAGACAGTGATAGTTGAGATCCCGCAAGTCGATGCAAATTCTGATCTGTCCATTATTTTTCTGGATGGGCATAATGTTGGATAAACACCTGGGGTACTAGAATTCTTTGATGATGTTTTCTTTGATGAGCTTATTAACCTCGGCCTCGACCATGGCACCGTGAGAAGGGTTCATCTTTCTAGGAGGTTATTTGAACCTATGATGATTTTTTGGGAGACCGAGATAGTGGATGATGACATGAGGATCTAGACCTCGCATCTCGTCGTAACTCCAGGAAAATACATCATGATGGTGCCTTTGGAAATCCACGTATTGATGTTGCTCTTCTGCACACATAGCAGTGCTGATTAGTGTTGGTTTCAGATCTGTCTCGGTACCGATGTTCACCTGTACCAATTCGTCAACCGTAGTGGAGAAATCCTCTTTGAATGCGGGAGGGGCATCTTCCAAATCCTCTTCTTCATCCATAGAAAGAGGACCATCGATAAGAGGAAACTCCTCTAAGTCGACAGATATTGGTAGGGTGCTGGTGCCAGCCTGAGCGGCAATGGACACCTCATCGGGGGACTCCTTCACCACTAAAACCATGGTGATGAAAGCCGTTGACCCGATCCCATCTAGCCTTCGACCCAAGGGACCACACTTGATGATATCAAAGTAATAATGGAATGTCAGCTTGAGCCAATTTATCCCAACCCAGTGAAACAAGCAAGTATGATGTATTATTTTTTCCATGGGGTGGACATCTCGATACCTTATAAGAGTAGGGGGCTCTGGGATCACTCAATCCCGTTTTTTATAAAAATACAAGGTGATATCATGGCGTTCCTTAGACTTGGGAACACGCTTCCCCCTCGTTCTAGAGACAACAAATCATTGCCCCAAATACGGCGTTGTGGCCTCCAATATGTGAATCAAGAAATTGTAGGTGCCATCGAGGTCTGTCTATGGGTCGATCGCAGTCGTAGCATGTTCAACCTCGTTAGACTAAATTTACTTGTCCTTGCTATTGTAAAAGTATGCATTCAAGTAGCATGATTCAGAAGAGACCAAGGGAGACATATCACATTGGAGTATGCCTACTCGACCATTAAGGGAGTACTTAAGGCATTGGTGATATGAGGAAGAGACTGCCACATGCAGGTGGAGCCATGGTCTACCCATTAACACGTTGTAAGCAGTGTCTTTTCAGAAAACCATGAAATCAGTGCTGGAAACTAGGCCACCGAATTGGGTCTTCAGGTGAATCTTGCCAACTGGTGTCTGCTCCATCCTGTCATAACCTTGAATTTTCATGTCAGAGGGACTGAGATCTATTTCAGACAGCCCCGTTTTTCAGAGTGTTCAAGTCGGAATAAGGTTGATCTCAGAGCCTCTATCGACAAGACAATGGTGGACCTCCATGCCAGTGAATTAGCCAATGATGTTCGACAGGCATACATGCCCCTGTATAGGAGAACCTTCATCTTCTTTAGAGAAATAGATGATGTCCTGACATTCCACATGTTCAACTATCTCAGCATGGAAGGCTTCTTGGGCTGCTACTTCTATCTCAAACTGGAGGGGGCTTCTTAATACCTCAACAAGGGCTTCACTCATATCTACTAACAGACAGAGAGCCTTGAGGAAAGAGAGCTTCACATGAATGCTGACAAGATTCTTGAGGATATCATACTTTTTTGATATGCGTACATTTCTACTGATAGGAGGTCACTATGTGGAAGGAGGTTTGATGGGTGCTGCTGGTTGAACTTGTGGATTTTGGTTGGTGGTGGGAATATCCCATTTCTCACTAGTTGAATTGCGTAGAGTGACTACTAGATAAGGGCCAGATGAATGAGGTCTATCCATGACAGAATGTGACTGACCATAACATGTTCATGGTTTCTCTACTTGATCAAGTACCACAAATAGTGGTGGAGGAAGATTTGATGAAATGAGATAAGAAAGTTGCACGTACTGAGCTCTACACAAAGCCTGCTGTCTGGTCTCGTTGGTGTGAACAGTTGCGCTGGAATCACTGACCAATGTATTCTGGATATTCACATACCCATGGCTTCGTCGATGCTGGTGTCAGGTGGGGGACATTGGGAGGGTCCTTCTGGCGCACTTCGTCATCGGGAACCATGTATGGGTTCACCAGCTTGACGGTATAGACTGAAGTGTACCCTTGATCATCAATTGAAGAATCATCCATCGCTGTCCAGATTCAGGGGGAAGTCGCCATCTATAGGGGCATGAAATCTCCAAAAGTACAGGATGACGATGGCATCGGTGGGGAACTTTTCTTTCTCTTGTGTCGTCGATGCTTTCCTTTCCAGAAAGAGGAAGGCTGAGATGTTGACGTAGAATTAGTTGATGTAGGTAACAGTGACTTCTGAGGACTCGGGTCGATTCAAACCTGCACGGATAATACCATGGGCATGGGTGACTTCCTTGTGAGCCATCAAGTCGTCATATTTTTGACACCCGTGATTAGAAACCTACTATCATTCACCCTCGCTATCACTATCAAGATTTATAAACACACATGACATGTGTGTCGGGGCTGGGCCCAACCTGACTATATTGTTATCGACCTGGTCCTAGAGCCAATCTTTAAACCCATAGCACTACTTGAGGGTGTGCCCAAGGAACCGGTGATAGGGGTAGTAATTGGGGAGATCAATGAGTTCCGCCTCTTCAGGCCTCTTGCAATACAATAACCGCATGATTCCCTGATCCAAGGCACTTTAGAAGTCACTAAGAACCCGAGCCTCAATAAATGAGTAGGTATGGTTCCTTCTGTTTTGGAAGGGGGCTCTAGGAGCCTGGCCCTATTAAGGGGCTAGTGGGGCCTGGCGGGGAGGAGGAACCCGATTATCTCGCCTAGGTGGAAGTGGTGCGTTACGCTGGGATGCATGCTGATTCTAAGGCGGGTGCTGCTTGGTCGGAGGCTGTGCTATAAGTGGTGGGCCTCGACGAAGCTACAGAGGTGGCTCTTTCGATAGTAATTCTAGCTACCTGGGGTCTCTATTTGTACTATCGTGATGGGATCAGCCCTAGCGTCTCTTCTCATGGGAACTATAAGAGGCAATGGACATGCTTGCTTGGCATGCTACAAGGCTTCCTCTAGATGCTGGGATTTTTAAGAGAAATCCTAAAATCACAATGGGTAAATCTGAGTGATGAGAGAAAGGCCCAGTTCAGTCTTCACATTCACCATGCACATCTTCTGTAGTTGCTCTTGGGTTAGTTGCATATCAAGGGAATATGTGAGGCCCTTCCATCTGGAAACAAAGTCTGCGATGCGCTTATCAGGCCTCTACTTTCATTTGAATAGGTCAACAATGCTTGTCTTCTGGGTGGTGGAACTGAACAGGTAGAGAAACTAATGACCAATTTCCTCCCAACCGGATAATGACCCAATGGGTAGCTAGCACTACCAGACAAATGCAGGCCCTTCCAGTTTCTGCATGAAACACTAGAGCTTGGTGGCCTCATACTGCACTAGAGTTCCCAGCATGGGTCCACACTTTGAAATAAAGTCGGCCAGATTCTGCATCAGATCCCCAGTCACCTTAAAGGGGGAGAAAGTAGGATTCCTAAACCATGGGGGTGCTGGCATATCATCCACCCATGTCAGATACAACTTTCCATCATGTGGGATTTCCACCTGTCAAGTTTCTCTGGCTTTGAGGCAAGCAATAAGTGATTCCATAAGATCATCTGGATGAGAATTCCGATTGTGATGAGGGTCCCTAAACACCAATGTGTTGGAAGGTTCTTCAATTTGGTGAGCAGGCCCAGTGGCTCGTGGAGCGACTAGTGGGATGACTTGCAGGACTACCAGAGGAATGACTTGTAGAGCAGCTGGGGGAACCTGAGTTGGGTCCCGATTAGGGTTATCACAAAAATCAGGTGGATTTGTTTATGCATATGACACCCTCTTTCCATAAACTCCGGCCTCTAATCTATCTATATGGGCATGATATTCAAGGTCACCATGAGGAAACTCATCGGGGGAGGCTGTATCAGCCCCTGCTTCCCCGATTGAGGATTACTGTAATATGGTCACCATTCCGCAACACTTTCGCTGAGAAGTTCATTAACCATATTTTTATGTTACACCAGCTATTAACGCAACAAAACATTTTCAGGGTCATCTTAAATCCTTTTCAATGAGCCTGATAGGTTAGAGGGTTTAACGGTCCCAACATGCTCATTACCCTTATTGGGGTCCTGACTGAAGGAAAATTACTTGGAAGGTGCAGGAAGACCCAGTAAATTTCTTTGCTGGCGAGTAACCCTATCCAAAGGATCCAACATGTGTGGAACCAATTCAGGGGGTAAGTTCTCTTCAATAATTCCTTGCTCGATTTCTTCCTCTGATAGGTCAACCATGTTATCTGCGACTATTCCTGGAGGCATATCCTCAATATCACCTAGAATGTTGGGCTGACACCAGATAGGACAGAAATGAAGGGCAGTATACTGCCCCAACCATGGATCTGAACGTGGGGAGAAGATTTATTAATAATTCTACGGAGCACTGTAAAGATATGGATGCATCGTTGCTAGAGGGTTCGATGATGATTGGGTGACTCAGGGTGCTGAGCCATGGGGAGCGCAGCCAATCTGACAATGCAGCATTGACGGCCGATGTCATCGATGTGTTTCTGGCTCTTGGGGTAAGATAACTGTCAATGATGGAGATAGAAATGTGTAGCCTAGAGAGTTTGGTAGAAGCACATGACCTCCTACTGGGTGAGAGATTTTGGAATGTCGAAACCTGCTATTACAATGGGCCAGAACATCTCAGGGAGATGATATGAGGTGAGAAGGTTCCACAAACTTCTCAGCTTAGACTCAGGATCCGTCCCTTGGTTTCCCCATTCATCGACTGGGGGTGGTTGAGGGACTGATAACTGTACCAACGTGGACCATTGTGACACTAGACTGTCTGGTGGAGAGTATGGTGCGCGAGTTGACAATCCACCGCATCTTGGGATGTCTTCCAAAGAATGCACTAATTCCACCACCACATCCCTGTAGGACAGAATAAAGGCCACTGCTTCCCGTGAAGGGATTGCGGTCGTTGGCGGTGGGTCACATTGTTACTCGTCCTCTATGGGTCCCCAGAATAACTCTCCGTGGTCACTTGTTGAGGCGGAGAATGATCCTGTTGACGATAAAGAGGATTGAACGACCAGGCCCTTGAAAGGGGCCAAATCTTCCTCCTCTTGTATGTATCTTCGGAGGGATGCATGGATTCAGTGGACCTCACTTTCTAGAAGGATGAGGATTATACGCCTTGTTCCTATCCTATCCCCCGACACAGAAGATCGGGGTGAGGGTTCTATCACCGAATCGCACTCCACCTTAGAATATGAAAAGCATACGGGTTTGATTGCAGTTTGATGCTTCTCAAGATTCTTCCTTTGGCTGCAGCAACTTGCCCTCCTACCCCAGGATGGTTCTTCAAGATAGGGTAGGTTTTGGACACGGGAAGGTCCTCTATGCAGATTGGTGCTAGAGTGGGGAGGACCTCTGCCAGTACTAGACGAGATCTGATTAGGGCCTTTATATCGGTTGTTGTTGATACGGGGAGGACCTCCACTCTGATGAACTGGGGTTCGAGGGGCACTCAGAAAAATGTTGAATGGAACACGGGGA
The DNA here is from genome assembly GCA_963277665.1 of Viscum album. Classification (NCBI taxonomy): domain Eukaryota; kingdom Viridiplantae; phylum Streptophyta; class Magnoliopsida; order Santalales; family Viscaceae; genus Viscum; species Viscum album. The sequence goes on from OY728148.1 coordinate 1,224,185,548, forward strand.
GGACCTCCATGTTTGATAGTGCTGGAGTGGGGAGGGCCATCACATCGGTCGGCCCTAGTAGCAACGGTACGAATAGGTCATTCATACTGATTATACTGGACATGAGAAGGACATCCATGTTCATCGTTGATGAAGTGTGGAGGGCATCCATTTTAGTGATTTTTGGCATGGTGAGGACCTCCTCCAGAATCGATGAGCACATGGGGAGGGCCTCCATGCTATTGAGTGATTGGGAAAGGAAGACCCTCGAGTTGAGAACCTGGTATGTGAGGAAATTTTCCATACCTGAGATCGAAGGAATGGGGAGGAACTTCATTCCGGGTGTCAACAAGATGGGGAGGGCCTCCTATTGGGTTGATGGTAGTGGAACGGGGAGGGCCTTCGTACCGAACATCACTATCACAGGTTGTCATGCAATTGCTACTGCTTGCCCCAATAATCAGGAGAGCCAGTTGAAGCTATTCACTGGGTGGCTAGTACTTTATGTTTGGCCGGGCTTGGAAGTTCCCATGCCCTGTAACCGGGCGGTTCCCCTACCTACTGATTACATAGGGATGATAACTCATTCTGGTGGTGGCTCAAATTATAGAAGCCATGAAAGATTATTCTTTCGGGTCAACGTCTTCCTGAGATTGCACCCGACATTGTCATCGGGTCAGCCAAACTAGATCTGGCTGTGTAGGGGTAGGGACCACCTGCTCTTTGGTTTGTAGGACCGGCTGGTGATGATGACGCGACCATGTGGGAGCCCTCCCCAGTGGCTCCCTAGTTGATGTCTTGACCGGGTCGACTTGGACATCCCTTACTTCATCAACATAAGGGAATGAGTCATAGGAGCACTCCGTGGATAGACTCCCAAAGCTGTTGATGGTCGGAGTGGGGAGCAGCAGCTCCTTGTGTGACCCTTGGGGGTAGCGGCGTTGATGAGGCATCGAGGCCTCCATGTCTTGGCGGGCCATGTCCCTCATCGGGACGACCCCTTCATGTTCATATCGTCGAACAAGAGTATTAATCACCTTCCTTTGAATAAATTCAGAGGGTGAGAGGGGGCATGAGCACCCAGTAACTTCGGGCATGGGAGCCATCGCAGAGGATACGAAGCCATGGGGAGTTATCGCATTCGTGCTTCCCCTTCCCCTGCGTCCATGGGAGGGAGATGATCTGTTTCCTATAGATTGAGCTTGGGTTCTGTAAAGTAGGAAAATTCACTCATCAATATAGATGATAGGAAGGTGATGCACAATGCCCCATCACTATTCTGTTTTCTGTGGATGGATAGAAAGATCTAAGCTAACAATGTCACAGATTGGAACGATTAGCTGCCCCAAACTTTGGTGTGTTTCACACCAGGACCACTATTTTCTTGGCGGGACCTGATGCCAGATAGATGGATCTAATGAAACTCTTATCTTTTGATGTCTCAAATTATACGAATATCAATATTGATGATAAGATTCACATCTGGTTCACAATTTCTGTTTTCGACGCTTTCACCGGGGTGCGCATCCTTCTGTCAAGGACACACTGGCCGTTTCCCCGCATTTCTGTTTTCCAAAGGCGGACGACATTCATTCCTTATTTAGGGACGTTCAATCCTTGATCGAAATGGGGTGATGGGATGTCGGTCTCTCATTTCGTGGATTCCTCCTTAGGATTTTTCACCCAGTCTTGGTCTCCCTTATAGTTTTAAGACGTAGTTCATGAATCTCATTCCAGGTGCCATCTCATTGTGGACACTAGTTAATTACATTGCTTCTATCTGGACATTCCAAGGGGTCAAGTCAGGGAAGAATCCTTCGGTCAGGGGAGTAGTCATGTCGGACATCACTGGCATGTATGGGCGCTGAAACACTGGTATATCTGGATTCATTCCCCTCATGATAGGGCTTATCGAGGGTGAGGAATCCAAAGGAATGCCACATCGAGTGTGGGGAATTGTATGTCATAGGCATTTCTCCAAGGTTTTACTCAACTTCTCATGTTTAACACGGGGTATATCATGAGTTTAACGTCTAGCAGAGATGAATCAGATTGATCAGAACACTGATGGGAGTGGATCAGATGGGTACACATCCCTAGGAGGGAGAACCCAAGAGGGTTACTAAATGGGTTGATCAAGATGCCTAATAGGGACGAATTTGAGGATGATTGGGTCTTGAAAAAGGGGATGATTGGGTCCCTACAACCGGAACACCATGGTTTACCATTAAATGGGATTGAATCTTGTGGAGGCCTCCTATGTACCCTGTATAGAAGACAGGGATCAAAACCCACGTAGTTCGAGAGGGTGAATCATAGGATCAAGGTGCGCATGAAGGATAGAAACCCGGAGACATGATGGGGCTTACACGTGGTTAGCAGCTCGAGTACTTCTAGGAGCAGTGAGGAGGTGGATGACATGCTCTCACCGTGATGTGGTGGCCTTGGTAAAACTAGGATGGATGATGGATGATTTGATGATATGGATGAGAGGAATGGGATGGAACCGATATGAAGATGAAAGTGGTGTTGGGATTGAACCTCAAGGAGGCTTCCTATGTATCCTAGTGGGTGAGAATCAAAGTCCACATAGTTCGGTGGGGCGATGGGACACCTTACGAGGCGACTCATGAGAATGGAAGCATGGACGGGACCCGAAGGAAGTAGAACCTTCAGGTTGGGGCATGAACTTCCAGAAACACAAAGGATCAAGGAAGATACTAGGATTGTATGGGAGATGGGACACCTGAGGAGGAGACCTGTGAGAATGGATGCATGGATGGGACCCAAAGGATGTTGAACCTCCAGGTTGGGGCATGACCTTCCTGAAACACAAAGGCTCATGGGAGAGACCCGGATGGGACATGAATGATGGGATTGAACCTCAGGGAGGCTTCCTACATACCTTGCTCAAAAGGTCAAAGATCAAAGTCCACGTAGTTTGGATATGGGGGCATAGTGTTGTGGAGTACACAAAGGAGAGCAACCCGACAACATGTTGGGGCTTAAACATGGTTAGAAGCCCATCGCAAGAGGTACACTCTTTATTAGATAAGTATGGATGGTGTGTGGGGCTTATGCATGGTTAGCTGCTCAAGAACTAGTCTGACACCATTAAAGGGTGGACCAGGGATATGGGTCCCAACAAAGGGTACACCGAAGTTTACCAGTGTTTTGGGTTGAACCTCAGGGAGGCTTCCTTCGTACCCTATCTAGGAGACATGGATCAAAACCCACATAGTTCGAAAGCATATAGTTTAATGTCATGTGGGATGGAAGGGGTATACAGTTTAAGGACACACGGGATGAGGGTGAACCGACATGAAAAGGTCGGGATCGATGGGTGATGGGCTTGAACCTCAGAGAGGTTTCCTACATACCTTGCTTGAGAAGGGAAATGATCAAATTCCGCATAGTTTATTGGATGTGGGATGGTTCTTATGCATGGTTTGCTACCCGAGAAACAATCTGACACTACTAAATGGTGGACCAAGGATATGGGTCCTAATAAAGGGGACACCGAAGTTTACCAGTGTTTGGGGTTGAACCTCGTGGAGGCTTCCTATGTACCCTGTCTAGGAGACAGGGATCAAAACCCATGTAGTTCAAGAGCATATAGTTTAACGTCACGTGGGATGGAAGGGGCATACAATTTAATGCCATGTGGGATGAGGGTGAACCGACGTGAAATGGTCAGGAATGATGAGTGATGGGCTTGAACCTCAGGGAGGTTTTCTACGTACCTTTCCTAAAAATGGAAAGGATCAAACTACGCATAGTTTGATTGGATGGAGGATGGGGCTTACCCACTAAGGCGTCCTAGAGAGGGTGTCATGGTCGATGCTTACTCTAAGCCCACGTGAGTCCTGCTCGGTGTGAGAAACAAGAGGAAACAAAGACTTGACTATCACATTGCAAAAGGTGCGTCCTCGAGGAATGGAGTGGGGCTTATGTGTGGTTAGAGGCCCAGGGAGACGGAGATTACGACTTACTCCAGGAGGGAGGCCCGATGAGAAAGGAGGGTGTCCAGACATACGAGGAGGATATGGTCATCGTACCTGAGTCATCCCACCAGAGGGTTTTGGGGATTATGTGGAGACCGCCCGAGGTGTGCATGGAGGCCAAGCTCAGAGGGAAAGAGAGAGTGAGAGGGAACCCATGCCCATAATCTCTCTAATCCTCTAGGACCTACCACACATGCAACCATCACAGTTTAACATCTTGTGTCGAGGATGCAGCTGCTTGGAATTTTAACATCCTGTAGCTCAGACGATGAGGATTCACTCATCACCCCTAGGTATTACATAACTGGAACACTTTAACCCTTGGTGAAGGGAAGGAACCAGCAATGCTGTATGGAGACAGGGTTGTGGAGTGATCCATTGAGGGTCTCATGTTAGTGTGGCTATGAAAATAAGAAATATTCATTAGCATGCCCATGAGAAGAAGCACGAGGCAAAGAAATTCCACATATAGGACTACCCAAGGGACCTTAAAATCACTTCGTACAAGCCTAGAGGGCCACATGAGAAAATGTCTTGCGAATAAATAGACCTCGCAGAGAGGGGATTCAGAAAGCTCAAGGGGTTGCAAAGTATAGGTCTTTGTAGAGCTCAGGGATCCGTAGAGCTCATGGGTTCGCAAAGCATAAGGGCTTCCATAGAACTTTCCTTTGCAGAGCATAGGGCTCTGGAGATCACAAAGGCTCGTAGAGTATATGACATCGTAAAGATGAGAAATTTGCGAAGAATAGTGTCTCAGCCTCAGCATGGAGTACACATGCGTTTGGAGGGTGATTCGTGAATAATGGGTGCTTCACGAAGTCCTGAGTACCCAAAGGGGTTTTCTTCCATGGAGATGGTACATATGCTTCGTGAAGGGCATCCCTCCCTGAGGATAGGGTAAATTTTAGTAGAGGGAAAGGGAGTTCTCAATGCTCAAGTACCTCAGGTGATTCATTTTTTCGATGGTTCATAGGGAAAAGGGTGATTTTCAATTTGGGAGTTTGGAAGTCCAAAGGTCAGGGTGTCGATACCTTTGGAGGGAGGGGAGAAGGGTATTTATAGGCACCAGGGGGCGCGATGCTCTGAGGGTGTGCCACAAAGCCACTTTCCCTTCACCATCAGAGGCAGATTGCTTCAAGTTTGTCATAACAGTGAAGTTTTCCATCATCTCCTCCAAGGAATAGAGGCTTCCTTCATTCCCTCTGTGGCGGTCACAGAGGCTTCCGTCAATTTCCATGTAATCACAGAGGTGATCGTCTTCCCTCAGCGGCAGGAAGAATTCTGTCATGTTCGTTGTAACTGTAGAGTAGACCATCACCATCCTCTATGGTGGGCGCAGAAAAGGCCTTGGCTTTTCTCCCACTGCGGTGTTGATGGGATTCATGAAGGTACTTCACGAATTAGGTTCTTTTGGCACCATTGCGTCCTTTGCTTATCTTTCCCATGCACATATTTTGGCACCAACAAGTACCATGATGTCTTTTTAAGGGAGGTTGTAGAATTACACATTTGATGGGAGATTTAGTTTGGGATTGAGATATATCTAGTTGTGTATCCTATCATAATGTATCTATATTGGATGATGCCTTCTGAGTTATGAGAGCTTCAAGTAAAACTTGATGATCTATTGTAGCGAGATTTTTTTCATTTGATCATGTCACCTTGAGGTTCAATAGTTTTTTATGAAAAAGGACGATGGTAGTTTGTGACTTTTTTATTTTTCATCATCGCTTGAACCATGTGACAATGAAGAACATATATCCTCTTATGCAGATTGATGATTTATTAGATCAACTGAAGGGAGAAAATTGTTTCTCGAAAGTTGATTTGCAGTCTGGATATCATTAGATGTGGATTTAGGATGAGGATATTGAGAAAACTGTATTTTGTTGTATTCTTGGGAATTATGGGTTCATTGTGATGCTATTTAGCATGAGGAATTCTATATTTGTGTTCATTGGGTTGATGAAAATAGATTTTAGCGAGTTTAAGGATATATTCATGGTGGTTATAATTGATGACATCCCTCTGTACTCTATGTCTGAGGAGGATCCTGTAGAGAATATGCATTTTTTGGGGTGTTTTCCTTCATGAGTCTATTCATGAAGTTATTGAAGTGTTAGTTCTGGTCTTGTGAAGTCTATTTATTGGGTATTTTTGTCCTATAAGGGAGGATCTTTGGATCCATTGAAGTTAGATGCAGCTGTGTACTGAGAGTCCACTAAGACAGTGGTAATGGTGTTGAATTTCCTTGATATTTCAGGCTATTATAGGATGTTCATAGATGATTTCTATCAAGTTGAAACTCCTATAATAGCCTTGTACTAGAAGTATTAGGCATTATTGTGGACTAACCAGTTTCAGGAAGCTTATTAGTACTTGAATGATAAGTTGGTCTGCAATCCAGTATATTTTTTCCTGTATAATGAGTTTATATTGATGTTTTATGCTGTTCATTGCTTATTTTTTTGGGGTTTTATGATGTAAAATATATTAATTGTTTCTTATGGGTCTTGGTAGTTGTGTTCCCAAGAGAGTGACTATTCCAACCATGATCATGAGTTTGAAATAGTTGGTGACATTACCTCATAAACAACTATTTTGTGAGTTTTAATGACCCTAAGAGTCTGAGGTATGTCTTCTTAAGTGTGACATGAACATGTAATAGTGTCTGTGTATGAACTTATTGTAGGTTTATGACTTTGATATTCCATATATGGTTGGATATAGAAATTTTATAGTCGATACATTGATCACGAAGTCATATAGTGATATAATGTGTAAATATTGGGGATTCATGGAGAGTGGCGAAAGAAATATCAATGATGAATATAGATATCAGAGACGCTGGAGGAAGTGGTTGTCTTTTGCTAATGATTATTTAGTTGTCTTCGATGTAGCTGGTGAAGGAGTCTCTGTGAGGTGATTCTGATGTGGATGTTTGGAGGGACCATGTTGTTTTGGGTGATTCCCCTGATGGTTGTTCTAAGAATATAAAGCACTGGGTGTTGTTCTAGGGAGGAATTTTCATTCCATCAATTATGTTTGAGATAGTTCTCCATGTCTTCCATAGCTCACCTTTTGCGATGCATCCCATCATGTTCAAGATGTATCAAAATTTGATAGTTTATTATTGCGGTCTGGGTTGAAGTGTGCATTTGTGGAGTTCACTTGATGTTTGGTATGATAGAAGGTGATAGTTGAGAACCGTTTCCTCGATGGTTTTCTCCAACAATAAGATGTTATCCAGTGGGAGTGAGAGGTCATCCTGATGGAATTCATTAACTTTTTACCTTGATATCATGGTGGATACAGTTATATATGGGAGACAATGTATCATAAGAAGAAATAAATCCACTTTATAGTGGTCACAGATTTGATCTCAATAGTGTTTTTGTCGAGGTATTATTTGGAGGATGTGGTTCGACCTCACAGAGTCTTGAGAATGATCATCTCTGATCAGTTCTCTCATTTTTCCTCTATGGTGTAGAGAGGTCACTAGTATGCTTTTTTTCTCTCAGTTATTCCATAAAAATACTTTTCATCCATAGAAGTATGAACAGAAAGAGTATACCATCTAGACTCTTGAAGACACATTGTTCTCTTTTGTCCTAAATTTTAGAGGTTCATGGATGATGAACAATCTATTAGTAAACTTTTATTACATTTATAGTTTCCACATCACCATTGTTATCGAAAAAAATTGAAGGATTGTATGAAAAAACATTCCATTCTCTTATGTGATGGAATTGAGTCAGAGATGTAGAAATTAGTAGGCCATAACTAGTACATAATTCAATATAGATGGTGACGGTAATTCATGAGAGGATGAAGGCAATGAAGGATCGTAAAATATCCAATGCTGATCACAGGAGGAGAACTCTAGAGATCGAAGTTAGAGTTAACGTATTCTTAAATGTGACTACTTATCATGGGCACTTAAGGATCGGTCATGGGTGGAAGATTTATACCTTCTTGTTTGGGCCATTCTGTGTATTGGATCGTGTTGGAGTTGTGGTGTATAAGATAGAACTTCCCCCATAGATGAGCTGGATACATGATGTTTTTTTCATGTCGCATCTCCTCTATCATCATCATGCTGACTCTCACATCATTGATTGGTGTGAGATTGATATTGACGGTGATTTAGAATTAGAGGAGAGTTATGAGGAGATACATGATAGCCAAAAGAATGTATTTTGTGGGCATACTATTCCCTTGGTTCAAATCTTTTGGTGGCATGATGGAATGGGTGAAAGTACCTGGGAACGTGAGTCACAGATGCACACTTAGTACCCTAAGCTATTTGATTTTTATCTCTCCTCTTGTAACATAGTTCATTTTTTGTATGTTGACCTTTCTATTTTATAATATTGTCTCTTATTGTATCTGGTTGTGGATTTACTCTTGTTTGAGAGGTATCTCCCACAGGATAGTGTGTAGGAGGTGGTTTTTTTGTCACGTGGTTTCAAAATGTTCCTTTAATGAGGTGGGTATGATCTTGTGGTGGAGAGATCCTTTAGAGGAATCTCATGGTATGACTGTTTGGATTACCCCCTTTTTTTATCTCTAGTTATGGTTTTGGATTCTCCAGGATGATAATATTCTGAGAGGTATCAATGTAAGGGCCCAAATATGTCTAGTCTGCACAATTGCATATTTTTGAAGTACATAGTTCTTATAAAAGGCCTTGAGAAGTTGTAGAGGTTTTCAGATTAAAAAATTTAGAAGCACATAAAATTCATGATGTGTAAGGGTTTTGAGTCGTGAATGCAAGGTTCACAGCTTGTGTAAGGCTGGTTCACGAGGTGATTCACAATGTGAAATAAATCGGGATTAAGTGGTTTGAGGCGATGTGTTTTTTATGGAACTTAAAACCCAATACATACAAAACTTGAAAGGGTTTCATTCCATGAAAATCATCTATGTATTGTGCCTTTATATACTATAGAACCTATAGTTTTCTCAAACCCTACAACTTCTATTTTGATTTCTCAGTTATCTGTGGCACTCTCTCTATGTATTTTGGAATCCCTTCAATTGGGATAGAGTCTTGGCATCATTTATATTATACATGAAAATCATATCTATATTTTACCTCTTATATAATGGTTTTTCTATCTAGATCCTACCACTTCATCTTTCTATGTGATGGATGTTTCTCTCTGTCATTCTAACCAAGTTTTCTAGGTTGTTTGTTGGTGCAGGTGTGGCATGGAATCTTTAGAGGAATGCATGTATTGCGGGAGGAGTGATCAATATCTACGATGTTGGTCCATTCTTGAGTGAATAACATTGAATCCTTTGTGGTAGGTAATTTGTTTCTTCTCCTATTAATTTACAAATTAATCATAATGATAGTGTGGTTTATCCCTTTAGATGGATATGGAATTATCCATATAATTATTGAACTATATTAATAATGAATTGGATTTAGTGATCATATTTTCCTACTTTCTACCATGATTAAGGTTTGCCTCTTTATTTTCTAGATAGTCTAGTTTCTATGACACTCTTGTTAGCATGTATTTTAATTTTATGGATTAAAATATCATTCTTAAAGGAAAATGGTAAAAAATATTAATATCAAATTAATTGATTAATTATAGTAAGAATTAAAGAAGAGTTATGTTTGAATATGTTGTTTCTTATAATTTTATGATAATCTAATTGATTCAATACACATTCTTAATTAAATGTGTTCTTCAATGATAATGGAATTTTTAAACAATGTGAAACATGATAATGCTTGTATAGAATGATTATATAAAAAGGCATGCTAATTGAGAATGATCCTTCTTATAGTTTTTTCAGACTAGTTTTAATGTTAAGAGAATGTATATGTTTTGATAGAATGTTATAGCATGATGCCTTAGGTTTCCTTTAGTTGGAACCTATGAATACTGATTTTTTTTTAATTCAATTTGGAATGAGAACCAGTTATGTGGTAAATATAGTTTTTTGGTGCTTGATTTTCCCGTCTACTTGGAAAGTCTGAGTTCCTTGACTTTGGAGCCATGATATCTCCTTTTGTGTGGGTACAATGGATGCCTTATTTTAGGGTCTATATTACCTTATTGTCCACACTTGTTTGTTTCATGCTACTTTTTTGATGTGTCCCAGACGTGATATGAACTTGTGATTCCTGGTCCTATAATGGATGAGATGATATATGGGTAGGGAGGCCCTAATGATGTAGTAGTAGTTAATGCCTATTATGGAGAGATGTATCATGATATGCATGTGGGTGTCAGGGATGCCACTAGAGATGATGGAATGGGTTGAATTCGGGCTTACCAGTTTTTTTTATGCTAAGAGTTGGGATTCTAATTTAGGAATTTGTTTAATGGTAGAGGTCTAGGTTTTTTTTAATATGCATTCTTTTCCCCATTTATTGAGGTAGATTGATGTTTTTGGTTGAAAGTTTCCTCTTGGTGGTAGCTTAGGTTGGTTTTCATAGAGTACATGGTTTATGGAATGATTCTATTAATGAATAAATAATTATTAACCCATGGGGTTGGTTTTTATGGAATAAAAATGCTGAAAATATTTCAATCTTATGAAACCATGGACTTGGATTGGATTATACATTGAGAGAAAGGACTTCATGTTAGTGGTTAATGAATGTATCTCTAAATAATGTTAATTGTTAATTTAATGGATAATAAATTAATTAATGGTATAAAATGATAAAATTGAAATAGGAAATTAATTTATCTCTTTTATATTCTTGTGTGCCTATATGATATCTAGTTTTAGTAGTGGAAGCCATGAGTCCGTGTGACGTTAGCTACAGATGAGTCTAAGACTAGGTTATGCACACAGTGTGGTTGTGAGATATATTATATCATGTATATTTTTTTATTTCATATGCTGCCACCGGTGGAAATAGAGGTTTTCCCAATGATTTTATGCCAACAACTTGAACAAACCGTTGGAATACTGGTTTTAGAGAAACCTTTACCAACAGTTTGTTGAAACCGTTTGTATTTTGATTTTAGAATGAAGATTTCCCAATGGTTTACTCAAACCGTTGGGAAATCTTTGATTTCTATAATGTATAAAAATGGTTTTAAAAATCCGTTGGTAGAGAAGATCTTTCCCAATGATTTTTAAAAACTGTTGGGAAAGGTTTACCCAAAATACACAGTGGCTCAAGCTCCCCCATCCGTACGATTGCAACCCTAATCTGAAGCTCTCCCGAAGCTCTCTCTTTACACTAGGCTACAGAACTCTTTCCACCCTATATATCCATTTAAATCAAGCAATTTTTTTTATTTCTACACTTAAAATTACTAATTAGTACCTTAGTTTTAATGTTCTGAATCTTTTTTTGTTTTCTGTTTTGATTTGGCCTAAACCAGAGTTCAGTGCGGTCTGTCACATGGTATACCGAACACTTTGATTTGTTTTTTGTTTTTGTTCTACACTTCAAGTGTCACAATTGTGTGAATCAATTTTATTTGAAGTCTTCATAGCCACTCCTTCTGTGTGTAGAGTTCGTGAACCATATGAACTAATGGGTGCTGGTGAGATGTATCCCCACTCAAAGATGGTAAAGGGTTTGTTTAGTCATATGGTTTATAGGTGGGTAATAGATATAAGGATGGTCCATGTGAAGGGAATGGGGATGGTTGGGGTAGTGGTGTAGATGGTTTTACATTTTTAGTGGGGTTTTATGGTAGTTTCTGGGGACTTAAGTTTAATTGAAAATTGGAATTGGATTTTTTATTTAATGGTTTTGTTCAAGGAATAATGGGAAGGGTAGTGATATTGAGGATGAATTGCATGATGGTTGGGTGATGGATTGGAATTGTGATATTGGTTGGATTGGGTATAGGTAATTTTCAAGGTCTTATATGGGTATTGCCTCCCCTAAACACTCACCACCCCCACCCCCTGGACACCCCCCATTGGACAACCCCCCCACCCTACACACCCCCACCCCCTTGGACAACCCCCACCCCCTGGACACCCCCACCCCCTTGGACACCCCCATTGGACAACCCCCACCCCCTGCACACCCCAACCCTCTTGGACCCCCACCCCACCCCCTTGGACAACCCCCCACCCCCTGGATACCCCCACCCCTCTGGACACCCCTCACCCCCTTGGACAACCCCCCACCCCCTGGACACCCCCACCCCTCTGGACACCCCTCACCCCCCTGGACAACCCCCACCCCCTAGACACCCCACCCCCTTGGACAACCCCTCCCACACCCCATGGAACCCCACCCCCCTGGACCCCCTCCACCCCCTTGGATAGCCCCCCACCCCCTTAGATAGCCCCCCCCCCCCCACGGACACCACCCCACCTCCTAAGTGCTTGGCCCAATTTTTAAATTGGAATTAACCATATAGGTGATTTCTCCTTTCCCCAATGACATTTCCTAAGTGATCCATAGAGCCTTATAAATTGAATTTGTCATGTTTTGATAAATTGAATGAGATGTTTTGAATGAAATGGATAATGCATGATGATTTTCATTTCTTAATTAATAAAATGGTTTTAAATAAAATTACCTTAAAAGGGGCTGTAGGGGACTAGGGGCTGTCCAGGTGGGGGGTGGGTTGTCTAGGGGGGTAGGGGGGCTACAGGGGGGGGTTGGGTGGGTGGGTGGGGGGGGGGGGTATAGGGGTGTGGGGGAGGGGGTGTGGGCTATCCAAGGAGGGGTTTGGGTTGTCCAGGGGGGTCAGGGTGGGATTTCTAGGGGTGGGGGAGGGGGTGGGGGCTGTCCAGGGGGTCGGGGTGGGCTGTCCAGGTGGGGAAGGGGGGCCAGGGGGTCAGGGTGGGCTGTCCAGGGGGGGTGGGGGTGGACTGTCCAGGTGGGGGAGGGGGGGGGGGGTGTGGGCTATCCATGGGGGTGGGGGTGGCCTGTCTAGGTGGGGAGGGGGTGTGGGCTATCCGGGGATGGGGGTGTCAAGGTGGGTGGGTGGGTGGGTGGGTGGGTGGGTGGGGGGGGGGTCTGTATAGGTGGGGGTGGGGGGGGGGTGTCCAGGTGGGGGGTGGTGCGCTATCCAGGTGGGGGGTGAGGGTGTCAAGGGGGTGGGTTGTGTGTGTGTGGGGGGGGGGGGGGTTGTAGGGGGGTAGGGGGCTGCAGGGGTGTGGGGGTGTTGGCTGTCTAGGGAGGGGGTGGGTTGTCCAAGGAGGGGTGTGAGTTGTCCAGGGGGGTTAGGGTGGGTTCTCCAGGTGGGGGGGGGGGCTGTCCAGGTGGGTGTGGGGGGGGGGGGGTCTATCTAGGTGGGGATGGGGGGTGTCCATGTGGGGGGTGGTGGGGTGGTGGGCTATCCAGGTGGGGGGTGTCTGGGGGGGGGGCTGTTGGGGGGTAGGGGGGCTGCAGGGGTGTGGGCTATCTAGGGAGGGGGGTGAGCTGTCCAAGGAGGGGTGTGGGCTGTCCAGGGGGGTCAGGGTGGGTTCTCCAGGTGGGGGAGGGGGGGTGTGGGCTGTCCAGGGGGTGGGCTATCCAGGGGGTGGGGTGGGGTGGGGGTGGGCTGTCCAGGTGGGGGAGGGGGGCGTGGGCTGTCCAAGGGGTGGGGGTGGGCTGTCTAGGGAAGAGAGGTGTGTGGACTGTCCAGGGAGGGGGTGGGCTGTCCATGTGGGGGTGGGGAGTGGGGATTTCTAGGTGGGGGATGGTGGGGTGGTGGGCTGTCCAGGTGGGGGGTGGGGGGGGTGGGCAGTCCAGGTGGGGTGGGGGGAGGGACTGTCCATTTATTACTTTTGATGACTCCAATAGCTCAATTGTCAGAGTTTAATGTGAACCTGAAGTTGTGGTGGGGAATATATAAAATCATCCATGTTCTCAATTCTTTTGGTTTAGCTGGACTTGGATTATTAAGGTTGGTACTATTCAAATTGATTTAATATTGATTACAAATATGTTGTATCCGACTTGAACATTATGTGAATTTTTGATTTTTATTGGTTGCAATTTTATTTGAATTGCATTTTCTAATTTGGAATTGAACTGTATTCAAAACTACAAAACCAACAAATCTAACTTGGTGAACATTTCAATTCTTTATTGACCATGTGCAAAATTAGTATAAATCTAAGACCCCCCTTTAACATTTTACCAGATAATGAACATGATGGTTTTTCTTCTTCTTCAAAACATGTATAGAAACCTGCATCATCTACTTGGGCTAAAGAACCATCGTACTAAGTAATTAAATTTCTTTATTACATCTTGTATCCATCCAATGGCCCGAAAGCCTTCATTTTTTTATTGATTATGATAATCAACTTTTCAAGGGGTGAGGTGGAACCCTTACAAGGCCCGTAGGCATAAGTATTACATGGCCCGTAGGCCTTAGAGGAATTCATTGCCTATAGGCTTCAACCATTACATACAACCCAGACTAACTACTTGGAACTGCTCCTCCCCAGCGTCTTCATCGTGAAATCAGCTCTCCACCATTGCATGGTTGTTCAGCTAGGCTATCTCATGCATGCATAGGCTTGTCCCGATGACAGGTGTCATACCCTCTCATTTTTTGCAATTAGTGTAGCTTTTTCTGTGGTGAAAGCTCCTTTCTCATCATCCTATAGAGCTTGTTCCTTGTAGGTTGTCTAGTTTTCATCTATACTTAAGGTGGCTCGAAGGCCTTGAGGTGGCCTGAAGGCCTTACTGGCCTGAAGGCTTGGGTGGTCAGAAGGCCTTAAAGGACTCGGGGACCAAATCGGTGGCCCAAAGGCCCAAACAGGGGCAAATTCCCAGCTGCTACAGTGCCAAACAATGCCTGTTACAGTTCCCGCTACAGTCCCGCTACAGTACCTTCTACAGTACTGCAAAGTTCCTACTATAGTACCTGCTACAATACTGCTACAGTACTGCACAATACCTACTACAGTACCTGCTACAATACCAGAAATTATGCCTCTGCCTGGATTTGATCCCGGGTCACCTGGATGCACATAAGAGTCCTCACTAACTGGGCTGAGGCTCATGTTCTTATTACATATTGTATGATTTATTGAATTCATTATATATCTATTCAATCTAACATAAAACAATGGATAGTTAAATTATCCATGAATTCCCCTATTCCCTCTCATTTATTTTGTTTTTTGTGTTACACATTAGTTATCCTTTTCTAATTACTTCCATATTTGTTTTCAAATATAGGAAATGCAAACAAATGAAGAGAGATGACGAAAAAAGATGATGGACAACAATCGTCGCATGGCTGAAATGGGTGTTCCACCACTAGTGCCTATAGTTAGTATTTTATTTCAAATATATATATTGAAATAATATATAATGTATTGTGATTATTATTTTTTAAACATTTTTGCTGGATCCACCTCTTAGGCAACAATTATTTGATGAACATCCTAGTAGTGGTCCCAGTACTTAGGGTGTTTGTACGAGGGGGGTGGTACGAGAGCTAGGCGATCTGGTCAGCGTACCCAATTAGACCCTGCCCCTCCCACTGACATACAATCTATCTGACATTCTGATCCTGATGTGTTGTTAGGGACACACAGGATATTTAGGCCTCCCATGTTTTCACCACCCTTTACATCTAAGTCTCCTCACCCGTCTTTACCATATCCGATGATGATTCTCACTCCCCATCTAGCATTCAGCCAGCCAGCCATGCCATCTTCTTTTACTTATACTTTCTTCTCTCTGATATTCTATATTCCATCTTCTTCAACTCCTGTTTCGCTATATTCTATCCCTGTGAAGCATACATTGGGTCCCACTCCACCTGCATAGGGTGTTCCTTCAGTTTCTGCTGATCCAACGACACCCAATGATCAGACTATCACAGGTATATATATAGAACCCTAAGAAAATTTTATACCATTATTTATTTTCTTTATAACATGTATTGATAAAATATTTGTTTTTATTTCATAATAGATACATTTACTGATTAGAGACGGGGGCGGGGGTGTACACGCATGCGTGCGGTGTGGAATCGCCGCATGAAGTTGATGGTGGACTACAATGAAAACAGTCAGATGAATGAAAAAATAGGGAAAAGATGTCGGAGTTTTTTCACGATGCTTTCCAAATACATCGACATCATTCCTACAACCCGCTCTCATGGAGAAAGTTGCCAATTGAAGTCAAGGATAATGCTTGGGCAGAGATATGGGTAAAAAAATTTGTAGTATTTAATGCAATATATTATTTTTTGTATTTATATGAATTAATATTTTGGTGTCAGCTTCAGTTTAATTTCCACGATGGTGAGGGTGCATGACAAACACGTCTAAAGGATTTAGGTGAGATTTGGAGAGCCTATTAGCACGAGTTGTATATTGGCTGGTTTTCTAGAGTTGGCCCAGAGTTAGAGGCGATCCCCGTCGTGGATGATTGTCTGATAGAACAGTATCGACAGATGATTACTCATTGGACGACTATCCAGTTTAAGTTATTAATCACATTTGATATATTTAAATGAAAAATTTCATGTTTTGCGTTAATACTATCTTTTGTATTATTAAATTTTATTTAGGAATCATCCAGAAGAAATAAAAAAAACATTGATGCTAAAAGATACCTCCACACATTGGGACGTACTATGATGCCAGATCATGAGAGGAAGCAGGTATAACCATTGTTCATAATTTTTCTTTATGACTTGCACTTTATATTGTTTCCTCTATAATTTATTTGATTGCTAAAACAGTTATAAAATTTTAGTTATTAAATTAAATATTGGTAACCTATTATTAATTATGGTTTCCTACATTCAATGTCATTTTAGAGGAAAAAATTGAATATTGAAGGATGTGTGCCTCGAGCAAAACTGTTTTGCTCGAGTCGAAGGAAGAAAGATGGAAATGCAGTTAATGAACCGACTCATCAGTAGATTGTAAGTTTTAATTTGTTGATTTAAAATTTTAATTTCTATTTTGTAAATTAATAATCTATTTAATTTGTAACAGGATGCTTTAGAGGCCATTGATGCCCAGGATCCTGAAAATTTTGGTCCAAACGATCACTTACATCAGGTGTTGGGAGATATGTGCACCTTGGAAGAGTACGCTACCGACCTGGGAAGTGTATATCCCCGACAAGGTATTGACCCTCCTTGGATGCGAGTTGTAGTGCCATTGAGTTCCAGCAGGTTAAGGAATAGACATAACAGGCTAAAAAAGGTCCACAGAGACGACAGAAAAGTCTACTAGGGTAAACACTGCATTTATGAAACTGATGAACGTTTTATGTCCAACACTTCAACCAGTGGCTAGCACAACTTGTGATGAATATATACAGTCGATGCATTCTATATATGGTGCACTAGGTGGCAGTTCTAGTGGTGGTTGAGATGATGGATAAGAGGATGCCGAGGCGGAGGAGGAGGAGGGCGAGGAGGAGGCCGAGGCGGAGGAGGAGGGTGAGGAGGAGGGAATTGAGGATGGAGGGGATGATGATGGGGACGACGATGAAGATGGGAGTGAGGATGATGATGACGGTGATGATAGTGATGGTGATGAGGGACATATTGATCTGTTACATTTTTGACAGATATTACTGACATTTGATGTTTGATGATTTGTTGTGCCTGGATATATGTGTGATTAGGTACATCACATTATCTTTATTTCTTTATCTATAAATAATAAAACTTGACTTGATGATTTGGTTTGACTGATTCACCCTCCCTTGGACACCCCCACACCCTAGACATCCCCACCCCCTTGGACAGCCCCCACACCCCTCTAGATAGCCACCCCACCCCCTGGACACCACCCACCCCTAGACACCCCTACCCCCTTGGACAGCCCCAACCCCCTAGACAGCCCCCACCACCTGGACACCCCCACCAACCCCTTGGACACCCCCTACCCCCTTGGAAAGCCCACAAGCCCCCTGGACAACCCCCAGTCCCCTGGACCCCACCCACCCCTAGACACCCCCACCATCCATAGACACCCCCACCCCCATGGATAGCCCCCACCCCTGGACATCCCCCACCCTTAGACACCCCCCATCCCCCCAGACACCCCAGACACCCCACCCCCCGGACACCCCTACCCCCTTAGATAGCCCCCCAGACACTCCCTACCCCCTTGGACAATCCCCCAACCCCCTAAACATCCCCCACCTAGACACCCCACCCTCTAGAGAGCCCCCCCACCCCTAGATACATCCACCCCTGGACACCCCCTACCCCCTTGGACAACCCCCAACCCCCTAGATAGCCCCCACCACCCTGGATACCACCCCACCACCTGGACACCCCCACACCCCCATGGACACCCCCACCCCCATGGATAGCCCCCCTGTACACCCCCACCCCTACCCCCTTGGACATCCCCCAACCTCTTAGAAAGCCCCTCCTGGACACGACCCCACCCCCTGGACACCCCCACCCCCTGGACACCCCCACCCCCATGGACACCCCCACCCCCATGGACAACCCCCACCCCCATGGACACCCCCACCCCTAGACAACCCCACCCCCTAGACACCCTACCCCCTGGACAACCCCCACCCCCCTGGACAACCCCCCTAGACACCACCCCACCACCTAGACCCCCCCTGAACACCCCCACCCCCATGGAAATTCCCCCATCCCCTGGACAGCCCCCACCCCCTGGACACCCCCTACCCCCTTGGAAAACATCCCCAACCCCCTGGACAACCCCCACCCCCTGGACACCACCCCACCTCCTGGACACCCCCACCCCCTGGACACCCCATACCCCTTGGACATCCACCAACCCCTGGACAACCCCCACCTCCTGGCCAACCCCCACCCCTGGGCAACCCCCACCTCATGGACAACCCCCACCCCCTGGACACCCCTACCCCCATAGACATCCCCCACCCCTGGACACTCCCATCCCCTGGACCCCCACCCCCTGGACAACCCTACCCCCTTGGACATCCCCCCCAGACACCCTACCCCCTTGGAGAGCCCCCACCCCCCTAGACAACCCCCACCCTAGACACCCCAACCCCTGGACACCCCACCCCCATGGACAACCCCCCCACCCCCATGGAAAGGCCCCCCACCCCTATACACCCCACCCCCTGGACACCCCTACCCCCTTAGACAACACCCCCAACCCCCTGGACACCACCCCACCACCTGGACACCCCCACCCCTGGACACCCCCACCCCTGGACACCCCCACTCCCATCGACAACCCCTCACCCACCCCCCTGGACATCCCCAACCCCCTTGGACACCCCACCCCCCTGGACACCCCCACCCCCCTGGACAGCCCCCCAACCCCCTGGAAAACCCCCCACCCCTAGAAACCACCCCACCACCTGGACACCCCCACCCCCTGGACACCCCTCCCCCATGGACATCCCCCACTCCCTAGACACACCTACCCACATGGATAACACCCCCAACCCCCTAGACAGCCCCACCCCCCATGGACACCACCCCACCTCCTGGAAACCCCACCCCATGGACACCCCTACCCCCTTGGAAAGCCCCCAACCCTGTGGAGATCCCCCCACCCCCTGGACACCACCCCACCCTCTGGACACCCCCACCCCCTGGACAACCCCACCCCCATGGACAACCCCCCACCCCTGGATAGCCCCCACCCCCTGGACACCCCATCCCCCCAAACATCCCCCACCACCCTGGACACACCCTACCCCCAAACCCCCTGGACATCCCCCCTAGACACCCCGCCCCACCTGGACACTCCACCCCCTAGAGAGCCCCCGCCCCCTGGACACATCCACCCCTAGACACCCCCGACCCCCTTGGACAACCCCCAACCCCTAGACAACCCCCACTCCCCTGGACACCACCCCACCACCGGGACATCCCCACACCCCCATGGACACCCCCACCCCCATGGACAACCCCCCTGGACACCCCCACCCCCTAGACACCCCCACCCCCTAGACACCCCTACCCCCTTGGACAACCCCAACCTCCTGGAAAGCCCCCTAGTCACCACCCCACCACCTGGACACCCCCAACCCCCTGGACACCCCCACCCCCATGGACAACCCCCAACCCCTAGAAACCCCCACCCCCTGGACAACCCCACCCCCTAGACACCCCTACCCCCTTGGATAGCCCCCCAACTCCTGGATAACCCCCCCAGACACCACCCCACCACCTAGACACCCCCACCCCCCTGAACACCCCCACCCCCATGGATAGTCCCCCACCCCCTGGACAGCCCCACCCCCTGGACAACCCCTACCCCCTTGGACAACATCCCCAACCCCCTGAACATCTCCCACCCCCCTGGACACCACCCCACCTCCTGGACACCCCCACCCCATGGACACCCCATACCCTTTGGACACCCCAACCCCTTGGACAACCCCCACCCCCACCCATAGAAACACCACCCCATGGACATTCCCCCCCACCCCCAAGACACCCCCATCACTCGGACCCCCACCCCTTGGACACCCATACCCCCTTGAACATCCCCCCTGGACACCCCTACCCCCTTAGACAGCCCCCAACCCCATGGACAACCCCCCCTAGACACCCCACCCCCATGGATAGACCCCCACCCCCATGGAAGCCCCCCCCCCCCCCCCAGACACCCCCCCTGGACACCCCCTACCCCCTTAGACAACACCCCAACCCCCTGGACAACCCTCACCCCCTGGACACCACCCCACCACCTGGACACCCCCACCCCTGGACACCCCCACCCCCATCGACAAACCCTCACCCACCCCCTCAACAACCCCCACCCCCTTAGACACTCCCACCCCTTGGACACCCCCTACCCCCTTAGACAACCCCCAAACCCCCTAGACAACCCCCACCCCTTGGACACCACCCCACCACCTGGACCCCCACCCCCCTAGACACCCCCATCCCCATGAACATCCCCCCACCCCCTTGACACCCCTACCCTCATGGACAACACTCCCAACCCCCTGGAAAGCCCCAAACCTCCATTGAAACCACCCCACCTCCTGGACACCCCACCCCCATGGACACCCCCTACCCCCTTGGATATACCCCCAACCCCCTGGAGAGCCCCCCACCCCTTGGAAACCACCCCACCCCCTGGACACCCCCAACCCCTGGATAACCCCACCCCCATGGACAACCCCCCACCCCTGGACATCCCCCCACCCCTGGACACCCCCATCCCCTGGAATAGCCCCCACCACCCTGGACACATGCTACCCCCTTGGACATCCCCCTTGGACACCCCCTACCCCATTGGACAACCCCCAACACCCTGGATAGCCCCCACCCATTGGAGACCCCCACCCCCTGGACACCCCCACCCCCATGGATAGCCCCCACCCCCTGGACAACCCCCCACCCCTGGACACCCCTACCCCCTTGGACGCCCCCAAACCCCCTGGACATCCTCCCCACCCCCTATACACCACCCCACCACCTGGACACTCCCACCCCTAGACACCCCCACCCCCATGGACAACCCCCACCCTTGGACAACCCCCACCCCCTGGACAACCCCCACCCCCTGGACAGCCCCCACCCCCTGGACAGCCCCCACCTCCTGGACACCCCCACCCCCTGGACACCCCACCCCCTTGGACAACACCCCCAACCCCCGGGACAACCCCCCACCCCCTGGACACCACCCCACCTCCTAGATACCCTCACCCCTAGACACCCCCTACCCCCTTGGACAACACCCCGAACCCCCTGGACAACCCCCCTCCTTAGAAACCCTATTTGTTCCACTTCTACATGAAAAATGGGGGAGTCTGAACCTAAAATGGCTATTCTTCCTCCACTAAAAGAACTATTTATGTTCAAAATGCAGAGTGACTCTAAGTGTCATGGGGAAATACTTATAGATAACTGTTGTATGTGTATGAATGCTATATGAATTCATACACAATTCTGGTATTCCGAATTCTGTATAAATTTTGTATTTGTGTTTGGTTTGGTACATGTGCACATGTAGAATTCTATATGAATTCTATATGTGTGGTTTGCTGTAGGTGCACAGGGGGGAGGCATGCCTGCTACTGGAAGTGCATTGCTGTAGGTGCATAGGGGGGAGGCTGCAGGCACACAGGGGGGAGGTAGGCTTGCTACTGTAGGTGCATAAAGCCTATGACAACAGTTGTAAACCATTAGCATATGTGTGAAAAGAAAACATATACCAACGGTTTTATGTAAACCATTGGTAAAAGTATATACCAACAGTTTAGAAACCATTGATATAGATCCTTTTCTTGACTTTTTTCCAACGGGTGTTGAGGAACCATTGGGAGAAGTCTATACCAACAGTTTTAAACTATTGGTATAGATAAATACCAACGGTTCCCAGAAACTGTTGGTATATAATCAATTATGCAGCCATATCCCAACATTTATCATAGAACTTTTGGGATATGTCTATCCCCACGACTCCATAACCAATGGTTTGGACAACCATTGGTATAGTTTATACCAACAGTTTCAAACCGTTGGTAAAGGCTAAGTTTCTCGTAGTGTGCCCCACCCATGTCGGTTACAGGGACTGAAACCCAGTAGACTTCTGGAGGGTGTTTCCCCCAACATATGGTGTATGGATGGATGGATGACTACTTCTTATAGCCTTGATCTCTTCTCTTGGTAGTTACATGTACCATAATGCATGAAAAGTTGTTTCTCCATATATGTGTGTAGAGGGATGTGATTCATTGTTGTTATTCACACACACGTATCTCCATTATTAGTATCCAATTAATTATTATATGTATGATGTGTATAGGCTATGATGGATTGAGGTAGAAACTCTGTGTATGGGTTGTCATGTCTTGAGGTTAATACCCAATATATGATAAACATCATATAGGTTGTTCTATATGATAAAAATTACTCAGTTACATTATATATATTTTGATGGGATGATGTGGTGATGTGATGCATGAGGTGTATATTATGATGACGTGCCATGGTTTCTTCAAACTATTTTATTTTGGAGAGAGATGGCTCAGAACATGTGCCTTTTTTGAAGATAAGAAAACTAGTGGGGAATAAAGAGTGGGGTACCTTCATGTTTAATTATTATATTATATGATCTCTTGTTTGTGATACTTGGTGAGAGTTATCTACAGTGAGGGTGGGAAAATAGTATGAAAATTTAGGTGATGAGTTAGTTTCACCATTGTTCACTATGATTTAGCATACTTTATTTATCCATTTCATGAATGTATCTGGTTAGGATCCTACTAGGTATACTGTTATTCCCACCCTATGTATATATAAACTATTTTTAAGGTTAGTTGGAGAATGTTGGAGATTAGTCTAGATATTACTAATTTTGGTTTTGTAGGAGTTTCTTGGGATTCATGGTTTCTTCCATCTTTCCATTTTGGTGCATGTAGTTTCTTTTATAGTTGGTTGAGTACTCTATGGAGTTGCATGTTTTCACTTGGGATTTATTTATATATGTCTCATTAGGTGTTTATTGGTGTATCTATCTTATCTCTCACTCTCCCAGATGTTCTCTTAGAGGAAAATGCCTCCCATATGTATGTCTATTATACCCTCAGTACTAGTCCCCAACCCAGGGCCTACTAGAGATGGGACTCAGGATGTTAGCCTCTCCCTTCTCTCTTGGATGGTCAAGAAGGGGTACACTTTAGGATAAGGGGGTCATGAAATTGCTGGTTATATTGGATAATTTTACTAAAAGTCTGACCATGTTGTGGTATTTTAGACCACACTGTGGACTTGACTTATGTGAAACATTAAATAGTGGGAGACACTACACTATGATCACTATGCTTAGGATTATCATTTCTAAGATAATCATTGGTTTAATATCCATATTATACTTCCTTATATAATAATCGATCACTCATCATTTTACAATGAGTTTTAAATTCATAAATGAACTTTTAAATGTTGAACAATTTTTAATGGAATTGATCCATATGTTTCGGATGAGTTAAAATGTTTATAATTATTATAAAATGTAATACAAATAGGATAAATGTTTCTGGTTCATATTGTCCTATATAAATCAGAAAAACCTTGTGCAAGGTGTTTCACTTGTTTTATTTGACACATTAATAGTTAAAAAACCTCAAGTTAAAAATAATAAATATTTTGTTCCTATCCTACATTTCAACGAGAATCTAGTAGACTATTGAAACGATGGAGGTCCTTTCTAAGAATCAGGATATTCTCATGATCCATGAATACCCTCAGATAGAGTAGTCCTTCATATGAACTATATAAACCCAATATACATATATCTTTAATTTATATCATTAACAAAATCAAAATTTGACATCTCACAAAAATATCACATAGATTAAAGAACTTTTTGGTTTAGTTTCTTTGAAAAATAGTTAAATAGGAAACTTATTTAAAAAATTTGTGAACATTTATCCACAATCCAATTCTTCAGGACCCCCTTCTAGACTTCTCATATGTTATACATATCTTCCTAACATGGGCAGGGGAATTATAAGAATTGGGTAAAGTCAAACACTTATTAAGGAAAACATATCAATATTTCATCAAGGATAAGATTGTAAGAATATGGAAATACATAAGAAAAAAATAATTTCTTATTAAAAATAACAGGGGTAATAAGATTTAACCATAAAACATGATGAAAAGAAATACAATTTCAAAAGAAAAAAAATTTAACATGAAATAAAAGTGTGAGATATGCTTAGAAACATGGAATAATGAAATTATATCATAACATCATGGAATCATAAATTTGTGGGAACTGTATAAAACATGACATTTAAAGCATAAGTTAAATATCACTACTAAGACTATCATAATGGATAGAGTCCCATAATGGATTTAATTTACTCTATATTCCTATAAACAGAGTGCATAGAGTCCCATGGTAGACTGCGTTCACTCTCCATTATATTTTGTATTTTATCATGAGTTATAAATATTTTTTTCAATTCATTGGAGGGATATGTAATTACAAGCCTACCCATTATATAATATAGTGTGCTTATGTTAACCACCCATGCACTAAACATGGTATCTCATGAAATGAAAAAATTACTAAATTCATTGTGGGGATATATAATTATTATTTTAGTAAAAATATAATGAAAATCATAATATTTACATTCATACATGTTCCACATGATGAAAAAACCCATACATAAATAAATAGAATGATAAAACCGATGAGAAAGACATGGGATCCAAAATCTTGTCTCATAAAACAATTGAAGGTTATATATTAATGATTAGAAATAGAAGAAGTAATTAAATCATCTATTATTTTTATATTTTAATAGAGAAACAATGGTCCTAAAAAATGAGTCACAATGAAGGATAATTCACGAGACGGTGTAAGGGGAAGTAATAATAGAAATGAACTGCATAAATGATGCTTTTCGAAATTAGAAAATGATCATTTAAGGATGGAAATTGATTATTATTTTAATTTAAAACAAAATTGATCCCATATGATTCTATAAAAAATAATGAGGGTTTTTAGAATCTACTAACTATTAAAAAAATTTATGGTGGTTACACTTTTCTTGAAATAATAAATCAGAATGTACCCTTAAGTTGGTTTCATTTAAAATTGGCAATTTTGAAGGAAACAAAAAACATATATTATCCAAAAAATAAAGGTAATGTAAACTTAATATAAATGTAAATAAAAAATTTACATAATATAAAATAAATTCATGATAATAATATTTACCAAAAGGTATAAAAATAAAGGGAACATGTATCTAAAATGTAATTACGATTGTTCATAAGATCTCTTTTTATGTTTTAAAATACAATTGCTATAACCCACATCATAAGAATCAATAATAAAAATTAATTTTTAAAATAAGAGAATGAAAATATGAAGATAACATGAGATAAATCATAATTATTTTTCAAAATATAAAAGATAACATTGTATGGAATGTAAAATATGTACATGGAATAAAAACCATCTTTAATGAGAATGATAACTATTATTAAAGATGACTTCATTTTATTTAGAATAAAATCATTGAGGAGGAATATTTTAATCAAAATTTTCAATTTCAAAATATAGAAAAAATTAGAATATAAAACCATATGGTTTAAGGAACTGACCATTTAAGTAAGATGATCAAGATAAGACCATATAACCCAATGGAAGGGTGTTTGAGTTAACAAAAACCCTTATAGAACTGTAGTGTTTTGAATGGAAGATACTTGGAAAGTTGAACATGATATAGATTTTTAAATATCATTTATTTCATGAAATTTAATGAAATATTAAATACCTTTTCAATATATACAAAAGAAATGAAAAATTGGTGAACAAAAATCATAACTCAATGAAAGAAAATTGAGGTAAAAAACCCACAATGTAGGTCCTAATTCATTTTTCACGTGTTCCTAAAATCATAGATATTAAAATTAAGTTTATTAAAAAATTTCTTAATATCATTATTTATCTATATTTCAAACTATATGGTCTATCTATTAACATATGTTATTAATTTACTATACAGTTTTTTCTCATGTTGGTTACTTGAGGTCGTTCTGTCAATATATCGAAAAAAACCTTAGTATATTGACTGTGGAAAAAAAGTGTTGAAAATTTGAATAATTATATATATAATTTAATATTTTTATTTCCTATATTATTCCTTTTGTATAAAGTATATACTTTTCTAAATGTTTCCAAATTGGTCTCAAATTATGAAAGGTCACTCAAGATATTCATTTAATACAACTAAATTTACTATAACTATCTATCATTAATATTACCTAGATTTTTTTATTAATATCATTAAATAATATTAATAGTTTCATAAATATAAATTTTATACATTATATACATTTTTAATGACTTCCATGTTAGGAGGTAATGAGGAAACTAAAAATGTCATTCCTTGGAGGAGGTAGTCTGCACATACATGGATGACACATTTAATTTACATAAAGAGATAAGGGATAAAAAATTAAATAATTTATCATTTTATAATCTTATATATGTTAGAAATATTATTTTTTTCGCAAATAATTTTTTTATCATCTAGGTAAATAGTGTATGAAAAATTGCACTATGTGTACATGGTGGTAGTAGTCCGCAAAAATGCAGGATGTCTTCTTCATTTTTTGAATATTTTTGGGGGAGGTAAGAAAGTGTTACTAAATTATTATAATAATGTTTAATAATATTTAAAATCCATATTATATCTTACATTCCATGATTTAAAAATGTTTTAAGGAGAATAATTATAATGGAAGTAAGAGATCTCTATTGAGAGCATTACCTCTCCATTTGTATGTTCTCCCTTGGGTCACAACTTAAGGCTCTTTATCTTAATCTTCTGGTAGAAAAAGGCTTATAGGATTAAGGGATATGGTTTATAGTGTAATAAGGTAGATTTTTTTAAGATCTAAGTCTTTTTAATTTTCAGATATTGTGGTGAGAGTGATACCCTTTTATAAGTGATGGAAAAATTAATGTTTTTATATACTCATAACATCTCTATGATGCCACGTAACTATTCAAGGGTGAAAATCTCCAAAAGTGACCCATAAATGACTATATATGGGGTTGGGTCAATTAATACACATCCATTTATTTTTAAAATGGTTTTATACTTGTTTTGAGTAAATTATTATTATATTTTTACACTTTTCCATTTTTGGTTTTACCTTGGAAACTACCTCATAACATAATAATTTATTTATTACTAAAAATATAATATAATGAAACATAACAAATTTAGGTTATCCAAGAATAAAATTATCCTCTATTTAATCCAATTCAATTTTTAAAAAAATTTAAAAATGAACTTTTTAGTCAAAGCATTTAATATATAGGAAAACTTTTTCTATAGAAAAATGGTGCTCTTACCATTAAGTGTTATTAATGTTATATAGTATAAAACACTAATTAAATGGGTGAAAAAATATTTTTATATTTGCTTGAAAATTTAATTATATTTAATAAATAAAATATTTGTTATATATAAATTATACAACATTAATAATGAAATTATATGAAAATAATAGTTTTACCATTATCATGGTCAATGACATTAATCACTGTAATCATAAATTTCTGAATAGAAATTAAATTAAACTTATGAATTAATATAAATATTTTAATTTTAAATATAAAATATATTTTTTTAGATTGAATTTCTAAAATTATTCAAAATCAATTTTTATCATAGATGAATAAAACTATTTTTCGAGTAAAATATTACATAAGTTTCCAAAATGGTAAACATGGGATTTATAATTATAACCTAATATTTTTGAGTGATTATTTTAATATATAAATATATATCTTTTATATAACATACTATATCAAAAAATTCACATTATTTTTGGATTATAATAATAACATAAAATCTGCAGTTTTAACATAATCATTAGTTTTTCACAATTCACATAAAAATAAACTATTTACAAAAAATAACAAAATTTTTTATTTTTCTAATATTGATATTATAACCTAAAATATAATTCTTATTTTTTCCAATTAAATTTATAATTATTATATTTCAACTTTTAAATAACGTTATAAAATATTATGAAAAATATTTTTATAGGAAAATAACATTTTAAAGTATTAACAATTTATTTTCTTATTTTCTATAAATTAATAATAAAATTAATTTTAATATATTATTAATATAAATATATATATTATCCTTGTCATTAATATAATTTATCTATAATATAAGTATTTTCTTAATACAGATCACAGAAAAAGATAATTTTTAAAAAAAAATCCTTTTTAGGAATATTGTGATGTTATTAGTTTTCTATCTACACTGATTGAATTTTATTAGTATAAATAATGATATTTATTTCTAAATATAATTACAAAAGTGTATACCTCTATTTATACCCAAAAACTTTATGGTTAAATTACAATGGTTAAATAATGTTTCATGGATCATTTTGGTTTGGTGTTTCTTTTAAACCAAGCAATTGAACACCTTATTTTTTAAAGATAAATGTTATTTAAAATCTCAAGGTGTTATATTATCCATCCATAAATAAACAAAATCCTCACATTCTTAATTATCACGTACTAATGAAATTAACTAAGGGTATCTAATAGATAAATATGACTCAATATATAACTTCTAAATAGTCATCAACCTTACAAGTTTGGGAACATATTTTTTTCCTCAGAATATTCTTTACCCTAATATTGAGTTTTTCTCCAACAATTTGATCCAAAAGTATTTCATTCTTAATTTTCAAGACCATCATTATATAATATCCTATTAAAGGGTCTTCATAAACATCATTTCATTGAAGGAATATCATAGTTTGATATGAAATGTGACTTAGTTATTCCAATAAATAATTTTTACTTTAAGCGTAGAGAAAAAAACATTTCTTAAAATCACATTAAATTTATCTAAAATAAGGATAATAAGAATTTAATGAATAATAATCCCATAAACCTTGAATAATATTAATATACCTTAGGTTCAATAATTATATCACTAGGTGTTCTTATTTCAATTAAAAATAGTTTGTGAAAACGTACATGACCTAAGATCTATAAAAATCTAGAGTAATGAATAAGTAAAAATAAAACCACATAATTGTAACCCTACACTTAAATAATAGACATTAAACATGATTTTCCATGTTCCCATGGAATAAGGTTTTTTTCCTATTTTCATCTCAATCCCTTGGATTAGTATAATGGTTTGAATAGTTCCCAAATTCCACACATTTAAAACATCAAATTACAGGTGGATCCTTAAAAATAATATTATTTTACAACTTCATGTTAGCTTAACTCTTCTATTTTACTTGGATGTTTAATACTTTATTCCCTCACTTTACATATATAAACAATCTTCTATTTTTAATGAGACATTCCTCTTCGTGCCTCTTCTGACATTTTTGGTACAAATAAAGTTTAATATTATTTCCTTCATCATATTTATCACTTAAAATTCCATGATATACTATTATTCTCTTTATTTTACTTTTGAAAACTCAACCAAGTCCACATTGTCAAAATTAATTATTGAGACTAGGTTGGTATAATAATAATACTTCTCACTGCAACTCTTATCCCGTTAGGTTTCTCATTGGAACAATATCTACATTTTATATGCAATCTATTGTTAAAATTGTTCCTTCAGGATTCATCCATTAATAAAATCAAAATGGGTGAACATGAGCGGTGAATAATTCAAATCATAATATAATTACCACAAATTAACTCATGAAAAACTCAACCTTGAAAATTATTAATCTTTAAAGTAATCACATTATATTTCATTTCAACTTAAATCACTCTCGGTTCAATCTAAGTTTATTTTGGTTGAGTTTTCTCAAACAACTTAACAAAACTCCATAACATAATTAATCCTTCATAACTACCTGTAAGGATAATTTTTTGGCCAAATAATAACCCCTGAGTGTTTGAAACAAGTTGTGTAGTTGGGTCTCTTTTTAGTTATCCAGGTGATGATTGAGTTAATATAAAATATACTCATTTTATAGTTACTAATCCATTGTATAATAATGCCTGATCATGAATGTAGTTTCTGTATCAAGACAATGATGTTATTTACAATAATACTAGTGAATCTTATCTTTTAAAAAATTGTATGATGTTATCATATAGCTAAAACTATCCCTGTGGTTTTCACTAAATCTCTCTTTTCTAAATCCCCAAACCACTAAACTAATCCTATAAAATAAATAAAATTCACTCTCATGCCAACAATAGAAACTTCTATAAAACATATCTTTAATTTACATAAATAACAAATTTCAAACATTATATCTAATAAAAATATCACATATATTAGAGAAACATTTGGATTAGTGTCATTGAGGTATAATTACATAGGAAAATTATTCTATAAACATGTTATTATTTATCCGTAATTGAACCCTTCTATACTTTTCATATATTATACATATATTGATAACCTAGGGAAGAGAATCATAATAAATTGGTAAGCTCAAAAATTTATTAAGTAAAAAATTATAAACATGTAATTAAGGTCTAGATTATAAGAATATGTAAAAACATGAGAAGGGGGAACTTTCATATTAAAAAGAACATGAGACAATAAGAGTTATCAATAAATCATGAAGGTAGGACATGCAATCTCAAAATAATAAGAAAATACCTTTGAATTAGAGTGTGAAATAATTATAGAAACATGAAATATGGAAATAATATCACATGTTCATATAATATTAAATATTTTAAAACTACATAAAACATCGGAAAATAAAAATTAGTCAAGGATCCCTTCCAAGACTACCATAGTGGAAAGATTCCCATGGTGGATTGGGTTCACCACCATTACCATTAGCATAGTAGAATGAGTCCCATGGTGGATGGAATTTAGTATCTATTAATTTTAATATTATCTCATTAGATGTAATGTTTTTCCCAATGCATTGGAGGGATATGTAATTATGGACCCACTCATCGCATAATATAATATTCTTAGGCTAACCACCCATGCACCATACATGTAATCTCATGAGATGAAGCATTACCCAATAAATTCGTTGGATATATAATTATAGTAATACCTTTCAAATAATGTAAATAATAATATTTATATTAATATATGTTATATATGAGGAAAGGAAAACATATATAAATAATAAGAATGATAAAACCCATGATAATTATTTGGGTCCATAATCCAGTCTCAAACCATAACCGAATGGTATATGACAATGATTTCAAGGTGAAGAAATAATTAAATAATTTCAAATAATCAAAATTTAATAAATAAACATTGTTATAAAAAATTTAGTTAAAATATGAGATAATTCATGAGAAGGATCAATGATACATACTAATAGAAATATGATGCATAAGTGATGAATTTGGAAATGGGAAAAGGATCATTTATAAAAAGAGAAAGTATTAATAATTTCCCTTAATCTATAATTGAACTATGGGTTTCTCCATAAAATAAAGAGACTTATATAAGTTATTCATGGTTTAAAAACATTTTATGAATGTGAGACTTGTAATGAAATAAGAAATTTGAATGTTCCCTTATGTTAGGTTTATATACAAGTGGAAGTTTCAAAGGGGACGTAAAAAATTTATTATAAAAAAAAATGAAATTTAAAGTTGATATATATGTTTATAATATATATATATATATATAATATGGTAGGAATTAATGGTAATAATATTGAGGAAAATGTCAAGAAATAAAGAGAACATGTGACTCAGAAGTAATGAGGGTAGTTCAAAGGATTCCTTTTTATGTATTTAAATACCATATAATAAAAGTGGATAATAAAAAATCATTATATGAAAATAGTCTAAGAAAGATATTAATGTCACAATAGGTAACACATAATTATGTATCAAAATATAAAGGAGATCATTGAAGGGAATATAAAATATTGAAATAGAATAAAAAACACTATTAAATAGAATTGAATTTATTCATACCAAAGTTATACTTTGGTGGGGATAAAATTCATCAGGGAGAAATATTTTATTAAAAAGATTCAATTTCCCCAAATAGAAAGAGATAGTTAAATATAAAATAATAGTGTGGAAGGAACTAAGCATAGAAGTATGCAGTTCTAAATGAAGCCTTATAACTCAATGAAACAGGGATTGAGTTAAAAAACCCCTTGTGACATTACAATATTTTGAATTGAAAATACATGTATAGTAATACATGGGATGGATTTTCAAATACATTTAATTTCCTAAACCTTATGAAAAAATGATTTTTTTTCTAATACATACACCATAACAAAACATTTAGTTAACATGAATCATATCTCAATGAAACCAAATTGAGATCGAGAAACCCTTACCATAGGTCCTAATTCATTTTTCATGTGTGGATGACATCATGTATAATAAAATTTTGTTTACTAAAAACATTATTAATATATTTATTAATTAAATTTAATATTCTAATTCCCATATATTACCATATATTATCAATCTACTATATAGATTTTTATTATGTCAGTTAAATGAGGTAGTTCGATCAATTTCTTTGAAAAATCCTCTGTATGTTGGCCTTGGTAAAGAATATTACAAAATAGATTAATCATCTCTCTAATTATATAATTTTACATAATTTATTATTCCATTATAAAAATATACATTTAGTTTATAGGATTTCAAAAAGGACTCAAATTTAGAAACGTTACATGAGATGTTCACTTAATGAGGTTAAATTTACTACAACCATTTATTTTTTATATTACCTATAGAATGTAAAATATTATCATTAAAAGTACTAATAGTGTCATTAATACCATTTTTTTACAACATAGACTATTTTAAATCCATACATGTTTGGTCATAGTGGGAAAACAACTACACCGTTCTGTAGAGACAGATTAATTTCATCTACTATAGAATGGGAGGGAGTATAGAAATAATATAATTTACCATTTAAGAATATTATTATTGTTAAAAATATTTTATTTTTTCATTAAAAAAATCTTTTGACTCATCCATGTAAATAGTTTTAAATATATAACCTATCTTTCATAGGGGTGGCAATCAACACAAACCTGTGATTCCATATTAATTTTTAATGGTTTTTGGAGGGAAATAAGAAGGTATAACTGCATCAATTTAGTAAAATTTAATCATAGTAGAAAACATTATAAACATTTCATGGATACAAATAGTTTTTATAGGGTATAAGTATATAAAATCTAAGAGAGCTCAGTTGAGAGTATTATCTCTCCCATTATATGTTCTTCATTGGGTAACAAATTAAGGATCCCTAGCTTGTTATTTTTCCAAGAATAAGGATTCAATGAAATTTTTATAGTGTTAATGAGATTATAAGATAGGTTTTTATAGATATAAATCTTTGTAATGGTTGGATAAATGTTGTGGGAGTGATCCTCTTTTATAAGGGAAGGAAAATGTATTTTTTGAAAATACCCATTACATCTCAATGATTCCATGACACTACACAAGGGTCAATGGATCAAAACATGATCTATAATTGAGTGGATAGGGGTGTGGATTGAAAAATACCAAAACATGATTTTCACACATTTTTTAAACATTTTTGAGTAATTTAGCGCTAGATTTTTACACATTACTATTTTGGGTTTTACCTTGGTAACTAGTTTTGAAATAAGTAATTTATGTTTTAATAAAAATAAAAGAGAGAAAATATTAATTTTTTTGTGTTTTATAGATCTAAATTTATTATCTATTTAATCAAATTAAAATTCTAAAAATGAGAAATTTAACTTTTCAATTAAAACATATAATATATAGAAAATAATTTTAGTAGAAAAATGATGTTTTCAACATTAACTATTCTTAATATTATATAACTGTAATCACATATCAAATAAGTCACAATATATTTAAATATATATGTAAAAATAATATTTTAATAATTATATTATAGAATTTATTTAATTTATTATATACAAATTACAAAAATATTAATATGATAATTCTTTGAATATAATTGCTTCACCATTATCATGTTTATTAAAATTAATCTTTATGATCAAACTTTTATAACCAAAAATGAAATGAAAATTATTAAATAATATGAAATTATTTATATAAAATATTAATTTAATTTTTTTAGATTCTCTTTCAATAAGTAATGATAATAAAATTTTAACATAGGTGAATAAAATAGTTTTAAGATCAAACAATTACTTAAGTTTCCAAAATTGAATACATGGGTTTTATAAAAACAACATTTTTTTTCATAAATGATTTATTTTAATTTGAAATATATAACTTTTATATAATTTGTTTAAAAATGTATGTCATATTGTATTATAATATTTTTAAAAAAGTGGTGTTTTTATCAAAGTCTTTATTTTTTCACAATTTTACCTAAAATTCAACGATTACTAAAAAATCCAAAAAAATTCATCACAAGACAACATTGATAGAATAAATCAAAAAAATGATGATAATTTTTTCAAACTAAAGTTTAAAATTTTTAAAATTTAATTTCTATATAAAATTATAAAATATAATGTGTAAAAGTTTTTATAGGAAAATAAATTTTCATATTATTAACCATTATTATTCTTATTTTATTTAAATAACTAATATAATTCAAGTTAATATATTATTCAAATTGAAATATGTCAAAAACCAGATATGGTAGCCATCTGAACCGGCACCCGACCCGGTCCATGGTAAGGCCTGAAGGGCCTTCCCTTTCCCCACGGGTCATCACAAGTGCCTGAGTATCATTAACAAAGGTTGGGAATGATTTACCCGAATTTTTATTCATAAAAAATAGAAAACATTTAATAAAAGAATTCTGAAAATTTAAACCAAACAAGTCTTAAAAAAATTCAGAATTGAATTGAAAGGTTTAAGACCAATATTTAAAAGGGAAACAACAAGAAGGAGCATAAAGTCTATCCCAAGAAACACCACATAGTAAGGGGGCATCACCCTCATGCCATATCCACAACACTGCACCAAGAGACCGCTAGTAACCCGAACTTCTATTTCCAAAAACATTTCCCATACCTGCATAAAACAATACCAAGTCTATATACACCCAAGGGTGTAAGTAGTGTTTGAGAAAAATATAAATTGGATTCCACCCAAAAGATTCCATGTGATAAACATTTTAAGACAATAATCTTAATTTTTTTATAAACAAGACATGCTAGTAATAATTTATAAAAGTTTCAGCTTCAAATGAAAATAGTTTTCAAGATGGAAAATTTAAAGAATTAACAGTTATAAAAAAAAACAAACATGATGAGAATTTTTTCAACCAAACCAACCGTATGCCAATGGTAATTAAAATATATCCAATGGGAACTAGTCACAGGAACACCCTTAGGCACTAGAAAGTAGTAGGGCTCTAGGAACATCATATATTGGTGTAAAAGTATTCATAATCAATACGCTTCTCATGCACGATCCACTAGGATGGGAAAAACCAATGTCCTAGTGGTCTACAACATCATCATAGTTTAGTTAGTATTGTCATCTTTAAACCTTCTAAGTGAAATAGGGATGAAACCACCACCAGATCACTAGGATACTAGTCCTAGTCCACCCACCTAGATACTCAGGTTTCCCTCTTTGTGCTCAATCAAGTTCCATATGTTATAAAATACCAATTTCACATAAAAATTACATTTCCAAATTATACACACACTAAACATCCCACAAACATGTCCCGTACCTTTCTCACAATTTAATAAATCGTTCTAAACATTTATAAAACATTATACAAACATTTTACATCACAAATCATCACTTTATCATTAAAATCCCATTTTACGAACATACACCCACCAAAATAGTACCTAAACATATTTTTCACACTTGGTGTAACTCAATAAACCATTTTAGATTTTTATAAAACAACTCCAAGGAGTATAAAAAGGGTTTTCACACAAAATCTATTTGAAAAGACCCTTTCAAAGACAAATGTACACTAATACCAAACCAAAACATAATTTTCAGACCTAGAAACATTTAATAAACCACTTTCATATGTAATGAAATGACGTTAAATGACACCACATGAGTTACACATGAAAAACACACATTTTCAAGAAAAAATGAAACATTAAAATTAAATGGTTAACCAATTCCATAAAAAATGGGTTTTTAACCATGAAAAACATACTAGGAACATGATAAAAAAGTAAAT
The DNA here is from genome assembly GCA_963277665.1 of Viscum album. Taxonomy (NCBI): domain Eukaryota; kingdom Viridiplantae; phylum Streptophyta; class Magnoliopsida; order Santalales; family Viscaceae; genus Viscum; species Viscum album. The sequence goes on from OY728148.1 coordinate 1,224,222,037, forward strand.
CATGAAAATATAACTCATCAAAGAATTCTTACACATGGAATCACCTACCTTAGATGTCAAAATTCCAAATCATTGTGTGAAACTTCAACTGCAACACCACCACACAATAATGAAAATAAAACAAAACATAAATAATAATATTGAACCAATAAAATAAAAAAAACCATAGGTATGAATCCCTAATTATTGGAAATTTTTAATTTCGTGAAGGAGGGAATAAACCCTAAAGAAATGGAAGAAACAAGGAAAGAATTCACTTATTTGTAGAAATCTTGAAGTTCCACCACCAAAATCCCTTCAAAATTGGGTTACAAATGAGATTGGAGGATCTTGGGATCCTTCCATGGATTTAATGGTCGAATGGGGGAAGCAAGGGGAACACTATGGTTAATCCCAGAAGGAAAAATTAGAATTACATAAAAAAATTTAATGTGCTGGACACTATGTACAGTTTGGTTGCATGGTTTAGCAAACAGTGTGGCCAAACCGTGCGCACAGTTCTGTCCACTCAAAATTTTCTCTCTCTCCAAAATTCAATGGGGACATATGGGGAACCTAGGGGGAATGATTTTCCAAGAATATAATATAAATAATTCCTCAATATTTCAAGCCTGTCACACCTAAATCCTGAGAAAATGACTAAGAACCAGACCCAAAATGGAATGAAGTGAAAGTCAAAACCAGGGTGTGATAATTCTCCCCAAAATAACAATTTCCACCCCTAAAAATCCACAAGAAGGCTAGATGAAAAAAAACTGATAACATTTATAAGTTAAAAGGGGGTTCCCAATGAAAAGGCAATAATGAAATTACCAACAGAAAGAGAGGGCTATGAGTTAACTCAAGGGGCCAAGACAAACTCCTCTACTAAGGTCACCTGCCCCCAAAAGCCAAAACACATATAGTTGACCAAACAAAGGAAAATATACTCTCACCAAAAAAAATTACACTACATGCTTGAAATGTGCAAACATAATCAAACCACATCCCAACAAAAAACACCTTAAACACTACTAGATGAAGCTCAAGAAATTTACCTAAAGCAATCAACAAATTCAAACGATGTCACCACATCCTTAATTCAAAAAAACCATTAGGCATGCTCCAATCCAAACATTGACCCATGACGGAAGTTATTTGTCAGATATCTTCGAACAAGACTACGCACCTCTAAACTAACACCAAGGAAAAAACCAAGTTACTGATATGTGGAGACCCGAACGGACTCCCCACCATAGAAACAAACTAACATCCAAGACTGAACCCGAACACCAATAAGGGGGAGTTCTAAACTGACTCCCCACCATAAGAGGTAGACTAACATTTTAATTATTCCAAAATAACTTATATGAGACCCATGTTGGGTCTCCCCCATATAGGAACCAACCATTTTAACCCACTAACATGGTGCAACAAAAGAAACTCGACATGGGATAACTTGGGTTCTCCCCAAACAACTTATTATCCCACCGCAAGAGGCCTAATCAATGAACCTCCAAACCAACAAAAAACACTAAGTGGTTCACCACTCCCATGAACATTACTATCCTCAGATGAGTCCAACCAAAATTGAGATCAAAAAGAGCATACAAGGTTATTCATACATGAACAACCCTAAGGAGAGTTCCACCCACAAGGTTTGAATCACTGAGGTTTGAGAAAACAAAATCACCCCATCTCCCTATAACCAAGGAGGGACTATTCCACTGACTCAAATCAAAAACTTGAGAAACAGGGTCCCCACATTCCTTTCCACCACATAAAACCACTTTAAACGAAACCACCACATCAAAACCTCAAACTTTTTCCACCTCCCACACTGAAGATAGAAGATAAACCATAATCCCTTACACCCCTGTGTTTTCCTCACAATGTGCTAGCTTTAATCCGAGACCTATGACTGGAGAATATATGATTGAAGTATCTCTTGACTCACAGTCAGATGCTAAAATCCCCCCAAACAAAACTTCTCATTCTTGTGCCACAAGAAACCACATCACTTCTTAGACAAAACCACTATGACATAACACACTCTAAAATCCCTTTACTCTAACACATCACCTTCACAAATATAGGGCCCCTAATGATGCATACAAAATTCCACTATCACCTAAAACATGAAATTACAGAAGAAATAACAGAATAAAGACACCTTCATTTAGGATAGATAATTTCAAGAATTCCCGGAAGAATACATTCTTTTGTTTAATCATAAGACCTCGAAAAGTTCCACAACAAAAACCTTTTCCATTAAAGGAAAACATAACATAGAAAAGTGCCACCTAACATGACCCTAGATACCGGTATATAAATCATAAGGAGTGGGACATTGAACCAAGTCCCAAGCATCATGAGATTACCATAAGCAACCATAACAGCCTCGAACGACTAGATTTCCCACACTGGTGGCCTAACATGAATAATTTCTTATGAGAGACCAACGAAAGACCCAAAGGCCCATAAAGACTACTACCAATACAGTCAACTCTGGGCTTGTTTACCTTTCCTCACTATAATTCCATTTCACTGCATCTAGATAGAACCTACAGACACAACGGTGCCAAAATTTACCTTTAACAACTCAAGAACATTAAGGGACTAAGGTCTATTTCAAACTTCAATAGACACTTTCCCGCTACAAGAGGATCCACTTAATTGAAAAAGAAGAGATATAAAATGAACCCTAAAACTCAAGAATAGAGTCCATAATTTGATCAAATGGAGGACCTTCCAATGGTCAATCACCCATGGACACACTTAAATCATGCATTAACTCTTTATGGGGGTATAACTTAGCCAATAAGAAGACCAAATGACCCAATAATGATGGTCCATTGGTCAAAACATAACATAAACTAGAACCAAACACATTATGGGAACTACTGCAAATACTTCCCAAAACATTTCTCATAAAAGGCCACTAACCAACACTTTAACCCAACTCACTGATGAAACACAAACCCAAAACATCATTCAAACAAGAGGGTTTCTCGAACTCAAAACATCCCAAAACAACAATCACAAAAGATAATAAAACACATGACCCAAACACCAGTTTTCAAAACATCAAATTTTCCTTAAAAATCATTTCCTTGAAAGTAAACATGGTCGGTGGTTAGAGAATTCACCATTGGTACCCCATGGGCCTCACACATGCATGTTTCTTTTCCACATTGGGAACCCTCCTCACATCCATACCGTCAATCATCCAATTGTTCCGTTAACCATCCATCTTCCCATGTAAACCCATGCATGTGGTTGCTCACAGAAATACCTAAGGTTAAAACAAAAATTCTTTACATTTTTTTAAAAAAAAAACATTCAACCAAAACTTCATTTTTTTCAAGACCACTAGAAAAAAAAATCAAAACCCAATTCAAATCTTAAAAAATATTTTTATAGAAACACCAACCATTCAAATAAAAACTCACTTCAAAGTCATACACATTAATTTCAAAACATCTCGGCCCATTTCAAAACACTTCTGATATTTCATTTCCACCCTTTCAGAAATCGAACCATTTCTGATTAATAGGAAAATCATTTCAAAAACATTCACACTCCTTAAAATAAAGTCATTTATAATTTAAAACAATGTACCCATTATCCAAAAAATACACAAGACACTTCTCAAAAGAGGGAAACTAGTGCTGGTGGATTACTTGGACATAAGGTTGGTGGCCATATTCCAGCCACACCATCATCACAAAGAGTGTTCTCAGACCATATCCTCTACTCTCACATGGAATTCTAGGCCCTGTGAGCCCATTGGGACTGTTGACCCAACTCCCATTTCATTTCCTAAACAACGATCAACCACATGGACTGAAATAATTATATAGAACCCGACATACATGGGTAAATCAAGTCCCACCACAAGGTGTGCTGGTTAGGCACCATACTCGTAACTAGAACATCGAGTTCTGAAAATCCTAACTCTGTTCTACCCAGACTCTTCCCCAAAGAACATGACCCAAAAATAGATAACCTCATTTGATACCATTTTCTCATGAACTAGAGCTGGTCACCATCCGAAATAGTGCCTGACCTGGTCTGTTGAAAGGTTCGAAGGGAGTTCCCTATCCCAACAGGCTGGGACAATTTCCCAGGTATCATAAACAAAGGTTGGGAATGATTTAACCGAATTTATATTCATAAAATAACCAAAAAAATTTAATAAAATGATTATGAAAATTTAAACCAAAAAAGTCTTAAACAAAATTCAGAATTTAAATGAAAGGTTTAATACCAACATTTAAAAGGGGCACAAAAAGAAGGAGAAACAATTCTATCCCAAGAACCACCACACGTCAAGGGGGAATCACCCTCAAGCCATCTCCCAAACACTACACCAAGTGACCACTAGTAACCCTAACCACCATTTCCAAAAACATTTCCCATACCTGTGTAAAAAATTAGCAAGTCTATATACACCCAAGGGTGTAAGTAGGGTGTGATCCTAAGCCCAATATGACACCACCAAAAATATTATATGTGATAAACATTTTATGACAAAAATATTTCATGTTTTTATAAATAATAAATGCTAGTAAAAATTTATAAAAGATATATATTTAAATGAAAACCATTTTCAAGAGGGAAACTTTAAAAAAGGAAAAAATAAAATTTAAACACACATAATGCCAATTTTATCAACCAAACCCACCGTATGATGATGTTAAGAACAATATATCCAATTAACACTAGTCACGAGAACACCCCTATGCACTAGCTAGTTGTGGGGATCTAGGAACATAGTATCTTGGTGTAAAATTATCCACAATCAATAACCTTATCAAACATGATCCACTAGGAGGGGAAACCCCAATGGTCTATGGGTCCCCAAAATCATCATAGTTTAGTTAGTGTTTTCATTTTCAAACTTGCTAAGTGAAATAGGGATGAAACCACTACCAGATCGCTTGCAACTAGTCCTAGTCCACCCACCTAGATACTTGAGTTTCCCTCTTTGTGCTCAATCAAGTTCCACATGTTATAAAATAATAGTTGCATATAAAAATTCCATTTCCAAATTATACATACACCAAAAATCCCAAAAACATGTCACATAATTCCCTTTTCACCTTCAAATTCATTTTAACACCATACTCACACCAACACAGCCCACAAACATGTCTTGTACCTTAATCACACTATAATAAATCGTTCCAACCATTTATAAAACATTATCAAAACGTTTGACATAAAAAATCATCACTTTATACTTCAAAAACCCACTATAAGATCATACACCCACCAAAACAGTACCTAAACATATTTTTTCACACTTTTTGAAACTCAATAAACCATTTTAGATTTTTATAAAAAAACTCTAAGGAATATAACAAGGTTTTTCACAAAATATCCCTTCAAAAACCCTATTTAAAGTCCAAATTTACACTAATACCAAACCAAAACTCAAATGGTAGCTCTATAAACAATTAATAAACCACTTTCATATGTTTTAAAATGACCTAAAATGATACCACAAGAGTTACACCTGAAAAACACACATTTTTCAAGAAAAAAAGAAACCTTAAAATTAAAATCTTAAAAAATTCCATAAAAAATGGGTTTATCACCACACACAACATATGAGGAACATGATAAACATGTAAATCAAGCAAAGACAACTCATCAATGAATGTTTACACTTGGAATCACCTACCTTAGATGTCAAAAGTGCAAATATTTTTGTGGAACTTCTACCACACCATAAGAAGAAAACAAACCCTAACCATGAATATTGAACCAATAAACTCAAAAATACAACCTAGGTATGAATCCCTAGTTTTTGGTTATTTGGAACTTTAAGAAGGATGGAATAATCCCTAAGTAAATGGAAGAAACAATTAAGGAATTCACTTGAAGAAATATTGAAGTTCCACCACCAAAAACCCCTTCAAAATTGGTTTCAAAATGAGAATGGGGGAGTATGGGAGAATTCTAGGGATATAATGGTCAAATGGGGAAATAAAGGGGTGAATTGGGGTTAATCCCAAAAGGGAAAATTGGAATTACATAAAATATTTTAATGTGCTTGACACTATGCATGGTTTGTCTACATGTTTTAGAAAATCATGTGGCCAAACGGTGCTCCCAGTTCTATCTAGTCAAAAATTTATATTTTTCGTCAAAATTTAAGGGGGGCCTAGGGGGAACCAAGGGGGAATGTTAGGCCAGTAATATAAGGAAAATAATTCCCCAAAATTTCAATCATGTCACACCCGGATCTCAAGAAAACGACCAAGAACCCAACCCGAGCCGGAACATAGTGAAAGTCAAAACCCAGGTGTGAAAAAATATATATTATTAATATAAATAATATGGATTATCTGCATTTTATTTTCTTTACTAAGAAAAACCACATGTATATATAATTTTTTAAAAAATACATTTTTTTCATAAGGTAATCTTATCAATTAACTTGCTACACTAATTGAATGTTATTAGAATTTAAAAATGTTTTTTATTTATAGATATATTTCTTAAATAAGTTACATCTATTTATACCCACCAACTTATTGAATAAATTATAATGGTTATATAATGTTCAATTAATTTTATTGGTTCAGTGTTTCATGTAAAGAAATCTATTTAACACATTCATTTTCAAAGGGAAATGTAATTTAAAATATCAGGGTGTCATATGATCCTTATGTTATTTTGTTCAATAACATATGGACATTGGATTGGTATTATAATCAAGGTTAAAGGTACAATTATTGTCTTTATTTTAGTATTCATTCCAAATATTTAGATAAATTTGAGGCATACTGCTATTTTGAAGTTGTTCTTCAGTCATGTTTTGGATATTATACATCCATATGAAACCTATAAATATTATCAATGTTGTTTCTATTAATGTTTATATTGATAATAATATTAATTTAGTATAATTTAAAATTGATTTTTTTGTTACCATGACCCAACTCCTTTGAAATGATCATTTTAGTTCTTGATTGTGTAGTTATATGACATGTTGTAGTGAAAATTAGGCATAATACTTATAAAATTTATAACACCACAACGTAGTACATATGTAATTCCCAATATGAATGATGTATAAATTTCATGGAAAACATATCATTGTAAACTACTTCATCATGACATGGTCTATAGATTTTTTTCCATCGTATAGGTCACCATGATAATAGATCATGTATTAGTAAATTTTAACAAGTAATTTTTGGATTCTAAAGTCTTGTTCAAAGTGTATTTAACCAAAATAGAAAAACACCCCAAAATGGAATACCAGAAGAACCATGGTTAGATTATAACAACTACCAAATTTTTTCCCACCCATATATTTTCTATAGAACCAAAACATATTTCATTATTCTATAATTAATTCCAATTTGGGAATAATTTAAACTTAAAATATTTTTACAAAACAAATTAAACCATACTAAAAACCTATTAGTATATGTGACCATGGTATACTGTTCACTTACATGGTTATAATAAGGTGAAAATTAAATGTGTTTTTATTGAATTTTGATTTGATCATAAATGTAAATAAGAAATGCTTAAATTAGTATCCTTATTTTGAGAAATTTATTAATTATGTTAGTGGTTGAATAATTTATGAAATTTTTACTCTATGGTTATAAAATTATTCATAAATTTCACAAATTTTCAAAATATCAAGGATTTCAAATTTAAATTATCTTAAATATAATACTATATGTTCATATTAGAAAAATTTAATTGTTCTTGTTAATAAATTCTTAAATTATAAAGTATTTATATTTTAGTTGGGAGTCATTCATAAATGTTTATATTATATTTGAATATAATAATGGTTCATTTATCAATTTTATTCAATTATATATTTTTCATATATATATTTATAATTTATATTAAAAATAAATGTATTCTTCTATTTAAGGAGGTAAACAACTTATTTACATTTTCACACATGCATTTAAGGAGATACATACTAGGTAAGATTACTATTTTAGTGTAATTCAACCATGATTTAATCTTATTAAATAGTTGTGTAAAGAATTATTTATCAATATGGTTTAAACATATTAATTAGTTGAAAGGAATGGGTATTCCAGGATAAATAATAATAATCATCAACATAAAAAAGGAATAGTATAAGATAAGATGTTAAGATTAATTACACTCGAAAATACTGAGTTCCAGAGTCCTTTCAAAATACAAACTTGTCAATATCTCAATCATTTATCCAGATATACTCTAACGAAGCATAATTCATCTCGATTAACTCATATAATTAAAAAATTAATAAGGTGACCCTAAGAGTTTAGTTTATTGTTTTTATGGAATTTTCTTTGGGTTACAATTACATGGGAAAATATTTGGAAGGATACCATATGAATAGTTTTGAGTTTATCTATATAATGGATTGGTAAAATATTTTTCTACTCAATTATACAATAATAATATATGATATGATTGTAATTATGGCCTTCCTAAATAGTTAAGATATGGGAGAAACAATAAAGTGAAAAAAATCATAGTGAAATTTTAATTTCAACCCACCAATGAAAATGATGTAAAAAAAGTGATCATTATTTTAGAGGGAGAATATTTAATTAAATTATTTATTGAAATAATATAAAACATGGTAATCATCTGATAAATGTTTCTTTTGTATATAAAATGGAATAATCATCATCTAACATTAACATAAGATCAATATTTAAAAATAAACTCTTAATGTATTAAACTTCTTAAAAAGGAATAGAAACTTAAGAATTGTTCTTTAGCTAGAATAACAATTGTATTTGTTAGAGAAATCACTTCTTGAGTAAACATTTTTTGAAGTAATTAAATAAGTAAATCAATATTATTATAAGAGTAATAAATGGATTCATGTGAGGTATCAAATTAATTAGATATAAAATAAATACTAAAACTTTTTTCACCACTCATATATTCAATATTATTGAGTATTTAAATGACTTAGAGAGACTTTAGGTGACCCTTAATGCATTTTATGGAAATAAAATTCATATTATAATTATTTTGTGGATACTTATAATAATATGAACAAGTTAAATATATCTTTATCCTATCTCCTCAATGTACTATTTATAAATTCCCATGACATGTGGTGTCTAGGTTATGGTGCCATATTGAAAATACAAGTGGGAAATAGTTAAAAATATAAGGAGAAAAGTAATTTAGAAAATCCAACATTGTTTTTTAGAGTATTGAATAAAATTTGTTGAATCACAATGTATGTTTCACAAAGTATGATCAATGTTTCAATTCAATAGAATAATCTAAATTATTTTAAGGATTTTATCAAACCCTATGGATATTCCATATTATGTATTAATATTATAGAAATCTATTCTTCGATTTTAATGGATATGATACCAAATGAATATTTTACAATTGTTGTGAATCTATAGGAGTTTATAATCATGGTAAAGTTGATTAATCTTGTATTTTACATTTATGTAATGAAGAAAAAGTTTTATATTTAATGTGTTAAAAATGTAAAGAAATATTTCATGTTCAGATGAAACTAAATAAATTATTTTTATATTTACCTCATTTATCTTATATATTACTATATTTTATTTATTGAAAAATTTATTCTAAATAAAATAACATGAAATTCATTTCTTATGTTTCATGAAACTCTACAAAAAGTTTTATAAATGAAGATAAGTATAAAATGAGACTCATTAGGGATCCAATTGTTTCTCTGAAATATTTGTTAAAATTTGTGGGAAAGTGTTCCCACCTCCTAATAGTAGTATATTTTAAATAATGATATCTTTTTTTATATTATCTTTATAAACACATAGAATACCATATAATATATTGATGTCAACATTTTATTAAATATTTTATTTTGTGAAAAGAAGTGTAATATCCAATAAACAATAGTTTGTGTATCTTAACATGACAATCTAAAGAAAATATAGTTTCTAATGGGATAGTGGGATTTCGAATAAGAGATGTTGAAGAATAACAAATAAAAATTAAAATAATTTAAATTTAAATTGAATGTCAATTAATATCCTAAGATAGTATATGTTATGTTTGTAAATATAAAATTAAATATTTTTATTTAGTTATCATAATGAAGTGAAGCCAATTTTTATCTTAAAAGAGATTAGGATGTGTTGGTAAAAAATAATGTAAATAGTTACATGAGTTAACAAATGATCTCAAATTAAATGATTGATGGTTCCAAGAATGATGAATATGATGTTAGTAATATATTGAGTTCTCAGTATATAATATACGTGATTAACATTATATCATGTGATTTTGTGATGTTAAAGAGTTTAAATACAATGTTCAAGGAGTTGAACATTTGGAATATGATTTCTAAGTGATAACATTATTAAAAAATACTTTATTTGTAGTTTATATCACTAAAGGATTTTAATGGGAGGTAATTATATGATGGTCATAGAGAGATGTGGTGGGTATTATATAGAGGTTAAATGAGTCTAAAAAATCATAAGATTGATCTTGTGGTCAATAATATGATATATTATTAGACTAGTGTTTATTTATAGTATTTTTTATCATTCTTAAAAGATTTTAGGAACATTAAATATTTCTTTTCATACAAAATAGAGTCTCTAAATTTTTATTATTTCATGTATTTTGTATATATTGAGGGAATTGGAATGATAATCAACCTATCAATGTCATTCTATGAGTTTTACCTAACTTATTATTTGACACAAAGTATTATTCATTGTTACTATATTTCATGGTCATCATGGGTAGGACTTATTATATATATGTATATATATAATATGTTCAAGAGGTATAAAATGGGATTTTTCCCTGTATGACTCTCAAACTAAAACAAATGAAGTGTCATACACTATATATTCTATATATCAGGGGTCCATGTGTCATATTGAATCCCCATAAAATAGGTTGGAAAGATACATATCATGTGAACCATCATTCCTTGATAACATTTTTATATAGGATAGATGATACAACTAATATGAGGGTGCTTTTTTTATATTGTAGATTATGTCATTAGTTGAGGATTTTCCAAGATTAGATCTATCCTCTCATATGATGAATTTGGAATTTTCCCTTGATTGAGATAAATTGAGGAAATTTACCGACATAATTAGATAAGGTATATGTGATGTTATTATATACTTTGATGAGGGGAATGTGATGTTACCTTCTTCTTAAATGGATCACAGTTTCCTCAAACTAATAAATCTATACACGGAGAAAAGATAATGAATAAGTTTTATATATAGGATTTATATACATCGTGTTTCATGGTCACATGATGTATTTTACAAATGGAATATATGATTATGCATACTTATATATGGTATAAATAGTGAACATGGGTATGGAGATGCATGTGTTTGAAAGAGATAATATCATATCCCTATTTTTCTTGTGTAGTATTGATAATTTAATAGATGACACTCTTTACAAAAATTTATGAATTTTGGAATTCATAACTATTTTCAACACTATAAAGACCCTTGGGGTTACACTTTGTGGTTGTGTAGATGATGTTCATGTTTATGAAACTTTGAGATCTAACCTAGAAGTGTAATGGAGGATATATAGAAGAATATATATATATTTATGTCATAAATTGATACATATGATTTTACATGTGGTAAAATTTAATGAATTGGGTTTTGACCTTTAATAATTTATAATATTTATAAGAATATTTCTGAAGCCATAAGTTGAGTTGGCATTGCATTTTAGGGAATGAATAAGCTTAGTATAGTGATATTAAAATATTATATATATTTTTTCATATGAACATAATATCTCTTGAAGCATGGAATAACTTTTATTCTGAGTATTTGATAAAAAATATGATGCTATATATGATTTCATAATGTTATGTTTACCATAGGTACAACATATAATTTGTCGGTGTTGGGTGTTTAACTGATGGTGAGTTAGTGGTGGGTTGTTATGAGGGGGTTAATTAATTTATTAAATCAAAACAAATTAACCACCCCCACCCATTTGGTGTACACAATACAGTGGATAGGCACAACAACCCCCACCCATTTGGGGCATCATATGAAACTAAGTCTGAATCGTGGTGACATTATGACGCATATTCCTATTTTTGAATTCAATCATTGTTAGATCGAGTAGCAACATGATTCATGCATCGTTATACACCCTAAGTTTCAAATTTTTTCTATGATGTTGGTGGATTTTAGTTTTAGTATTGAATCCATTTTTTATGCATTATTTTAAGGTTGTAGAGCCCTATTAGGATTTGTAGAGATCTCTTCTAGGTTGATCTGCAGGTTTTGGGGGTAATCGTGGTGAATCTGGCTACTCCTAGGGAAATTCCCATCAGAATTATCATTTTCTTGACTTGTAAACCAGTGAGACATGAAATGTGTTATTCCCATTCAAGGAAGGTCATATGTGGGGACTACATGCTATTTACTAGGGTTACACAACATGTATTGAACCCATGTCGTGTGGCCAGAGCAAATGGATAGGGTAGCCATGTGACAGAACATGTAAGTGTAAAAGTACACGACCAAAGTAGATGGGAATGGTGTTCCAGACACGATAATGGTAAATCTACATATCTAAAAGGCCATTTATCCTAGAAAAATAATTTACCTAGGGTATAGGTTGTGAATGATACACATCTAGCTGAGCCGTGTGAGGAAATACATATCTTGGGGCCAGGGAGAGTTAGGACGTGCTGTGTACAGCCCGAACACACCTTGTATGCCTACATGGAAAAAAATTTCATATAATAAGAGGAAACATCAAGGTTCTAGAGTGGGTTCACATGCTGTGTTAACCCCAGTTAATTTAATGTACTTTCTTGAGATATTCTTGTGATATTATGCCTTGCATATCTTTTCCTCTGAAACTTGAATCTAGGCTTACGAGTACCCTTTCCTGAGTAGTTTTTCATGTAGAATGAGATGGTGTCCTATTTTTTTTGGCCTATGAGGTATTATGTGGCATGTTTTAATCATTATTATATAGCATCAATGCTTAACCTTGGGTAGTGATCATGTTGTATCACTAGGTTTACGTCACGGTCGACACCCATCCCTATCACCTTAGTATGTGGTTCCCCTAGACACATTAGGATAATAGATCATTTATCCCATGTTGTATCAGGGCGTAGATCCCCAACCCATGGTATTGTTTCAATGTGAGTTATGATGAGATTGATGCTTCTTTCTGTGGTACTTGACCGATGTGAGATATTAGTGTGGTTCTTAGAGAGAGGCTCTAGGATGGTAATCCCCTATAGAATCAGTGCATGAGTTCCCCATATTATTCATGTAGTTTGATAGAGCCATGCCTTATCATGAACAAGATTGTTCTATCCATACTTGTTTGATAGATAGAGTAGGTAATCCCATACTGGAATAGTGTACAAATACTCTATATCTAGAATCAGTACCCCTTACCATGTCAGGGTGTAGGTCTTCCATATGTGATATATAAAAAAATTGGGTACTCCCCTACCATGTTCAGGTTCCGGTCCTCTATTAGTTGAGTTGAAACTCCCATATCTCTCTAGGTTTGGGTCCTCCATACATTTTATTCTTGAATAGTAGGTACTAGCCTATTTTATTAGGGAACATGTTTTCTAGCATTGGGTCAGTACTCCCCTATCATGTCAGGATGTGGGTCCCCTGCTGTGATTGTACTTGTATAGTGGTAATCCCTTAGGATACCATGGTGTGGGTCCTCCAGCCATAGAGTGGTACTCCACTATCATTATAGGGTGTGTTTCCTCTATCAACAAAGTTATACTCCCTCGTATTCGAGAAGAAATAGGGAGAGGGTCCTCCATAGGAGTCTAAGATCCATCGAATATGGAGAATAGTTACAAGAAGTGGTCCCCTCCACTATTTACATGTGATACCTGGTTAGGAGTTAGTTTCTCCTTGATAGATTGAGGTGCAGACCATTATATAGGGGTGGGATAGATGTTTTGTGGGATTGTTATTAGTTAATAATCCCTTGACTGTAGTGTAGTGTAGATTTTCAGGTTACTATATTCTCTTTCATTAGAGAGGATTCACATAGTTAATTATCTAAAGAAGTTATCCCTTAACTATGTGTAGTGGTGAGGAGATGGCCTATCCACTTGGGTTCTTAGAGAATTGTGCAGTGCACATGTTTGAGATGACAGAACATCCTATGCTTGTTACTATATTTGGACCTGGAGAGTTATTCCCGACGAAGTATGTTGTATCATACATACCACCGGTAATTGTAAAGATGTTTCTTATGGAGTTTATCTATCAAACAAGTTTCATCTATGATGGATGATCTTGTGGAGTGTGTTCTACTAGTTATTAGAGCCTCAAGTAGAATCTTTTCGCAGAATAGGTGGTCAAAACATCAAAGACATGGGGTCTAATATGAGTATATATGGGTGATTATAGGAGTCCTTGATGTTTTTTCACATGTTTGGGATTACACCCCTTGTGAACTGAGCTTATTAGTCATGTATATCCAAGGATGGTTTGAGATGGAGTTTCTCTATCGATTGGGTTCCCTCTGGATAGGATGAGAAGACTATTGACTTTTAGTTTCTCTATTTTATTTTGGGTTTGGGGTAACCTACTAATTATTATTATAATCACCCTTGTAAAGGATTTTCCTACATGTGTTGTTTCTTGTTCAGAATACATACCTTTTGACGGGGTCCCTGGAGGACCCAAGGTAGGTGGAGCATGGAGAGCTATACTGACCGTGGTGTATAATAGAGATGGGCTGAGGAGATTTATGTTAGTTTCATTTGATAGTGATTCTCTCTTTCTGAGTAGGTTTGTTTGTTTTATAGTTTTTTTGTGGGCATGTTTTTTTACCTTTTACACATTCAATACTTCTATTTTAATCAATATTGGGATAGATGTATACATGAATTTTAGTTTATATCTTTTATATATATTTATTGATGCATCAAGGTGTTTCTACATGCTTGTGTACTAACTTAGGTAAAGGAATCCTATTTTTGTTAAATTCCTACTCAAAACTAGTGATCATTCACTATCCTATGAGAGGTTAGCTTGGGGAATTTCAGCTCAGGCTCTATTAGATTGGGTCATGATAGAGTGGTATTAGAGTGGGTTCTACATTGGGATATTAGTTTCATGAACATGTACTGGGTTTCATAGAAACCATGTCAAAGTGTTTCAAGTTCAACTTTCAATCCAGAGACTCTAGTGCTGGTGCTGCAGCTGACGTATCCATTCATTATGACTCTAATAACTTTATTTATTACTAGGTACATTAGGACACAAGTGACATGGAAAATTTTGGTACATGAATCATATAGGAATAGGTTGTGAGTTCCTTTTCCATCTTGAGTCACCTTCTTAGGTATACTCTTTAAACATAAAATTTTGTGATTCAATTTCATGATTCCATGATGATAACATCCAAACATGGTTCCACAGTGGGATTATGATAATGATCCACCCCATGATATGGATTCTATATATGGAATGGGTTATGAGGTGGTACCTATGGGTGGTCTTCCAGTTGATCCACCCCATCTTTAGTAGCTGGTTATGCTAGAAGTTCATACTGAGGATGTGCATAGATTGATTTCATTGTATGTTTTCCATAGCTAGTGTCCCATGAGGTATCATGGTGATCCAGATCCCTAGGTAGCTGATGACTAGATTGAGACAATCATGCGTGTTTTCCTCCTTGTAAGGACACCTCTTTATTAGATAGTTTTCCTAGCAGCAATCCTTCTGTAAGGTTCACTTGGGTGATGGTGGAATCTAGTGAAGTATATTCATGACAAGGCAACACTCATAAGGAGAGTTTTTTATCGACTCTCCAGGGAAGAGTTTTAAATATCAACATTTAGATTAATGTGTATCTAGGAGGTTCTACTGATTTGGTAGGGTAGCATGAATATGGAAGAGTACTCGGTGAGATTCATAGACCTGTCATGATAATAATTATATATGGTTTGAGATCCATTATTTAGAGATCAATCCATGCAGGATGGCCTCTGTAGATACATCTGAGTGGGTGTGGAAACCTTGTTAATTACCTCTTATTCAGGGGTAGAAGAGTGATCTTTGGTAGTAAAGATCTTATTATAATATGGACATGTGAATGTGGCCCACAATGGTGGTCATGAGGTTGAGACTTGAATAACAGCTGGAAGATAAAAGATGATAGGATCGTGGCACATGAGGCATATCCATGCCAAGACCTAGGCACATGGGCCTATAGTACATGAGACACTCCAGGGATCTAGACCTCCAAAAGAGAGGCAGTGTTACTCTTGTGACATCTAGGGACATCTTTTTAAATATTTTCCAAACATTTGTACTAATGAGAAGGAGCTGGTTGAAGGACTTACTTAGAAGATGGAACATTTAGAGAAGGGATTTTCACATGGTAGTAGACCTAATGGAGAAGCGATGAGAGTAGAAGGAGGTGGCATGAAATTCAAGGTGTTTCCACTACCACCACCAGGTGGTCCAATCTAGGCTAAGGGAGATGGTGGATGGGGAGAGGAAACCTGATGTCTATAAAGACATTTGACTTGGAGGCTCCTAGGATGAATAGAGGTACACCCTATCTCTATTCTACTTTCTGAAGTAGTATTTTCTAGAAATTGTTTTGATGTATAATATTTATTCTGCATCATTCTTAGTGTTTTACATGGGTGAAAGGGGGTGTTGGTAGAACCATGTGTTGGTGTTGTTGATGTAGCTTTGGACCCATGATTATGGGGGACACTTTCCCCAATGATACACATTTTTTTACGTGATCAAAACCATGTGGGAATGGCAATGCCACTCTAATAAGATTTTTTTTGAGTTATGGTGGATTAGTTCATTTGACTTGGAGGTTTGTGGTGAGGTTAAGCACTGGAGTGTCAAAGCAGGTCTAAGAATTTCTGATGGATATTTTCTACTTGACTCATATGTTTGGAAGCCCCAGTGGAGGGTCATTATTGCAAATAAAAATATCATAGGGGAAAAATTATAACTTGTGATTTTTTTTCATAGTGTGTACTAGTTTCCTATTATATGCACTAATATGGGATGCCACAAGTGGGTATGGTAGTGTTTTTTGTTTGACAATTTATGTTATAGCTAGAGGTTTCCTGACGAAGGGCCTATTAGGACACACTGTTTAAACTTGGAAACCCTATTTTGTTGGTGGGTACCCTAATGTGTTTGGTGAAAACCTTGTATGTAAGACAATTGATTATTTCATGGTTTAGTTCCTCTAGGTGTGGATGCGAACCATTGGATTACATCATTATATGAATCAAGTTAGTAAAGTGGTGTACCACTATACCATATGACTGTAGATTGAACTTGGTGCTTGGTTTTTTCCACCTTTCATAGTTTAGGAGACATGTACCTACTTTTTACATGATGTTGACCTAGTTAGATCTAGAATTTAGTTTGGTTTGGCCTTGGTGGTTCCCCTAAGTGCATTCTTGTATGAAACATGGGAACCCTTGGTGATCTTACTAGCATTGAAGTTCGAATGGAGAGATCAGTTTATTTCCCTTATTCCTAGGAATTCTCTTTTCAAGGAAGAAAATACTTAAGGTGGGGAGAATTTAATGAGATGTGTTTTAACCTGTAATACTTTGTAATATTTCTATCAATATTTCCAAATCTAATTGCTGATTAAGCATGGGATTCTAGGTCCCCAAGAGCCTCAACATTATGATATTAAAAATATTAAATATTTTTTCTTCATGTGTAGGTTGTTTACCTTAAGGCATGGAATAAATCACATTTGGATTCTCATATTGGAAATCTGAGTTTGTGGTTGTGTTCAGAACCTCACGTTTATCGTAGGTGTAAAATAAAATTTTTCATCACTAGATGTTCGACCGAAAGTGAGTTAGTGGTGGGTATTACTAGTGAGTTAATTGGTTTATTAAATTAAAACCAACCAACCCCTCCCCTACTCATTTGGTGTGCATGACACATAGGAGAGGCACAAAGGTCACCCCCTTTGGAGAATCAGATTCATTTGAGGCCGAATCTAGGTGACGAGGTGATGTTGATTCTTGTTTTTCACATTGATCGACATCATATCATGGAGGAGAATGATCTGGGAATCGTTATACACATGAAGCTTTGATGTTTTTCCATGCTGTATGAGGATTTTTGTTTTAGTCATGATCCCCTTTGTTATGTTTTTAAGGTTTTAGGGACCTATTATGATTGATAGATATTCTTTCTAAGTCAATATATAGGTTTCAAGGGAAGTCAGGGTGAATCAGGTGACTCAAAGTGAAATTCCCATCAGAATTACCATTTACATGGCTTGTAAACAAGTGTTATTGGATGTTTATTATTTTTATTCATGTAATATTACTTTTGGGGACTACATGTCATGTATCGGGGTTACACGTCATGTAATGAACCCTTTTCATGTGTCTAGAAGACATGGAAAGTGTATCCATGTGATAGTACATGGATGTGTAAAACTACACGACCAAAGTACATGGGCATGGGGTGCTGGAAAAGGGCACCGGAAAACAACATGAAAAATAGATGTTTATCCTAGACATGTCATGTAACTAGGGTGAACATTGTGCAGGAGACTTGGATAGCTGATTCGTGTGAGGAAAGACACTTCCCAAGGGTTGGGTGGAGGTAGGACATGCTATGTGCGACACATACACACCATGTATTATTACATGGACAACCAAGTCATGTATGTAGAGGACATGGAAAGGTTCTAAAGTGGGTTCAAACATCATGTGGACCTTCATTCATGTTGTGTAATGTCTTGATATCTTCTAAGGATTTTCTATCTTTCATATATTATTTTATGGAAATCATATTTAGGATTAAAAGTAGCATATCCTGAGTATTTTTTCATGTAAAACATGATGGAAACATTTATTTTTTCCTAATAAATATAGCGTAGTGTGTTTCAAGTTTGAAGATTTAGTACCAGTTCTTAACCTTTGTTAGTGATCAGGGTGGATCATTGGGTTGACGTCAAGTTCAACACCCTTCCACATCACCATAGGATGTGGGTCCCATAGATTCATTAGGATGGTAGAATGGTTCTCCCCTATTATATCAGGTAATGGGTCCCCTACCAATGGCAGTGTTTTGAAGAGAATTATGAAAAGTGTGAATCTCCTTTCTTTAGTAAATGACTGATGTGAGAGATTTTTTTGGTTCTCAGATAGAGACGCTGGGGCAGGAAATCCATTGTGACATCCAGGAATGGGTTCCTCGTATCATTCATGTAGTTGGAAACAACACTCCCATACCATGATAGGGAGAATGCCCTCTATACTTATTGGCTAGAGGGAGTAGATACTTTCCTATTGGACTAGGGTGTGGGTCCTCTATCCAGGGAGTCAGTAATCTCCTTTTATGTTAGGGTCCAGGTCCTACACATGTGACATATATATAGCATGGGTACTCCACAACCATGTTAGGGTGTGGGTCCTCTATTCTTGTAGTCAAAACTCCCTTATCACTTCAGGGTGTGTTTCCTACATACACATTGTTCCAGTGGATTTGCTACTCCCATTTGTATAAGGGATCATGTCTTCTAGCTTGGGGTTGGTACTCCACTATCGTTTTATTGTACAGGTCCCCCACAATGATTGTATCGGTAAAGTGGTACTTCCCTACCATACTAGGTGCATGTCCTATAGTCATAGAGGGATATTCCTCTGTCATTAAGGGTGTGGATCCTCTATATATTGAGTGGGACTCCCTAGTCATACTAGGGTGTGGGTCCTCAAATGTGGAGTAGTACTCCCTTGCTGTGCCAGAGTGAGAGTCCTCTATCCGCGGTGTTGTACTCCCCTGTATTCGATTAGAGATGGGAGTGGGTCCTAAAAAAGAGTTAGAGATCCCTTATATATGGATAAGAGTTATGAAAAATGGGATCCTCCACTATTTATATGTGATAAATTGTCAGGAGTTAATTCTCCATCGACAGATTGATGTACATGCACTCTATGTAGATTGAGAGAGGTTTCACATGATGGTTAGGATCTAGTATTCCCTTGACCAAGAAGAAATGGTGTGGTGAAGGTACCTCAATTATATCTCATTAGATATGATGCATGTGGTTCATAGTCTGAAGCAATTCTCCCTAAAATGTGTGTAGTGGTGTGGAATGAGTCTCTCTACTTGGGTTCTTACATCCTTGTGCATGGGTAAAGTTATCAATGATAGGACCTCTAGTGCTGGGAACTAGATTTGGATATAGTGAGTTCTTCTTGATGGAGAACATTATCTTAGAAATACTATCACAGATGGTGGATTTTTTTCCTTATTGGGTGTATCACTATGACAAGTTCTATATGGGATGGATGAGCTTTTGGAGTGTGTTCTCTTGGTTATGTGTTACCTTTAGAGCCTCAGGTAGTTTCCTATGACTAGATATAAGGTCAAAAAATCATGATACTTGGAGTTTTAGATGTATAAAGAACCTCCCTTTAAAAGCATTAACATTACATAACTTTTTCAGAATACTTAAACATTATACAAACAAACGCAAGAAGACCGTACTAGTCTAGTTCCTTTGGAAACATAGATACATAAACAGTAGTACATAAATGAGTTACATTATATCCTACTAGGTTCTTTATGACTATAACCCTACTTAAACTCCTCAAATATAATATATATCGTCACAACCTGGGGAAGGAAACATAAAAATGGGTTATCTCAAATTCCTAGTAAGGGTAAACAAGGGAGACATATAAGCATAATCATGAGCATAAGGGTATGAGAACATGATCATGAAGATAGAAGATCATACCCTTCATATCAAAGATCATAACATATATAATGGAATAAAAATTGTATGTTCATAAGACATGAATCATAATTAAATAAGGAGTATAATCCATAGAAGTATAACATAGGAATAAGACATGGAATTTTGGAAAACACATAAGCATATAATGATTTCCATAGTAGACAAGGCATTACTACCAAGACCATTTTAGTAGTCATGGTTCATTTCCATGTCTATCATAGTAGCATGAGTTCACTCTTAATACCATAATACTAGTCATGGTTCACTCCCATGTGCATATTAGTAGTCAAAGTTCACTCCCAAGACCATCTTAGTAGCATGATTTCACTCCTCATACCATCATAGTCTATCTCATGAGATTTAAAACATTACCCAATGAATTGGAGGGAGATATAGGTCCCACTCATCATATAATGAAATCATACATACATGTACTGCAAGATCATAAATGAACATATAATAACCCTTTAAATGAAATGGGTATCATAAACATGTAAACATATCATAGCCTGTGGAAATATAAAAGTTTTATAATCATTTCATCGTAAACATAACCCGTGAAAAGAAGCAACCTTCAAATGCATATAACCCATGAAAGAGAAAAATGTTTCATAACTTCCTTTCCATAAAAACATAATCTATTTATAGAAATAATATGAATGGAAATATTGAATAATTTCCCCATAAAGGCATAACTAAAACCGATGGATGTTATCTTAGATGGGAAATTTTTTTGAAAGATCTTTTAAAACATTTGTTGTGAAAAATATTATTTCTTCTTTGAAAAATTCTTTTTGTTACAGAAAACCCTTTGAAAACATTTTTCTCTAAAAATATAATTAAAAACATATAAAGGAAGAATTTTAAAAAATAAATCATTTTTTAAATCCATTTTTCCTTGAGAATTATCTTCAATGATATTTTGAAAACATTTTTGAAAACATGGTTTTTGAATATAATGGATTTACGACCAAAGAGAGAGGTGGACAAGTTTTACTAAAAACATTATATTAAGTAAAAAAGAGTGGGAAATGGTACTAAAAAACGACTATATCTTGAATAAATATATGATAAGGAAACTCATTAATATTCATGAATGATGTATCATAATATTTCATCAAAGGAAACATAAACACAAACAATCTCCAAAAAAGGAGATTGTCTCAAGAAAATCTTATAACACGGGGAATTGGGATCATAATATCCATGTAAGAACATGAAATTAAATTAATCTTATGATATCATAAAATTAAGGATAATAATGTAATTATATAAACCTCGAATAAGATTTTAGATGCATAACAAAATAGAAGTCTCAAAGAAGGCAAATTGTGACAAAAATGTTTTAACAATTTGCTAACTTTTGAAAGTTAACCCCCATGAAAGAAGGATCATAGAATGGATATGTGAATACCCATAAATATATGTAAAATATACATAGAATAAAATAATGGTAATTACATACACCACACAAAAGGAAAGAGTGGAAAACATATCTTGTATCTCATAGAAATTAATAGTGAGATGAAAATCCCCTTACCTTGTGTATTGACTCTCTCCGTACTCATGCAAGCTTCCTGTATAATAAATATAATTTTATTATAAATATTTCACATAAGAATATTCTTATATATATTACAATATTTTCTTGTATTATGACATTATATTACCCACTTGTTAATGATCCTATGTGAAGATTTTACTTTGGGTAATATTCACTTTGTTTTTCACATGTACCTTAATTTGTAATATCGTCAATCCTTATACTTATATCATGATTCCAAAATTTATAATATGATATAAATATTACATATATATATATATATTATAATTATATTATATTAATCTATATAACAATTATGTATGTAATGAAATACGCCGTTCATAGAGATGATAAGCTGTACGTACGCATGAATGCTATTTTCCGTTTTTATTTTCATATTGAAAGAAAGTATGTAAATGAAATATATATATATATATATATATATAATTATTCCAGTAGAATTATCATATTATATTTATCCTATAATTTTTACTAAAATCTTCCTTAATACATTCTATGTGGTGTGTGAATGAGTCACATCCCTTTGAGGGGGTGGTGGTCCACACTTCCTCAAATGAAATTATCGTATTAACACCAAATGGAAGGTAAAAAGATGTGTGTTGTAAAAAAATAAATAAGATTAAATACATAATAAATAAATTATATTGCATATATAAATAGTTTTTCCATCATAATGGCCACCATGATTGGTGGTAAAACAGAAATGAACAATCATCGTTTCGTGAGGCAGTAGTTCACCTTACACAGAAACAATATGTTAAACATCCATTAGATGGGGGTGTGTGTAGGTGTAGGTCATACAAATTTTATAAAAAAAATCCTATAATATGTTGGATAATGTTTTTTTCACATAATAAGGTAATAGATAGAGTTTAGGGGATGGACACAAAAAAATAAAGTAAATGATCATAAGAGAAGATGTTACCTCTTAATCGGGTAACTCATTTTGGTTTGTTCAAAAGGCTTCCCTGAGATGGTTTGTGACCAAAGGGAGGATTAATGGAAAAAGGGAGGATTATTGAGAGGATACTTGGGTAGATATTGGATGAAATTAAATGGTTTTATTGGTGTTACGAATGGGTATAGGTGGTTTCCTTTTATATTGAAGGAAAAGGACTCATTTGGAATTTCTAGAAACAAGTTTGGTGTGCACATGTTATTACCAAAAAAGAGTTAAAAAAAAACAAAAAAAAACACAATAATGGAAGTTTTATGACCTAAATATGGACAAAAAATGGGTTTTGGACAAGTTTCTAGTCCATTTGGGCCCTTAATTTTAAGTTTTAATCCCCAATTAAGCTTATTTTTTTCTTAACTATTGTGATTAATTTTAATCACTTTTACTAATAATTTTGGTAAAAAATTAACATGGTATTATTATAATCTAAATATTATAATGAATATAATGGTGTATGTATGATTTTTGAAGTTCAAATCATATAAGCAGTGAAATCAAGATTAGTGATATTCCCACAGATGAGACGAAATAATGAGGTTTTAATGTAGGAAAACATTCAAAAGATTGTTAATATTTTATACTCAGTTTCAAAATGAAATTGATTCTAATGAGTTAAATTGAATTAATATATGAATTTTTTATCTAACATGACCTTAAAACAAATTTATAATATCATTAATAATTAATTGGTTAGAAATGTAATTTTAAACTAAAATGAAGTATTTTCAGTACTCATAAAAAAATGAAGTTTCTTAGAAAAATACAAAAATTTCAACCTAATCATATTTAAATATTATGAATAAAAAAATTAAGTTTATTTTATTAAATTAAATTTCTAAATTTTTCTAAAATTATTTTCTTTATTAGAATTAGTTTATTTGAGAAAAAAATGTTTTTAAACATAAAAAGGACTTTACCATAAATCATATCTTTTATTATCAATATGTTTTATTTATATAAAAAAATTATAAAAAATATTTGAAAATTAGTTATTACAATTCATATTGGATGGGTTATAATTATCTTATTTCAATAATCAATACAATAAAAAGAGATGTTTCGTAGAAACATAGTGTTGCGTGTATCATATGCTATTTCAGTGTTGAGTGCATCATACACCAAGTTGGAATTGCATGTAATGTACACCAAGTTAGTGTTTCATGTAAAAGGAATCATTTACTTAGTTCATTGTAATATATAAATGAAAATTTAAATTTATTTGAAAAAAAAAGTTCCTTAAAAACTTGTGGTGTTACATTCTACCCCCCTTAAAATGAATTTCTCCCTTGAAATTCGTTACTCAGCTAAAAACAAGTATGGATACTTCTATGCCATCATATCCTCAAGTTACCACATAGATTAATCTAATTGTTTATTTCTCCACAAAACATTTACCAGGCGAGTGGTCTTGTTTCATAGAACTTTCTCTAATCAGTCCAGAATTTCAACAGGTTTTTCCTCGGAAGAAATATCTTGCTCCAACAATATGACCTCTAAGTTCAGTACATATGAAGGGTCAAGTATGTACTTCCTCAGGAGAGATACATGGAACACATCATGGAATTTATAGATATTTGGAGGAAGTCACAAGTGATAGGCTACTATCCCGATACGATCAATAATTTCAAAGGGGCTGATATACTTAGGGTTTTGTTTCCATTTCTTCCTTAATCTCATTACTTTCTTATAGGTTAAGATTCATAAAAACATATTTTCACCAACTTCAAACTATAGATCATGCCAAAAATTATCTATATTAATTTTTTTTCATCTTTGAGCTGCCTTGATATACTTCTGAATGGTTCTAACATTCTCGACCATTTCATCAGTGATATCTTGTTTTAATAGCATTATTTCTCCAACCTCATCACAACATGTTAGAGATCAACATTTATTCCCATAGAGGGATTCATATGTTTCCATCTGAATTATTGAATAAAGTCTATTTTTATAAGAAAACTGATATAGAGGAAGGTGTTTATCCTAACCACCTTTGGAATCTAGAGAATAAGATCTCAACATATCCTCTTGGGTTTCAATTGTTATTTCAGAATGACCAAATATTTGAGGATGATAAGTTGTGCTAAAACTCAATTTTGTATCAAGTTATATCTGAATAATTCACCATAACTTTGAGGTAAACCTCTGATGCTGATCTGATACAATGGAACATGGTACTCCATGCAACCTTACCACTTCCTTAATGTATATTCTGGAAATCTGATCAAGAGAGAAATATTCTGTGATATTAATGAAGTGTGGTGACTTAGTAAGGAGATCAATAACCACCCATATATCATTTAACCCTTTAGAGGTTTTGGGAATTCCAATGAAAAAAACCATAGTGATGTTCTACCATTTCCATTATGTCATGGGTAATGGATGAAACATCCCTTTAGACATTTGTCTCTCAGCTTTAACTTTCGGGAATACCAAACACCGAGATACAAACTTTGTGATATATTTCTTAATTCCATCTCACCAAAAGTATTATTTCAAGTTCTTATACATCTTCATACTTCTAGGATGAATAGATAATGAAGAAATACGAGCTTCCTCTAAAAGGTCCTTTATTAAATATGGCATGGAAGGAACACATACACGGTTCCTAAACCACATCATTCCATATTGATCAAGGTTAAAATCAGGAACATTTCTAACTTTTTTTGTAGCTCTTCATCTTCCATCTATGCCTCCTTAATCTTTAAATGGATAGAGGGATGAACATTCATTTGATAAAGATAAGATTTTCCCCTTCCATTAGGACTTCTATATCCATAATTTTCAAATACAGAAACATTGGATCTTTTGTGATGATCATAATAGATAATCTAGCTTAATATTTTCAACTGAAGGTATCAACCACCTTGAACGCTTTCCCTAGGAGGTAATGTATTGAGCAGTAATAATCCTTTATTAACTCTAACAATCTTCTCTAGTGCATGTTCAACTCCTTATGTGTGAGTATATATTTCAGACTTTTATCATCGATATATATATATCACACTTTTCTCCATAAATATAATGCCTCCATATCTTTTTTAATGTCCTGGAATTTCTGTATAATTTTTTTAATTATATGGAATTATTTTGAGATCTCAAAATTTTATGGCACATGATTCCGAGGCACAGAGTGCCCAGAATGATCCGTCGAAGTTTTGTTAAGCTTTAATTAGAACTCGTAATCAATTTTATTGAAAAAGTGGAATAACTCTTAAACTGTTTCTCAGATCAAAAATCCAAGGGCACCATTACATTCTGGATGACAGTTTTAACCTAGGTGTGACTTAAGTTTAGTCGGCGCAAGCCTCCTGTGAGAAAACCCGAAAATAACATAACCATTAATAAAATAATTAAATAAAGTTATTTTATTTTTAAAATGATTATAACCCACGAACGATGACTTGGATTAAAAATCCAATACCACCACTGAACTCATTAGGGTATTCTTTCTTTAGGGAGATACTAACATTGTATGGCACAGGTCACTAGTGAAAGTTAGTTTTTGGTCGTAAATAAAATAATTAAGTGACAATTATTTTATTTTAAAATTCATAACATCTAAACGATAACTCATATTGAAAATCCAAGAGTACCGTTGAGTTTGTTGGGAAGTTTTCTCCTAACACGAAGCCTAACCTTGACCGACACAGGTCGAGGGTGAACGTTAATAATTTATTGAAATTTTTTCCAGGTACGTTCAATAAATGCATAAGCGGCATTTTCTAACTTTTTAATCCGTGCTCTGATTAAAAATTCGAGGGCACCGTTGAATCCGCAGCTCCGGGATTCGCTTAAGGGAGACTTTACTTTTACCGTAGTAGGTTTGGAGAAAAAGTTAAGTTTTGTGACTAATTTTAAAGAAATGAAATGAAATAATTTTATTATTTTATTTTTCTTTCATATCCTCTAATGGACAAGCAGAGTGTGGGGACAACAATGTTTCAAGCTAATAAATGGCTTGACCTGCCAATCCTTAGTAACGAAGTTGAGTGATAGAATCTATGGAACTCGAGCGCACCAAGTGCGGGGAATCCAATGACTGGCAGTGAGGCAGAGGTTGGAGACAGATCATATGGAGGTTTATACCGAGCGATCCTGTGTGGGTCAGCACCTAGCGGTCCTATGTGGATCAGCACCTGGTGGTCCTGTGTGGATCATCACCTCATGAACCGACAAGGACCAGCCTTAGAGCAGCCCGTCATGGTTCAACGATATACCGATCCTGAGCGGATCAGATACTGTGTGGGTCATTACGGGGGTTAGTTACCTATCGATCCTGGGTGGATTAAATCCTGTGTGGGTCATTGAGGGGATTAGTTACCTATCGATCCTGTGTGGGTCAAAATCTGTATGGTCAGCAGCAGTGACTCTTGACAGAGTAAGACGATCTAGCTTCATGACTAATCATTTGTACTTCTATACTTCACTGAAAACCTGGTTTGAGATGAGACTCTAATTGAGATATGTCTATAGATTTTTGATTTGTTATTGAGATCATGATTTGTGGTTTTTCTTGTGGAATTATGAGAGACCTTCAGGGGTCTTAGGGTCCCTATTGAGTATTGTTATACTCACCCCTGTACGGGCTTCACTCGCACCTTGTTGTGTATTGTGCAGACGATGAGTAGCTGGGATGAGACTTGAGGGAGCCAGGACTAGTCATTACACGGAGGAGACAGGCTGACGTGGAGTGGTATGGAGAAGATCTGTACCTACCCTTCAGGTAGGATCCTCGGTGGACGATCCATGAGCTATTTTGTACTTTTCAGTTTTATTTGTACCTTTCAGTTGTACTTGTACTTTATAGTTGAGCTTGTATTTCTGGCCCCTTTACTTTCAGAACTCTTTTCAATACAACAGTTAATTTGTGGTTACATACTTATTGTGTTCTAGTCTGTGTGGATACTTCTTGTTGTTCTCTTGGATTGTGTGTCTGTACAGGTTATAAAGGGAATGCCTTCCCATTTTAGGGATACACCTTTTCGGTGCTAGTCACCAGCCCCTGGTCTGTGGAAGGCGGGTTTGGGGTAGTCACGACACGAGCCCTGAGGGACGGTTCATGACAAAGTGGTATCAGAGGAGTCGGTTCTACCGAAGAACTAGGACTTTGATCTTTTCTCTGTGGCAATAGTGTTAAGTGTTATGAGTGTGGTTTTCAGTTTGGGGAATCCAGTGTTGGTGCGGTGGCCGATGTATCCATACACCAGGATCCTGAATCCTGATTTCCAACTCAGTACACGGAAACAATGATTGCGTGTGTTTTTGAAGAGTTTTTCTTGTGATTTATTTGGAGTTAGATCACCAGGTATAACTTAATCACAGTGGAACACCTGTTCTTTATCAGGATTCCGCCACATAGACAACCAACTAGGATTACTGAGAGATTACATGATGACAACCCACCGAGTGATGAGGCTCCGGTGAAGGGCCCTCTTACTGTGTTGGAACCTTCAGGTGGTATACCAGCAGCACCACCACCTGTTGGGAAGTAGTTATCACCAGCCGCACTGGCAGATGATGCATATCTATTGAGCATGTTTCACGAGTTCCAGTGGTAGAGGCCTCTGAGGTTTCGAGGTGAGACAGATCCCTAGGCAGTTAAGGACTAGCTGAAGGCTGTGGCTAGAGTTTTCCGCCTAGTTATGACACTAGAAGATTAGATGTTGATCCTAGCATCTAGTATTTATCAGTGTGTGACCATAAGGATGGTCCACATGGTAATGAGGCTTCAGTACATGGACCATTTCCCAGGATGGTAACTTTGGGTAGTGTGCCAGCTATAACAATGCCTGTTAGTCAGTAGTTACAACCGGCAGTACCGGTATAGGAAACATGTATTCTTAGTAAATTACATGTGTTTCAGCATCATATACCCCTCAGGTTTTGAGGCGAGCTCTACTCACAGGCAGCTAAGGACTGGCTTGAGGAGGTGGCCGAGTTTCCATCTAGCTAGGGCACTATTCGATCAGTTGGTGGTCCTGGTAGAGAGGCTTCTACGTGGATCACCAGGATGATGAGAGGGTTTAGGTTACCTTGATCTTGAAAATAGGTGACTCTTATATGGACATGCTTGAGAACCTTCCTCAAAGAAGGGGGGGGGGGTCTCTTGCCTTAAAGAGAAAAGGGATGAGAGTTCCCTAGAGCTTCTATAGCTTCAGCAAGACGACATGTCAGTAGCTGAGTATTCATTGAGGCATACTGACTATCCCAAGTACTCAATGAATACAATATGGTCAGTGCTTTAGGGCTCGAACATCCGAACGAGGTGTGTTTAGGGGCATCCAAGCCAGAACTATTTCTCTATGCATTCCTACTTATGTTTGGGTGCAAGAGAGAACCTTTGTGGTTGAAAGTTCTTTGGCTGAGTGGATGAAACCAGTGAATGTTAAAAATGTGAAAGCAGAAAACTAATGCCAGTCTCAGAGACTTGGGCATGTAAAATGTTTCAGGGAGAGGAAGTTTTAGGGACAGATGAATCTATAGGGCAGTAGACGTGGAAGTGGATCTAGGAGAGTAGTATGAGGTGGTATAATTTTTTGACATGTTACAACCACCACCCCAATGTGGTCCCCACCAGGATTAGGGAGCTGGGGGACAGGGGAAGGGAGAAACTGCATGTAGTCAAGGAGTGTGACCCAAGGGATCTAGGAATTATTAAAGGTACGGTCTGTGTCTACTACTAGCTGCTGTATTAATAGACATAGGAACTAATCATTCCTTCTTTCCATGAATCTTATTCAAGGCCTAGAGTTTCCGGTTAAATTGTTGACTTGAACCTTACGTCTAGAGATACCTTTTGGAGGAGACTCAAAAATTTCACTTGACGACAGTGTGATCTAACCCTTGAGGCGAGAGTTTCGGTTGGAACCTCTTGGTGGCAGCGTCGAGGCCTTATGATGTTATTTTGGGTATGGACTAGACATCCAAATTTCATACTCATATTGACTGTATTAGGAAAAAAGGCTGTGGTTTACCTACAACATTGGAATGGGATTTTCCTTCGTCAGTAGAAAAGGAAACCTAGGCATCACATGATAAACTCATGCAAAGGAGGGTGCAACTGATCACTCTTGAGTTGGACAGAATTACCCTCATGACAGTGGGAGTTTTGAGTCATTAATTCCCAACAGAAGTGGAAGAGTGTGTGGAAATTCTTTCAAAATATATTTCCAGGTTTACCTCCCTGAAGGGAGAGGGACTTCTGCTTTGGCTGGGTATTACTGGAGTTTTGAACCAGACTTCTCCAGGGTAGCGGCACACTTTTCAGCTTTGACAAAGAGGGGGGGGGTTATTACTATGGAGGGAGAAGTGTCAGTGTAGATTTAAATAGTTGATATGGAGACTGACAAGTAGAACCACGCTACCCATGACCTAGAGTTAGCAGCAGTGGTCTTTGCACTAAAGATGTGGAGAAATTACTTGATGGGTGAATGGTTTACTTTTTACTCTAATCACAAGAGTCTCAGGTATATCTTCTCTAATAAGGACCTGAACCTGAGAAAATGATGATGTCTAGAGTTCATCCAAGACCATGACCATGAGATAGTCTATACTCCTAGGAAGGGGAATGTTGTAGAATATGCACTCAACATGAGTTATGGTCTACAGTTGCTAAGTGAGGCGTTAGAGTAGCTTGTCACATTGCAGATATCATTCGTGGATAAATATTGAGAAACTTACATATAGTCTATGATCGTCACTCCCCCAATTCTTCAGCGAATTTGGGAGGTACAGCTTGAGATGTTGACTGCGAAGCCTAACATGATCAGATATCCTCAAGACAGGCACCTGATGCATTTTCTAAAGGTGGGGAGCATGTCACCCTTTTAATAGGATTCACCATAGTTCCAGTGAAGCTTCGGGAGGAGGTGTTAAAGGAGATCCATACATCCCCTTTAACGGTACATCCTAGAGTGGCGAAGATGTACCAGGAATTCCGGCGTCAGTACTAGTGGCCATGGATGAAGGAATTATTGGAAGAGTTTTTATCATGATGCTTCACTTGTCAGCAAGTGAAGACTGCATAGATCTAGAATAAGTCTTATACCGACAGGAGACAGAGATCCTTGGATTTTGAGGAGAGAGACCATGTCTTCCTTCGAGTCTCACCCCGATGAGGATTGAGGAGGTTTAGCTGGGGTAGAAAGCCATCTCCAGGGTTCATCGGACCTTTCCAAATTCTCAAAAGAGTGGGTGAGGTGGTGCACCATCTATCTCTTTCCCCAAATATGCACCAGGTGCATAATGTTTTCCATGTGTCACATCTGAGGAGATGCGTTCGGGATCCATTGCACGTTATCGACTAGGGAGAGTTGAACTTTGACGACGGGGTGACTTTTATGGAGTTCCCGGTGGAGATAGAGGATCTATAGGAGTGAGTCCTTCATGGATGGTTGATCCCTCTGGTACGAGTACAGTGGCAGCATGGGGTCCTCCAGGAGAGAACATGGGAGCGGGAGGCTCAGATTCATGCTCGGTACCATCATTTGTTTGTTTTTCCTTTGTTTTGGATTTTGGGGACATAAATCCCTAAGGTGGGGAGATTGTAATGTCCCAGAATTTCCGTATAATTTTTTTAATTATATGAAATTATTTCAAGACCGTGAAATATGACAGCGCATGATTCCGAGGCCCGAAGTGCCTAGAATGATCCGTCAAAGTTTTGTTAAGATTTAATTAGCGCGTGTAAGTAGTTTTCTTGAAAAAGTAGAATAACTCTTAAACTGTTACCCAGATCAAAAATCTGAGGGAACTGTTTCATTTTGGATAGCGGGTTTACCCTAGGCATGACTTAAGTTTAGTCGGTATAGACCTCCTATGAGAAAACCTTAAAATGGCATAACCGTAAATAAAATAATTAAATAAAGTTATTTTATTTTTCAAATGCTTATATCTCATGAACGGTAACTCAGATTAAAAATATGAGACCACTGATGAACTCGTGAGGGTATAATTTCCTTAGGTAGATACTAACATTGGATGACACAGGTCACCAGTGAAAGTTAGTTTTTGGCCGTAAATAAAATAATTTAGTGACAATTATTTTATTGTAAAATTCATAACTTCTAAACGGTAACTTGGATTGAAAATATGAGAGTATCGTTGAGTTCATTGGGGTGTTTTCTCCTTATGTGGAGCCTAACCTTGACCGGCACAGGTCGAGGGTGAACATTAATAATTTATTGAACTTTTTTTCGGGTATGTTCAGTAAACGCACGAGCGGTGTTTTTTAACTTTTGAACCGGTGCTTGGATTAAAAATATGAGGGCATCGTTGAATCCGCAGTGCTGAGATTCTCTTAAAGGAGACTTTAATTTGACCACAGTAGGTTTGGAGAAAAATTTAATTTTTCTGATTTTTTTTAAAGAAATGAAATACAATTATTTTATTATTTTATTTTTCATTCATATCCTCTAACGGACAAGTGGAGTGTGGGGCCAGTGATGTGTCAAGCCAATAAATGGCTTGACCTTCCAATCCTAAGTAACAAGGTCATTGGGGGATTAGGAAGGTTCCTAATTTATGAGCCCCCCTTAATTCCCCATGCCGTTACTTACCCTCCCCCTCTCCTATATATATGGAGCTTGGGGAGGGGTATCGACATAGCTTCCCCAAGCAATGAAGTGCTGAAGGAGTGCCGTGACACAGAACCCTTAGAGGATGGAGCCGATCCCAGTGGGAGGTGACAGGTGACACTGAACCACGAACCAGAGGAAGACATAGGAGAGAAATCGTTGGAAGCCTATTGTGGGAATGAAGAACACCGACCCACCTTCAAGTTTGAGCATTTCTCCGACAATTCGAGGTAGGGGTTTTAAATTCTTGTTTATTTCAAATGAATTCTTGAACCCCTTTATCCTGCCTTGTGATTACGAGCTAACGCAGAGGGCGTGGGCTTAACGAACACAACCTAGACCCTCCGATATCTTGCTATCCTTGTGGCTCTATGGAAGACCGTCAGTGCGACGACACCGACCAACTATGAAGGAGGCCGTGCGCTGACGCACGCCGCAAGAGGAGGCCGTGACACAGAGCCGTGGTGGTCATTGGAGCGGCCAGCACCGGCCGACCACAGAGGTGGTGAGGTGCGCCGTTGCATGCTGCTGGTGAGCAAAGGGCCGTGACTCATCAGCCACGAAAAATAGAGGAGGCAAACAGCACAACGGCCAGCCATGGAAAGGGAGGCGGCACAACCACCATGCCGCCGACGAGCGGGAGGCGGCGTGAACAGCACACCGTCGGTGAACAGAAGCCACGACCGAAGCCGCGGTGGAGGATGAAGTCGCGCTTCTTATGGGTTCTGTGACGACTAAGAGGCCCCCACGTGGCACCGCCACTTTGAAAACCGAATGACCTCTGGGCCGTTCGAGAGACCAGGGGGTCACACCCCCCACGCCGGCTTGAGAGGACCCCATAGCGGGCCACGCTCCCCCTCGAATCGGACCGCACCCCCCTTGGGGCGGGCCGTGATCCCCCTCGGACCGGACTGCGACCCACCTCGGACTGGGCGGCGGCTCGTTTGGCCCAACCCAGCCCAGACCGGGTTGGGCTGGATTAGTCCAACAGGGTCGGACCGGACCCTGGCCCAACCGGGCCCATAAACTTTTAAAGGGCCATAACATGGGAACTGGGCGTCCGTTTGACAAACTGTCTGTGGCGTTGGGACCCTTGGATAGAGATGATCATTTTTGGT
Source organism: Viscum album (assembly GCA_963277665.1). NCBI lineage: Eukaryota > Viridiplantae > Streptophyta > Magnoliopsida > Santalales > Viscaceae > Viscum > Viscum album. The sequence continues at coordinate 1,224,256,009 of OY728148.1, forward strand.
ATACTCCACTTGAGTTTTGGAGAGAGTTTTAGTACAGTTGGGTTGGATCTAACCCAAATCCAATTGGCCCCCCGGAGCTAAAACGCTTATAACTCACAGACCGGGCGTCCGATTGACGCACCGTCTGTCGCGTTGGAACCCTTAAGACATGGTGGTACTTTGGGTTACTAATTTTTGGAACTTAGTAGTGGTAGAGGTACAACTGATATCTCGAGTGGTAGACTCTATGGAACTTGAGTGCACTGGGTGCGAGGAATCCAGTGGCTGGTACTGAGGTAGAGGTTGGAGACAGATCATACAGAGGTTAGTACCAAGAGATCCTGTGTGGGTCAGCACCTAGAGATCCTGTGTGGATCATCACCTAGCGGTCCTATGTGGATGAGCACCTCATGACCCGATAAGGACTAACCTTAGATAATCCCATCATGGTTCAACGATATACTGATCCTGGGCGGATCAAATCCTGTGTGGGTTATTGCGGGGGTTAGTTACCTATCGATCCTGGGTGGATCAGATCCTATGTGGGTAATTGCGGGGGTTAGTTATTTATCAATCCTATGTGGGTTAGACTCCGTATGGTCAACAGCAGTGCCTCTTGATAGAGTAATATGATCTAGCTTCACGACTAATCATCTTTACTTTTATACTTCACTGAAAACCTAGTTTGAGCTGAGACTATAATTGAGTTGTGTCTATTGATTTGTGCTTTGTGATTGAGATCATGCTTTGTGGTTTTCCTTATGGAATTATGAGAGACCTTTGGTGGTCTCGGGGTCCCTACTGAGTATTGTTATACTTACCCCTGCACGGGCTTCACCCGCACCTTGTTGTGTGTTGTGCAGACGACGAGCAGCTGGGCTGAGACTTGAGGGAGCCAGGACCAGGCGGTACACAGAGGAGACGGGCTGACGTGGAGTGTTGTGGAGACGATCTGTACTTACCCTTTAGGTAGGATCCTCGGTGGATGATCCAGGAGTTGTTTTGTACTTTTCAGTTGTATTTTTACCTTTCTGTTGTACTTGTACTTTACAGTTGGGCTTGTATTTCCGACCCCTTTACTTTCAGCACTCTTTTCACTATAGCAGTTACTTTGTGGTTACATCCTAGTTTTTTTCTAGTCTGTGTGGTTGCTTCTTGTTTTTCTCTTGGACTGTGTGTCTATACAGGTTAAAAAGGCAATGCCTTTCTATTTTAGGGATATGCCTTTCCGGTGCAAGTCGCTAGCCCCTGGCCTATGGAAGGCGGGCTTGGGGTAGTCCCAACACGGTCCCCAAGGGACGAGTCATGAAATCTTTAATGAAAAAATTACCACTGCTAAATCCAAATCATGAGTTGGGTAATATTATCATAAATATTCAACTGTCATGAGGAAACAACTATAACCATTTTATTTTTCACAAGAACAAATCCCAATCCCTTATTGGATGCATCACTATAAATTAGAAACACTTATCAACTATATGGTAGTGTAAGGATAGGTTCACTAACCCACCTTCTCTTCAATTCCTTGAAATTTTACTCACATTCATCTGTCCATAGGAACTTGACACCTTTCAAAGTTAACATGGTCAGAGGATTAGATAGTTATGAGAAATTATCCACAAACCATCTATAATATTTAGTTAAACCAAGAAAGCGATGGATCTCAGTCACTGTGGTTGGTCTAGGCCAACTTTCAATAGCCTCTATCTTTGATGGATGTACTACTATACCATCTTATGAGATTATGTGAGAAAAACATTAATCCTTTTTTAGACAAAATTCAAACTTTGTAAAATTTTCATTCAAATTCTCCTTCCTTAGGGTCTTTAGTGCAATTCTAAAGTGATCTTGATGCCCTTACTTTCTCTTTGAATATATACGAATATCATCTATGAAGACTACCACAAAATGGATGAGCTAATCTCTAAAGACACTATTCATTAAATCCATGATGATAGAAGGGGAATTTGAAAAACCGAAAGGTACAACTATATATTCATAGTGACCACACCTTATATGGAACATCGTCTTGGGTATATCATCTTTCTTGACTCTCAATTGATGATATCCAAAATGATGGCCAATCTTGGAAAAGTATTGAGCTCCAGGTAGTTAATCAAACAAGTCATCAATACCGGGAAGATGATACTTGTTCATGAATGTGATCTGGTTCAAATCCTAATAATCAATGAAGTGTTGAATTGATCCATCTTTATTTTTCACAAAAAGAACTGATGAACCCCAAGGTTACACACTTGTACAAATGAATCCCTTATCAAGGTTTTCTTGGAGCTTTTTCATTAATTCTTGCAACTCATTCGGGATGATTCTATAAAGAGTCTTTAAAATTGGTTTGGAACTAGTTATAAGTTCTATTGAGAACTCAACTTCACATTTTGGTGGAATACTAGGAAAATATTTTGGAAATACATCCACAAAATCTTGAAAAATAGGCATATCATCAGGGTTGATATTCTACCCAGTAATTTTAGATAAAAAACCTTTTGAATGCGGATTTAGACCCATACAATAGATGAAATATCCATAGAAAGTTCATAATTGTTGTCACATTGATGAATGATCATAGCAGGGTTTGAAATATCAAACATAACTTCCCTTACTTGAAAATAGATGTGGGATTTACACAGAGAAATAAAATCCATTCCTAGGATGGCATCAAATTCAACCAAAGGAAGAATGAAAAGATTTTCAGTAATCACATTCCCACAAACTTCTATCGGAGAGGAATCATAGACATGAGATGTAATCATCATACTATCAGGGGTCTGTGATAATAATTCTACCTCTAATTTTTTTGGAGGAATCTTAGCACCCTTAGAAATTTCTTTAGATATAAAAGAGTGGGTAGATCCAGAATGAAATATGACATTAGCAGTTATAGAGTGGATGGTAAGTGTACCTTTCATCACATCGTTATCACACCCCTCATCAAAAATAGTAATTGCATGTGATTTCCCCTTTTCCCTCGGCTTAAGTGGTTGCTGATGTAGATCATCATCACCAGCCCTTGGGTTTGGGTAGTAGGTAACATAATGGACATTCTCCTTACACATGAATCACTGAATCATGGGAGGTGAATTATGTGTGGATTTTTATCCATTTTAATTTTGATCTAACTTATTCCCATCACTTCAGTAATCAATTGCCTGGTGACCTTCCTTTCCACACATAAAACATTTATTATACCCCTTATGTAATTTCTCCATGATTCTTCCCACACTTATAGAATAAAGGAAAATTCATCCTCTTTTCTCTATGGTTCTTAGAGTTTCCTTTAAACTCCATCTTCTTCTTATTGTCAAAGCCATGAGATTGATACGTGACTCCAACCTCCATTTCAACCGTGATTTCACAATGAACAATCTCTTAGTAGTTACTAAATAATCTTATGGACAACTCCATTTTGAGACTTGGATTTATTCCACCAAATAAACTAGAAACATTACTTTTAGGTTGGATAATAATTCCTAAAGAGTACCTCACAAGTCTTTTGAAATTAGCCTCATAGATACCTACAAATTCATCATCCCTTTGCTTCAACTCAAGGAACTCTTTCTCCATATAGGTACGATGAATTTGAGGAATTTACATATTGAAAAATAAGTTCATTAACTTTTACCAAACCATGGATTCAATATCATCATGATGCCTCATATTCTTAGTTATAGTCCACCATTGATCATATTCTCCTTCTAACTAATAAGTATCTGGAATAAATTTCTCAAGATCTGTACACTGAAGAATAGAGAATAAATTTTTAGTGGTACTAATCCATTGTTCAGCAATAAGTGGATCAAAAGAACCTTTGAAAGATGGTGGAAAATACCTCATTAAAGTCTCAACATAATGTTGTTCCCTTTGCTCATTTTTAAGTCCACTATGATTCATAGCATAAGAAATATTTATGATCATAACTAGAATATTTTATATTAATTCTCCCATAGCATTCTGTTCCTCAGGAGGACAATCATTGCATTGTCCATCACAATCACCATTAACGTGGCTCCTTCAAGTTCCATCCATTAACTAAAACTAAAACCATAGATTAATAAATAGTTATCATAATGAGGAACCACGCAATCAAGATAAATCACTTATAGGATGTCAAACTTATGAAACCTTCCTTAATCTATGACACTATAGTTTTATTCGGAGTTATTCATGGCCAAACTATATTTAAATATATTATAGTGGTTCACAAAGATTTTGTAAATTCCCAAAGCATATCCCCTGGGAGTGTCAAACTAGGTGTGCAATAAGGTCTGTTGTCATGTACCAGATTACCTTGAATCGAGCCCAAAACATATTTTCAGAGTTGTTACACCTAGGTACATCAGTTCCAGAGCCACATCCACTTTTAGTGTCCATACATGGATGTATTTCTTGGAAACCACTCACTATATAATTCACCAATATTCCAAGATATGTTCCTATACTCTGACTCATCCCTATACTTATCTGTGGACATGTTCTTTGGGTTCTCACCATGGTTTTCTCATCCTTGTTTACAAAGGATAACTAAAATTTTCCTCTGATATAAACTATAGAAAACCATGCTTTACAAACATTAACATTACATAAATTTTGTAAAATACTTACACATTATACAAACAAACACAATAATACCATACTATTATAGTTCCTTTGGAAACATAGATACATAAACACTGGTATAGAAATGAGCTAAATTATCTCCCACTAGGTTCTTCTTGACTATCACCCTTCTTAGACACCTGAAATATAATACATATCTTCACAACCTTAGGAGGGAAACATAAAATGGTGTGAGCTCAAATTCTCTGTAAGGGTAAAGAAGGGATACATGTAAGCATAATCCCAAGCATAAGGTTATGAGAACATTATCATGAAAATAGAAGATTATACCCCGCATATCAATGATCATAACACAGATCATGGAATAAAGATTGTCAATTTATAAGGCATGAATAATAATGAAATAAAGAGAATAATCCATGGAAGAATAACATAGGAGTAAGACATGGAATTTTGGAAAACACATAAGCATATAATGATTTCTATATTAGCCAAAGAATTACTACCAAGACCATCTTAATAGTCACGGTTCATTTCCATGGCCATCATATTAGCACGAGTTCACTCCTCATACCATCATAGTGGTAATGGTTCACACCTATGGCCATATTTATAGTCGTGTTTCACTCCCAATACCATATTAGTAGCATGAGTTCACTCCTCATAAAATCATAGTCTATCTCATGATATTTAAAACATTACCTAATTCATTGGAGGGAGATATAGGTCCCAGTTGTAACATAATGAAATCATACATACATGCACCAAAAAATCAAAAATGAACATATCATAGAACTTTAAATTAAATGGGTATCATAAACATGTAAAAATATCATAACCTGTGGAAAGATTCAGGTTTTATAATCATTTCATCGTAAACATAACCTATGAAAAGAAGCAGTTTTAAAAAGCATGTAACATATGAAAGAGAAACCAGTTTCATAACATCATGTCATTAAAACATAATCCATTCAAAGAAACAATATGAATGGAAACATTGAATAATATCCCCATAAAGGTATGATCAATACTAATGGATGTTATCTTAGATGGGATTTTTTTTAAAGATCTTTTAAAACATTTCTTGAAGAAACTATCCTTTCTTCTTTGAAAAATTATTTTTGAACATAAAACCATTTGAAAATTTTTTTCATTGAAAATAGATTTTAAAACATATAAATTAATCTTTTAAAACAATGAAAAAATTTAAAATCCATTTTTACTTGATAATTATCTTCAATGATCTTTTGAAAACATATTTGAAAACATGGTTTTTGAAAACAATAGATTTCCGACCAAAGAGAGAGGTGGTTAGATTTTATTGAAAACATTATCTTAAGTAAAAAATAGTGAAAAAATGGTACTAAAAAATGAGGATATATTTAATAAATATAGGATAATAAAACTCATTAAAATTATTGAATGATGGATCATAATATTTCATCAAAGGAGGCATAAATATAAACAATCTCGACGTAAACGAGAAGATTGTCTCAAAAAACTCTTATAAATTGTAGAACTGGGATCATATTCTCAATGTAAGTAAAGGAAATTACATGAAGCTTAATATATCATAAAAATAAGGAAAAAATGTAATTATATACACATCAAAGAATATTTTAGATGCATAATAAAAAAGGAGTCTCAATGAAGGAAAATTGAGACAAAACCGTTTTACCGATTTGGTAACTTCTAAAAGTTGAAACCCATGAAAGAAGGATCATAGAATGGATATGTTAATACACATAAATTTAATTATAGGATACATAGAATATAGTTATGGGAATTATATACACCACACAGAAGGAAAGAGTGTCGAACATAGCTTGTATCTCACAGAAATTAATAGTGAGATGAAAATATCCTTACCCTGTGTCTTGACTATCTCCATACTTGTAAAATATTCCTGTATAATAAATATAAGTTAATTATAAATCTTTTACAGGAGAATTTTATTATATATATGAAAATATATTATTTGATTATGACTTTATATTACCCACTTGTTAACGATTCTATGTTAAGATTTCATTTTGGGTAATATTCGCTTTGTTCTCCACATGTGACTTAATTTTTTATATCATTGATCCATATACTTATATCATGAATAAATAATTTATAAAATTATATTAATATCAGGTATATAAATTATAATTATATTATAATAATCTATATTATAATGAAGTATGTAATGGAATACACTGTTCATGGAGACGGTAAGTCGTACTTACGCATGAATGCTGTTTTCCATTTTTATTGTCGTATTGAAAGAACATATTTAAATGAAATATATATCATTATTAAATTATAATTAATATATTATATATATCATATAATTTCACTAAACCCATCCTTAATACATTCCATGTGGTGTGTGAATGAATCACAACGCTTTGAGGGAGAGGTAGTCCACACTTTCTCAAACAACATTATCGTATTAACACCAAATGGAAAGTAAAAATATGTGTGTTGTAAAAAAATAAATAAGGTTAAAGAAATAATAAATATAATATATTAAATATTTAAATATAGTTTCCATCATAATGGACACCATTATTGGTGGTAAATGAGAAATGAACAATCATCTTTCTGTGAGGCAGTAGTTCACCGTACACAGAAACAGTATGTTCAACATCTATTAGATGGAGGTGTGTATAAGTGTAGGTAATACCCATTGAATAAAAAAGTCATAGTATATGTAGGATACTGGTGTTTTCACACAATATGGTAATAAAGAGAGTGGATGGGGTGGATAAGGAAAATAAAGAAATGAATCTTGAGAGAATATGTTCCCTCTTAATCGGGTAACTTCTTTTGGTTTGTGCCAAAAGGATTATTAGAGAGGGTTTCTGCCCAAAGGGTGGATTCAAGGTCAAATGGATGATTTTTAGGAGGCTAATTGGGCAGATATAGGACTAACATAAAAGGTTTTAGAGGTATTAGGAATGGGTATAGGTTTTAGCCTTTTATAGGGAAGGAAAATGACTCATTTGGAATTTCTAGAAACAAGTTAGGTGTGCACATGTTCTTACCTAAAAAAGGACTTACCAGACCAACAAAACTCAATAATTTAAGGTTTATGGACAAAATATAGACAAAAAATGTGTTTTGAAAAAGTTTATAGTTCATTTGGGTCCGTAATTTTACGGTTTAGTCACTGATTTAGCTTAATATGGCCTTAACTACTATGATTAATTTTAATCACTTTTACTAATCATTTTGGTGAAAAATTAACATTTTATTTTTGAAATATAAATATTATAATAAATACAATGGTTTATGTTAGATTTTTTAAATTAAAATCGTTGAAGAGGAAATATTAAGATTTGTGCTAATCCCACAAACAAGATGAAATAACGAGGTTTTAAAGTAGGAAAACACTCAAAAGTTTATTAATATTTTACATTTAGTTTCAAAATTAAATTGATTATAATGAGTTAAATTATATTAATATATGTAATATTTATCTAATGTGACCTTAAAAAAATTTATAATATCATTAATTATTAATAATCAGTTATGAAAAAAGATAGTTTTTAACTAAAAAGCAATATTTTGACTATTCATCAAAAAATGAAGTTTCTCAGAAAAATCCCAAAATTTCACCCTATGCTAATTTTGACATTATGAATTAAAAAATGAAGTTTATTTTATCAAATTAAATTTCTAAATATGTTTAAAATTACTTTCATTATTTGAAGTAGTGCATCTGATAAAGCGATATTTTTTAAAAAAATGGACTTTACCAAAAATCAAATATTTTATTATCAATATGTTTAATTTATATAAAAAAATTATAAACAATATTTGAAAAGTAGTTATTAAAATTCGTGCTATATAGGTTATAATTATCTTATTTCAATAATATAAATAATAAAAAGATATGTTTCATAGAAACCTAGTGTTGCATGTATCATATGCCAACTCAGTGTTGCATGAATTGTACACCAAGTTGATGTTGTGTGTAATGTACACCAAGTCAGTTTTTTGTGTGAAATGAATATTAGAATTAGTTCATTGTATGATATAAATTAAAATTAAAATTTATTTGAAAAAAATAGGTCCGTAAAAACTTAGGGTGTTACAAGATGAGTATATCTCTGTGATTATGGGATTCTTTGTGGTGTTGTCACATATTTGGGTCAACACCCCTTGTGGACTAAGCTCACAAGTCATTTATAATCAGGGAAGGTTTGAGATAGTGTTTATCTCTCAATTACATTCCCTTTGGCTAGGTTGAGTGGATTGTTGCCTTTCATTTTCTCACTTTTCATTTGTGTTTTGGGGTGCATAATTAGTATTGATATACTCACCCCTACATGGGATTTGACCACACATATTGTTTCTTGTGATGGTTACAAGACTTTATAAGGAGTCCCATGAGGACCTGAGGTAGGTAGAGATTAGTGAGATAGACTGACTGAGGTGTTTACTAGAGAGAAAATGAGGAGCTTTCCGATACTGGAATTTGATAGCGATCCCCCCTTTTAAGCAAGTTGGATACTTTTATAGTTTTGGTGGGTGTGTGTTTTTCCATATTATGACTTTAATACTTCTTTTGTAATCTAGTTTTGGATAGATGTATGCATGAATTTTATTTTATAGCTGTATATATCTTTGTATTGATGAATCAAGGTGTTTCTAGTTTCATGTGTATATTTACCATAGAAAGGGCCTCCAATTTGTGTGATATGACTACTCGATGCTAATCACCAGTCCCTAGCCTACTGGAGGCAGGTTTGGGGAGTTTCATCTAGGGATTCTTTGGGTCTTTTCATGACACGAAAGGTATGATAGATTTTTCAAAAGGGGTTTTGGAAGATATCACAATGGAGTTTTGGAGGTGGTTTTAGGTGTGGTTTCATATGATGTTACATTAGGTGAAAGTTTGATATGTATATGTGACATTCAGTGTATGTGGGGTATTTTTAGAGAAGTGAAGTAAAAGGATGACCAAAATAATATGGTTTAGACCATGATGTGGTCTAGAATTATTTATATAACTACATAGTATGAGACACTATGGCATGGTGGTTGTAAAAGGCATTAAAATTTTGTACGATAATATTTGGTTAAACCTCCATATTTTACATCCTACTATCATAATCGGTTACATATCATTTTATGGTGAGTTTTAGATGTTTGATCATCATAGAAAATAATTAAAATTTTAAATGATTTTTATTTGGATAAATCCAACCATTCTATGTGAGTTAATAAATTTGGAATTTTTGTAATGCATACCATGGATACGATGAATTTATATGATTTTCATTAGTGAAAGTATTGAGTTTACAGCTCCCTTCTCTCTCGTCTTCCCCCTACATCTTCTAGATCTGCCTAGGGTTTCCTCCTGAAACCCTTTCCAATGGGTCGATGGAGTGCCTGAGCACCGCTTTTGTTCTTATTTTCCTTCTTCCCCTCTTTTATCCCCACCCTACCTTCTTCTAGCCTCTTTACGGGATCTTACCCCTTTTCTCCCTAGTGGCTTGTCCACACCTGTTTGGCTTCCTCTTTGGATTCTTCTTCGACAATGACCTCTTTGTTTTCTCGGGTTCTTGTGCTTGTTTTTTTTCATCATTTTCCTTAATGGGTGGGTCTAGGGCCCTATCCAAGGTTGTTGTTACTAAAGCATCTAACCACTCATCCTGTGCTCGAATCTATCATCCCTCTACAACACTCTAGGTTAGAGATAAAGCTATGGAATCATTGAGGTTCTGGGATTTTAGGTTTGTTAGTAGGGAATTTTCTGGAACTTACTAAGTTTGTGTGCCCTCTTTTTCTAGCCTCATCATAGTTGCTACATTCAGAGCCCTCATCAAGCCTTTATCTTCTCTAATCCCAAGTTTTGTTGCACCTCTCTATCGTGGAATGGGAGTAGTTGTACTGATGAGGATTTGGGATGTGCAGATCGGCAGTCGTCAGTGTTCATGGTGTAAGACCTTGACGATGGGTTTTATTTGTAATGGAATCAACAACGTTATAGATTGTTTTCTCAACTATTGGTTTGTTCGGTGGTTCTTCCTCTTTCCAACGATGAAGGTCTGTAGGGTTTTGATGATGAGGTTGTTTGTGTCTGTTTTTAGGTGCTTTTTTGGATTTGGTGGCATTTTTTTGGTTGTTCTCGATGGTACCGTTTCAATTTTTCTTTGATTTGATAAGATTGATTTGTTTTTGGTGGTCACCGGTTCATTGTGGGATGAAGACGACATGGTGGGATGGTTTTAGGTGTCTTCAATGAGCTTGGATGATCTCTGATGGGTGTGGTGGTTGAATGATGACGTCAAAAGTGGTGATGGGGGTGATGGATGGTGATGACTTGATGGTTAAAAAACCCGAGGTGGAACTTTGATCAAAGTGGAATGATGATGGGACAACACGCGGTCTGAGGATTGGTATGTTTTTTTTTGAAATTTTAATTTGGAACTTTTGTTGATGGCACACATTTTTGGATTCTGGGACGGCAGACTGTGCTGTTTGTTTTTATTGGATTAATCTATTAAGGTTTACACTTATCCATTAAAAGTGTTATTTGAAAATATAAAAATATGGATTGTGTGTAGTGGCCAATTTAAATTGGTGAAAACATATATATAGAGATACACCAGTTTTATGTGATATTTTGATTGTTATTACTATTCATGGCTGATATAATGAAGAACTCATTTCTCTTATAACCTTATAAAAGGTTCTTTTAGACCAAGTTAAGGATAGGGTCCCTTCATGAGCATCAGTGTATTCCCAATATCTGTGGACAATATAGGATGGATGAGTCCTTCAGCTACTACTTATGTGATATCAATCATCACTACATGAAATTTGGCCTACACACATTGGGATATATAAATTTGTTGGATTACCTATATTAATAGGTCAGCCAATGGTGACAGGAAAAGGAAAAATCTATTCATAGAGGACATAAGTCCACGGGTATCCAACATGTGGCTATATTGTTAAGTGGAAAAAATTATAGTACAAGAATAGAGAGGAAACAAGGTGGGAAGGCCATATGAAAATGATCCTTATTTCCCATGGCTATATTTGAGTAATAATGAATTCGAAATGAAAGAATAACATGTGAGTATTGTACTTTGATGGCCTAACCTAATCATGTAGGGAAACCACCCTATCACCACTTAAATAGACGCCCGTAGCAGAAACCCCTTTGATCAAAACACTATTTACATGAGCATTTGTTATTGTATTGGAAGAACCTCCCACAATGAAAAATTGAGTAAGCGAACATACAACTATGGATAGAGCCCCTCCCATCAAGTCCATATGGCTATGAGCATTTCTGCACGTGGTAGAAGCCTTCCCACTGATATCCTATGTCTACATATATTATGGACCGTGATGAAAACTCATACCATAGTGACCCCATATCCATGGAGATATGTCAATATAGAAGGTTCCACTCCAACTATAAATATTTCACTATAAGAATCTATGCCCATGGAGGAGGCCCTTCCTACTGATACCCTATCTCCATATCTGTATTTACTCATGGCTATAAATTCTTGAACAAAGAAATCTTGAAATTTTAAAAAATTATAATAATTATAATAAATAAATTTTTATTAATATATATATTTATATATATATTTTAAGTTACATATATATAAAATATTTTTTAGATGTGGGTTAAAATTGTTGTAATGTAATCACATGATCTTTTATTCATACTATGTTATCAGTTATTTTTAATAGTATGTATATCCAATGTTGGATACCCATGAATGTAAGTTATGATAGTATTTTCATGTTAATTATCTTCACACGAAAATATAACTATATAAATGGGAACTATCCATGTAAATATGCCTTCCTATAGTCAAGGATGATATTATTATGGTAATTGGAAATGGGATTACAACGACATACAGATACCCGTGGCTATAGAACCCTACTACCATGACCATCACTAATGGATAAAGGGTCATTCCTATCGATATTTGATCCTACTACCACAATTAGTACCCATGGCTATAAGAACATACCCATGGCTATAACCACATTACCAATCATCATAGAAATATTTTCCATGTGTCGAATTTCTATAGCATTACACTATGGTCATACACGTTAATCATGGACATAAACTATTTGTCTACTTGAGAAAGATCATTCAAAGATTATAGAGGTTTTATGATTAAGGTTAAAGGTACATTATTCTTATTTATTTTATTATTCACTTAAATTTTATAAATAGATTTTAGTATTATGGGTATTTTAGAGAAATTATTCTATTGGGTTTTCGGTTTTAGAAATCCCTACGAAACCTAGAAGGTTTTTAATTGTTTTACATGGAATGTGTCCCTCATATATTGTGTATTAATTTTTTATCTTAGTCCATATACCCTTCCATATTGGAATTAGTAGTGAGGTGACACTGCCAACCATTTGACTGACTTAGGTAGGGTTTCGATGGGATAATGTTAAGTCATTAGGAGACTATATGCAATCTTTAACATATCAATGGTTTCATTAAATTATATATTCTATGATATTTATACACCATAAAAAATTATATCATTTCATCCACCATGATATAAACTAATCATATTCTCATAAATATAGTTATTGGGATCTTATAGGAAAAATGAAAAATAAAGGAAGTGATATCAAATGTTTAGTGAATGTGTTAAAAAAATGTTCACATATATCATAACATAACTATGATATATGCAATATGTAATTAATATATAATAAATATAATGCCTTTTAAATACATAACATGATAAATGTTGGAGAAATGTTGGTCACTACAAGATTACAATCAATAAATTATCAAAATAAAATAATATAATCATTGTCGAAACTATAATTATGTTATATGTAATATTTCATAAAATTTATTAATGAATTTGAGGACTAAATAATTTAAAAATATAATTATGACATACCCTAATTATAACACAAAACATCAAGAAATTATGGTGTTTTTTAAGGTTTTCATAAATGGGTTACTTAGGAATCAATATATAAATAATCATGCATTAATAAAGTATTTATATCTCACACATCAAAATAAATCAATAGTTTAACTATTCATTTATAAGAGGATTGTTAAAATATACTTAGAAATCACATATTTTCCCTATTTTTATTTAATTTCATTATTTAGTTATCATATAATATTATTATATTTAGGGGAAATGTTCATATTTTATATTTCTAGGTTAAATAATTTTTTTAATCATATAACTTTCTAAACTTTTTAATTTCATTTGTTACATTCAATAATAAATAATTAAGATAAATCCTACTTTCATTTGTGTAGGTTTTGAATAATTTTTTGTTGATGGTTTTAAATGATATAATTCATGAATTTGGATACCCATGTTTATTTAATTTAGGAGTCAAAATATTTTATCATGATATATAATACTGATATTATTACACATATACAAAGCACTATTAAGATAGGTTATGTCAATGGGCATGAAAAAGTGGAAACAGAGCATGAATTCATTTCAAAAATGTAGTTACCTAATATTGATGCCTCCAATGACCAATAATCATTTAAAAATTTGTTATTTCATTATCTATTATTACATCATAGAAAACTATATTGTAAGTTACCTTTTACTTGGAAGATATCCTCTAAAACCCTCAAATATGAAATAGAAGTTCAAAACATCTAAAACTGAAAACACTGGATGTCAATAACTAAAATCCGACACTATGCTCCAAAAAAACTGCACAAATCACATCACAATGTGAAAACAACTTCTCCATAATAATGAATATAAGGAAAAACATATAATAGGAACAAAAACAAACAAAAATTACATTGTTTGAGAATTACCCAACTCTATGAGTGGAACATTGAAACATTTATATTAAAGAGAAAAATTCCAAGATACAAGAGCCTTAAATTAGAAAACTCTCCATATAAATATAAGAATACTTATAAATTGTTCAATAATGCATATAAGTTACCAAACACACAAAATTTTAGAATATTTCAACAAATTTCACAAGTTCCACCTCCATCCAATTTTTTTGGACAATTATTTTCTATCAATGAAACCACTAATAGATTATTGATTGCATCCACTCAAATTATAGATTTTAGTGAATCATTAATTCATTATAACTAATTCATTATATTTTTCCCAATATCTATAATTTTACTACTTTATAACACATGGTTTTGGTCACCTTGGTTCTCCTTCACTCGACCCCCAACTAATTTTTTATCAGAAATTTCAGAATAACTCAATTAAAGTTTTTTTCCACAAATCTAAAAAACAATTTATTCAAAAATAGTCATAAAAATATACCAATTAAAGACTAATTTCCAAGAATAATTATGTCCTATAAATCAATTCCATCCATTATCTCTTCCTCCCATACACACTAGTAGTAAGGTTTTCCACTATGATCCTGGTTGTCAAAGCCCCACTAAAGTGCAACACAACCCCAAAATTTCTCATACTATAAACATTTTCAACTACTCCATTATATTCCAACATCCATAAACCATTATATGTCTATAAATATACCCTATAAAAATTTCTATATGAATTTACAATTTAATAGAATATTCTTTTTCAAAGTGTGTGATAATGAATACTTCATAATAATAACCATGATATAAATTTTATATAATAACTCACATTTTATTAACTTCTTTTATATTCCCTAACAACCTCTATATCTATATAAAACACTTATAACTATTAGATAACCTTTTTAGATAAGGACATAAACCCTGAAATGGTAACATAAAAATTATTAAAAAGTGTAAGATTGTTTCATCCAAGGTACTAACCATACACCTAGGATGATTTTCCAAAGTAATCATGTATTCTCCTTGGGTAAGTATTTTGGTTCACAAAAAAACACTATTGAAATGTCACCAACACACCAAACCCTATCATGTAGCTTCAATTATGTCAATTTACTTGTGTATATAACTTCTTTATTTTATGGGAAACCTTTGATTACCATCAATGATGTTACCTAGTCTTAATCCTTTACATAAAATAGACCCTGACGAGTCTTAATTATGTATACATGAACACTTGAAGTTTTTCCACCTGATAAAATGAAAATTTGTATGCCTTCGTCTCTAAAAACCCTTTTAGTAGTCTAATTGATTAAAAATATATAAAAATTAACTAGAATATAGAGTAATTATGTATTTTTAGGTTTTATCAAATTTAAAATATCACGAGGCACCCTGTCATCCCAAAGTTATCCAAGACTTAGGTGAAAGACACCTCACTTGATGATACACTTGGGATCCACTCTCCCAAGTTATATATTGAGGCCTATGTACTTTGGAAAAATATATAGTAGTAATTATATTAGGTATATCACTCCACCCTACCTTTAATAGAGATCCATGTTCTTCCATATCCATATAACTAGGATGAATACACACACATTCGTCCATATTAGGATGAACCATTACCCAATAAAAATACATGGGTTTCACATCCTCCCTCCATTATGACTAGGGAAACTGATTTTCCTTTTCCAACACCATGTTTCCCACTTATCCCTACCAAATATCAATAGGGATACCATTTCTTCTTATCTATCACCAAGGTGAACTCTTCTCCCTATCATAATACTATGGATCTATACCGACCCTACCTTGTGACTGGGGTAACACTTCATCCTACTCTACAAATTAGGTTAAACCCTCAATCATGTCTTCATAGTTGGATCCATAATTTATCCTATATTCTAAAAAGTCCAAACAATTTACCTTTCTCAATAGTAGCCTTTCTCAATAGTAGGGTGTCATATTTGTCTTGGTATCCTAATTGGAGAAATATTTGTCTAGTATCTTAGACCAGTCCTATATAAAGACCACATGGGAACCTCATACACTATGGTTTTAAAAAAATGATAATAATATTTCTAAAAATACCTATTAAACATTCATTATCAATCATATACTCAATATCAAGTTCTATTTCCTCAGACTTCCTCTATTACTTATTCAATTAAATGAATCTATTATTCACACCAGCATGCACCCCATAAAAAATGTATTTCATTTTAAAAAGAACATTTTACTACTTCTATATACATTATGGTCCCCTTATAGGATTATAAATCATTTATCCCATTGATAATTTGGGCCCTCATCATTGATACACCGGTGAGATCTCTTTAGATACTTGGTTCTAAACTTGGCTAGATCATATCCTCTATTTAATCCACCTAGACACCCTATAAGGATTCTAAGTCCAATCAATGATATAAGGATAGAGAAACATCCTTAGGTGGGATACTTATTAGTTTTTTCTAAGTATAGGCTATGAAAAATTTGACTAATCATCAATTCCCCCCTCATAGGGATATATTTTCCATGCTTGTAGTTATCATTCTATCCAATATTTAGTCAGTAGGAGGTAGATGAATTCATGGTCCTCCTATATATGTGTAAGCCACAAACAATAATTAAATTGACTCATATAAGGTGTAATACCTGAAATATACCCATAAAATGATCCACACACTAGGACAAAAATATCCAAGTAGAATCTATTTAATCCCTAGACATATCCTTGTTTCTTCCAAGAACAATATATATTGTCCATGTGTAAGTGCCAACTCATTAAAAAATTATCTGTCTCCTCTCTAAGTCATTTCAATTAAAGATTAATGTTACCAAAAAATATATATCTAGGTTTATGTCATTCATAATTACTAACTCATTCATCAAAGGGACATATCCTTAATGATTTATTTCTTTCAAAGGTTAATATTCCCTACAATCTAGATACCTATGAGCCTCCCATGAATAATCCCTAACTGATACCTCAAAGTTCCATATTACCTACTACCTATCATTCCCTAAAGTGATATATCCTTTAATATGTGAACCAAAATGGTTTACCCATGAATAATCCTAAATTAATCATTTGTTTTCATATATTTTACAACATCATTTTCCTTGCTACATGATTCTAACTACACGGTATAGTTCTATCACATGATCACAAACCATGCAACCTCAACAACTTGGGATTTGATTCATGTATTCCATGATATGTAGGAATCCTAAAAAAAATTTAATCATAGAACCCCATAGTTCATGGATACATGAAAATAAAAGGACATTCACTTTTTCATGTCTACAAGACCCTAAAAAAGAACCACATTGGTCCACTATGTATAACGTCAAAAGGTACAATGTATCCTTTTTAGTGGTACCAAAATAAATTTTTTTATTCACTTCATAAGGATATATTGGAATCTTGTCTTATGGGTTTAATATAACCTCAACTAAACCTACCACCTCTAAAGATATTGATAAACATTAGAGTTTCAAATTGCGTGGATTTACAACATATCATCACTAACAAGTAAAATAAACATAGTTAACCTCTAGAACATGTATATGTTCACATAAACACATGGAATCCATCAAATCATTAAATACTTTGTAACTAGTCCCATTATGGTATTTGGAAATGATTCATGAACATATCTTGAATTTATAATAGATTCCTAGAGTAATAAACAATTCCCACCCTTAGGTTGAGTAGATCCTAAAATCCTATCATATTGAATGATTCAAACACAAAGTGTCATTGGAAAATCTATAACCACTTATTACCATTGGAATGTAGTCCTATTTTGTATTAAAAGAAATGTAGTACAATTGTGTAATGAAAAAAAATTACAACTCATTTTCCTCATCCCTTGACACACAAAATAAATAAAGAATAAAAAAAATAAACAAATGTGTGAGAAACATTTGGAGGTCAAAGTCAAATTTCTCTATTGGAAACAAAATGGAATACATGATATGACTTCTTTACCCATTCAAGTGATCAATCATCGGTTATTAAAATATAATTCTAGATTTATAGGTTTTTTGTTTCTTGTTTTTGATCCTTTTAATAGTCTCAATAACCTTAAGCCTCTCAAGAATATCAGGTATTTCATGAAATTTAGTGAGTCCTATAGTGTTCCATTTAATACAAATAGTATCATTATGCTAGACCTATCTTCATGAAATTATAATTGTGTAAACTAGCGTCCAATTGTATTATCCTCAAGATAATACAAGCCACCCCCTAAAGAACTTCTTATATGAATCAGCAGTAATGAGAGATGTGGCCCCACAACATGATAGAAGATTTTCTCTAACCAAAGATCTCTAATGATAGGAGACCAATGAGCTCATAAAGGAGTACCATCTCAATATATAAATCACAACATTAAAGAAAAAATATGTAGAACTATATGAGATGAATCACCCCATTCATCTTATTAATGATACAGTGTAGAAGATAATGTGGCTTATATAGCCATGTACATCCATTTTGGGAGCATTTTTTGAGAGTGTGATGATTTCCATTTATTTTACCTTGATTTTGTGGTGGTATATATCATCAAAATAACTACCAATACTAAAGATATTCCCTATATGGATCCTGATATTATCCTCAAATTTAAAAAATTTCATAATGAAGCTTCTCCTTAGGAACTCACTAAGAGGATTCCATGGAGAAATTGAACATGACCACCTAGAACAAGGTACTCAAGGGAAGGTATCTTTGAGGGTATAGAATCTTTATATGAAGGGTCTAGAACTATATTAATTTCCCCATTGAATATGAATATAATCATATCATGTTTGAAATAAAATAGTAAAACCATATCCCAAATCACTATCAATAAACCTTCCAACATATCCTAGAATCCCCAAAATGGGAATGTCATCACATTCTGATATCCACTAAGGTATATTCTCATGTTCCTGTTGTATTTTGTTGATATATCCTAAAATCTACATAGAAGTAGGTTCATATACCCAATATCAATTTGGAGTATCTTTATAGAATCATAGTGATGAAATAAGATAAGTAAAGGGTTATATACCTACATCTATTAGAGTTCATTGGAAAGTCATAGTAACAAATTTAGGGTAGGAATTTATCTCTTCCACTACTAAAAGGGTTCATCAATATATTCTAGTAGTCCCATGAGAGAAAAATCATATATTTTATCCCATAATAAGAGATTATTAATATATTATAAAAATAACTCTATTGTAGTATCACATCCCTACTCACTCCATAGCTATTCAATAGTATGATCCATCAATAATATTTGTTCAATATTACACTCATACAAAGGAATGTGAATCCTAATAACATATCATTATGGAAACCATTGAAGGTAGGGATTATATTCTTGAAATAACCTAAGAGGCCTATTGAAATATTAATATTATGATTGAATATAATGAATGGGATCATAGACCCATAACTACCAATGCTTGGAAGGCACTCCAATTATAACCTAAGAGGTCTATTAACATATTTTTTCAAAAGATAGAGGTTACTTGGTAGGATTCGTATACCTGACTATTGTTTCCCAAATTCCACGACTCCAATTAGGATAAATGTTTTTACCCTTGTCACCATCTATGAATATCCAGAAGGTATCATAAAGGGAAACAACATATTTTGACAAAAATAGAGGTTAACTGGTAAGATTACTATACCGGAAAGTCGTTTCTCACACTGTGTGACTCCAATCAAGATCAATGTTTCGACCCTTGTCAAAAATATATAAAGATAAATAAGGCCTCATGAAGGTAGTCAGATAACCCTAAGGTAAGAACATATGCTTTCCCTAATAAACATTGTCATTATTGATCCCATTAAACACATTTCAATAGTATATCAAGAATCATTGGTCTCCTCATCTATGGTAATAGTTAGTAGTGTCCACATAGGTAATCCTTGTGGTATAGACATTAAAACCTAAAAGGGTACTCCATAAAGTACCAAATATGGTGGTTTTCCCTTTAGTAATATACATATTGAAAATGGATATCCTCCATATATTACATGTTGTAGACATCTCCCCCATTAGGAAGATCGACATGGATATAGTTCCCCCCTTTTCCAACATGTCAATAGATGGTAACCCTATAGTTCCTCCCATGGAATCAAATATAGTAACCATGGATGTCCTCCATATGGTACTAATTGTGAAGGTACTCCCAATAATGAAATTCCTTCTCAGTAAAAAGCTCATTCCTATACCAACACTAATATGATATTTCCCTCATATAAACAAGAAATAAAAAACTAATGGTAACTTATTCCAAGAAACTCATTTCAAATAGGTTAAATCTCATTCTAACCAAATGATTAGTATGAGGTGAAGGTCATAGATTTCACCTAACTTATATAAATTACCCTCTTATAAAATATATAATGTTCCTTAATGAAATTTATTAAACTTATAATATAGTAGGGAAACAACTACTATGCCCGTATTAGGATGAGGAATCCATCTATAAGGATGAAGAGAATGTCATGGTAATATGTACATAGAAATGTGATGACAACATACCTATCTTATTTTAGAACATAACCACTCCTTAGTTTGGAATTCCATTTACATCAATAGTAAAATTCATACCATAATTATGATAGAATCTGTATCAATATCTCAACCATCTCATGGAAGGGAATATACCCTATAGGGAATATTCTAACCACATAAAGATGATGAGAGGGCTCTAATTTTCTATTTATTTCTCCAAATTATTAGTGGATAAAGTTTATTTAGTGATAAAGGATTTGGATAATCTCAAAAAATCATGCCTTTACAACATAGATACCCTCAGCCAGATAACTTTGGATGCTCTACCAAATGTTCACCATAGGTATTGGGGAGTGTTCATGGTTATATACTTTACCCTAATTATTAGTAATCCTACTCTGCTAGGGTGAAAAATATGTAAATTCATTTCTCTAGGCTTTGAATTTTGAATAGCATCTATGTAAACTAGTTAGTCTATACAAAAAAATATCATTACTCCTAAATCTAAAAAATAACATATTCAGTAGGAGTGACCCATTAAAAGGATCTTACATCAAGTAACCAAGAAGGTTGAACATGTATCTCATCTAAGGGAATCCAAGTCAACAATCATTGGGATGTTCAAATTGGATTGTAGATATCACCTTAAAAAGGAATATTATATATCACATATTCATTTGAAGGATAAATAAATTAGTTAAAACTCATAAACAACCACATCTATTGTAGTTTAGGAGAAACTGCATCCCACAGGTCCATGTAAATTTTTACCAACATGATCAAATTTGGGATCATAAATGATGAAAAATAACCATGATATGATAGTAGTGGAATAAATTAAACCCCTATCAATTGGGATGTGATCATTTATATTACCTAATCTACCATAAAGAAATGTTTTATTCACCAAGATGGGGTATAATCCACTAGAAACAACCTCATAGTTACTACTCTTATGTGATCTATCTCTATTATTAGTGGAGTGCTCATTGAAATTCATTAGAGGTTATCTTAATGTTTCCATCCATCAAGGAGGGTATCCGTAGTTTTATCAAGGTTGTAAAAAAAAATGGCCCACAATAAAGGTGAATGCTATAGACAATGAAAATCTACCCTCTATATATATATATTCTAAGGGATATGAATCCCCTAACCTCTCTAAATAGGCCGAGAATACGATTCATGTTATGAAATATATGTTTTTAAGTTTCATTGGAATTAGAATTATAAATAATTCTTAGATCAACCTTGATGTATAAGGACATAGTGAAGAGACATCCACCTGATACTTGTTCCACATCGACGAAGAAGGGGTGAACACTTAGAATCATATGCAATATTAGAATCTCAGAGATCTTATAAATTCTCAGCTACTTCATACTCATCATGATTCAGCCAAAGGTAAAGGTATTGTTATGGATGCATTAAGATCGTACCCACCTTGTGATGGATTTCAAAAATTTTGAATTTAGGAAAGGTATTCTCGGTATAATGATGTGATGGAAGAATGGAAACAATTCTATACTAATATGATCTGAGGAAATATTCCTACAGAGTACAATTATAAGAAAGTGGATAAAGTCACTACTCTTATACATATTCAATGATAATGGTATTATCAACTAGTAATAGAAAATTATAACCACCAAAGAGAGTCTACATCCTGGACGTCAGTGTATCTAAACCTCGTGGTTGAAGAGTATCTAGAAATTCCTTAACCAGGGAAGCCAAATACATTTAAATCAAGATACAATAGGCTAGATTAAACCTTATATCAATATATTTCACAAGTTATCAGATCTTATCAAGATTTTTCCATGGATCCCACTAGGGAATTAACCTAGGTGACCTTTCCACCAGATATCCTTAACTATATAGAGTTCCTTTCTTGTAAAATAAAATCTATAGAGGTTCCACATGCACTATACCCACAATGGGAAATATGATCCATAAATGGATGAATATACTCTTCCTCATCTTAATTTTTAGAATCATATTTTTCATATCTTCAATGGAATGTAAGACACATATATGTACCACACACACTTAATGTCTCTATATGGTAGCATAATTAGAAAATTAATGAAATATGAAGCAACATAGACCAATTAATTTTTCCAAAACATGGAAGGAACAACATTTGTCTAGTATTGAAATATAATCACATGATATAGTAGCCAAAATAAATATCTAAAATGATATTTCCTTATTATTTCACCTCAATGATAAGGAAATAAATTATTGTTAACCAGTCAAATAGAAAATAACATGAAAATAAAAGGTCCTTAGACATTATAACCACATGAAAGAAAAAAATAAACCCTAAATATATAGCTTCATTAGGATAAGATACTAGAGGTTTGTATAGAGAATCTTTATAATGAACTATAGAAACTATTCATTACATTGAAGTACCATAGTGGTTTCTAAGAGTTTTCATTAGTCATAAATTTCTAGAGTATTACATATGATTTTCCAAGGTTAAGATTAGGAAAACATCATCGAAAAAATGAAAGAATATTGGAAGAGAGATGACCTAAACAATTATAAAAAAAAACTACATCAATGATAACTCGATAATTCAGGACCAAAAAATATCACATGGTTCACCCCCAAAATAATATAATCAGTAAAAGTAATGACCTCATCTTGATGAAAGGTGTGATCATCTTGACATGAAGTACATGACTAGAGGAATAAAACATATTCATTTACAAGAGAAAAGGTTTTTAATAATATTATCCCATCCATGGATAAAAATAGATTTAAATTTATTGAGGTTAATAATACCAATGATGTTGGTCAAAATAACCACCATGATTACTACTTATTTAATCAGATTCTGAGAAATAATATCAAATATTTTTTGTTTTCAAGGATATAATCCATAATATTATTGATTCCTAGAAGGTTAATATATGAAAAACCATGGAAAATGTTACCCTTAATTCATACATTGATAGAAAAAATAAAGGATAATGGAAGTATATAATGAGTAGGTTTCTATAGATTCTTGATTACTGGATGATAGGGAAACCAGTAAATTTGTCCTACACAATTCTAAAGGTGTGACTGAATAGCTTGGTGTGACCTTAGATCCCCCTGAAATAAAAAATATGAAATATTGATCATTTAAGTAATCTATGATTCAATGAAATCATCATTTAAAATAGAATAAATAGTTGGAGGATTACTTACCATTACCTTTTCTAGTTCATAATCTCTCAGATTAATTTCCAACAACATTTTAAGGAAAAAAAATTTCCCTCTAAAAGAGACAATAGGTTCAACCCCAAGAAAAATAATCCTTGATAGATGATGAATGTAAGTAAATTTTAGAAAATTAATCCTTTTTAATGAACCATTTTCTATCATATATTATTACTTTTATGAATCCAGCCTCCCTATCCATAATCATAGATAAGGTCATAGGGGGAGAGTAGGTCAGGACAAGTGATCTCAAAATAGACCTTGATTTCTAGGAACCATTTATAATGAGGCTATATATACCATAGAAACCCCCAATAGAAGAACTCCCAAAATCCCAATAGGCACATTGATCTAGTATGATGTTATATATGGTTCACATATACCCCATTATATTTAAATACATACTTGCAGATGTGCGTTTTTCTAGTCAATGTCAAGAAGTGGGAAGTCTAGTTCATCAGAACCTAGGAACTATAAAAATGAACCCTATTTTGATAAAGGAAATAATTATTTATTATATTCATATATGGAATCTATAACCAGACCAATGAAATACCTCATGAATGGAATAATAGGCCCATGGTATATAAATAGGACACCCTAAAGTTGATAGACATTGAAAAAGATCTCTATTTTTGATGCACTTTATCTATCCATGGAACTCAAAGATTCCATCATTAAGGCCTTTTTGAAACCTGAGGTGTTTTAGATGGAATTTTCTATAGATAATATATATATCATGGAGTGTTGTCTTATCATATGTCACCCAATCATTTCCTTTAGGGGTCAACATTAGGAAGTATCTATACCTAGAAAAATTAAAAACTTTTATATATCCAGAAAGCTGGGTGATATCAACATACATCCATCTCTAATAGATAATGATTCTGGGATAAAACTCATAACAGTCTATATCCTTCACCACTTTGGTTATAGTGAGTTTAACATACTTCCACTTATCATGAAAATCAAAGGGATATGAAAAGTGTAAAAAAAATACATTTGATAGGATCAAACACATAACCTATTTTTAGGATTTTGTATCCAACTCTATATTCATGTTCTTATATAAAAGAATTTCCATCCATATTTTCTTACAAACATTATGGTTTCATAAGAATATAGTGGTCTGGTAATTAAACCATTAGTATAATAAATACATTATAGATGGATATGTCGGGCTATTGTATGGTGACAATTCCCCATATGAGTTCTTTAATGACCAATATATATGCACAAGGTCGTACTAAATAGAGGCTAAGAAAACAATAATAGTAAATTTTATGAAAATATCAATGGGAAAGAGGCTAACCCCATCATCCCATAGTGTAAAATTAGTAAATACTACATGTTTCCCATCAATTGAATTAAAGAAAAAAATTTATCCAATAAGTTATCGAGTCATTAAAGTTACATTTTTCAATAATTGGAAGCATTAAACCAATTTCTATTCATATTATGGATATGTGCATATCCTTATTTACAAACTACAAACAATTAAATGAAATAATTGCTCACAATTCATGTTCATCAACTTGTATCCAGAGTATCTTTACCACAATGAATGTCTATACTGTCATCAGTCTTAGTCAACATATTCAAGTCTCTTAAACAAAGTGGATATGAAACCTAAGAGAAATTATAAATCATTGGGGTTAAGAACATTTTCCCCTATCATCATGAAATTGGTTACATCAGTCATACAAAACTATGCATACTAGTGATGTGATCTGGGAAAATATTACATTACCCATGATAATAATTCCCCACATATGATCCCAAATATTATGATATCAACGTAGAATCTACCCTAGATAATAGAAAGGAGAAAGGAAAAATATACATGATGTCCCTATATCAATTTTAGGTTCTAAATATGACCATGTATTGTCTATTAGATCCCATAATTCTCATTCATCTTCTACTTATTATATTGGAGAGGAAAAAATTGTTGTTTATGAAGATATTAGTGATATCAATCCATCATTTTAGAATGTTTTCTCAAACACCATTTATTAACATAGATATTTGAATTTTTGTACAGAGGATGATATATAACCTATATTGATCATCTCCACTATACCCCATGAGGAATATAAGAAATATATCACTTTCTATAATAAGTATCATTATGTATTTAAATGTAACTATATAAAGTTATCACGATTGGATCTAGATGTGACTAATAATAATTAGGGGTTTTAGATGAGTATTGTGGCTATAAACAGGGAATGAAGAAGATGTTTATAAACCATGCTACCATGTTAGAAGCTGTGATTGACATGATCATCAAATCCATATTCATTAGGAATGTTCACTAATTGAAATGGATCTCTAATATCTTCCCTATCAATAAAAAACATGAAAATATGCATCTTCAACATTTATAGAGATATCAAATTGCACATACAAATAAATGAATTCCTAGACCCAATAATAGAATTATTAATCAACACGACCCTTTATTTAGATGAATTATCCTTTATGGATGAGTATTCAAGATATAATTATATCTTGATGGACCTTGATGAGGAGGTGGAAACCGCCTTTTGGGTACACCAAGAGGTATGTTTCTATCACGTTCTTCCCTTTGTCTTAATGAATGTTCATGTCACATACCACCATTCCATCCTCCATATCTTAATTCCCCTAATAGTGAATATAGAACAATTCAATATTAATTATTATTGGTCCACTATCAATGGTGTTGTGACTATATTACCAATCATGAGAAATTTTTCAACCAGTATTGGAAATATTTCTTGGAGTTTAAGGCCATTAAATGTGATTTTTGAATAACATACAGAAAATTTCTCAATTTTGGGGCCCTATCATGGTATCAATGTTTTCATCAAGAGGATTTTTGAAATTCATGATATTACTCTACCTAGTAATATCAATGAAATTTGGGGATTCCATGGTTTTCTCCCTCACCCATAATATGAAAACCCTAGGGTGATCTCTAAAAAAACTATTTATAAAAAAATAATAATGCTGAAAATGAGAAAAAGTATCTATTATCTCGGTAGAGCCATGTTAGAAACCAATACTTGATATAATGATATCAACCATAACTATTTGAAATTTATTTTTATATTGCAAAAGATGAGACATTATTTTAAACATCACAAGGTATATCTTGTTTTTTATAATGACCCACTAAAATCTATCCTTAAATACACAATGTTAATAGGGAATCAATCATGATGGTTGGTTATTCATCAATAGTTTGGCATATAGTGTATATATAAAAAGATGACCAAATGGTAAGGGTTTTCCAATTTATATTTAGCACTTCCTGAACTAGATAAGTCACAACTATATATATATATCCTTGATAAATAATTTTTCTATTTCCATGAAAATATTGAGATATAGAAGATTTAATTTGATGGTGCTTCCTGAATCTTAACAGGAAGAAGTATGGAAAACCCAAATAATAATTGGTTTAGGCTAGGAATTATATTGGTCTCCCTAGTTAAATCATTATATCTCCACTCATTCCATAATCAAAAGGATGTCCCATCAATGGGGTTGAGTACCAATACCTCATTCTATTATTAGAGATATCTCTATAAATACTAGTATCCCACTTGGAAATCAAAGGCGACTCATAGTTGGTAATCAAGAAGCCTAATTGTGAATATGAAACAAAGGAGGAATTGATCCCTTTGACTCATTATGTAAAAGGCCGTATGGTTATAGCTTTCTTAATACCTAAGTTGTCTCACACCCTAAATTCATAGAGTGAAAAATATGACGCATTAAGAAATTTAAAAACATCAATATTAGATCCAAACTAGGATGATAGATTCATTCTAATAATGAACAATACTGTGGGTTTTCTATTCAAAAAAATTGTTTGTAAGAGACCCATGAAGGTAATGCCATTATGGATCAAGGAGAGCCCAAATCCTAGCCAACATACACCACAACCAGATATATGTTCCTGATAACAGACCACCCCTAATATGGGATTCTTCCAGCGAATTGATCCAATAAATAACATATCCATCATCAGGAATCATATTTCATTCATTATGATGGATTTAATTTCTATAAGGACTTATAAAAATGATTCTTTTAGGGAATCCTCTATAGAAAAATTAATTGAGTAGAGACCCTCACTAAAAGGCATAAAGTCTATACTAGTTCTTGTGATGCCCACTAATCAAGATCCAAGATCATTCATCAAATCATGATTCAGGGAATCTTCTATCTAATAATGATGCAAGAATATATGTAATTCATGAAGAAATTACACTCTTGTATGATGCACACAAATTTCATCCATCAACCCCTATAACAATCTCACATCTACAGATACTCTTGGTAAATTTTTATGGGGAATTTATGTAATGGAAAAATATTACCAAGTTATGTCCAAATAGCTCAAGTACATCCTTAATACCACATGATTCTTCTCAATGTTAGCTAATGTTATATCCTTTAAGGAATTTAGGAAAATCCTATCATAAACATTATAATGACTAATATTTTTACAAGATTTGGTGCCCCTATCAATATTTACAAACAATGAAACCAATTTATGTTATTCTAAGATGAAAAGGAAATATTAGCAATACAATATTAAGTATAAACACCCATCATAGTACAATTTTTTATTGAATGTAATGATAAAGTCTATCAATAAAACGTTATCTAATATACTTCAGAAGATGGTGGAAAATGAAAAAAAAATATTTTCTAGATAAACTCATATATATTGTGTGATATTATATAAAAAAACCCATATTTCTCTACAAGAGACCTTATATTCACTTATATATGGGATAAAGATAGCATTACCCCTCATGGTTTAACTACCCTCACTTCACATTACTATTTTAAATTAATTATATTGAGAAAAGCTGTCTCAGAGTTCTCTAGATGAGTTAGAGGAAAATGATGAAAAAAAGTTAAACACACTTCATAAAACTGAAATCTATCAATAACGATACACACAAGAGTTCAGAAAGAAGGATTTTCACTACTCATTCCTATTCATAGATCTGGTATTGGATATAATAAATTAAATTATACTTGATAAGAACCCCCTAATTCTAGATCTAAAATAAGAGGGACCTCAGGTTATAAAAAATGTCTTCTCTAATAGAGATTATTTCTTGATCACAATGGATCATGAGTATATCATGCCTACCAAAATATTCATAGTCTCTTAAAAAAAATTAATAATTTTATGAAATGATCCCATAAGTCATAGTTGTATGGATGTAAATATAATATAATATAATTCATAATTGTATAACTATAAACCACGTAACTTGTATTTTTGAGTTGTAGGACTATAAAATACATATCCCATATTTCCTAACTATATGTATATAAATATCCAATACTAAATGTCTTATATGTATGGATATAAATTACAAATCACACACATACCAAGTACATGAATTTAAACAATTGATCATTTTAAACTAGTAGTATGATATTAAATTGAATTGAATTCGATCCCTTTTCATGTGAAATTAATTTAAAAAACATATGGCCCACAACACATTACCTTTTAAATTGATTAGGATGGTATTTTTATGGGACCCATCCTATTTATATGATAGCGAGGTCCATGTAGAAATTATTAGTGTGTGTTTACTCCCAGTAATTATTAGTATCCACTGAGATAGAATTCCCTCACCTTATAAGAACTATGTTTTTCTAGATTCATATTATCTCAAGATATGTACTGATTTTTGTATCTATTATACTAGGACTAATATATAATTCTCCAACAATCCACCACTTATCAGTGTATGTACCCCTCTTTCACATTTTTAATTTTTATATATCAGACTCTATGATGGGACAACACTCTATGTCAACATAGCAAATTCCTTTTGTTTAAGAACCATGCTTGGCTTGTTTTCTATTATTATATGATACACAGTGACATTGAGATTCCTAGACCCATACAAAATTACAATTCCAATTATGAACCCAGTTTGAAAAAAAATACAAAAAACACATATTCATTAATGTCAATTTATCTCTCCTTGATCGATAATAAGACATAATGACCATATTTTTTCATAACTTGATTGATGAAAAACCACTTACATAAGGGTCCTCATTGAAAGATATTAAAAAATAGAACAACCATGTCTTTGTCTCATGACATTAAACTACATGAAATATGGTTCATCCTATAATACCATAAACAAAATAGATAATACTATTAAATAGGTCATAATTTCCCTTACATATATATACATATATATTCCATATTTGAGTAACAACCCCCAGATTAAGACACCATATCTAGGGGAATTCCAAAAACTAAAATTAATCACAGTTAAGAACACGGTCATAATTTTTTTCCTTTTATATAAACTATTTTTGGATTTATTCTTATCATAAAAATATACATTGTGAAGTTCTCAAATCATGTATCCTAGTACTAAATGAATATTCCAATCTAATACAGACTTTGATTTGATGTATAATCCCTTAACTTCACATTAGGTTTTCCTTTAATGGCTCTAATATTGAGGTGAAACCATCTCATGTTGTGCATAAGCCAAATTTTCCAAGATCCCCCATGGAAAAGTCCCTATCACATGAACTTAAATTGTAGAACATTCCAATCCCAGTCTCATGACATTAAACTGCATAATTTAAGATTTAATTTGAACGAAATTAAACAATTTATAAGGGGATATTATATATGATACATACCAGTAATTCCTATCCCGTATGAGAGATCTTGATCCAAATAGGGTAACATATATTTTCTATGGGAATGTAATGGTTATTGATATATTTAGGAGATGTTATTTCATTATTAACTAAACAATACCTATAAATTTCCATATTATAAGAACTATGTGTGGGTGAATTATTTTTAACTCAGGATTTACAGTGGTAGGTAGATATTACATCCAAGTTAATGAAATAAATCTCCATAAACATAATTCCCCTTACACCCCAACGTTTGGAGCCTCTCTATTATAATAATTATTGGTCCAATTTCTCTTATACTAGATATTTTTTATGAAATACACATTGACTTATTCCTATCATCGTGGGTTACATAGTGATTCCTTGATCACTTATCCCTGACCTAACTACAAATTCTAGTAAATTATCTACATTTTCATGATGTTCATTCCATCTAATTCACAATAGGTTTTCCCCAAATTAGTTTAGTACTTAGGTGAATCCATATTATTTTATTCATAATCCATATTTGGTCATATCCCCCCATGGAAAAGTCTTTCTCACATGACCTAAAATTGTAGAACATTCCTACCAAAGTCATAAGATATTAAAATACATGATATACTATCCAATATACTTAACAATAATCTATATAGAAGGGGTTATTCCATTGGACCCAGATCAGGAATTTATATCACCTATATGAGATCTCAATCCACATAGGAGACCATTAACTTTTTAGGGATAGAATTATCATGTTTTTATTACCCATCCATAATTTCACAGTCCACCTAATTTATGATAATAAATTTACCCTTTATAAGAACTAAATGTGGATTGATTCTTATTAACACAACATATATAGTGAAACCTAGATCCCCCATCATAGGAATAGCTATAAATCTCCACAAACTTCATTGAACTCCCATCCTTGTGTCCAGGGAATCTTATTTCATGTTGGTTTACTCCAATGGACCCTATAATAGGACCTATTTAAGAACTGTGTGTGGCATAATTCCTATTAATAGAATATAAGAAATGACAACTAGAATACTAGTCCCAACCATAAATTCTAATCAAATCAACACATTTTCTTTGGTTTGGAAACATCACTCATATTTTGGTGATATAATAAGGCTATTTCACATTTGACATGATCAAAATGTATGTAAAAGATCCTCTATATAATTGTTCATATAGTTTGACACCAAAATACATGGAACATGTGTTCTTATCACGCTATTTTATATTGAATGACATATATTATATCCCATGTGGCTTCATGTTATTTGAAATTTTCTACCTTGTATGATCTTAAACTACACAGGGTGTACATTCCATGTGATCTCAAGTCATGAAGTCTCCCTTTACATAATATCTTGATCTATACAGGTGAAAATTGATGGATTTGGAGTCATAAGAATAACATTTAATACTTTCATTAAATGTATATTTGATGTATTAAATACTAATTAAAAATATTTATATTATTTTCATGGTTCTGCATGAATCTAATGTTATTATTTCATACATTATACATCACATTGATAAGGTCATAACATTTCACCACAATGATGAGAACCTAGAAGTTCTTTTGAAGATATTATTAAACAATATTATACGGTTGGATAACATAATATAATGGTACACAAAGTGCATATAATGTCATGTGTGAGTAATCTTAAGTGGACGAGGCTTCCACTAATGAAGTTATCACTAAGAAATATCCAAGACAAGAGATTATGAGAATAGACCTTCCAGTAGGAATTCACTATGTTTTGGTTTCATCAGATATTCCTATCAGTGAGAATGCGTAATGGTCCATAGGAATTAATATTTTCATTAATTCAAATAATGATACCCACACTTAGATTTGATAATGAAAACTATGATGACATATGTTCGCAGCATGGTAGGGTATTTTGGGTGCATTACGAATGTCATGTTATTAATGAATAATTCAAGGAAGGAATTTTCCCTTCAAAATTTATGGAAGTTGATATCTTGGACCTTTGATTAGAATAGAACCATAAAATTAAATTCCATGTCATTGTTGTAACGACGTGTTTATTTCAGATAGTCAAAGAAATACTTATCAACAAAATTGGTTGGTGACACAGATGTGAAACCGGCTTGATGAAATATTATGAAAAAGGGGTTATATTACATAGTGGGAATTTGTAGGCAAGTGTCATCATTATAACATTAAGTTATCTATCTTGGGTTCCTCAACACATCTCTATAATGAAATCATAGAATTTAGGCAATTATACCTAATGATAATGAGAAATAATCCTAGAGGGACAAACACAAAGTTTTATTGATGTTCTTGATTAAAATCTATTTGAATTGAACTAATTGAATAATTTTTATTCTCAAGATTGATAGATAATTTTATTCCCAATTTTTGATTGAAAATATTTATTGATGAATGATATAATTAAATGTAATATTTATTTGCGTGTTCATTAAATTCTAGATGAGTTCGGATGGACTGAGGCCATGTTTGGTGGAAAATATTAAATAACAAATAGATAAATAATATTTTTTATTATGAAAGTTGGTATGCACCACAAAATAGTAATAATAATAATATTATTATGTGGAATGAGATTTATTAAATATTAATATATTATTTATGGGTAGTCATGTAATGAAATAATTATTTTAACCTAAAACAGTTATCTATAAATATACAGTTGTATCTATTGTGTAATGTGTTAAAAAAATCTATCAATGAAATAAGAATAGAGAGGTGTTGTGCACAATTAATCATCTCTTGAATAATCCTTCTCTATCCCTCTCAATAATGATAAATGTAAGAGATATTCCATCAATACTGGAGGATAATCTATCAACACAAAAAACACATGATAATCGATTCATCGTGCTATTGCCCAGATATTGATTTTAGTTTTTTAGATATCTAAGGAGCATGTGTGGATCACCACTAGAGGGATTATATCCTTGGACAATCATAGTGAAATGAAGGTAATTCGAAAGTGTCATTTTGGATGATCAACATTCAGATCGAATAAATATTGTAATCCCACCTAGTAATTCTTTCAATATTAAATAAATTAATCATAAATTTGATGTGAAATACCCTCACTTATGGTTTTGGAAAACTAAAATATTAAAAGAAATTTTAATATATCACCCACCACTGTATGTTTTTTCTGTTCCTAAAACTAACAAGTGGTATCATAGGTGTCACATTTAAATTTATAATTAATTATTTTTTTGTTTATCCATATGAAATCAGGGTTGAATTTTTATTTATTATTATTTTTTATTTAATCTGATTTGAATTGACATTTTATAGACATATTAATCACGTTTCTGTTAGTGTTTGATTTTTTTATTGTTCTATGAAAAGATGACTAACAAGAATATATTCCACTAGTAACATCCAATTTTTGGCAGGTAAGATTGGGTTACACAATGTGTACTTGAAAGTACGTGTCATGTACCCATGTATGCTACACCTATCTATGTCACGGGAAATATAGAATTCCATGTAGTTATTACACATGGTGTGCATTTCTTATAGTATGGAAAACCTGGAACATGTTTTTCAGATTACATGGCATGTATTATCATTCACACCATGAAGTATACATGGGATAATGCTGTAAATATCATAATTCATGTAGTCATAATACACAATCAAACTACATGAGACTGAAAACTTAGATAATTTATGATATAAACGATGTTTATATCTTATAAACATCGTGTAGTTCATCAATTCCTATATACAAGATATACAATGAGTTATTTGGAAAAAATGAAATTATAGATACATGTTGTGTAATTAGGGTACACACATCATATAGTCTCTCACCTGAGAACATGGTGAGTATTTAGGTGGGTTTCATGGGAATGCGACATTTGAATCACATATTATGTATCTAGTATGTAGATGATGCGTAATCAGACAAGATACACATCGAAGACCCATGTGACTATCTTAGGCACATGGAAAGTGGGTACACGACATGTATTTTTCATGTACATGCCATGTAGTTTGGTTAAGTCCTCACACAGAAACCAAGGCGTGCAACCTAGATATAAGGAAATAGAGGTACACTATGTGAAATTAGATATTACAAACCATGTAGTCTCCCAAGTAATAACAGAATGAAATTATATTAAATTGAAAATTATAGCATTGAAACCTTATTTATTTTATTGGAACTTTAAACTTTTTATAATTTAATAACAGTTTTAATGAATTTAAATGATTAATTAATTTATTATAATAAACATGAAATTAATATTTTTACTATTTATTTTACATTTATTCCTTAATGATCATTATCTCTAAATGAGTTTATATAGTCATTAAGATGAAAGGGAAATAAATAAATAAATAAATAATTTCTTAATGAAAGTGAATTTTTCTTAATAATACATAAATAATAATAAATGAATGATATACATTTAGATTTTTGTATACATTTATTTTATGATCATTTATGTGCTTGACCAAGACCATTTTATATGTTGAAATTAATTTAATTCAATTTATTTCATGAGTTTTCAATTATTTACTATTAAATTTAATTTTATGTCTTGTAAGTCATCCCTCCCAACATTATTATATAGGAACTACCTATCTAATAATATTTATGTAATTATCCATTAACATATCCTTTTTTCCCCTCACATGTATGTGATTTATAATTTTTTTTATTCAATTGAGTTTACCATGGTCCATGGAGATGGTTCCAGATGGAACCATAATGAAGCATACCCATGTTTTACAAATGTGGTTTGGTGGAATGTTGTTATAAATTCCAAGATCATAAAAATGAGCTATTTCTCCTAGTTAAAAGGGTGATTTAATGTGATCTCATTAAATAAACTATTAGATAAATCTCATAAATTCTATCTATGAAATTATTTATTTTATGGATTTAAGACCATGATCACATAAATAAATGAATTGATGTGAAAATAAAGAAATTAAATAAATGAATTATAAAAAAATATTTTATCTAAAATGGTTATTTATTTATTTATTATCCACTTAATATTAACAAGATAAGTAAAGGATAATAAAAGTTAAAATTTATGAATAATAAATAAAAATCCCTCTATTAAATATTAAGCCACACTTAGCCTTACCTTACGTGATTAGGAATGAAATCCTTATAAATAACTGTTTGAACAACAATCATTAGGACACTTACTTTTTCTATCTAGTTATTATGATTATTATAGATTGAATTAACCATCTTCAAACAAGATAAGTGTCCCTCTCAAGAATTGATGTAACTTGGAAAAAATTGAAAAGCAAAATCCATGTCAGGAATTCAAGATATAAGAGACGACCCTATAGATCAAGGAGCTCCAATAATGTAGTTAGACAATAAATACCTACATAAATACCTTCAAGTAGCTTGAAAAACCCTCATTGGGGTTATGATAAGGGGAATATGAATCCTTTACACTATAATATTAAAGAAACTAGACATTCTAATTTCAATGGTGTGGTATATTGGGTATTGATAAAATAGTGGGAGATTTAATAAAATTAATTAATATATTATTTCTAACATAATTTTAATCAATAAAAAGTAATAATAATATGATATTTTTAATTTTATAATAAAATGAAAGGATCTTCATCCACACTATCTATACGATCAATATTTTAGAAGTAAAACCTCATAACTGGAAGTATATTCCTGGAGTTTTTTAGACACCATCAGGTTATACAAAACAATGAATAGAACTATATGTGCTAGAATACTAAATTCCTGATCCTCTAACTAAATTGGTGATTGATTAAGTGTTCCAAGTCAATGAAATACTTTTTAGTGACATGGTTGAAGTTCAATGTTTGATGATTTCATCTATGTATAGTGAACACATGAAGTCTCATGAAAACTTGGATGAATATAGATTTTTGGGAGAAACCACGGTATTTATTAGGATAGTGCTATATAGGAAAATTTGAGATTTCCAAGTCACAATTTCAGATAAATCCTAGAGAAGTTTCCCCCAAATGGGCCTCATTTAGTCAAGTTCATTGGTTACATTGAGCACCAATACGTTATAGGGTTTAAACACCATGAAGAATTGGTCATCTATATCATTATTGAATCACTTACTCAAAGTTTTTTTTGATTTTTTTTGAATTTTAATATGAACATATAAACAAATATATTACATATCTTCTCACTCTTATTCTCTATGTAGATAAGAATACAAATCATGAATTTATTTCCATCCTTTTAGTGAAAAAATGAAAAGAATAAATGAAGAGACTTATAAACAATTATTTTTCACTCCCTTCCAAGAATATGATGATCATAGAGAAAACTAGGGAACATGATGTTTTCTATTAATCATGTGGAAAAAAGGTCCATTAGAAGTGAAACTGAACCGAGCCAAAAAATGAGGGAAGCTTCATGTTCATTTTTTATCGATCATAATATATGTATTTCTATGAATCATCTATTAGATATATCTTTTTGTGCTCACATATATATTTAAAGATAGAAACTAACTATATTTAGAAAGATTGAATCAGGTTAGGTTGATATTCAAGTAGCCAATAGAGATAAATTTTTTGTTATAGCTATCAGGGACTACCACCTTGCATTGCTGAATGAAATGACTTTGGTTGTGGAATGTTGTTATTCTGTTCCATCTAATACCAAAAACATTATTTATATATACAGAAATTATACATATGGATTTACTTTTAAATTTGGAAATGAATGTTTTTAAATATATATATATATAGCATTTTTTATGGTAAGGTTCATTTAATTAATATACTTTATTTGTTGGATTATACAAAACAAGTAATGGTAATCGATAAAAAATCTTCTTCACATGACTGATACCACACAAAACAATGGGATCAACAACTAAGATATTTAAACTAAAATGACCTTAATAAATTATAAAAATAAGGATATTTATATTCTTTTTAACTAAAACCACTTTCTCTATTTCACGCATGTTTACAAGGTAAAATAACTAATTCCCCAATTTTTGTGGGAAAAAAAGAAGGGATAATAAGCTTAATGAATTGAATCATACATATATATGTGGACTATTTCTGATTTAGGAAATTGGTGGGTACTAATAGTTCATAAATAGTAGTTATGACTTTATTTGGTATGGATATGTCTACTTAATGAGGTATAAGTGGGATTATTTTGATAAATTCAAGGAATAAAAGAAGGATGTTGAGAATAATCTTGGTAGGATGATTAAGAAACTCTGTTAAAAAATGGTGGAGATTATCATAATCAAGACTTCATTGATTACATATGGGATATTTGGATCCTATTTCAATTCACTTCTATATATACACCACAATAGAATGGTGTAAGTGAAAGTAGGAACCATGCCTTGTTGCACATGGTGATATCAATGAGGAGTCATGGGATTCTTCTATTATCCTTTTGGGGTTATGTGTAATAAACAAAAACACAAATACTAAACCTAGTGATAACTAATGAGGAAGATTATATACCATACAATTTATGGGATAGAAAGAATCTCGTGGTGTTATACATACATTGTGGGGGTTGTAAGGAATTTCTTAAGGAATTTTTAGGTAACAAACATGAACCTCAAGGCACAAAGTGTATGTTTATAAGATATAACAATGAAACAAGGGGATAAAAAATTTAGGACCCTTTAGTAAAAATGGTAAGAGTGGAATGAAATTAAAAATTCCTTAATATGGAACACATCTCTAAAATATATTTCCAGAGAGAAAAAATTCGTTGAAGAATAGGCTCAATGTACACAAGAGTTGGAACTTGAATAGATTCCACATAGCTTCATAGAATAAGAAACTATTCTATAGAAACAAGTACTAAATTAGATTACACGAGGTTTTATAGAACCCAAACACAATGGTTTTCTAGTCACTATGTATGGTGACTCATTATTATTTGATAATAGTGTTCAAATAACTAACAAGGAAATAGTAAGTGGAACAAGTGTTGTCAAGTTGGAAGAATACATGAATTCTGAAATGGTTTCTATGCACTAACCCAAGCATTGTTTTTGGTAGAACCTCATGTGTATTTAAAGACTTTTTTCTTCAAATAAGAATTAAAGAAGAAATTAGACATGGGAGGACAAGTCAATACCTATAAAGAATGACTAGTTTCAAAAGGTATTAAATAACATAAATACATTGGCCATGAATAAAAATTTTCACAAGTTGTAATGATAAAATCCATCATAATTATACTTTAAATTATCTATTTCCATGATTTATTTGATTTTGAAAATGTATGTGAAAAAATATTCTTTAATGGGAACCTTCATCAAGTTGTCTCTATGACACAACCTAAAGTGTTTGTGACTCCAAATAATTCTAATAAGATAAGTATATTAAAAAAATAAATTTATTGATAAAATCAAGTATTTAGTTCGTGGAACATTTATTTTTATGAATCCATGATAAAATTTGGTTCCATAAATAACGAGTGTGATCCATATGACTAAAAATGTTTTAGTGGGACTGCAATCATTTTATTAATAATATATTTTCATGACATATTACTCATAAGAAACTAAACCCCAGTCTTGTAGACTATGATTATGCGGTGGAATAAATGATTTTATATAAAGGAATTAGGATGATAAGCATATATACATGGGATAAATATCCATCATGATGGATCCAAGATTTTTCTTGGACTAAGGAAAAGTAAATACATTAATAAGATATCATAGAGATTCAATATGGAGAAATCCTAGAAGGAATTGTTTTCAGAATCACATGAAATTTATATTTTCCATAAAATGTGTCTTTAGACTCATGAGGAAACAAATATAATGGAAATTATTCTATAAAAATTAGTGACTATTTCAGTCATATATTCTTTTTTATGTAATAGGATAGATGTATCCTACACATTATGTGTGGTAAGAAGATATCAAGTTGATCCAGATGACTACCATTGGATGGAAGTCAAAACAATCCTTTAGTATTTGAGGCGTACAAATGTTTTTTTTGGATTATGAAGGAGATGAGGAAATAATAATTAGATTATATGAAAATGCTATCTTCTGAAATGATCAATGTGACATGATTTCAAAAATGAGATATATATTTGAATGGATGTTTTGTGAGCTGGAAGATCTTAAAGAAGGTTGTGGTCACAGATTTCATTATAGATTTTGATCATATTGCGAGTTATGAGGTTTATTTAAAAGAATTATGGATGTGATATTCTTCCAAGAGAGGTATATAGTAGTAAATAACCTATCACACTCTATTGTGATAATACTACAAAGGAAAATCTCATAAAATATCCAAGGTCAAATTAGCAGACGATCCACATAATTTAGAATTATCTTCTCTTGAGGTATTTTTCTCAGAGATGAGGGGTTGTAGTGTTTTTTATTTCTATTGAATAAAATGTGAAGGATTCCTTGACTAAAACCTTGACTTAGTATAAACATGATTATCATGTGAGGTCTAGTAGACTGAAAGTGGTAGGAAGTTGGATTTAATCCATTTGATAATTTGTTGGAGTTTTTGTCCTTTGAAAAAAATGTGTTTACATTAATTACATGTAAATAAAACTTATTTAATATTAATAAAACATTTTAAAACATATTGTTCATTATTCTTCAAGACACTAATTTAATAATGTCCTAGAGTATATTTCACATTTATTAGGTCATAGCAGTTCCCTTTTTCAATGATAACATAGCTGTTATATGATGCTATTCTTAAATAATTTTATTTGATTAGATAATGTACTATGAAGGGAGATATAGTACATAGAATGTTAGGTTTGAGTTATTGTAAACAGATGAGGCTTATTCTCATGAATTTTACACATGGTAATCTCCAATATAAGATATTATGAGACCAGACTCAC
Organism: Viscum album; assembly: GCA_963277665.1. Lineage (NCBI taxonomy): Eukaryota > Viridiplantae > Streptophyta > Magnoliopsida > Santalales > Viscaceae > Viscum > Viscum album. Next base: position 1,224,296,652 of record OY728148.1, read on the forward strand.
AAGTTGAAATTTCATATGTTTTGTTTTCATCATATATTCTTATTTGTGAGCACGCGTAATGGTCATTATACATTAATATTATCAGTAATTCATGTCATTGACTTCACATTAAGATTTGATGATGAAAACCATGATGAAATATGTTCGTAGTGATGTATAATATGTTGGGTGAATCACGATTGACATTTAATTAAAGGATATGTCAAAGAAGGATATGTACCTTATAATTTTTTAGATCTTGATATGTCAGCTCTTTGATTGGAATAGAACTTTCATATTAAATTACAAGTCCAAGGTGTAACGATATGTTTATTTTAGATAGTAAAAGAAATAGGTATCAAGGAAATATGTTGGTTACATAGATGTGAAACCTGCTTTATAATATATTGTGATAATGTGATTATAATACACAACGAGTGTTTATATGCGATTGCTTTCATTGAGACATTAAGTTATTTTCTTAGGCGACATGGCCCCTTAATAGAAAGTAATCTTCGTCTTTAGAAAATCCCACCTAATTCCAATGAGAAAAAATCCTAGAGGGTCACACACTAGGTGTTACCAATGATCTCGATTAAATTCTATATGAATTTAATTAATAGAATAAATAATATTCTCAAGACTGAAGGATAATTTTATTAATGATGTATTGATCACATATATTTTTTTACGAATGAAATATTTAAATTCAATATCTATTCAGGTTTTCATTAAAATACTGAGGAGTTCGAATGGATGAGGAATGTTTCCAGTGATAAATAATAAATAACAAGATAGTTAAATAATATTATTTAATTGTGCATGTTGGTGCAAGCCAATAGATGATAATTATATTATTATTATTATGTGTCATGGTGTTTATTAATGGTTATTATATTATTTAAAAATTGGTATGAAATTAAATAATTATATTATCCTAATCCCTAGATCTATAAATATATAGTTATATCTATTGTGTTTAAAACCCAATCTGTGTAATCAAAATAGGGAATTATTGCACACAAATAATTATCTCTCAAATCCTCTTTACCTATCCATATCAAGAAAATGAAACACAATTGTGATTCTATCAAGACCAAAGGATGAGCTGTCAACACAAACAATATAAGAAATGCGATTCATTGTGCTAGTACCCAGTGATTGATTGGCATTTCATAAAGAAAAAAGGAGCATTTTTGGATCGTCACTAGAGGGATTCTCTCCTTGTATCCTCACAACAAAAAAACAGAAATCCAAAAGAATCCTTTCAAATGATCAACATTAATGTCGAATAAATTTAAAAATCCCTGGTAATCTTTTCTTTTGATATTAATTAAATTAATTACAAATTTTATGTTCAAGATCCTTGCTCATGGTTTCGGTAAACTAAAAAATTAAAGGAAATTATAATTTATAGTATAATATTTTTGACTTTAAACTTCATAGAGGGGGTTATTACTTATAAACCAGATCAGTAATTTATCTCTTTTATATAATATATCTATCCACATAGGATACCATGCCATTTTTTATAGACATAATGATCATGTATATATTAACCAGATATAATGTCATACTCTACCTAATATATGAAAATAAAATTCCCCTTATAAGAACTAAATGTGTCTTGATTCTGGTTGAATTGGGATATACAATGAAATCTGGATCCTCCATCCTAGGACGAGCTGTGAATCTTCACAAACTTCATTCTCCTTCCATCCTAGTGTTTGGGGTATCTCATTTCATGTCAGATTTACTGTAATAGACCCGGTAATAGGGCCTATTTCAGAACCATCTGTGGATTGATTCCTTTTCAAAAAAGATATGAAATGACATCTATACTACTAGACTATTACATAAATTCCAATAAAATCCCCACCTTTTCTTGGGGTTTGAAACATGGCGCATTCTTTTGGCACTTTAACAAGGTTATTTCACATATACCATGATCCAAATATATGAAAAATATCCCCCATGTATATGTTCATGTCGTATGACACCAAACTAAAAGGTACTTGAGTTATCATCACATTATGTTCAATAGCATGATGTATAGTACATCCCATATAGAATAAAATAATTGCAATGGTATACAATATTTTATATTAAACTAATTAGGGAGGTATATCCCATGTGCTATGAAGTCATAAAGTCTCCCTTTACATAAAATCATGATCTATATAGGTAAAAATTTCCTATGTACAAGATCTTTCCCCACTAGGGAGATCCCTCTCTCTTTATATGTATTTTGGTTAGGGACATGTTTACCAACCCTATTAGCATGACTCTCAATACCCATTACCAAAACAATTCCCAACATATATAAAAAAATGTGTGACATGATTATTGATATTTCAAGATATGTAGTGAATCTCAGATTCTATATTATGATAATATTATCAATTCCTTTTAATTTTTATCTTGATGCACAAATTATTATCAACTAAAATGGGGATCACAACTATATTTGTCATATAATTCTAAAATACACGATACATATCCTTATCATTTGATATTATATTAGAGAAATACTTTTTTCTCATTTCATGATGTTAAAATAAAATACATATGGTATTCCATTAATTAAATTTTATATTTTTAGGTATATTTTTTGGTGATTACTATTCTAACCACACAAGAAATAAATCTGTATAGTAGTATCATGTTCATGTCTTCCCCAATCCATTAATTTTCACCAATGATAAGGGATGCCACATTATTTATAATAATATTGAATGGAAGGTTTATATTATTTATAGATAAACATTAACTTCTATACCATATATATAGAGTCTATACATGAACAATTTTTTTAATTCATTCCATCTCATAAACCCAAAATAATCAATTCACGATTAGCTTGAGACTATATTGTTCCCATTATCTATTGAGTTCTCCATTCCTATGGATCACACATCATGACATGGGAATTTTGAATCACCTTAAACCTTTTATTGATATCTATAAAAAGTTTATCAAAATTTTATGGGAACCTTGGTGTTGTAATGATATCAGTGACTCTATATATATAATTTTCAGCTTGAGGTATATTTCAACCTATGCAGAAGGTCATCTAATTTAGATATGATCCCGTCAACATTTCCATGGAACCCATTTTTCTAATTTCAGTTAGAGATCACTCTCAATATAAATTTAGAATTTAATTATCATAATTTAAAGGCCTTAGGTCATTATTTATATAATTATTACTCATATTAATTGGTTTTTTTGTACATTAAATTTTGATCCCCCAGTGAATTATCTTATTACACCCCCATCAGTAGTATGATAAATCTTAAATTGAATCATGATCACTCCCCCTAAGATAATAAACACAAGAATTAAGATACTTCTTCATATCAAGTCTCATTATTCACACCTTAGATAGAATTTACCACTTTTTGGGGAATATTATATAAACATAAACCACAAAAACATTTGGTAAACTCTTTTTGAATATAATAAATATCCCCCAATGGTTAAAACTATATAACAGGTATGAATTTAAGATGGCGGTACAAAAGTAAATTTTTTTTTCTTAATACAACACAGTGGATAAATAGGGCCATCTCACTTGAGTAGAATTTGATGCCTTAACATTAATTATTCCTCATTTCATTATTTTGTTTTTTGAATTTTAAATATTTATAAATGTAATGTAATTAGGGGTTTTTTATTATAGAATGAAAAAATAAATCTAAACTTTCATATGAAATGAAAATAGAACACATTTTCGTTAGAGATGAATTGAAATTCTCTTGGGAGTGTCATCTGAGGGGAACATTTATCATTTTATTTAATAATAACATAATGAACACACTCAATAGTATGTGATAATTTCTTATTTTACCCAAGAAGTGAATATAAAGTTCACTTGATGTTCCCCAAGTACACCAGATGTCCACCACCTCGATTAATGGATAATGGTTATATAAGAACATAACCTTTATGTAACAGTATTGGGGATTACAATCACATCATATCATTATAACCCATAAAAAATTTTAAACACAGACATGGGTTCAAACACCATATTAATACCTTGATAAATTCCTTTTATTAGTTAATAATGACCATTATTACAAGAGATAATGGTGAATAATAGGAGAGAGAGAGAGAGGATATATAATGAAATAAATTTATTAAAATATTTTATACAAACTACCAAAGAATGAAAAGAAATAAAACCAAGAATAAAAAACACACACATATATATAATAAACCTAATTTGAAATTGTGGTTTATGGTCCCCTAAAATACCTTTAGCTTACTCTATTTATAATGTGAAGAGGTATATTTGGGTTGTTGATTAAAAATTGGAATGTTTAAAAAATAGAGTCAAATGTAATCCCTATTTCCAAGCCACATGATTGACCCTCTAAATCACTAAATAAAATATTTCTCTAGTTGAACAAAATAACTAGTTTTGAGTCTACTATATCATTTCCAAATTTCATCTAATTTCAAGCATGAATGAGAATGTTATGGATAAAATAGAAAAGTGATGTTTAGTTTTATGAATGTAGTCCAAATTTATTTTTTGGTCCCATTATCTCCATGGATGAGTTTGATCCAATTCATGGTCTTCATAGGAAATGTATATCATAATATGATTACAGTTTAAGGGATATAAATATCAATCCACACATATAATGTAATCTAACATGGATCTCCTTTTGTGGTGGGTATCTTTGAATTCCATTTGTGGCCATTGCGTGGAATAATTCCCATACATTTCCACTATCACGAACCAACCCGGGTACCCTGGTAACCCGATAAATGAGCTGGCCTTGACATAGCCTGAAGGGAATTCCTAATCCCCATGGGTTAGTGACTAGCACCTGGCATCACACAACATTCAAGTGGGAATGAGTTTTCCCCCAACAACGCAGAATAAAAGAAACAAGACAATATGCATAACAAAAGAAGCTCCACTAGGAGTAAAGTACCCGAAGTCAACGAGGCATAAATTATCCCAAAGCACTACATCCAAAGTAATAAAATGGGAAAACATCTCAAAGGTCCCTAATGACACAACTCACTAAGACCAAAGATAAAAATCTAGATCCACCTCTCTAAGATACCTTTACATTTCTCAAACTTGGAAGAAGAAAGTCTACAAACACTTGAAGGAAAAAGTAGGGTGTGAGTGTTAGCCCAGTAGGATACAACCGAAGATTCCATAACAGATTCCAAAAATTGATTACCCAAATGAATTCTTTTAATTTTTAAAATAAAATAGGTTTGGAAATTCAAAATGACATTTAAAAAAAACATGCTATGCATTTTCAAAATGATGAAAAAATACTTTAAGTAAATGCTTCACAAATGATAGAATATTTCTAAAATAATGGATTAAATAAAATAGTTACATATAATAGTTTATATAAATTCATCAGGAATGAAAAACAATTTTACAATATTGGCATAAATTTATATTTTTTATATAAATAAACAACCGATCAACATGGTCATCTTCCAAATAGGAACGATAGTATTTTCGGCTATAGGACTGCACACTCTCTATGTGATCTCAGAAATGTTTTTACACATACGTCCTCTGAAACTGGTCAAAGTGGACTCATCACCACATCCTAAGGGATGTGACCTATTGTATATATCTTTTAGAGCGTTGTAGTAATTGTATATTGTGCCCAAATAACTCATAATCTACATAAGGCTTGCATATGATCTTACACAATCAATAATGGGAAATTTATTTTAAGACACCTTAAAATACAATTAAATCCCATAATTCAATTTAAATTCTATTTTTCCATTTCAAACCAAAACATATCTTAATAAAAAACATACCTCCCTAACAAGACCAAACCACTAGGTTTCTATCAAAACATGTTAAAGACATTTTCACCAGTTTGAAATACATTCAAAACCAATTCCATCATTACACAATTTATTTCCACAATTAAATTCAAAAATTTAATTGAAATTATTTCCATCAAATCCACAATTTAAATTAAATAATTTTAATCATCCAATTTCCATAAACACACAAAATTCAATGGAATTGCTGGTTTTCTTAATTTCTATGCCAAGACCATTTCGAATATCCTGATTCAGTGGAATGGTATTTTTATCAATTTAACTGAAATAAAATTTGAGAAATTGAATTTAAATCTAAAATAGAAATAAATCAAGAAATTAAAGGATAATCAATTTGGAAAATTGGGATGAAACCACCTACCTCAAGGTCACTGATGTCAGCGGCAATGGTAATCTACCCAGTGTTGTTCAATAAACCTCCTCATAACATTATTATCATAAGCATCGACACACCAATACTCATTGTTCTTCAAGGGTTCCTAGAACCATAAATTCTATTTTATTTCACAAGGAAGTAAAATATTACATGTGATTACATTTTCTCTCTTGTAGATAATAATTGGATTATCGATTTATGTTAATGCATGAAATCAAAATATTTTCCCCCAAATAATTTTAAACCATATTCAATATTATAATATCTTTAGATTAAAATGATAACATATGTGGTATCCCTTTATAATTATTCATTGAAAATTTAAATAATTATCCTTTGATAAATTCTTTTCATAATTATCATTTGGAAAACTCATGATTATCTCATGATTATTCATTATAATTATCACTTGATAATTATTTTTAATTATAATTTTATAATCTTGAAATTATTTTTCAATAATTATATTAATTATCCTTTGATAATTTTGATAAATTATCCTTCGATAAATTATTGAAATTATCATTTAATAATTTCCCACAACATCTTTTTATAATTTATTTAATAATTATCTTTGATAACTATAATAACAATGACTTGATAACATAAATAATTTTTTCATGGAAAATTCTATGAAAATTTGATTCAACAATTCTTCATATATATCTTTCGATAATTTTATGAAACTATAATATGAAAATTTGTATATCTTTCTTCCAACATTTTGGACAAACCAACCTTTGGTAATTTAAGGTTTATAACTTTAATAAAATTTCATAATTTTTTTTATAAAGTTGTGGTGGAAGAAGAAAAACAGAATCAAATAAGAAAATAAAGAAAAACTTACTTTACTTGAACACCATGCTTGAGGAAGAAAATGTGCGGAACTTTATGGATTATTAGATCGATCCAAAGGCATTTGCTAATATGTGCAAAGGGATTCTAGGGTTTCTCTGACCTGACTACATCCACCCAGAGTGATAATCGAATGGTTGGGTTATATAGGAACCCATGACGCATACGACGCATCTTCCCAAGAATTAAAACCCTAATTTAATCCACTACTTCAACTAAAAATTGACAATGGATGGTTTTAATTTACCAAATTAATGTGTTGGTGTTTGAAATGGTAAAAAATGATTGGAAATTTATGCTTTTAGAATACCCCATGCATAAAAAATGGTGGTATCCCTTTTAAGAAGAAGATTGAATAGTAAAAACCCAATTTTTATAATTAATTTAATAATTAAATCATTAAATAAATTTATTTAAAGACTAGATAGACCAAACACCCATTGCTCATAAATATTATACCCTATATATGGTAAAAAACCTTTTTCATACACAACGATGGTTTCTGATTTCTCATAAGACACACAGTTTGATAAATATTGATGATTTATTACTTAAAAATAGGAATAAATAATTAATTAAAAATTAAAATGTTTTTATAATGAGAAATACATCCAAATGTCCACCGCTTACGAATGTTATACCCCTCCTAGGAAAAAACCCTTATTCTAGACCCATTGGTGGTCTCAGATTTTCCATAAGATGAATTTTTTGGGATATATTTAATTAATTTTAATAAAATAATATATTAAATATTATTTAGTAACTTTATCTCATGATAGAGGCATCCAAATGTCTTGCGCCTTTAAATGTTATAACCCTCATAGGGTAAACACCATATTTAAAACATAATAGTGGTCTCAGATTTCTCAAATGATGCAATGTTTTGGAGTTATTCAAATATTTTTAATAAAAACTGCGTGCTAAATATATTCTATTTAATAATTTTATTCAGCCTTCACAGAGCCTTTGGGGGCCTCAGAAACATGAACAAACTCAGCGCATAACCCAAAAAATATTCAGTTGAACATTCCAATATGATAACTAGAACTTAAGGTCTTTAAAAAATTTATAAAACAATCAATGATAAATCATCATTTTCCATGTATGATATTAATAATTTAACAATAGAGGGTTTATCAATACCTGAAACAGTAACAAGATGTTACAATCTCCCCACCATAGGAACTTTTTATCCCCCGAAAGCCTAAGAAGAAGCCTATACATCAAAAAGATAAGGGCAATACTCTAGAATCAGTGCCTCCCTCTCCCACATCTCATGAGAATTTGAACCATCATTCCATAACACATGTACCATAGGTATCGTCCTCCCATGAAGTACCTTGGTCTCTGAATCAATAACCCATACTGTTCATTCAATCACAGATAAAATAGGTTGAATCTCAAGATCACTTTATCTCAAAACATGATATGGATTAGAGATATACTTTCATAGCTGCGATGCATGGAAACACATTATGCATCGATGTCAGCTGCAGTGGTAGTGTTTAATGGTAAGCCACTTTCCTCAACTAATAAAAAATATCAAAAAGTCCCACAAAATGATGAAATTCTTTTTCCTTACAAGCCATCGATGACCCAACTAGGTGAAACTTTTAAGAACACATGGTTTCCAATGAGAACTCCAATGGATTGTGGTGGTGATCAACACATGAATTATATTGACTCTGGGCCATTAAAATTCATTAAAGAAACAACTGAATCTTATATGTCATATCTTGGAACAAACTCAGTCCAACCAATGAAATTTCACCATCCTATGGCCAACACAATGGAGTTTTATAAGGACAAATACTCAAGGCCACAAAAGGAGTCATTGTAATCATGGAATGGTAATTGTTGTTATAAGAAAACTCAAGAATCTCCAAAAAATCATCCCAAGACCCAAAAAATTAAAGAACACAAGAGTGAAGCATATCCTCATGAAAAACATCCAACTGGGACATCAACTCCTTCAGTTCATCTAGAGTAATGAGGTAAGATAAAATGGAAACTGGTTGAGTACTAGGCGTTATGTTAATAGAAAACTCAACCTCCCATACCAGTAGAAACCAAATAATTAAGAAGGAAACACGTCGAAAAAATCAATGATGACTGAAGGGAGATCATCACTCATTGAATCTTGATCCAGATCAATATTAAAGTCTAATATCACTTTCCCTAACTTTGGATAAGAAGGTACGGCTCTGCTTGATCTTGGGTCACATTCTTCTTGAAGGACAAGAGCCACACCATTGGGTGTATTAATGCAGATCTATCGTAGATAAAAATTAATTCAGTATTTATTGGAAATGAGCTAATCAATCCTAAATATGACGTTAAGATATTTCATGTAGAGTACCAGAAAACCACAACCTTGTTTGACATCTAATAGAGAGAAGACACATGAAGCACTATGTAGAACCTTCTCCATCTTCATACCAAGGGGTGTAGTAATATAAATTTCACAAGATAAAATCTCTATAGGAATATTAATAATATTAATGGTATAAAAAGAGTTAGATTCATTGATATCAAATTGAGCATTCACTAAAGATGAAGCTACAATAATGATACCTATCATGGTCACTGGACCTGTATCATCTTCCTTTGAAGACTCTTCTATTGAGTGAGGAGGATTCATTCTGGATGCCAGTGGCTATAACCTATTTTACGTGAATCATTTGATTACCCTATAGTTTGTTAAGATTTTAATAACCTCAACTCAACTAGATACAAATCCACAACATGATTTGATTACTAAGGTTCAATATAAGCCTCCTCATCAATCTGATTTGCACATCATCTCGGGGGCATAATGTTACGCAACATCAGTATTCAACCAGAAGACATTAGATTAACACTCCGACTAAGTAATGAGAGAAATTATTCATAACAAAAGCAATAAACAAGATTTGGATTTCACTCTATCCAAATAAAAATAGAGAAAAGACTCAAACTACACCATAAGACATCTTTCCCAAACCACCCATGGAGACTTAAGGTTCATTGTGGTGAGAGCTAGCCAGTCACTCAAACTAAAATACCTCCTAATTCCCAACAAGATTTTACAAATGCAGACTATCTTCAATACAAAAGGTCAACCTCCCTCTAATACCATTTTGTCATAAACCAGCTCAGGTTCCCTAGTAACCCAATAACCGATCCATCCTTGACATAGCCCTAAGGGAATTCCCGATCCCCATGGGTTGGTGACTAGCACCTGTAATCACACAACATGGAAGTGGGAATGATTTTACAAAAAAAATACGGAAGAAAAGAAACAAGAAAGTATGCATAACAAAAGAAAATCAACTGGGAATAAATTACCAGAAGTCAACAAGGAATAAACCAGCCCTAAGCACTACATCCAAAGTACTAAAATAGGAAAATAGCCTCATCTTCCCTATGGACACAACTCACCAAGACCAAATCTCAATAGCTGGATCCACCTCCAAGAGATCCATTCCCTTTGCTCGAACCTAGAAGAAGAAAGTCTACAAACACCTGAAATAAATAGTAGGGTGTGAGACTAATCCCAATAGGATACCACCAAAGATTCCATAACATATTCCAACAATTGAATAAGCAATAGAATGCTTTCAATTTTCAAAATAAAATAGGTTTGGAAATTCAAAAGCATATTAAAAAAACATGATATACATTTTCAAAATGTTGGAAAAATACTTTAAGAAAATGATTTACAAATTATGGAATATTTATAAAACAATGGATTAAATAGAAAAGTTACAAAAAAAAATTTATTTTAATTCACCAGGCCTGTAAAATAGTTTAAAAATATTGGAATACATTTATATTTCATATAAAAATAAACAATCGAGCAACATGGTCATATTCCAAATAGGTACGATAATATTTTTTACTATAGGACTCAACACTCTCTATGTGATCTCAAAAAATTATGTACACATACATCCTCTAGACACTGGTAAAAGAGGACTCGTCACCATCACCTAAGGGATGCGACCTTCTACATGTATGGTTTAGAACATTGTAGTAATCGTAGAGTGTGTCCAAATAACTCACAATATACCTAAGTATTGCATGTTATCTTACACAATCAATGGTTAGAAATTTATTTTAAGACTACTTAAAATAAAATTAAATCCCATAATTCATTTTAAATACCAATTTTCCATTTAAAACAAAAATAGATCTTAATAAAAAACATGCCTCTTTAACAAGATAAAACCATTGGGTTTCTATCAAAACATTTTTAATCCATTTTCACCAGTTTGAAATCCATTCAAAACCAATTCCATCATTACACAATTTATTTCCACAATTAAATTAAAAAATTTAATTGAAATTATTTCCATGAAATCCACAATTTAAATTAAACCATTTTAATCAACCAATTTTCCATAAACACTCCCAATTCAATGGAATTGTGTGTTTTCCAAATTTCCAAGCCAAAACCATTTCAAATATCTAAATTCATTGGAATATAGATTTTATCAAATTAACTGAAAGAAAATTTTATCTTTTGAATTTAAATCAACAATTGAAATAAATCAAGCAATTCAAGGATTATCCATTTGGATAATCGGGACAGAACCACCAACCTCAAGGTCGAAGATGTCCGCGACAATGATAATCTACCCAGGGTGGTTCAATACACCTCATCATAACATTATTATCGTAAGCGATGACATACTAATGCCTAACATTCATCAAGGGTTCCTAGAAAAAAATAACTATTTTATTTCACAAGGAAGTAAAATATTACAGGCAATTACATTTTCTCTCTCCTAGATATTCTTATGATTATCGTTTTATGTTAACGCATGAAATCACAATATTTTACTCTGAATAATTATAAACCACATTCAATACTATAATATCATTATATTAAAATGATAACACATGTGGTAGTCCTTTATAATTATTCATTGATTATTTAAATAATTATCCTTCAATAAATTCTTTTAATACTTATTATTTGGAAAACTCACAATTCTCTCATGATTATTCATTATAATTATAATTTGAAAATTATTTTTAATTATCATTTTATAATCTTAAAATTATCGTTCGATAATTATATTAATTATCCTTTTATAATTTTGATAAATTATCCTTTGATAAATTATTTCAATTTTCAGTTGATAATTTTCGATGACATATTTTGATAATTTTTTTAGCAATTATCTTTTATAACCATAATACTTATGAATTGAAACACTAATTTTTTTCCATGAAACATTTGATGAAAATTTTATTTTACAATTCTCCATATTTATCTTTTGATAATTTGATGAATTTTTCATCTGATAATTTTTATATCTATCTTCCAACAGTTTTCATAGACCATACTTTGGTAATTTAAGGTTTAAAAAATTAATAAAATTTCTCCATTTTTTCCCTAAATTTTTGATGGAAGAAGAAAAAAGAAATCAAATAAATAAATAAATAGAAACTAACTTTACCTACACACCACACACGAGGAAGAACAAGTGCGAGACTTAATGGACTTTCAGATCGATCCAAAGGGGTTTTCTAATTCAATCAAAGGGATTCTAAGGTTTCTCAAACCTGACTAGGTCCACCCTGAGCGACAATCGAATGGTTGGGTTATATAGAAACCCATGACACATACAATTCATCTGCCCAAGAATGAAAACTCTAATTTAATCCAACGCTTCAACTGAAAATTCCTGATGTGGGGTTTTAATTTACCACATTAATGTGTTGGTGTTTTAAACAGTCAAAAACAATTTGAAATTTAATCTTTTCCAATACCCCATGCATCAAAAATGATGGTATCCCATTTAAGAATATGATTGAACAATAAAAATCCGTTTTCATAATTAATTTAATAATTAAATCATTATATAAATTAATTTAAAGACCAGATAGACCAAACACCCGTTGTTTATGAAAGTTATACCCTTCCTAGGGTAAAAACCCCGTTTCGAACACAACTGTGGTTTCATATTTCTCATAATATGCACCTTTTGAGAGATATTGATGATTTATTATTTAAAAATCAGAATAAATAATTAATTAAAAATTAAAAGGTTTTTATCGTGATCGATTTTCCAAACATCCGCTGTATACGAATGTTATACCCCTACTAGGGGATACACCTCATTAAATATCCATCAGTGCTCTCACATTTCCCATAATATGTAGTGTTTAAGAGATATTTAATTATTTTTAATAAATTAATAGATTAAATATTATTTAATAACTTTATCTGAGGAGCAAGGTATCCAAATGTCTGGAACCTTTGAATGTTATACCCCTACTAGGGTAAACACTATATTTAGGACATAATAGTGGTCTTATATTTCTCAAATGATGCACAATTTTGGAGTTATTCAAATATTTTTAATAAAAAGTATTGTCCTAATATATTCTATTTAATAATTTTATTCCATCTTCTCTCAGCCTTTGCGGGCCTCCGAAACATGAACCAACTCAGTGTCGAACCTAAAAAATATTCAATTAAACATTTTAAGATGTTAACTGGAATTTATGTTATTTAACACATTTATAAAAAAATTGCTGATAAATCATTATTTTTCATATAAGATATTAATAATTTAACACAAGAGGGTTTATCAAAACTTACAATAGTTATAGGATGTTACAGCTGCTGTATAACTAAATTTCCTATATAGGAGAATATTCACTTGTGGGTGTATCTAATACATGGATAGATTCATGTATACTAATTCCTATACATCTTCACCATGTATTTTAATTTACTATATTTATAAACATGTGTATGTTGATGGATTCACAGACATTTTTGGATTCACATGGATGAATTACCACAGGTTAGTGAGTTTACATATATGGAAGTCACTTATGTGAACTAATTTTTCTACATTTTACTATATAATTTGTACAATTCACTAAATTATTTATGAACTTATTTGATTCTTTATAATTCACTCTAGATACCTGATACAATCATCAACACATCTTGAAAAAAATAATTGATTTATTTTGATAATTACAAAAGACCAAATAATCATTTAAAACATAAAATATAACAAATTTACCAAATGCACTCAAAATTATTCAAAAAATAAAAAATTCTAATAAACACATAATATTTTCTCAAAATGGATTGTTTGAAATCATTAAAACTCAAGATAGAAATGTACTCAAATATTGTATTTCCATCCCCCTCACACGTAAACATTGAACTCCAAAAATACATTGTATAATGTGGTTAAACAAGATTTTTCTAGATATTAATGTAATCACATTTAAATTTGAACAACTAATGAATAAAAATTTCTAATAAATGGATTTCAAATATTTATTTCCCCTATTAGTACTAAATATCTCCCATTCTCCAATTAATTTTCCTCTACATTTGTTTCTTACCTCCATGATTGTGTATATCTCTTTACTTATGTTTTTTAATTAGTGTTTTTATTATTCTGAATAACATGCATTATTTATATAGGCTTGGTTCTGTCCATGATTATTTAGTTCAAAAAATCTTAAAATGTGTTATTAATGTGGACTTTACCAGAAATTTGACTATGGATAAAGGGTTGGACATATTTTAATGTAAATATTATTGTTTCAGAATTTGGAGGCTTGTCCTTAATGTGTAGTAAATGCATGAAAAAACATAAACTAAAGAATAGAACCTCAGTCACTATCCCTTTTAACATAGATGACCTCCAAAACCCACTTAATTTTTTTTGAAGTCCACACCATGGTATTTTTGTCACAATATAGTAGATTTATTCTCTATTCCCTTATGTATGGAATTATTTCAACATACACTTACATTAGTTTTTCTCTTAAGAATAATTTTTTTAGGAAATGAGAGCTAGTTATATTATCTTCAAGTAGTGTTTGATTCCCATACGATCCTTTAATTACATTTTTATCATCCTAAATTCTTTGTAACATGATATTTCTTCCAAAATAGTAGTAGTAAATAATTTTTATCAACTCAAAAAATGGTCTAATAGTTTTTTCAATGTAGCAGTATTATTACACACAAACACTAAATATTATACATATTTAGGAAATAATATCATAGATAATGTAGAATATGATAAATAACTGGTAATGGGGCTATATAATATGGGTTTTCAAGGATAATATGGTTTAATAAAGAGATCTTATATAATGGAAGACTTGAAAATTGAGTTTAATATAAACATTGGTCTTTTCAAAATGGTTCCTCAATTATTCTGAAAACATTTCATGAAATATAAAAATCATAAATTAGAAGAAAACAACATGATTTAGATTTCATACCATTATTTGAAACTGTTAATGTGAAAGAATATGTATAAAATTTTTAGAAACTTATTAGGTTTGAGAAATGATTTTTTTATAGAAAACACTAGTTCACATTGAGTCTCAAATTCTATCAAACATCCATAAGTACTCATATTAAAAATAAATATTCAAAATAACATTTTAGAAATAATTTTCAAAATGTAGAAATTAAAATCAATAGTCTGTGTCAAATTCATCTAAATATTATAAAATATTCTATTATTTTCAATGTAGTAATAAAAGGACTCAACCTAAAAATACTACAAAAATCATAAAAAAAAGAAAAACTAGAAAATAATAAACATGTTCACACCATTTCCCAACACATTGATTTTTAATATACTCATTTTTATTAACTAATTATTTCAATAGATATTTATGTAAAATTGAATTGGATGGGAAACAATTAACAGTAAAATGCACAATACAACATGATTTATTTGGAATGTAATAATTGAGTTAATAATATAAATACCACATATAATAATCCTCAAAGTAAAAATATAAAACATAGAAACATAATGGAATTTAAAATAAATAAAATTAAATTGAAGAGGAAAGAAATTAATAAGTCTTGGTTTAACAATGGGTTTTGAGTACCCCTAGATGGGAAGTTTCGTCTTTTATCTGCAGTCTGATGGTGGGTGTATTTTCTTTTAGATTAACCACCTCATTGATTTTATTAATTTTTGCATCAACTTTCCTTTATTATTGAGGTCTCCATGAGTAGATCGTTTCAAATAAATACCATTTTAAATGAGTCATGGAATTCATGGTGGGGGTAGGATAAAATATGTATTTTTTTCCTTTGGTTTGGATGCTACTTGTATAGCCTCTTATTATTATTTTAGGGCTTACTCACATATTGTTTCATAAAAATAATTCACAATTAAAAATATATACAATACTATTTTTTAATACAATTAAAAAATTTATAATATTTATCAAGATCCCCCTTTATATTTAAGAAGTATATTACTCTATTTCATTATTAAAGGCCACAGGGAAATACTCATATAATCATTTCAGAAGATGTTATATTAATTTGGGGAGCTTCATGTACTCCTCACCAGGTGAATTTTCATTTTATTATTCAACATCTAGGGGAAGAAATGAATTGAAAAAAATATGAAATATTATTATTGTGTGATTTAATTTTCACTTTATTTTAAATAAAATTAATTTAAATTGATATTGTGAAGAGATTGAATCCCTGAGTTGGTTTGACCTATGGTTGTTCATCATTATACAAGGAATCCTAAAATAGTGTTATAGTGGATGGAGGTATGTAGTAAGGATCTTCCATCTATTATTTAAACTCCTCTTCATGGGTGGATTATTCTTCCAAGACTAGTGAGAGGAATAAAGGTTCCAATTTCCATTCTTCAAATTGGGGTGGGTGGAGTTTTGACATGTTATTACATAAAAATTCATCAAAAAATTCATCTAAATTATTTTGATCTCACAACTATATATTAGAAGAAAGTTATAATTCATTCATATCCTCTAGAAATATCTGATTTAGGGTTAGAGTATAATTCATTGTGGAAATCCTTATCATCTTCAGGTAATTCCCTTGAAAAATAAGTGGGGAAACACCTTCCTCTATTGGTCATGGCTTAGGTTTGAGGTTCTCTATCTATATATCATGAGATTCATCACATATTCAACTAACCATTATTATTTGTCTCTAGGTTTTTTTTTCCATCACTATAACCTTGAAACAAGGCTTCTATATCATTGTGATCATCTTCTTATTGATGACCCTAAGAGAAATCACTCCATGAAAAGTAATCATAATATGATTAAATAATAAAAAAGGAAGTTAATATTTTTTTACCTGAAAACAAATAAATTAATGAGAAAAGGTGAAGATAAAATATAAATTTAAAGAACTCTCGACTCCTCAGTAGTGGAACCATTTTTTGATGTGTCTATCATAGGGAAATATAAAACTTAAAGTTTATTTTCATAATTCAACATAGAAGCTGACTAGGGTCATATCACTTTAGTATATTTTTTCATTTCAACAACTCACTATTTCTAATTGGATTATTATATTTTTTGTGTTTTAAATATTCATGAAAACAATGATATTTGGGTTTTTTGAATAAGCAATGAAAAAATAAAGTAAACATGTAGATATGATTGAAACAAAATAGATACAAGTAAGGGAATACGGGAAATTATCATAAGAGTGTCATCCAATGAGAAAATTCATTATATTGTTTCATATTCACTTAATTAACACAATCCATCATATTTGTGACCATATTCTTCTACTGTGTTTGTAAATATATCAGTCACTTGATGATCACTAAGTATACCACAGATACAAGTCCTAGATTGAGGGAGAACAATTGTTAATGAAGAAGCTAACCCATAGATATCTACAGTACTAATTACACTCACCACAAACCATTTTCATATTAATATAAAGAAGATAATAAATTTAGTATTTGGTTCAAAAACATTATTATTACCTTAGTATATTATGTGTTTTAGTTATGCATGATCCAGATTATAAGAAAAAAAGTAAAGAATTTCATAGAGAGGTGATTGAATTGATGAAAATCATTGAAGTATGAGACAAAAATTAATAAAGAATGAATATTTATAAAAAACTAAATATATCTAATCTTTTTATAAGTGTCCCGATTTTTTTTTGTGGGGTATCCAATCGACTCACTTCCCAGTTCCCTCCCATATTTATAGATTTAATGGGAAGCTTCTGATCAATGATTAAATATAGAAAAGTTGAAAAAAACTGAATCAAATGTAATCCATATTTTCATGCCACATGGTTAACCCTCAAAAATAAAAAATCACACATTTCTATGGTTTGATGAAATACTTGGTTTTGAGTCTTCTATATTGTGAAAAAAATTATCTTATTTTGAGTACAAATTTGAATGTAATGGAAAAAAACTAATGTGAGTTCTAATTTGACCAATTAAGTATATCTAGGTTTTTATGTCCTAATATCTCTATAAATTAATTTGATTCAACTCATGATCTTTAAAGAAACATTATTTCAAAATGTGTGAATATTTTTTGGGTTCCAAATCTCTATCTTCATATGTCATAAACTCCTATGTGGATTCTCTTCTTTGGTGGATAGCTATGATTTCATTATGTGGTCTATGGATTGAAAAATTACCATATGTCTCATTCTCAAATAGGAATTTCATGAATATGATAATTTTCATATGTTGATGGATTCACATACATGGATGGGTTCAAATATCCAAATCACCAAATGTCACCAGCATATAGCTGAATTTACTATGTTGAAATTTTTTTGTGTATTTATGGACTCACATATGTTGTTGGATTCATGTAGCTTAATTCCCATGTGTGGTTGAATTCTTATACATGTAACCCTTCTATGTTAACTAATATGAAAATTTGGTACTATAGGTTTTCCTGAATTCTATAAATCATCTTCAAACTTCTTTGATTCTTCATAATGAAATATAAATACCTGAATTAATCACCAAGAAAACTAGAAATAAATGTTAGATTTATTTTTATAATTATAAAAGTTCAACTAATCAATTAAAACTCATGATTTAATTTGTTTATTAAATAATATCTTGATTATTCCTAAATCATAAAATTATGACAAAATAACAATAATTTCTCAAAAAGGGTGGTCTAAATTCGTTAAAACATTTGATAAAATGTGTGAAAATAATGTATTTTTTTGTAAACCTTATTCTAAAAATGTAAAATAATGGGTTTTCATAGTATAATTATAGTCTCTAATATCTAAATCACCCATCCTTGAAATAGAAAATTATTATAGTGAAAAACATATGGCATACATCTTATAAAAACCACTATATAGCCTAATAAAATGTGATGCTATGCCCATTGGACCTTCTATTTTAGTAAAAAGTATGATAAACTTAAGTTAATATCTATTTTACTCAAATATGAATTCCATACATAGTGGTATAGCCTTTAGGATGGCTAAAACTTTCATGCATATCATTCTCTCTAATAGGATACTTTATTCTTTTTGTTTTTGAAATTCTATGAGTCTTAAATTTTTCATAAATGAAGAGTTTATTAAACTCTAATGGAAGCCACTACTGGGTATTGATCAAGCATCCATATTATGAACTTTCAACAAGAAGAATATTCTTCCTAAGGATAAGGTTAACTAATCTCAGTATGTTCTCAAAACACCATAGTGGAACCCAGTATTCGAAAGTGTTCTATAGTCATTAATCATGTAATTATTTCATACCATCATCTCCCAAATAAAAAAAAATTAATTTTTTATTTACACATCCCAAAATATGATTTTCACCAGTATTTTAATAACATATATGTCACACATTCATCCACCATAACAATTTTCAAAGCAATAATATGATATGTAATTCTTGAACCATTACTGGTTCTCATCTCAAAACCCTAAACTGCATGACATGATGGTCCAAGAATCATAACCCTAATCTATATGATCCTAACTATGAGGTTTTCTATTTTTGTAGAATTAGGATTCATAATTCTCATTGGGCTTATGCCACCATTTCTATAGGATATACCATCCCACATTTTGATAAAATATACGTGACCTAAAAAATTAATAACCATTAATCCAAGAACTATGATCCTAACCTATGTGCATACTTACTTTAGGTTTCTTCATTCTTGACATTAAGTTATTCATTCATATTAGGTTTTATTCACTAGTATTTCTATAAGGACTAACTAATTTATTTTTATTTTTATAGATACCTTACCTAAAAGACCAATGACATTGGTCTTGGTTGCATGACCTTAAACTACATAAGGAAAGAGATACAACACTCACTAGGTTGAAAACATTTAAATAGAATCTTAAGAAAAATCCATGTCCCAACGAGTTACATATCCCCAAACTGAGGAATAGGTACATTTTAGGGATAATTTAAAGAGATACAGAACCTATAGATTCCACCATATGTGCCAATAAAATGTTAGGGCACATGATCTAGGTCCATTAAACTAGGAAATAATTATAACATCTTTGTGTTCCTCTCATACATTAGTTTTCATGGAGATATAGATTCAGTTTACTCAATTTCTCTTGAACATTAAAATCGTCATTCCAAATACCCCCTTTTTCATATTCAACATGATGAGTCATCCCATATCCATATCTAAGTGGACTAACTCTAGTGCAAGATCATGATATATCCACCACTACATTTTTCTTTCTGATACGTTAATCATCATTTATATCTAAATGTACTTACTCTAGGGTACATTAATGTCACATACACCATTATATCTATCTTGAATATAAAATTCCTTAAGGAAACATCATGGAGGAAATCATTATCCATGTCTATTTAGACTGAATCTAGTTCATAGTAATGATATATACTCCACCATTTCTATCCTATATATACTCATATGTGAGAATATATCCAAGTTGAAATCATACTCCTTATTAGTGTGGAATAACACTAGGTTATAGTGATGATATATTCATTACTATACCCATATTATCTATACCCTTAACTGAGCACTTGCCTAGGTGGAAATCATCATCCAAATCTGACTGGACTAACTCTAGTAAATGATTATTATACATATGCTACTATATACAACCCTCCTATACCCATCCATGAGAAAAAACCCAAGATTAAATAATTATTAGCATCTCAATAGACTAATTCCTGCGTACGATAATGGTACATACACAACTATATTGGAGCTTCATATACCCTTAAGTGATAATATATCCAAGAGGAAATCATCTTCCATATCTAAGTGTACTAACTCTAGTGTATGGTGACGATATATGCACTACTATATTTATCAGTACCATACCCATACACGAGAAATATTCTATGGGGAAACCCACTTTAAAAAAACCAATTTATGTATAATGATTTACATGGTTCATTTACTTAAAATTTTTCAACATATTCAATTATTTTGATGTTAATCCTTATTAGTTTCACAAACTATCATTGATCAAAAATTTAGATTCCATTGAAGTTATAACAAAAATTTGGAAACATTATTATCCTTAATTGATAAGAGGGAGCAAAAGTGGAGGGATACCCACAAATTGGAGTCTCCCATTAGTTTAAAAAATTGGGTACAAATATTTATGTTATATAGGATATACATCACCAAGGTGAAAATTTCATCAATTTCTCACTCAGAGTAATTTATATGGCATCGATGTTCATCCATCTGTGCAACTACACCATCCTCGATAGGTTATATATTTTTTATCATGTAGTATAATATTCTCTTACTTTGGGCCTCTTCAAATATATATTGATGCTCCACCAACCTTCGAAATTTTTTATCTCATGATGAAGGTGATTGAAAAATATATTCTCTTAGTTATCCAGGTTTTGATACTCCAAAACCACCTATAAATAGAAGGAATTTTTATAGAGGGTTATAGAATTAATCCCCATAGAGTGTGTCATTGAATCTACCTAATAGTAGCATGATAAACATAATTACACTAGCTCCCACTCTTATATGATTTCATTTACAATAAAATTGATTATATGGTTTTTAATCCCATGAATCCTTTGATCATAAACATATGGAAAAGTTGGCACAATATCAAAATTAAATTTTCTATGAGGGTCTTGTGAATCAATTTTGTTATATTTTTCTAGGTGCACTACTGTAAGGTAACATGGAAATCCAAATGATTCAGATTTGGCTAAGAGTTTCTTACAGAGATTTTTTGATGTATTTTAAAACCAGGTAACTCAAAGATCAGAAACTATTTCTCCCCTTTAAGATGATCAATAGTGAACGAGTCCCATATTCTATCCACTCTAACAGTTTAAGCATTAGGATGGGATTTTCTTTTGTTGGAGCATAAAATTTAAATTTTAGTGATATATATTATAAAAGGTATACATCTATAAATTGGTGAGATCTAATCCATTAAGAAAAATTTTTATACTCACTCATCTTAGTGCAATATTTTTCCTCTTTGAGTAATGGCGTATCTTTAATTGGAGTAATAACATCTCCTCTATTGTGTGTTTCCTAATTGGATAGAGTATGGGTTATAGTTTCTAATTTCAACCTATTTTTTTCACTTTGGTTGTATCCTCACCCCTTGTTATATTTTAGTCATCTATGGAATACTAAACCCTTATATAATAGCCACCTCATAAGTTTGAGTAGTCCAAGTGCCTTGGTAGGGTGAACCTTCAAGGATTCATTGATGGTTCTCTAAAGGAGGGCTAGGTGGTTCCATCCTTATTGACTCTGAGGTTGTAAATAACTCAACTTGGATATTTTAAGTGGTCCTGGTATCTAATTTTTGGATAATGTTGGTTATGTTTTATGCAAATAGAGTTTTATGAGTTTCTAATTGGAAGTAACACTTCATTTAGGGTAATAGTTGTATGATAGTTAGAAATGAGATCTTTTGACCATCCGCATACTTTTTAAAATAACTAAATTCACTTAATAAGGACCAGACATTAATTTATAAAAAGATTTAATACATAAAATTCAAAACATTATTAAGAATAATATGTTTTGTCTGGAATTAGAGTGGTTATAAAGTGGCCTGAATTGTGACACTTGTACTTTAGGTTCATATCTAAACCATATTAAACTCTACTGGTAGGGTCAGTTTTAGAAGGTATTTTTGAATATCCTACCACCATATTCATATCTATGTTCAACATACAAAGTTATAAGTCATAAAAAGGTTCCCTTTTGGTAGCCTTTAATATTTATTTAAAAGGATCCCTCTATGAGAAGTGAAATTATGATCAATGAACCACAATATCGAGAATTAGATATATATACATGTGTAATTTATAAGAAGGGAAAGAACCAAATAACTAACCTTTAACTCTAATATGAATGTGTTTAGGAAACATATTAGTAGTCCCCCAAAACCTAAACTCATGAAATATAGTATTCAGTCATTCTAGTATATGAATGATTCCCAGATGAGGGAAGTGGGAAGTTCAATTTAATACATTTTCTTCTTATATAACCTTTTAAATAGATGATATTTACACTATATATAAATTAATTAATCTGACATCACCTATTAGGGTGAGAAAAACAATATAATTTTAGGAATTTATTTGTGTGTTATATGTCCTTGTTTACTACAAGAAATGGAAAATAAAAAAATAGGTGTGGTTTGATGGTTAAGTTTTTCCCCCATGATAGCGACCTTTGACTTACATCCTCGAGGATGGAATATTAATTCCATTATTCATCTATGGAATAGTTGATTTCCCCCTTTATTTTCCCCAGTCTCTCTATATCAAGTGCCAACTATATAGTGGGGAAATAAACATCTATAGAAAATACTAGCATATAAAACTCAATAATGAATTTACTAAAATCTATAGGTTTGTTCTCAAAGTTGTAGTCTTGAGTTTCTTTTACATTTCTTAGTTGGGGGAGATAAATTCCACCTTAGAGTTTATGATCCCAATGTTGGAATAAATTTCCCACATTTCCCAAATGCAATCATCCTTAATATATATAAAGTCTAATAAATAATCATCCAACCCTCCTTCAAGTCTCAAAGATTAATGGGTATATTGTGATTTTATTTATTTCCAAGGAAACTCACCCTTATTTGGATATTATCATTATCACTATAGGATAGATCCTCTTATCCCACCATTATGACTTGTTTTCTCCTTGATTCAATTTTTTTGTGCAACCAATGGGAGTGGATGGCTCGATGGGTTAAGGAACTTTTATCAGTATGTATATTGTGGGAATTTCTCATAGCCTAAAAACCACTATCTGGGGATGATTTCATAGTTAATTTGGGAAGAATATCTGATAGTATTCCCCATGTGTATGGATATATCAAGAAGTAAGGTGTACCTGATTTTTAATAAGATAAATTCCTATAAAAAAGGAAACTTGATCAATTCCTTGGGGGTCTCTTGGGCCATCATCACCCAGACATGTCACAAAACCATGGGATGTATATCTTAATTGAAATACATTGGACAAACCACTATTATATGTTACATGAACCGTAATTGGAATTAGAATGAGTAGGGCACATAAGCCACACATGTGTCACTGTCTTCCCAGACGATTGGGGTGAAATCCATTATAGTCGTTATGTGAGATCATGCCTTGTAATACCTATGACTATCGTCGATAATTGTCTTGGTGCAATAACATCCTAAAGGTAATAAGTTAAACTCTAACTATATTCACAATGGATTTGGGGTTTTATCATTCATTAGTGGTAATGGTTTGATTATATAAATATAATAGTTAAATTGAAATAACTTTTATTCTAGGTTATGTAATTACACAAGGAAGGTGTATTCATTGAAATGAACTACCATACATCCCCCATAGTACACCAAATGACCCCAAAATAAAAAATCTAATATTACACTAATAAATATGTTATAAGAATATGTGGATATTTACCATTACTAGAACCCCCATATCTATGATTTTCCCAGTACATGTTTGGATTCTGTCAAGAATGAAATTTGATTGATTCCACTGTGGGATTCCTAGACTAGAAGTAAGTAGGTACTCAGTCAATTTTTTAGGAATCCTTTAAGTCATGTATGGGGATATATATGTGAATAAACTTTGTAAACCTATTCCTAATAATAGACTTGATCCAAGTTTGACTATTACATTCATGAAACCCCATTTATTTTTCAAAGGGAAACATATATGGAATTTTTAGGTTTTTCAATTATTGTGAGTCACCAAAAAGGTTTTTATCCTTTCCTAAAAAACATCCATTAAATGATAGGGTTTCTTCAATATGGAATTGATGATGCCACTCAATACTGGTTTGACTACTGAAGGTTTTAACCTATGGTCTACTTATACTTTATTTGGGGTGAGGAACTCAATGCAATTTTTCTTAAGTATTGGTATCCTAAAAGACATTATAAATGTTATATAAGATGATGTCATATTTGTCGTAAATTAAGTGAAATGTATTTGTCTATGAACTCAAATGACTCAGTAATTTTGTGATCAAATAATTTTCTTACAGAAGAATATCTATCATATGTATATGTATTTATAATTGGAAACTTTATTTTTCTTATCTCAAATATTTTAACATTTCTAGTAAAAAAAATATTCCCACATCCTTCAATGATTTATTCCACCACAAAGGTTCAAGTCTCAATATTTTTTTTCAGCTTTTGAATTGATCAATGGATGCCTTCTAAAGATATACGTGTAGTAGTGAATATGGAGAACTTGTATGTGTACATGGTTTTCTTGGTTATTTATTTAGTAATTTAACTAGAATAATTAGTTATAATCCCCCTCATGGATAAAGAAAAACATTGAAGAGATGTTTGGTAGGGAAATATTCAAATACCTTGAGAACCAAGATTGGGGATCATTATTTTTTGGATAAGAAATGAAAGATTCTATTAGGATCCCATGCCTGTATAATAGATGGAATTAAAATAGTGGGTATTCTTGATGGTGATTCCATATAATTTCTATAAGAGTTCATATGTGGTATGTGAATGATTTATGGTTTACCAATCAAACACCTTCAACCATTTATTTGATATGAGTAATGAAATCAACATCCAAAATAGTTATTTAAATACTGGCCATCTTGTTCTAGAAATTCATTTCAATAGTTTATTAGTATGATAAATTAAAAACATGTAAAATATACATAGAATAAGGAAAGATTAACATGAATATAACCAAGTGAAATTTTGATAATGTAAATTGTTTTCTCAAGTTTGTTCAGTTGGTGTTGGTTCTATTAAACAAACTACATTGCACATTTTATTATTGGTATAATTAAAGGCTTGGATATTTATAAATATATTAACCCATAATGATTTTTCATATATATAACATTGATTTCATAATGTCATTATAGTATCTGTCACATTTAATGGTCACAAAAATTACCCTCTTTTATGAGAACCTTGATATTATATGAAAATATTCTTAAACATATGGTCTATGGATGAGTTACCTTTATCTAACAAGAAAGAGATGATGTAGGATATCTGGTGTTAGAGGATCATAAAAAATGGATACTTATGAAGATGTTCACACTAGGTAATATACAAGAGAGGAGATTTTGAGAAAAGAACCACCCATAAGATTTCCACATGTTATATACATCACAAGATATTTTTTACACAAATACATATATTGGTCTATATAATTGATACAATTAGTAATATATATCATGGTTCATGTACTTTGAAGTATTGATGAAAATTATAATGACATATTCTCATGGTGATGTGAGAGATTTTGGGTGTGTCCCAAGTAATATAACATTAATTAATAAGTCAAGAAATTATTTTCTCTTTTTTTCAAGTATATAGATATATTTTTGCCTTTGATGGAAACAAAAAATTATAATAAATCCACAGGAATTGTAAAATATAGACAAGTTTATTTGAGTAAATTAAATGAAAGATAAATAAAGAATATATGATGATTACAAAAAGTATAAAACTTTTTTGTTTTTGTATTGAGTAAAAGGTATTAAATGAAATTTATTGAAGTGGCTCCTTACTACATCAATTTATATTTTTTTATAATTAAAATTATATTTTATATTTTATTTATGTTTTGATAAAATAAACTAATTTAGACCCCTAACACGAGTGATAACTTTTTTAGGATTTAACTAATTTTAGAACAAATATTATTATTATTTTTTATTAATAATTATTTAATTATGTTTATTATGTATTTTATGAATATATTTTGTAGAAAAATACATATTTTTTTAGGTTGAGTTAAGTCTCATATACTAAAGTTTCATAATGAATAATTATAATTTCCCACAGATTTATATTATTAACTATTTAATTATTCTTTGTATGGGTAATGTTTGTTTATTTATTATTATTTTTATTCTTATATATAAATATTTATTTGAGACATTCTAATCTTATTTTAAAAATACTAAAATCTCTAAAACTATTGAACCACACATGCACTGGACTCAGATGACAAGTGTACTAAGCACACTTCACACATACAAATATCATAAATCTTTCTAAGTATGTAATAAAACATCCAAAATGTTCTAAATTAAGATTATTCTAAGAAAAAATTCACGCATTTAGTGAATTAAAAATGAATCATTTGTTTTTCAAATCATGAAATGTGATCTGTTTTTCTATTCATCTTATATATCAATGTACTATAATTTTATGATGATTATTTTCATTTATTTATGTCTTCCATTATAAAATAATAATTATTTCTATGATAAGAAAATTAGTTTTGAAGTGTCCTATAGAGAATTATTTGATCATAAAATGGGATATGCATATACATGTTACTTTCATGAAAAAACAAGAATTTAAAATTTTAAATGTTTCAAATATAAGAATATTTCTTTGTATGTTTTCTAGTAGTATTCCAAGAGCTATAATATTAGTTATTAATTAAGAATATTTACTATTATAATAATTTTTCTAACAAATTTTGGTGTAGACCAGTATTTAGTTTTACAGATTGATGAATTTTCAAATGTGATGTAGTTCATTATTAAGATATATATGACAACCTTGGGAACTGGAGAAAATAAAATGACTAAAATATTATATATTTTTTCATGCGTTTATCAAGTTTTTATATTTAATGTGCATGAAGAAAGAATTAATTTATAGTTTTATAGAACAAAAACAATGTGTAAATATTTGGTAGAGGTCAAGGATACATTCAGAATTTACTTTATTACACATTTTTTTAGTCACTAATACAACACTATCAATTATACCATGCCATTATATTATTTACTGCTAAAGAGAATAAGATTTGACCGACAATCAATGGTTTCATTGTTTGACTAATTTTATGATTCCTTCATGTATATTTTTATTTCTCAATTGCATAATTATTTTTGTGTTATATTACCCACTATAATATTAGATAATTTTATTATACCACACAAGATAAAAGGTACATGCAAGTTCTACCAAAAATGGTAAATGGAAAAGGGTATTTGATTATTCCTTGGTCTGAATGATGGTAGTTTTGGTTTTTTTTCCACCAACTCAAAAGGAAGTTATCTAGGTTGTGACTATTGGTGTGAAAAAGTAAAATATTGGGTTAAGACTCTAAGGATTATAAATTAATTATAAATGTTTGTTATATAAAATCCCACTCCTAATCCATTGTATTAGGAAGAGGAAGAGGTATTACTGACCATATGTGATATTAAACTGACACTAGATGATGAAAATACATGTTGTGGGCTTACAAGATCATTTTTGGATGATATTACATTAAACATAAATAATAGTTATGAGGAAAAAATATAAAAAAACATGATACAATATGATGCATGAGAGTAAACCTGAAAAATCAAAATCCAATAAAAATAAAAAAATTAGAGTAGTAGTGAAATGAAATGTGTAATATTGATAAAAACCAAAAATACATCCTAATGCAATGAAACCATTTTTGAATCACTCCAAACATATAACCTAGACATATCTAATCTCCACCAATAATCACCAAGCCCATATCATCATGGTTCTACTATAGAGATATATGAAACTTTCAATTTACAATCATCATGATAAAAAATGTTTTCATACACATAAAAGTGAATATGAAGTGGTCAGTATAAAATCTAATAGGCAGAACCCAATACATCCCTAAAAAGACAATTAAGATAATAAATTTTTATATTATAGGTTATATAAAACAAGTAAGAGGTTATCAATAGCGTTTTTATCAAAATAACATTTTATCAATCATTACATTATCAAATATATTTACAAAATAAGTCATTTTATAGGAAGTGTATAAATTAATTACTTTTGGAATACCCTTTCAACAAATCCACACACATATACATGCATCCAAGATGACATTCCTAGTTCTCTTGAGTGGAAACCCATCTTATGTACCATGTATTAACTTAATCATTCTCTAATGTGCCCTAATTGGAAAAAAATACTATTAAAAATCCAAAAATTCCACTGATAATGAAAATAATGAACACATGAAGACCCATGTATGAAAATTTCTCCTTTAAAAATTCCATTAGAAACAATTGTTCTTATAAGTATTTTATCAAAAAATAGCAAGTATAAACCAAAAATATATACTTTCAAAGCTATTAAATAATGGATTTCACCAACTGGAATTTAGTAAGATTCTCAATTTAAAACCAACTATAATTAATTTTAGAAATCTAATACATAATGTTTTAGAGAAATTATATAGGTAGAGAGAAGCCACAAAACTCTAAAAAATTACATCTATGAAGAAACACACTATGAATTTTGTAGCTCATGATTTCTTCTCTATTTAAATAAATCAATCCATAATAAATATCATAAAAACATGTTATAAAAATTTGATCCATCCATCATATATCCAATATAACACTAATTACAAGGAAATATGAAATTACGATGAAAGAGAATGAATATATGGATACTTATCTTTGATTCCTAGATCCAATACACCATGATCTCTTTCAAATCAACATATAAAAGGAATAATATCAACAAAATCTTCTAGAAGATTATTGAGGGTCTATATTTTATAAAACAGGAGTAAGAATGAGAGATTTGGGGATAATTTTAGGGTTAAAAATCCAATTTTTAGATTTCATTAATTTTCTCACTACATTTGGATATACAATTTACTAAACCATAAAACAACCATGTGGGTTCCACTACCTCAAAACCCCCCATATCACATAGTTTTAAAACATGTCATGATTTTTTTGAATCATATAACACCATATAATGATATGGGTTAAGGAGATTAAATTTCAATACCCACATCAACAAGGTGTCCCCATTTTTTTAGGATCCTACCTAATTAGAATATCATAGTTATGCATGATTTACTAGGAGTAGTGTCAGGATGGGTGACATCCTAGTAACTCTCCTATGATATGTGTGAATGGGGAAAAATTACACTAAAAGGACATGTGTTGTCATACAGGGATAATCATTCTTCTAATTATCCATTCAGGAATCTGGGTGGTACCCATGGTGTGGAAAACATGTTTCTATAGTGGAATCGATGGCACTTGGTGGTCCTAGACTAGTTGAACATGTTAAGGTGTGGCTCTTATGATATCAATGGGGTTCAGTTGTTATAGTGGTATCAGAGGTATTCCTAGCTAGATCTGTTGTGTAATTTCCTGGGATACATTTTAGGATCTATAATGGGGATGTTGTGTTCTATGTGGGGGGGGGGGTGTAAAAACCTATAAATTGAAGTTTTAAAAGACTAAATGGTTGTACAAATGTCAACAAGGTTTTCCTTTATTTTCAAGATCCAACTATATTTATAGAATCATAGTTATGTTTTCATACCATGGTGTACTATCAGGAAGGGTGATGACCTAGGAACATACGTAGGGTGTTTGTGAATTAAGAAAAAGGACACCGAAATCACATATATTGGAATGTTGGGACTTTCATTAGTCTGATGATATGTTTGGGAATATGGGTGGGACCTATGGAGGAGATAAAATGTGTCCATATGGTAATTGGTGGAACCTAGAGGGCCATGAACCAAATGCCATGTTAATATTGGGTGTCTATGTTGTTAGTGGGGCCCAATTGTTACAATTGTTTTTACCATATCACAAGGAAACCCAAGAAGTATGGATAGTTTCCCCTAACAGTTCTATAATTGTGAACATCCTCTTAGATTTCCTCAAAAATCCAGAAAGTTAACTAGATAATTCGCATTGTTTCTCTAAACCATTCTCCAACCATGTAGCTTTTAAACGTCTTATAAAATTCCAAAAAATGACCTTGAAACATACCATATCCAATCCCAACCATACCATATTAGAAAAAAACATAATAAAATGTTACATACCTAAAACCAAGGGTTCTAAATCCTCCCCACCATTAGGAATTACATCCTAAAAATTATGGAGATTAGCGCTTTCTAAAGAGTTCTAAACATTACTTTAGTATGAAGTACTATCATTCTCAAATCTCCTTAATAATATGATATTCTTTCTATAACACCTGTTTCAAAAAAATACTATTTACATGGAAGATTTTTTATAATCCTTACAGAATAGGTATTAGTGAATAGAAAATTATAGAATTTGGGTGAAGATCAATATGATCCCATCGAATGACATGGGTAAGGAAAAGATTCTTCATATTGGGTTGATATAAATGAAAAAAATAATAATCTCAACTGAACCTTGTTTCAATTATTTACCCAATTAAAGATGAAAAAACGTGGAGAGGATTTCAAGAAAGCATATTACCACATTGAAAATGATATCATGTATTGGAGATGTTCTTCAAATTATTTCTGAATGATTTTTTTTTCACTTTTAACAATTTTCTGATCATCTGAATCTTTATAGTTCTCTCATGGACAAGGATAGGTCCAATTAGTGGAGCTTCTCTTCTATATACCCAAAAAACAAAAAAATTACAGTAATGTTTATAAAATGATTCAAATGGGTCCATATATATTGTGTCTTGATATTTTTTTGTTATATTATAACCCAAATAAAGGCAAATAACCCTCCAATGAAGCATCTAAATTCACTAAAAAAGATCTAAGCATGTCTCTATTGTCTAGATCTTTCGCTATGAATTCCCATATATTTGATGATGATATGTATTACTCATGGTCAACTGGGTTCTAAGGGATATTTATAAGGATCACAAAAAATAATAGCTAAAACTCAGGTCTTGATCAGATACAATGAAAATCGGTACACTATAAAGCTTTACCACTTTGTAGATTTAGAGCTTTACTAGGCCATATAACATATTATATTCATGATTCATAAACAAGGGATTTAACTTTATGAGTTAGTCCACAATAAACTAGAAGGAATCATTATTTTTAATCATTCTTGGTAAACATGGGATAATGTCCATAAATATTTTCTCCCACTTCCACACCAATATAGGTAATTGTAATTATATACTAGTTCTTATTTGACATTATTATTTGATATACTTATTAGTGAGGAATTTTTAAGCATACTCATCTACTCTTAATTTCATACCCAACCTCTAAATTTTTTTCCTTAGTGTATTGTAAATTTTTCAGATACCTGAATGAATAACCCATTTTGAAAGGTGATAAGTAGAATGAAGTTGTTCTTGATAAGATGGTGGAACTACTATATAATCTTAAAAATGTCACACCAAGTTATAATATTCAAACCTTTCACTAGTGACCTCCAATCCATTGATTTTGACTTAATCTTATGACAACTGGGTGAAATATTTAGCAAACTTTACCTTATCAACCAAATTCAGAAAAAAAGAGTCATTAGAATGAAAACTATAACACTATCCTCTTTAGTTCTATATAGATGAATATCCATAATCATCATCATGAAATAACACAAATCACAAGATTCATTAAGAAAATAAATATATTACATTTGACTTAATCTATCATAATTTAATTCACTTTCTTCCATTTGTATTCTATATCAATGTTGAACATATCAATATATCATATCTATTTCCTTTTTTTGAGGTTCAAATATCTTTTTGAAAAGACATGTTTCTAAATATTGTGATTATTAAACAATGTAAAACTTTCCTGATAGAGATAATGACATCATGATATCAAACCATGCACTACCATATATAGGTGTAGATTTTATATTGGATAATTATTTTCATGTATCTATGAAAACCGTGATCAATAGGATATGACATTATCTATAGGCATGAGAACACATCCCAAACTAGATCAAGATGCATCAAAATATACCACATAGCCCTTCCATTTTTTTTAAAAGGTATGGATTTGTTCCAAACTAACTCTAGGATGAAGTTCATAAAAATATTTCTAAAATTCATTACTCAATTGCAATGGTAAACCATTCCTTGATAAAGCTGTAATTCATGAGGAAATAGGTGATAAGTCATGAAAAATGCTACGATAATAACCTATTAAGATGAGAAAGATGTGTAACTAAAATAAATCATGGGGAATTTTACAAGAGATAAAATATTTTATATTTTTATGATATAATGACAAAACATTCTCAGAAATCATAATTCTAAGGAAGAGTACTTCTTTTATCCAAACATTTCACTTAGATAATTTAGCATAAAGTCGATGTTCTGGTAGTTTGATCAATATAATATCTAGGTATTATTAATGGAGTATTTTAGTTTGAGAATACAAAAGAATATCATAAATAAATACCATAATAAATGAGTCTAGGTACCTCTAACAGATTTGTTTCATTAATTACATGAAAACTACTGGTGTATCTATCAGATATTCTTAATGACCATAACAACTTATAAAAGATGCCTTTAGTATATCCTCCTTTTAATATCAGGGATCATGCCACCTTAATCATAAATCAATTTTAGAGAACTATTTGGCTCCCTTTAATCGATCAAACATATCACCAATTTGTGGAATAGGATACCAATTCTATATTGTACCATGATTTAGTTTGTTATAATTTACATAATATTGATGAGAACCATCTGAATTTTTCACAAAGAGATATGATATAGCCCAAGGAGTCATACTAGGTCTTATGAAACATTTACTTTCCAACACTACTAATGTAATAATCAATTGCCTCGAATCCATTAGTGAAATTATATAATATGAAAGTGAAATAGGATTGGTTCCCAGTATGAGATTAATTAAAAACTCCAGAGACTTTTAGGTGGAAATATAGTGAAATTTTCTGGGAAAGAATCAGGATATTGATATATTATTCTTATAAAATATATTTTCCTAACAACATTGGTAATTTCTAATGTTATTACTACCAAATAATAAGAGACCATTTTGAACATAAATACAAATTTTCCTACTCTATATCATTTAGATCCCAATCTCCCATAAAGAGATATACTACCCCATGAAAATATATAAAACTCAATCTCAGTGAATAACAATTAATATGATCATTGAATGATATTAAATAGCATATCCCAAGTATTAGATAAAATATCACTATCTCCAAAAAAGAAAAATCCCATATTAACTAGACCCCATCAATTTCTATATAGAATATTTTGACATTTAAACATTATAAGATCTCTTTACATAGAGTTTTCATAATTATCACAATGTGAGGTATCATTTCGACATGTATTCCCATATTAATTACAACATGATAAGCATATAAAGGGTGGGTTTCTCCTGTATCAAATAAAAAATTCATACTATTTGAGTTTAGAAGGATGGTACCTTGCACAATCAAAGGAACTGATTCATCCTCCATGACTATTTGGTCTACTCTATATAACTGCATTATAGTTCCACCTAAATACTCATTGATTCCCTATTATTTTTGTAATGAAATAAATTCTGGGTTATTCCTAGAATCATGTTGAAATTCTTGGTTTTTAGGCCGAGAAATATTCCTCTGAGACTGAACCATATGAGCATCAGAGGCTTGAAATATGTTGGATCTAATTCTGTAAGTTTTCTTTTAGATAAATGTTAAATAACATCTATGGTGTTCCATTTCACCAAAATTTTGACACTTCTATGATGTTTCTATACAATCCATTTTCTTTTCTTCTAACAATCTACATTGAAAATAACATGGTATGGGGCAACGATGTAGAGGAAATGAAACAAATCGGGTCAAATGGTTCTTTGGCACCTTTCTTCTATGATAATTGGTTTCAATTTTATATTTTTTTCCTATATTGGGGTTCCCACATATAACCATATAGGTAAAAGTTTTCTGCACAACATATGTTCTTTATATTGTACCTCTCTTTCTTATGGTGTTTCCATAGAAAAAAGTTCTCAGTTATTCATCTAACAATTTTTTGAGTGATTTTTAGTTATAAAATTTAAAGGTATATTGATGGTAATGATGAAAAAAATGGTAGTCTTATAGTCAATTAAAAGGTGTAATGGTGATATTTTTGAAGACTTTGACATATCTCTATTCACACATCAATACATTGGATTCTTCATTAAAGATCAATATGATACCTTGGGAGGACCTTGGGGGATTTTTGACACCTTAAGAGAACTCCTTGGGAGGAACATACATCAAAGATTCATGGAGGAGGAAATGGGAGTGAATGGAAATGGTGAAATGTTTGGTTATTTTTTAAAAAATTGGGGGATTCATTTATTAGTTTCTAAATAAAGGCCTTGGACACCTATATACTGGTAAATGAAAAACCATGGTTCTTCAGATGGTATTTTCACATGGTATTGGAAACATGGATCGTATTTCTTGTCATTTTATCTCATTAGAGTCGACCAATGTTTTATATTACATATTTTGGCAAGGAAAATTAATGTTTTCATAAAATAACATATTATATGTTAAAGTTTCCATGTTAGAATTTGGAAAGTAAATTTTATATTTGGAAATTTATTAAAATCTACTAAAATAAATCATATTAATAAAATAACATATTCTATATCTTGGAATTTTTTTAATTAGTTATTACAACATTATTAAATAATTATGATTTCATTAAACTCACTGAAAAACTCGAACTACATTTTTACAATTCATTAAAAAATAAATTAATTTAGAAAATTATTCTAAATTCAACCAAACCAAATTTACATTTTTGTGATTTCAAAAATTATATTTATTTTATCATAAAAATTCTCCAAATATTAGAATTTTAACTTTTAAATATAAAAATTCTTATTTATTAAAAATAACTTCAGATTGAAGATGCATAGTGAAATTTCTACCACTTGAAAAAATTTAAATTATTTTACCTTTTATAATTAAATTGGAGTGTTTTTATTATAATATTTTATTAAAATAAGAATTATTCATAATATCTTAGTTTATTATTAATATTTATATATTTTCTTGAAATTTAAATTTCTACCCGAAAAATATAATTATCAAATTCCAACTCAATTTTATTTAGAAAAATATTCTTAAAATGGAAATGATGGAATAACAATTATATATATATATATAAATGTATTACACTTTATGTAACTATATCCTTGACCCATTACAACACCAACACATGTCCTAAGGGAGATATGTGTGATAGTGATATACTCATGGGAAGACCCAGCTAACATTGTCCAAGTTGTAATTTTCAATAACTTGAACTTCTCCTATAAGTGATTACATTCAGGCCTCCCTTATTGAAGATTAAATTGGTTTTGTTCAAGAGAGAATCCTAGTGATGCTACCACCCTCCCATGTTTTGAAAAATTGGATTCATACAACATGACTCTACTAGTTGAGGATACCATTTATCCTTTCTACACTAATTATCCTTAATCATTTCTACTTAAAAACACTAATTATAGCATTAAAATTGTTATCAAGAGTATAGTTTCCAATGGTCATATTGACCAACGATTATATTGACCAACAATCATATAACTGCCAAAACTCAATGGTCACATTTCAATTATTACTCACTTAATTATTAATGATATATAGTTTTATTGTATATAATATAATATAACCCAAAATTTTAGGAAAAAATTATCATTAAAAAATTTCGAGTTGTTACATTCCTCCCCCTTAAGAAATTTCATCCCCAAAATTTCAACTCATTATCTTAGTGAAGAAAAGGTGTAGGTACTTCCACCTCATTATTTCCATGGGTTCCTATATTTATTCATCATATATATGGTTACTCCATAATAATTTGATGAGGTGGGTAGTATTTTAGCATTGAACTGTGTCTCTATGGTCCTAGATCTCCATAGGGTCCTCTTTATAAGAGAGGTCATGTTCAAGTTGCACCACCTCAGGAATCAGTACATGTGAAGGGTCATGTATATACTTCCTCAATAGAGATAAGAAAAATACCTCATGAACTTGGGAAATATTTGGAGGAAGTTCATGCTGATAAGACACTGATCCTATGAGATAAATGATTTCATAGGGGTCAATTTAGCTAGGTCTAAGCTACCCTTTCTTCCCAAACTGCATAACTATCTTCTAAGGTGAAATTCGAATGGAGACTTTATTGCCAACATCAAACTAAAAGTACCATCAATGGTTTTCAGTATATCTATTTTTTCTAACTCTGAGTAGTCATTATGTATTGTTGGATTGAATGAACCTTTTCTGTTATATCTTGGACAAGATTAGGCCCGACAATCTTTGTCTCGAAAACTCTATCCTAACATGTAGGAGTTCTACAATGCTTCCAATATAGATCTACATAAGGTTCCATTTGAATACTATAAGGGAAGTTATTATTGTATGAGAACCCAATTAATTGGAGATTTTGATCCCTTTCACCTTTTAATTTCATTGGGCATGTTGTAAACTTATCATCAAGTGTATAAACATTCCATTCAGATTGGATATTAGTTTTTGGTTGACAGGATATACTAAAATTCAATTTAGTATTCAGATCATGTTGAATAATTCTCAATAATTTTTATGAGAACTTGGATCACGATTAGAGATGATAAAAAGTAGAACTCCATGAAAACTTACCACATCCATTAAATATATCTTAAAATGTAAGTCAAGATATAAATCTTCTCGAATAGTGATAAAATGGGAAGTCTTGGGGAGACAATCCACTATAACCCATATCTTATTATTTCCTTTGGATGTTTTCGAGAGTCCAGGGAAAAAGTCCATGGTGATATTGTATCACTTCCATGTTGGTATGGATAGTGGTCAGAATACCCCTTTTGGATGTTTTCTCTCTACCTTTACCTGTTGACACACTAGTAACCTTGTAGTGTAGTTGTCAATCTACCTTTTCATGTTATCTTATAAATAATGATCATGAAGGTCCCTATACATTTTAGTGATTCCAGAATTTATAGATAATGAAGATCTATGAGATTCATCCATAATATCCTTATTTATTTCTAGAATAGATGGAACACATAGCCTTATATGAAATTTTAGCACACCTTCTTGATCAATATTTAACTCAGGAAACTTCCCAATCTTCACAACATATATATTTTTCTATAACAAAATATCTTCACTTTAAGATTACTTGATATTATCTAGTAATGATGGTTGATAAATCATTTGGGATAGTATTTATGATGTACCTTCCCTTAGAATTCCCATGTCTGGTTTTACTAGGTCTTTTATCAAAGGATCTCCTTAAATCCTAATCATTTACAACACATTAGGGACTTTCCTATTTAATGCATCAAGGATATTGTCTGATCTTTTGAGATGATAATGAATTGAACAATCATAATCTTTGAGAAGATTTTAACCATATCCTATTTTTAATTTTAAATTATTTTTTTGTGAAAATATACTTCAATCTATGGTGGTCTATGTATATACAACAATTATCCCCATAAAGATAGCGACTCAATATATTTAGAGAAAAAACAACCGTATCGAGTTCCAGGTCATGCATAAGATAATTATTCTCATGAGGCATAACTGTTGAGATGAATAATAAATCACCTTGTAATTTGGCATCCAGACCCACCCAATCACTTTTAATGATGTGCCACTAAAAACAATAATCCTTCTCTGATCAATGGTAGAGTTAACACAGGTGTAGTAACCAATCATTTCTTCAGCTCTTAGAAACTTTCTTCACATTACTTTGTCTAGATGAAATTATCCCACATTTTAGTTAACATGGTTAGTGGACTAAAAATAGATGAAAAGTTTTTAAAAAACATCCTATAATATCTTGTTATTCCAAGGAAACTACAAATCTCAATTACTATTGTAGGATGAGTTCACTCCTCCACAACCCTTTTCTTGGCAGAGTAAATTGAGATTCCTTCATTGACTATAATGTTCCCTAAGAAAGAAACTCTTCGTAACTAAAATTAAAATTTTATAAACATTATAAATACCCTATACTTCCTTAGAGTTTTAAATATAACCATTATATGATCATAATTACCCTCAAAACTTTTGAAATATATCCAAATATCATCAATAAAAATTAAACCAATGTAATCAAGGTAGTCCTTAATGACTATATTCATCAAATCCATAAAAATAGAAGGTGAATTAGTTAACCTAACGAGAATAATGACAAAATAATAATTCCCATACCTTAATCAGAAGGTATTCATTGGAATATCTTATTTATTCACCCTCAATTGATGATAAACAGATCGAAGATCAATATTTGAGATGAATTGACCCCCAAAAAGATGATCAAAGAAATCATCAATCTTGGAAAATGATATTTTTTCTTCACAATGATCCCATTAAATTATATATAATAAATCCATTTCCACATTGATCCATAATAATTATTAAAAAAAGGAATAGGTTCTCACCAATGAGACACACATGGTCTAAAAAACCGCTTCTCCAGAAGATCTTAAAGTCATTTCTTTTATTCCTCCAGCTTCACATTTTCCAGTCTATATATGGAGAAATCAAATATATTTCTAGAGGAGGACTAGGTAAATCCTTAGTAAATACATCATTGTATTTATGAATTATGGGGACATTTTCTATTCATATACATTCATTTCCTTCTTCATTATAATTGATCATTTCCATAAAGAAGGCTATGGTAGGTGTTTCTAAACAAATCTCAGGTCAAGTTATCTCTCCTTTAAAAACAAATGTATGTTTTCCATTCAATACTAATGATATTTTATTTATTTCAAAGTTGATATTTGTATTATACACTAAGTTCCAGTCCATCCATCATATAGTGTTGAATTCCCATATTAGAATGACTACAAGATTTTCGATGAGATTATTCCCACTAATGTAAATACAGGAGTTTCTATACACTGTTGATGCTTGGATAATCCCTCCAAGTGTCTTGAATGATAAATATAAATATTGAACTTCATGTATTGATTCTATATTCTTTAAAAAAATGTATGAAATAAAGGAATGCATAGATCCAGAATCTATAAAATTACTTGATATCTTTGAGAGAACACTGAGAGTACCTGTCACCACATCATTTGGTTCATCTAATTCAGCTACCACGATACAAAAATCCCGAACCTTCTCTATTGGCCTATGTTGAGTTTTATGGTTATTACCTTCCATTAAATTCGGATTTGGATAGTGATTGGAAAAGGTGACAATCTATCCATAATTAAATCATTGGACTTCAAGTTGGTCCTCAACTATCTTTCCTTTGTCATCAGTGTTGAGAAGTTGAAGCTTCACCTCACTACGATAGTTCTGAGAAATATGACCATCACTTCCACACTTATATCATTTCCCACTCTTGAAAAAGAATTTCCCCAAATACTTCATTCCACATTTGTTTCATGTGTAATGTTTGACTTGCATTAATCCTATTCCATGATCATTGTTACTCCCTAAACTTGGCTCCATTGATATATTCTTTCCATTCGATCTATGGGACCACTATATATATCTAAAAACCAGTGAAAACTTTATATCACTTCTCACTATCTAATAATAACTAGAATAGTCTTTATTGGATATGTTTTTCTATGGATGAGGTCTTAGTCACCCAATGATTATATCAACAATTTAATTTGGATCCATGAAAAAGCTAGAGGTGCAGCAAAAAAGTCATGTAATGTTCATCTCATAGCTTCCAAAAGATTCATTTTCCTTCTACTTCAGCTTTAGGAATTACTTATCTATTTTCATTAACATCGAATGGGGGAAATATTTTTTGAAAAAGGTTCCCCTGAACTTGTCCCACTCCATAACATCAGTCTCCCTTATTGACTTTGTGTTTTAATCATTATACTCCACTAATCAGCTTCTCCCTCTAAGAGGTATATATCAAAGATGCCAATGAACTATAAATAATATATTTTCTTTATAACTTATCTATTGTTTAGAAATAAAAGTGTTAGTAGATCCACTAAAATAATGTGCTCGTTGATGCATAAAGGACTCAACAAAAAGTTGATCACTTTAGGGTGAATCAGGTCTCTCAGCTCTATTCAAGTTATTATTCATAACTCAAGTAAGTTAATTCATCATTCTCATGTAGTTTTCTATTCTGGAATCCATTGGAGTTACATCTGCACCTAGCCCACTATGATCACCATTTACATAGTTTCTCCTATTTCCTTTAATTTTTAAAATAAGAAACCCTTATTGACAACTTTGTTTCATTTAATAATATTACAACTATAAAATAATTTTATGGCTTAAAACATAAAGCTAAAATATTTTATTCTTTACCAATAATTACATTTTATATAAATCCATCATAATAGTTCATAAAAATCCTATGATTATCCAAACATATCCCCTTGGATTGTCAAACTAGGAGCACAAAAAGGCCCATTTTCATGAAATAGTTCCCATTCAAGTCTATCTAAATGCAATGTATTTGGGATTTACTCATATATACATCCATTCCAGATCCACATACACTTGTTTTTATCCAGAAATATATTTATTTTCTTATAAATAACTTACTTAATATTTCACCAAAATACCAAGGTGTTTTCTTATATTTAAAAATTTCTATAGTGTTATGCTTAATGGATTGAAATCATCATTTTAGAAAATAACTAAAACATACTTTGATACCAACCATGACATTCTAACTTTTTAAAATATAACATTTCATTTCATTGTACTAAAAAAGATCTTTTAATGTTTAGTTTCTTGTATATAAGGTACATAAAAAAAGAAAACATAAATTTTTTTGAACCAAACATGAAATGATTCTTCCCTAGTTCATCCTTAATAATTTTACTACATATCTTAACCTGGGGACATACATTAGAAGAAATTGTGCTCACAAGGCCCAGTAAGGGTAAGTAAGGGAAACAGTTTACATGTGATCTTGAGAAATATAAATAAGA
The DNA here is from genome assembly GCA_963277665.1 of Viscum album. Lineage (NCBI taxonomy): Eukaryota > Viridiplantae > Streptophyta > Magnoliopsida > Santalales > Viscaceae > Viscum > Viscum album. Next base: position 1,224,338,653 of record OY728148.1, read on the forward strand.
TCATGAGGAATATATTAAAGTCATGAGAAAAGTAAAAATGGGAATATCATAATAAACATATCTTGAATCATAAAATTTAAATGTGGATACAAAATTTAATTGATACATTCATAAGCATACCACCTAGTTTTTTCATTGAGGTGTCATAAAAAATACCAAGGTTTTTTACCAAGGTATCTTAAAACTTGTCATCTATAGAGATTAAATTATTTACCAAATTAATTTATTTATATCTATGTAAACCCTTAATATTATTAATTTCTATGAGCTTCATAGATAAAACTAAAATAAATTATATAGAATAGAATATATAGGTTTCATATAAAAATCATGGTATTTTTAAAAGTTCTTAAATTAAATATCTTTATGTCATTTTTAACCCATGAAAATGGAATGTAGGTTTTAAGTATGTCTAACCAAAAATAAAATATATAATTTTAAAATATTGTTGAATACCTCTAGAAAATAAATGTTTTTTGGTATTCATATAAATAAAATAAAATATAATTTCTTGAAGATAAGAGAGAAATTTTGAGAATTAAAATAGGAATCATAGTTGGTATAAAACAGTGTTTTAAAAAAGGGTAAAAATGGATGATACATGGGTATCCCATCGATAAAACTAATTTTTAAGTAATTTAATGAATAAAAATAAAATAATATAGAGTTACCATAACATTAATAATATATATACAAAAATTAGTTCTTGAATCGAAGAGAAAAGAAGGATATTTCCCTTACCGTGATGAGTAACACCTAAAACATGATGATTGGGACCTTGTGGGATTTAGAAAACCTTGGAAGTAAAAAAAATACTAAATAATAGTGAAATATGAAATGAGAGTGAATGGAAATGGGGAAATGGATGGGTATTTATAGAAAAAGTGGGGGATTTGTTTATTATTTTCTAAATAAAGTCATTGGACACCTAAGTAGTGGTAAATGAAACCACATGGGATTTACTATAGTATTTTGAAATGTTATTGTAGAAATGGATAATATTTTATGTCATTTGATTCCAAAATATTCAACCATGATTTTATATTACAAATTTTGGCAAGTAAAATTAAATGTTTCAAAAATAAAATTATTAAAGTTAATGTTTTCATTTTAGAATTAGGAAAGTAAATTATATATTTGGAAGTTGATTAAAATATATTAAAATACATGATATTAATAAAAAACATAATTTAATTCTTGTATTTTGGTTAATTATTTATTAAATCATTAATATATAATTATGATGTCATTAAGCATACTAAAAAACTCAAACTATATTTTTACTATAAATGAAAAAATAAATTATTTTATAAAATTCTAAAAAATTCAGCACAACCTAATTTAGACATAATGATATAAACAATTTTATAATATGTATCCAAATATGATAATTTTGTCTTTCAAATATAAAAATCCATATTTATTAAAAATAATAACTGATTGAAAATGCGTAGTGAAATTTTTCATAATTGAAAAATAATTAAATTATTTTATCATTTATAATTAAATAAGAGTGTTTTTATCATAATATTTCACTAATATAATAATTATTAATAATATCATAGTTTTTTATAAATATTTATATCATTTCTGGAAAGTACAATTTCTGTACGAAAAATCAATTTGTGAAATTCCATCTCAATTTTATTCAAAAAAACTATTCTTGAAATGAAAAATATGGAATAAAAATTTTATTTATAAAAAGTGATTAAAAATTAAGTGACTAGGGAATTGAAAAATAACCAATTGTTAAACCTGTATATGACCTATTGGTGAGGTGTTCAATGGTAATTGACTAATGGGGCAGCTCGACAAACATCACCCGAGTGGTAATTTCCACTAACTTTAACTTCTCCTGTAAGAGATTTCCTTAAAGCCTCACATGTTAAAGTTATTATTGGGAATGGTCAAGAGATAATACTAATGATTAAACCTCCCTATAATGTTATTAAAAATGGGCTTTGTATGATATGACTCTAATGGTTGGGGCCACCGTTTCTCCTTTTTTTCATTAAGTATCCTTTGTCATTTATACTTATAAACATAATTAAGACCTTAAATTTTTTATCAAGAGTATAGTTTCCAATAATCATATTAAAAAATAGTCATAATTTACCAATGTTCATATAACAGTCATAACCTGATGGTCACATTTCAATTTATACTCACTTCATTATTAATGAGATATAATTTTTTTTGTGTATAATATAATATGACACACATTTTTAGGAAACAATTATCATTCGAATAGATTGGGTTGTTACAATGTGATTTGGATGTCAATGTAGTTCAGAGTGGACATGTGGGACGTTTTGATGGTTGGGATACTTCTCTGCAACATTTTTCATGGGTTTTTTTAAATTTGGCACCGTGTTAATGTTTTGAATTTTGTAATATCAGGAAATTTGTAAGGTTACCACTCATCCTAAAGTGTATTTAAAAAAATGGATTTTGAGGTATGATTCATCATTAATCACTTTATTATAAATCCTTTTCTCAAAAAATAACCCTTATTAACATTGGAAAAATAAAAATCCCAATTTTTATTTCTTTAATTTTTTGGATGCAATGACTTTATTTTAAACACTAAATATAATATTGGAAAAATTTGATTCTAAAGATTATGAAGGTTTATTTCTTGGGTGATCAAAATCAATCAAGGAATACATAGTGTCTAATAAAATGAATAAAATAGTGTAAAAATTCATCCATATTTTCTGAAGAATTTTTTTAAAATATATTTCTACTTTTATTAAATGATGTTTAAATGGACCTTTTTAGTTTAATAAAGGTGAATAAGGATTATAATTTCATTAAAATTATTTACCTAAATTATCTAATAAATCAAAATAACACCCCCAATAAAATTTCACTAGAGACCACCAAGAGGTTACTCATACTAGAAGATCGTTCTTTATTGAGGTTGAAAACATTACCTTTTTTTGTCACCTAGAACCCAAAAAACATAATGATTCCTTTAAAAATAAAAAATGGGTTCTTGAAATGAAAGTGGAACTAAATCAATTCACTAAAAATATTGAATAGACTCTCAAGGGGAGATCAAATGATCTTTTCTTCATATAAACTAATTTTTTTAAGGATATTTTAGTTGAGATTGGTAATATCACTAAAAATAAAGCTTGTTTAGTTATTAAATTTTATTAACAAGAAGAAGGAATAAAATATGTTGAGAAATTTATACATGTCTCTTAGTTAGAATTTTTTAGAATATTATTGGAATTATCCTCTAATAATAATTTCAAAACAATTAAAATTAATGTTAGAATCACCTTTTCCAAATGGTTTTGTTAAGAAAATTGTTTTTATGGAACAACTACTTAGTTCTAAAAATCCTATTTTTAAAAATTACATTTTTTAAATTAATTAACGATCTTTATCATTTAAAAAAAATCCTTTTTGTATTTTTCTTATCATATTTCAAATTTTATATTATAAAATTGTTCAGAAATGGAAAAATATGATTCAACATGTTTTCTAAAACACATCACAACAGATTTGTTACCCGTATAAATTTAGGCTGGTGATGTGATTTTCAAATCCACCAATTAACCAACTTGTTTTAAATTTTATTATTTAATGAAAAATGAATTTTAAATGATATTTTTGGGTGAAAAAACTATTTTTATTATTATTTAAATTTATCAAAGAAATGATATTATTTTTACAAATTAAGGAAAATATAAAAATGAATTCCTAAAATGTTTTAGCATGGATAATGCCAAGGAAAATAGTATTCCCATGAGTATTACTTATATATTAATATTGGATGAAATAAATAATCTATAAAATGACTAGATATATAGATGAATGATTTGATAGTCTAATTTATCATAATGTGAAATGCCTTAATATCATTCCCATTGTTTATCTTCATGATAAATTTCCTCCAGATCCAATAGAATCTCATTTCAAATATGTTAAATTATTATTTTTTATAAGGAACAAAAAAATGGTTTGTTTTATCCAAAATGAACCTATTTTTTAACAAACCATTTTTTGATGTTTGATTTAGAGTATGAAAACTAGATAAGAAAATCACAAGTGGTATATGCCATCTAACTAGAAAATACCTCATCTCATGGAGTAGTAAGAAGAATAACTCTAGTTCTGATTCAATAGTCAAAGTTGAATACATAGCCACTGATAGTTATTGTTTTCAAATAATTTAGTTGAAGTAAACTCTCTTAGAAATTAGTATTATATATAAAAATATCCCTATTATGTGTGAAAAAACCATTGGCTTTAATAATTTAAGATATCATATCCAGTACTCTTTTAGGAAGCACATTATCATTAGGCACCATTTCTTATGATATCACTTCTAAATAGTTGATATCTTCTTGAAACATGTTGGGAAGGAATATCAACACACTATTATTTTCAATAAAACCCTATACCTTGATCATTTCAAATTATTTAATGTTTATTTTGTAAGGGATAACATGCGACACCTTCCATTTGTCCTATAAGTATATTGTTACAATTTTTAATTATTATTTTTTAAAAAACTCTTTATATTTTTATTTTATTTATTCTTTCATTGATATTTCCTAATTTTTTCAATTTTGTTAACTTTTTATGGGGATCATAGTTTATTTTAATACAGAGAATTTTCTTAAGATAGTTTTTTTCATGAATTATTTTCAAAATTATATCAGTTATTTTTAAAATTAAAGATAACAGTTTCTAAAATAAGTAATTTTTTTAATATTAATGTTTTTTTATAATTTAATTTTTTTGAACTAGTATGTGGAATATTTATATTCTCTCTTATCTTTTCAATTTTTTTTGTTTTTATCTATATTTTTGGGATATTAGTGATTGTTAGTAATATATAAATACATATAATTGTATATCTAAATTTACTCTTGAGTTTTCTTCAACTAAATTAATATTAAAGATGCGTTAAAAGTGTTGTTTCACTTAAAAGGATCTTATTGAGGATAATTTTTGAATATTTAAATCAATCAATATAGTTAAAAATATTCCATCTGGTAAAGGTTATAATATTGTCTATTTTCTTCTTCTTCACCATTTTCAACTTTTCCATTTTTTTTCACTTTAATATATTCATCTTTTTTTCATTCTATTCACTTATTATTTTCACTTATTATTTCCATATTTTACAAGTATCATTTTTTCCTTATTTCACTCACTCTCTCCCTCTAAAATACTCCAATAAAAATGGAATTTGGTTGTCAATATGTTTAAAAAAAATATATTTCTCTTCTAAATAATTTTCTATCCTGAAAATTCTTTTCAAATATCTATTTTATTTTTCAAAATATCACATTAGTTTTTCATCACATTTCACTTCCCTCTTCTTGTTTTATTTTTTTATAATTACAAAAGTACGAGGGATGATTTTATTGAAATTTAATACTTTAGTTTCTCAAAAAAAGATGACAAGTATATTTTATAAAATTTATTATAGTTCATAATTGTTTTAAAAATAGTGGAGTAATTTATATTTTTTGTAAAATATATTTTATCTTTTTAATAAAATATTGCCTACTTATTTAGCTCATTGAATATCTCAAAAAAATAATGAATTTATTTTCTGTATCTTTTTCACTAACTTTTCAATTAATTTATTTTTTATGTAATGCATGTGTTGTTAAAAACATGGGGATAGTATTGTACCTCTATCTCTCATGAAATTTTAATGATCATAAACACTCACATATGTGTCAAACAATTTAATTGAGTGATTTTCAGTTATATATTTTAAAAATAAAGCAATGACATTGACTACCAAAATAGAAGTATTATATTCAATTCAATGGTGGAATGGTGATATTTTTTTAAGGATTGAAAATATAAATTTTCATGTATCAATACTATGGAATCAACCTTGATGATCAATATGATATATTTGAAAAAATATTAGTATTCTTATCTTGATGGTGGAGGAGTCAAGAAAACAATGTCTAATCAATTTATGGTACTGACCAACCAGTTGTATATTGATAACACAAATTATGTATACCTTGAGCTATCCATTGGAGGATAACATACTAGAAAAAAGCATTTATTGATGATAATCCTTTTACCACAGGTCCACTGGTTAGGATTGGTTAGTAGCATATCACCAACTATTTTTTTCAGTAGCATCCTTCTCTAGGCGACCCACTGGATACCTAGTGGTGGTGATCGAGTATTCCATGGCTATGAGGCTATTTCTCTTAGTTAAAATTTATTGTGGTTAAAAAGTCATAACTTGATCTTCTTCAACTTCAATAACCCCAATGATTCTAGATTATTCCAATCCATTTTATGGAACACGGAGGACCTTTGAATCTCGGAACAACTATAGGTTATAAACAACACCTCTCTATTCCATGATTTAGTTTTGGAACTCCAACGATGAAACCCAATGGGTTTTACGCCATCCTCAAATTAAAAATCACCAATTTTTCATTATTATTAGGGGATATTCTCCAAATATCATCTCTCAACCACCTATTAAAAATTTTAATCATCCTTTAGAGTGATTTTAGTCTAGAATTGTAATTTTTTTTTCCAAGAAAACCTCTCTATTATCATCACATTCTGTAGTGGGTTCTCATTCTACCAATGTGTGAGATATATTCATTGAATATAGAATAAGATAATGGGGTTTATAAAAAACAATAGATGTGAGGTAAAAGTTTTATTATCAAAGATAATATGATGGGATTAATAATATTAACACCTCATGTTAAGGAGTGGAGACTTAGGGGATCATATCTAAGTATTGGTAAACTTCTTATTAATTGTGTTTTATCTCCCTTTAATTTATAACATTCCATTATTCAATATAGATATTAATAATTTAATAAGTTCTATAAAACTTTTTTCATTATTAATCTACATTAATTTTAACTACTTAATATGTTACACATTTATCAATCATCACTTTATCAATTTTATCAATTAATATTTTATTTATTTGATCATGTTAGTATATTTATCATTTCAACTTTTTTTATGTTTGTTTTCACCTTTTAAAACTAATTTAAAATTTTTAATGGATATTTATGCCCCACCACACATTTAATCTGACTGGAACCCGTAATATCATTTTCCACCATAGACACACTACTGACCATCAATGATTAATCATCCTTAGAAAAGATAAATAATTTAGTGCATATCTATGGTCACATTCCTACCTAGATGATACATCTTTTCATGTACTTGATAATAGATAAATTTATATTGAATCAAAATAACTTCATGAACTTAGTTGTATAAATCATTATAGGTAGATTTTATTTCACTAGGTTAATGAAATTTATCACATACATGCTCTTCAAGGAATGTGTGTATAATTATTTGTTGAAAAATTTCTCAAAATATTTCAATGTAAGGAATTAGTCTTTATTAGTTTGAATAAATTTATTATAGTAATTTATTGATTATTCTTAAAGTATGTATACCACCATATTTATCTTGATGTTGGTAGGGGTTCCCATAAAATAAAATAATTTTTTAATTTGACTGATCTATTCCTCCACATTTTCTAGTACCGAATATCCTTGAAATATTTTTGGATTACGCTTCTAAAATTTAAAATATAGATTCTCATTGTGTGGTTCCCAGATCTTATTTCCATTACCAGTATCTTATAAGGAGTGAACTATACTCCAGGTATGATATTGATTTACCTATTGTTTTGGTAGAACCATATTCTCATCCTCACCCTCTTTTTGATTTCTTAGTCGTGTCCCTAGTGCTATTGTTTCTATAATCATAAAATAAAAAAGTAGTAAAAAATTATATAACCACCAAACTAGAGGTTTTGAATATTCCAAATCATAAAAAAACCAAATCATTATAACATGGGTTCAAATAACATCATTTAAAAAATAGATGATGAAATATTAGTGGGGTGTCTCTCTACCAATGCACGATACACTATTTACAATCCAAACCCATAAAGATGAAGTTAATATTCCCCTAAATGTGTTTATAAACATAATTTTCATGAAAAACGCCCTTAAAATTTAAGTTCAATATTATTAGGTTAGTTATTATATTTTATAATCTATATTTAATGTTTTGACATGTCATACAACAAAAACTACCAACCTGATAGATGAACCAGACCAAACTGATACAATTTTTAACTTCTTTCCCTAATCCATTTTATTAGGAAGAGGCGTAGGTGTCACTAACCATAGGCAAAATTCCTATAACAATAAGGGATGGATATAAATTTCAATATATGGTATGATCATTGAGGGATAATTTTCACTTGAACACACTTAAACCCTAGGATACAATAATTTAAACTGAACCATGATACTATATTATGAAAGAGAGTAAAAATTACATATCAATGTATAAGAAAAATAAGTAAATTAGTATAACATTTTAAATAAAGGTATAAATCTTTAAAAAAAGAAAATAAATGATGACACAATGACACCAATGTGGAATCAAACCAAACATCCAACCAAAACATCTTCAATATCCTCCTACCATCACCACACCCATAACATCATGATGATCTACTATAGAAAAATTAAACCTTCCCCATAATGATATCATGATAAATGGCATGTGCATGTACAAAAAATTTCATATGCAGGGGCTGAGAGTACAACAAAATTGTATGACCCTAATATTTACCAACACATGCTACTAAGAAAAGAATAATTTCACCCATTATTTATAAAAAAACTTGAAAAAAGATAATAAAATAGTAAATATCAATGTTACAGCTTTCTATCATTCCATTACCAAAAAGATTCATAAAATTAAATTTTTTATAACAAGTGTGTCCATTCTTTCCTCTTGACATAAAAATCCCACACACTAATACATGCATGCACACATCCAAGATCACTGACCCAATACTCATGAGCGGAAATGAATATTTTATACCAAGTCCTCACTTAAGCATGATAATGTGTGCCCTAATTAGCATAGAAATCCAAGTCTAAATCTGAAAGGAACCCTCATAATGAAAATCATGAATACACAAAAACTCATGTATTCCATGTTTCCTTTTAAACTAGATACTATATAACATTTTCCTTTTAAATATTTTATCAAACACTTATTAAACATCATTGAAAAGTATATCATTTTAAATCTATTAAAAAATGGGAGCCAACATTAATTTAAAATATTTTACATTAAATATAAAAATAAAATTCATTAATAAATATAGTCTTTCTTGTTCTTGAGAAATTATAGCTAGGGAATCCACCCACCTCAAATATATTATGTTTATGAAGTAATGAACTAGTATCTTTGTCGATACAAATTACTTCTCTATTTATATTAATCGATCTAAAATAAATCTCATCAACACATGTTTTCAACATTAGTTCCATACATGATAAATAAAATATAAATTTATATCTAATACAATATGGGAATATCAAAAATAATAATTAAGAGAAAGATATGTACATTCAATTTATTGATCAAACGTAATAATATCCATTTTAATCAGCCACTATGAGGAAGAAGGTCAAAAAAATCAATTAGATGAGGTTTTTGGATCATGATCCTAGAACACATAAGGATGACTATGGTTTCATGGAATTTTTAGGTTAAAAATAAAATTTTCATATTTCATTTATTCTGTTATACAGTTAGGCCATACAGTTTACAAAACCATGAAATAATTGTTCAAAAACCACTACCTCAAAGTTCATTACTCAAAAGTTTTACCTACATAGTATGAAAAACCATGAATATACTGTGAAGAAACACCTCAATCCCATGTCACATGGTTATTTGGGAAATCTTCTTAGTTTCCCCCAAATATGTACCAAATGTGTACCTACTCATGGATTACGTTACCATAGTATACGATTACCTGGAGAATATTTTTTAATTCCATTAATATTTTTCCAAACATGTATCTTATAAGCTCCTTCTAAATCAAAAAAAATATCCCAAAAATATCTTGAAACTGAGACCCACCAAACTATAGTTCAAAATACAAAAAATAGCATCATATACTTCAAACATATGGTGTTATATGTGAATCCCACTCAAAATTCATATATTATATTAAAGGTGGTCCCACATATCTCTGTGTTTTAGAGACATGAACAATGGAAATATGATAAATTCTTTCAAAAATTACATTATAAATCATTGTTCTCATCTAATTTTTTTCCACTATAAAGATTAAGTTACCTTTTTAAATTCTATAGAATTAATTAAAAATATAAATTTTCCTTGACGTGACTTGAGAACCAATATAAAAAATATTATATCATTATAGATTAATATTCAATACATCATAAGATAATTAATACCCTATAACCATATAGGTTTAGTTTTTTAGATACTTGATACATAATGAATTAATTTCATGAAATATTTTCAAAATATCCAATTATGTTCTCTTTATTTAGTATCCTTCTTGAATATTCACTAATTAAAACCCTTATTTATAACCTTGGGAACAAAAACATAATAATAGGTTAGGATAAATGATTTTATGGTTTAACATGGGATATTTTTATTGATGATGATAAGTGAGTTTAAGATATGACTAAAGGTATGTGAATATGATAAAAACTTATATTATCATACCCTGTAAGTAATAAACTATAAAACACGAGTCAAGTAATAAGTCTTTTATGTAATTAAAAACATGATTAATAATAATTAAGAATAATTAATAATGAATCATGATCCATGATAGAATATTATAATAATAATGGATAAGTTTCTATAATAAAATTATGAAATAAACATAAAGATAAAAATTCAATTATTTAGAAAAGTATCACTACTAAGTCTATCATAGTGGAAATATCCCATTATATATTGGGTTCACACTACATTACCATAATCATATAAATCATATGTTAAGAATATTAATCATTTATTTCTTGATATATTAATATTGGGTTATCTACCTATATACCTTCTTTGTCTTGGGCTAACTGCTCGTGTACCCTCTTAGGCTTGGTCTAATAACACATGTTCCCTATTGGGCTTGGGATAACCAGTTATGTATCCATTAAATATATTTAGATATAATAAAATACCCAATGAAATAGAGGGTTATAACTATCCAACATATTACATAAAAACAATCCATTAATATATATTCCTTAATAACATATGAGCATTCATTAGTCCCTCACAATTTAATTAACTCGTGAGAATGAAGTGGGTCTCAATAAACATAATTAAAACATCATCATGATAATCAATATTGATAAAATAAATGGATGGTATCATAAGATAATATCTTATATTAGTCATATAAATACTTAAAGTATGTTGAAATATAAGAAAAATACGTTTTAAAAGTATTATAAATGCACTTGAAAAAATAGTAGAAAACATAATTTTGTTTTGGTAACTTATTAAAAATAAAAATTCAAAAAATATTCGGAATATAATTTTCTTATAAAACCATGTAATAATGTAAATTATTATTAATAATGAATAATTTCAATGATTTTGGGATAATGTGGTTGATCCATAATCATTTAAAAAATACTCTATTCTTAATTTTTTTAAAATTCAAAATCGAGTCATATGAAAAATTATTAGAAATATTCTTTTTATCCATTTATATATAAAATAAAAGGATGTAAAAATATAATTTTAATAGTTTTTTTAACGTTAGATAAGAAATTCAAAAAAATAATTTTTAATAACATGGATATGGAGTAAGAATATCCCTGACGAAAAATGAGATATAAAGTTAACTTTTCATAAGTAAATAATTTTTAAATTTTTATTAAAAAATAGGGGGAAATATAAATAAGTAATAAAAAATAAATAACCCTATTATAATAAAATATATGGTTCATATAATATAAATAACTTATAATTTCCTTTAATTTAAATTGAAACATAAACATTCATGATAAAAAGTGAGATTGTATCATAAAACCCTTTCCTCGAGTCCCAACATCCTTATTACACACTCTAACCTACTTTATAGTAAATTTATAATTAATATATATTTATAGTAGAACCAAATTCATACTTACCATACTATATATAATACAAAAAATATTTCAAATTTCAAATTTATTAATAATTCTTTATTATAATCAATAATCAGGTTTCACAAGTTTAGTTTTACATTTATATTTAAGTTCTATGATTATGGACCTTGAAATTTGGTCATGGTTTCATATAATCTAGAATATAAATAAATTCATAAATATTAAATTTATTAACTTATACTTATTTATAACCATCCACTTATTTTGGTGACAAAAAATGAATTTCATTGCTTCGTGGAGGCGGTTGTCTACACATACACATGTGTGATGTTTTCATTTTTAATATTTGGAAATAAAAAAGTTAAATAATAATTTATCATTATAAAATAATAAATATATCACTAATATCATATATATTAATTAAACATGTCTATACAAACATCTATTAGAGGCATTGGTTAATATAAAATATATCACTTCACTGAGACGGTAATTGTACATACCAATAAGCAATGTTTTCATTTTCCATTAGACTGGAAGGAAGATAGATAATGTTTATACGATTAAAATAATTTTGTATTACATTAATCAAACATATTAAATTATTTAAATAAGGTTTAATAATATTTTTATGTGGAGGAATAATAATAAACATTAAAGAGATTAGTTAAGATGCATACCTCTTCCCCGAGTGTCTTCCTTTGTTTTACACCTTATGCCTTTTTGAGTTGGTGTTTCAGTGAGACCAGAACCTATAGTATGTGGACAAGAGGGTTGGGATGTAATTTAGGAAGATATTGTTTGATATAATGAGAAACAATTGGGTTAATATTTGGAATAGTAAGTTCTTGATTATAATTGATTCTAGTGGTACCATTAAAAATATTAAGAAGATTAAAATATAATAACGCAACTCTATTGGTAATTAGATAGACAAAAAATTTTCATGTATAATGTCTGATAGGTAAAAATAAAACCATATAATTATATTAATGATAATATTTAGTCATATCATAAAGCCATATCAATTTATTTCAACCATTTATCCCATTTTTATAGTTTCTATGGTGACTGAATTTTTGACAAGCTAACTTATATTTATGAAAAAACTGAAATTGATTTTATAATTAAAATTTTAAATAATTATTCAAAATAAGTTATATATTTAAAAATATTATATTTCTAAAGTTGGTAGAAATTAATTTTTATGTTCATCCATAATATGTGTAAAAATCATTTTTAGTAAAAAAATGTATTTTTAAGTATACAAAATATTTTATTCACATTCCTTACACAGAATAAAATATTAGCGGACTATTAATTTATATTACTGATTATATTATCTAAAAAATCATTAATATAATGAATCAATAGGTAATAATTTAATTTATTAACAGAAAATACATTTCCCTTAGAAAAACATTTTTCTGAAAAAATAACTCTTTTTACCTAAAAATGATATTTTCTTTATTTTTAAAAATTTGATAATCTATTTATGATTGATTACTAATTTTTATAAAAGTGTAAAAAAATAATTTTCCATAATTTTGATACTCAAAATAGAATAAATAACATGAAATTAAAAAATATATAATAAAAACAATATTTGGAAACATAAAATTTCCATTTAGAATGAATCACTGTAATATAATTTCTTATCTCCTCTCAAATATATCATGAATGTAATTAAAATATTTTATTATCTATATTTTATTATTATGATTTAAATATCTATTAAATACTTTTTTTATTATTTTTAATAAGGAATTTTTAACTTAAGTTTGGTGGTGCATATATCACAAACTATGAAACATATCAAAATTATTAGTGGAAAATATATTCTAAAATATCATGGTGATACATTATACCCCCTTGTAATAAATTCAAACTCAAAATTATATTTCATTAAAGGTACTAAATGAAGTTATTTCTTCCTAATTACATCCTTATGTTCCCATATAGGTTCCTCATATTTATTGTTTATTTATAACACTTTGACCAGGTGAGTGGTCTTGTTCTATAGCACTTTATCACTTATATCCAAAATATAAACTAGTTAGTTTTCATTAAAAATACCATTCTCTATTGTTATAGCCTCTATTATTAGTACTTTTAATGGATTAGGAATATAATTCCTCATAAGAGATACATTTAACACGTCATAAATGTGAGAGAGGATCATTAGAAGGCACAAAGATAAGATAACATACAAATGCCATGTAGAATCTTAAGTGGACCAGTTTATTGGGGGGATAATGTTCACCTTATTTTCAAATATCATATCCTTCTTCCAAGTATATATTTATAAGAATGAGTTATCACCCACTTAAAATTCTATATCTCACCAATGATTACTAGTATGAATTTTATGTCAAATATGAGTTTACTTAATGTGGTATTGAATGAATATAACATTATCTATCATTTCAATAGCTATTTTAAGCCCCAATAGAATTCATTATGCAACTTCATCCTAGCATGTTTGATATCTAAACATATTTTATTATAAGGATTTATAAGGTTCCATCTGTCTTATCCTATGACAAATAATATTGTATGAAGATTTAATAATAGGAGGGTGTTGATCCCAACCACCATTAAAATATTGAGATATGTCTATAATAATATATTTTGTTGGTTGAATGATCCTCTTATACATAAAGTCATTTTTATTTTTATTTATAGTGCTAAATATTAGCTTATATTTAATTCATGCTATATACATTTCCCAAACATCATGGTAAACCTCAAATCCTAATTAGATGCAACTAAGAGTAGTAGGATGTAATGTCCCTCAATCTGAAACACCCTCACAGGGACAAAAAAGGTTGGTTACAGGACCCCAAGCATGCCTCTCTCTATATGAAATATTTTTCCAACCATTAGCGGGGGGAGGGGGGGTGAATTGTATTGTGGAGAAACTATAGCCCCTGGTATAGAGTTTCAATACAGTGAATGATAAACAATATAAAAAATTTTAGTGTAACTGATATAGTGGAAACAATACAACATGAGACTACAAAGTAAAGGAAGGAACTAATAAACCAATAATAATGAATCATGAGATGATATGGTGGAATGTATCTTAATTTCAAACTGAAGGTAATGAAAATAAGAAAAACCAATTAACCAAAAGAAACTCAAAATACCTAGTCCCAAACCCCATGTTTGTTATGTTTCCATACTCCAGCCCTACAAGCACGCAAAAAATAAGCAACAGGGTCCCTTTCCCTTGTTCAAACATATATCCATATAGTCTTATCAAGTACTAAATGAAAACCAAAATATGATATGAGTAAAACTTAGTAGGATGAAACCAATATGTATATATACATCTATTTTCATAAATAATGTCATGTGATAAATTACTTAACATTTCTATTAATTAATTAATTAATACAAATATAGAAATCAACCAGTATTAACACCATGTTGGTATGTATCCGAGTATATAGAAAAACCATTCCAACTATATCCATATTACCATGGAATAATAAAATAACCAGTCAAAGATCTCTCTATAAGTATTTCATCAAATTGGAAAATCTCTATAAGTAATCATTTCGGTATCAACTAGGAAAGCCTACTATGCAATAATTTCAACATCCATGCATATCCATTTATATAAGCATTATAACATCAAATTAGGACAAGCCTACTATATAATAATTTCACCATCCACCACTAAAAAAGTCATTACAACATGGATTTCACAATATCATACCATAATCCTCAATGATTAATTCCCCAATTTGACATTTTTTTCAATTAAACATTTTAGTTATCATGTCATGTCTAGTAAATTCAATAAACAATAAGCCATTACGAAAGTGATTCTATTCCGAAAAATCACCTAAAATAACATTTCATTCTAAAAAACATTAAAAAATTAGCCAAATAATTATTAATCAAGGGTTCACTCGTCCAATGGGTAGCCATAAGGGAGGTCGAAACACCATTCAATCCAAAGGGATCCAAAAAATAATATAATCCATGATTAATTATCATTCATCATTTAATTAATTAATATACAAGTTATTTCGGTGCAATCACAACATTGAACATACTTATGCAATTAAAATAACCATAGAGATAGGTTTTAGACTACCTACCATTAACCATTGATCAAGGCAATGATTTGAACTGGTAACTCCAAAAATAATGGTGATGTAAATGATCAAATAAAGAATATATATAAAAGAAGATTAAGATCAATTCACAAACCATATTTGGTCAGATTTTTCCACCTCCATTATAGGAGAACAATGGAAGGTGAGGAAAAAAATATTTAAAACAACTCACCAGATATTGATTGCTTGAATGGGAGATCAAGAATATAGGAAGGCACTCTAAAATCACCTAGAAGACACCTAGGTAATGAGAGAGGAGGCTTGCAGTGGGTGTGGAAATAAAAGATAAGAACACATAACAACTTATAATCACTAAAGTTGATAATTACATTGTGTTTAATTGTAACAGCCCGAGATTTTATGAAAAATATTCTTTTTAATTTTTTTAATGTCTTATGTTGTACGCTACACCAAAAGGAGCTTGCACAACACACATCCTTGACTTGCCTTGCATTACACGCAATCACGACCTTCCTCGATAGCGTGTGTAATACGCAATACCGAGTTTCACTAAACAACGATATGCTATTAAAATATTATTAAAACTAGCCGTTATGAATAGTAATAACCACTTTTTGAAATTCTGTAAATCTTATTTTTCAAAATGGACTTCATTTTTGGATTCGGAGTATCGAATTTAGCCTAAGGTGAAATTTTGATACTTTTCGGATAACTTTTATTTTCTGATGAATAGTGAAAATTACTAAATTTTAATTAAAAACAACTTTTTTAATCGAAATAATTAATAGTGATAAATTATTAATTTGAGTGGTTTTAAAGTATATTTAGAATATATTTTTACAATTTAATATAATGTTGGTCATTGGATCTAATTTCACATTTAAACCAGACATAAACAAGTGTCAATCTTTTGATAGATATTGTTTCTTAAAAACACGGTATTTGTTGTGACAGCAGAAATTAATTATAAAATTAATTAATGCAACTTATATGTTGGGAAGTTTATAAAATAGAAATCATTTTTGAATTCGGAATATCAATTATAGCTTAGGGTGAAATTTTGGCATTTTTCTGAAAAACTTCAATTTTTGATGAATAGTGAAACTACTAAGTGGTAGTTAAAAAAATTAATTTTTTCATAAATCTTAATTTTACCGCTTCTGTGAATGGAATTTCAAAAATCCGAGAGACACGGTTGATGTCAGTAAGTAAAATGTGGTTCAATGAGATGAAAATAATTTTTGGTGAATAGTAACTTTTTACTTTTATTTACCACGGTTAAAAGTAAATAGGGTAATTAAGGGTAAAAATGATATTAATATTACCCTAACACATGTCCTAATCCTATTGGACAAGTGTATCTCGACCAAAAACAACTTTAAGTGTAAAATATTATCATTTAGGCCCACTTGGATTAGATTAGGACATTTATTATTAATTTATTTAAAGAAGGGTTAAAATAGTTAAAATCAAAGTTTAATAAGTAAATCATTCTTAATATGGGGTTATAAATAAGATAAATTCGACTATAAATATTCATTAGAAAGATAAAAATATTTACTACATAATGGTATTTTATTTATAATTTTTAAACATTAAATAATTTAATTTATTTATGACACAATGATGATGCAGTAATTATCTTATTAATGAAATATTGATAGAATTGATGTTATAAACACCAAATTAAATGTAATTTGAGACTTTTTATGAATTACAATAATTTTTTAGGTTACTATGATATATTAGTGTTGATTTAATAAACTTTGTTCGAACATATAATTCTGTTATGACTTTCACAAAAATCATATATCAAATAGTGTCAAAATTGACACAAAATAGTTTTTAAAACTAATATTATATTATTAATTGTTATTTTATTCCTAAAAATCTAAGGTTCGGCCAAATGACTTAGATAAGGATATATATATTAATAATAAACAATTTGGGGTTAGTTTGGCATGTTATAGTAAGTGTATTAACCATATAGTGTAAGAAAACAAAAAGACACGGTAAAAGTTAAATTATTTAACTTAGAGTTAAATCTAATTGATAAGGTTAAAATAATTACCTAAACTTGTCTAAATCCTATTGTTTGATAGTATTTCGACCCATACCCACTTTAGCTTCGAAATAAGACCCTTTGGAACCATTATAAACCGATTTTGACTTTAATATAAAATAATATTTTGAGATATTCCTAAGGTGCCCCTCTCCTCCCTTATAAAAGGGAACCTCCTCCCCCTCCTCCTCACACAAATTTGAGCACTCAAGCTCATCTAACCCCTGCCAAAATCTCTTCTCCACTTCCCTAGTATCATCCTAGAGGTCCTGGTCTTCTTCAAAGACCAATCTTAGTTCCCTAAGTGGAGGATTCAAAGAGGCGTTCCAAAGAAGAGGTAATATCCATTACCGATCTTTTTCAATTTCTTTCTTCTTCAACTTCTTCTTCTTTAGTTGTTTCATGATAAAGTAATAACATCAGTATTTCTTATATACTGATATGTTATTATAAATATTAAACAACTCTAATTAACCTTCTATCCATCCTACGGAGAAAGGAAATCACCACGCGTGCGTACGTACGGAATACCGTCTCCACGTCGTGGTGTAATCTATTTTCCGTCACCACCTTAATTGGATGGGTATAATGATGTAATGAGTAACTATACATGATTATTTTAAAGTTATATTGATACTGAAATAGTATAAATACACTTCAACAAAATTCCACGACCATGGGAATGATATCATCGCTCGTGCGTACGTACGGACTACCGTCTCCACGACGCGATGAGATTCATTCTCCATGTTAACCATTTAAGAATGATTAAAAAGTATATATAAGAAATAATAATGAAATATATGACATTATAAAGATACTGGATTTATGTATATATGTATATGTATGTCATCTACTTACTTCCATTCAAGACAACAAGGAAAGGAAAACAACGTTCATGCGTACGTACAGACTACCGTCTCCATGAACGGTGTTTTTTCATTTCATTTATCTATCTATTATATATATATATATTGAATATATATGATATATAAATCATATTTTATATTCTGGAAGTAAGTAAATCATGATATAAGTAATAATAATGTCAAAAACAACAAGTCAAAACACCTACGATAAATGAAACGATTTTACCCAAAACGCTTCTTTAACATGGAATTTACAAAAGAACAGGCAATATAAAGTCATAAGTGAACCATATATGATATCATAACAATGAATATGATTCTGTAATAAGTCAATGACATTATTTAAATCATTATACAGGAGGTTTGTACACATACGAAGCAAATCGGACCTAAGGTAAGGAAAATATCACAATATCATTTTTATCCGAGATTGTTTTTACTTTGACATTTACTGGGGTGTATTTTATCATCCACATCCATGTTCCATCAATATGTAATATTGTTTCCGTCCACTTAAAATATTTTAAATCCAATTTTACCCTTCGGTGAGTTTTTAGTAAAGAATATGAAAGGAATCTTTTGTCGTTTCTCGTACGAGGTACTTTTTGACTTTTCCGACAAAAGTACGAAGAATGTTTTTTTTAACTTATACGGCATGAATGGATTTTTAAAACATTATTTCCAAGAAACTTCCTTCACAAGTTTTCAAGTTTTATTTTAATCAACTTCTTTTATTTTAGAATTTTATGACATTTTAAGAAAGGAAAAGTGTTTTTGAAGTAGAAAGGATATTTTCCTCAAGAATGGAGTTCAAATGTTTTATCAAAATTATTTTCCATCTAAGATAATATAGGGTTCTATTTTTATCCCAATTATTACATTGATTTGATTATGTTGTGAGGGAATTATTTTTATGAAGTCATTTACCTTATATGGTTTGTTTTATGATGTCATGATGTTTCAAGAATCCCATTTTTGTTACATGTGTTATGCGATGATGTATGATTTATGATTATGTGGAACACATAAGAAAGGATTCATTATAAGATGGGTGGGACCTATATATCCCTCCAATGTATTGGGTAAAGATTTTATATCTCATGAGATAGACATGGCTGGAACGGTAGGTTATACCGGTTCAGTGAAACAGGACTGAAACGAGGGTGACTCGATTCAGAAAAGGACTTTGTCCACTAAGATAGTCTTGGCAATGAGTCTTGACTAACAAGAAATGATTATCTATGATTATGTGTGTATGCCACAAGGTTTCATGTTTTAAGTTATGATTATTGTGATTAAATTTCACTGCCATGATTTATCCCATGTTATGAAATTATGATCTCTTTTGCAGGTTAAGATTTCCAAAAGTTATGTGCTTGTGTATACGATGAGATTTATATTTCTTTTGTTTACCCTTACTGAGCATTTGAGATCACCCTTTTATGTTTTCTTTTCCCCAGGATATAAAGAAAGGTTTTAGGTAAAAAAAAGGGGAAGATCTTTATGGGAGATATTGGAGATCTTTCACCACGATTAGAAGATTACGTTCCGAGTTTCCAAAGACACTAAACTATTACGATCCTTGTGTGTGTATTTTTTTTTGTTATGTACTAAGTATTTCGCAAAAGTAATGTAATGTCTATGTACGTCAAGCTTCAGGTCTTTACAGTTGGTATCAGAGGAAAGGTTTAGTCAACCTTTGGAAACTAGGATGCGAGAACTTTAGTGAGATCCCTAGAGATATTTATAAGGTATGTCTAGGGATGTCCCTAAGGATAAGTATACGTATAGGATACAGTCCTAGAACTACGGTAATGATCATAGAATTTAACCTAAGATGTTAGATATTGAGGATACTCCACCTTTATTATGTTGTTTTCCCTAGCATGATTTTTGCCTCTCACACTATTCTTTTTTTGGGTTTTAGAAAATGGCTGGAAACAAGATGATTCACGATAATGGAGGATATGATGGACAATGGAATGATATTATTCATAATGAAATGGGATTTGGAAGTCCAAACATCATTATTATGCCAAATCAGCAATCTCATAATATGATCAATAAAGTAAAATTTGGTAAGTTTCCTGACTCGGCTAATAAGAGAAAGAAGGAGTTTCATGATGATCATAAAGGAAAGAAAGTTCAATTCCCCCTATGTAAATCATGTGGGAAGAGGCATCAATGAGAATGTTTCAAAGGAACTGGAAGATGCTTTGGGTGTGGAAAAGAAGGAAACAAAGCAAGTAAGTGCAAAGGAAAAGGTTCAGTTAACACCATAGATGAGGATAATGGTATTGCTACGACATCAACAATGGTTAAATGTTTTAAATGTGGAATGTACGGGCATTATGCAAACCAATTCCCTAAGGGAAAGTCTCATGAAGATAATCAGTATGGTCGTATGGGAAGTATTTATGTTGATGATGATGAAGAGACTACAAATGATATGTGAGATGAAAGAATTGTTGAAGCTCGGTCAATGGTTTAAGAATGTAGTGGAATGATTACATGTTTATCATGTGTAATATTGTATAAGAAATCTCATGGTACTATGGAATAAAGATACATCTAAGGATTGTTACACTTTTGTCTTTCCTTGAGTTATGAAAGTGTATGATTAATGGTACCACTATTCATGAAAGGTTATTCAGATATTTTTGGAATTTAGATGATATGCGTATAATGAAGGAATAATAAGATAATGAGGTGTTTGATTGTATTCATGAGCTCATGACTGATATAAGGAGAAGGTTATATCATGGTTTGAGTATAGAGAATTTTTGGATTTTGGTATGTGGAAAGAGTTAACTTTTAACTGCATTCATGTTTTCACTAAGGTTCAATGGGTATTCAAGAGAATACATGATTAAGGCCTTTGAATGTTTGGAATGTGACCAACAAGACATATCTTATGATATATGGGGATTAACGACAGTATTAAATCTCTGGTAATCGTTTTCAATATATTATGAGAGTGGACTGTAATATTATGGATAAGCCTAAAGATTAGAATGGATTATGTTGCACATAAGTTAGTATTGTTTAAGGATAGAAGATTTTCGATATTATTGATGGGATGTTATAGTAATGTAGTTTTAGAAAAAGGAAAACCCTCAGGACGGGTGACAACCCATCACTTCGGACAAGGCTGTGGGAATCGAACCCACAACCGAAGTGCGACTGGTCTTTATCGCCTACCACTGGCCTACAGGAAGTCCCTGTTTAGTAGAAACTAGTTTTATTATATTAAGCAGTATGATATATGAAGTATAAGTCCATTTTAGGAACCATATATGATTAATCTCATTATAGATCGACTTATGTATATAATTTTTGCTAACCTTTTGTTTGAGAAAGATGGAATGACCCGTCATTCTATCACATGATCTTCTAACACTTCACGAATAAAAAATTCAACTTCATTTATTTAAGAGATGAAGTGGAAATTGTTCAAGGCACGAACAACGGTGATATTGTACCAAAATAAAGTAAGTATTTATTCTAATTCAAATGTTCAACTTTAGGGAAATGATCTTGAAAACCAAAAATGTTGTCCTAGTGATCTTATACCTGATGGATCAGATGGTACCTTATATCATCACAAATCTATGGATTTGTGATTACTGGCTTTTCCATAGCCATGTTCTCTACCACTCTCCATCAGAACATGATGGTTAGATTTCTCTTCCATATCCATATTTTCACCTATGTGGAAACCCAGTGATTAGTTTATTTGGGTAATCGTTACATTTCATACTTTAGTTTTTAAAGCCAAGTTTTGGTATTTTTTTTTACGATGTGGGTTTCTATTAAAGAAACTTTCGAATAGTAAACCATTTATAACCCCGACGAATTTTGAGGGCGAAATTCATTTTAAGGGGGGTAGAATGTAACAGCCCGAGATTTTATGAAAAATATTATTTTTAATTTTTTTAATGTCTTGTGTTGTACGCTACACCAAAAGGAGCTTGCACAACACACATCCTTGAATTGCCTTGCATTACACGCAATCGCGACCTTCCTCGATAGCGTGTGTAATACGCAATACCGAGTTTCACTAAACAACGATATGCTATTAAAATATTATTAAAACTAGCCATTATGAATAGTAATAACCACTTTTTGAAATTCTGTAAATCTTATTTTTCAAAATGGACTTCATTTTTGGATTCGGAGTATCGAATTTAGCCTAAGGTGAAATTTTGATACTTTTCGGATAACTTTTATTTTCTGATGAATAGTGAAAATTACTAAATTTTAATTAAAAACAACTTTTTAAATCGAAATAATTAATAGTGATAAATTATTAATTTGAGTGGTTTTAAAGTATATTTAGAATATATTTTTACAATTTAATACAATGTTGGTCATTGGATGTAATTTCACATTTAAACCACACATAAACAAGTGTCAATCTTTTGATAGATATTGTTTCTTAAAAACATGCTATTTGTTGTGACAGTGGAAATTAATTATAAAATTAATTAATGCAACTTATATGTTGGGAATTTTGTAAAATAGAAATCATTTTTGAATTCGGAATATCAATTATAGCTTAGGGTGAAATTTTGGCATTTTTCTGAAAAACTTCAATTTTTGATGAATAGTGAAACTACTAAGTGGTAGTTAAAAAAATTAATTTTTTCATAAATCTTAATTTTACCGCTTCTGTGAATGGAATTTCAAAAATCCGAGAGACACGGTTGATGTCATTAAGTAAAATGTGGTTCAATGAGATGAAAATAATTTTTGGTGAATAGTAACTTTTTACTTTTATTTACCACGGTTAAAAGTAAATAGGGTAATTAAGGGTAAAAATGATATTAATATTACCCTAACACATGTCCTAATCCTATTGGACAAGTGTATCTCGACCAAAAACAACCTTAAGTGTAAAATATTATCATTTAGGCCCACTTGGATTAGATTAGGACATTTATTATTAATTTATTTAAAGAAGAGTTAAAATAGTTAAAATCAAAGTTTAATAAGTAAATCATTTTTAATATGGGGTTATACGTAAGATAAATTCGACTATAAACATTAATTAGAAAGCTAAAACGATTTCCTACATAATGGTATTTTATTTATAATTTTTAGAAATTAAATAATTTAATTTATTTATGACACAATGATGATGCAATAATTATCTTATTAATGAAATATTGATAGAATTGATGTTATAAACACCAAATTAAATGTAATTTGAGACTTTTTATGAATTCCACTAATTTTTTAGGTTACTATGATATATTATTATTGATTTAATCAACTTTGTTCGAACATATAATTCTGTTATGACTTTCCCAAAAATCATATATCAAATAGTGTCAAAATTGACACAAAATAGTTTTTAAATCTAATATTATATTATTAATTGTTATTTTATTCCTAAAAATCTAAGGTTCGGCCAAATGACTTATATAAGGATATATATATTAATAATATACAATTTGGGGTTAGTTTGACATGTTATAGTAAGTGTATTAACCATATAGTGTAAGAAAAAAAAAAGACACGGTAAAAGTTAAATTATTTAACTTAGAGTTAAATCTAATTGATAAGGTTAAAATAATTACCTAAACTTGTCTAAATCCTATTGGTTGATAGGCTTTCGACCCATACCAACTTTAGCTTCGAAATAAGACCCTTTGGAACCATTATAAACCGATTTTGACTTTAATATAAAATAATATT
This sequence comes from Viscum album, assembly GCA_963277665.1. Classification (NCBI taxonomy): domain Eukaryota; kingdom Viridiplantae; phylum Streptophyta; class Magnoliopsida; order Santalales; family Viscaceae; genus Viscum; species Viscum album. The sequence continues at coordinate 1,224,363,320 of OY728148.1, forward strand.
TTGAGATATTCCTAAGGTGCCCCTCTCCTCCCTTATAAAAGGGCACCTCCTCCCCCTCCTCCTCACACCAATTTGAGCACTCAAGCTCGTCCAACCCCTGAAAAAATCTCTTCTCCACTTCCCTAGTATCATCCTAGAGGTCCTGGTCTTCTTCAAAGACCAATCTTAGTTCCCTAAGTGGAGGATTCAAAGAGGCGTTCCAAAGAAGAGGTAATATCCATTACCGATCTTTTTCAATTTCTTTTTTCTTCAACTTCTTCTTATTTAGTTGTTTAATGATAAAGTAATAACATCAGTATTTATTATATACTGATATGTTATTATAAATATGAAACAACTCTAATTAACCTTCTATCCATCCTACGGAGAAAGGAAATCACCGCGCGTGCGTACGTACGGAATACCGTCTCCACGCCGTGGTGTAATCTATTTTCCGTCACCACATTAATTGGATGGGTATAATGATGTAATGAGTAACTATACATGATTATTATAAAGTTATATTGATACTGAAATAGTATACATACACTTCAACAAAATTCCACGACCATGGGAACGATATCATCGCTCGTGCGTACGTACGGACTACCGTCTCCACGACGCGATGAGATTCATTATCCATGTTAACCATTTAAGAATGATTAAAAAGTATATATAAGAAATAATAATGAAATATATGACATTATAAAGATACTGGATTTATGTATATATGTATATGTATGTCATCTACTTACTTCCATTCAAGACAATAAGGAAAGGAAAACAGCGTTCATGCGTACGTACGGACTACCGTCTCCATGAACGGTGTTTTTCATTTCACTTATCTATCTATTATATATATATATATATAATGAATAAATATGATATATAAATCATATTTTATATTCTGGAAGTAATTAAATCATGATATAAGTAATAATAATGTCAAGAACAACAAGTCAAAACACCTACGATAAATGAAACGATTTTACCCAAAACGCTTCTTTAACATGGAATTTACAAAAGAACAGGTAATATAAAGTCATAAGTGAACCATATATGATATAATAATAATGAATATGATTCTGTAATAATTCAATGACATTATTTAAATCATTATACAAGAGGTTCGTACATATACGAAGCAAATCGGACCTAAGGTAAGGAAAATATCACAATCTCATTTTTATCCGAGATTGTTTTTACTTTGGAATTTACTAGGGTGTATTTTATCATCCACATCCATGTTCCATCAATATGTAATATTGTTTCCATCCACTTAAAATAGTTTAAATCAAATTTTACCCTTCGGTGAGTTTTTAGTAAAGAATATGAAAGGAATCTTTTGTCGTTTCTCGTACGAGGTACTTTTTGAATTTTCCGACAAAAGTACGAAGAATGTTTTTTTAACTTATACGGCATGAATGGATTTTTAAAACATTATTTCCAAGAAACTTCCTTCACAAGTTTTCAAGTTTTATTTTAATCAACTTCTTTTAGTTTAGAATTTTATGACATTTTAAGAAAGGAAAATTGTTTTTGAAGTAGAAAGGATATTTTCCTCAAGAATGGAGTTCAAATGTTTTATCAAAATTATTTTCCATCTAAGATAATATAGGGTTCTGTTTTTATCCCAATTATTACATTGATTTGATTATGTTGTGTGGGAATTATTTTTATGAAGTCATTTACCTTATATGGTTTGTTTTATGATGTCATGATGTTTCAAGAATCCCATTTTTTTACATGTGTTATGCGATGATGTATGATTTATGATTATGTGGCACACATAAGAAAGGATTAATTATAAGATGGGTGGGACATATATCTCCCTTAAATGCATTGGGTAAAGATTTTATATCTCATGAGATAAACATGGCTGGAACGGTAGGTTATACCGGTTCAGTGAAACAGGACTGAAACGAGGGTTACTCGATTCAGAAAAGGACTTTTTTCACTAAGATAGTCTTGGCAATGAGTCTTGACTAACAAGAAATGATTCTCTATGATTATGTGTGTATGCCACAAAGTTTCATGTTTTAATTTATGATTATTGTGATTAAATTTCACTGCCATGATTTATCCCATGTTATGAAATTATGATCTCTTTTGCAGGTTAAGATTTCCAAAAGTTATGTGCTTGTGTATACGATGAGATTTATATTTCTTTTGTTTACCCTTACTGAGCATTTGAGCTCACCCTTTTATGTTTTCTTTTCCCCAAGATATAAAGAAAGGTTTTAGGTAAAAAAAAGGGAAGATCTTTATGGGAGATATTGGAGATCTTTCACCACGATTAGAAGATTACGTTCCGAGTTTCCAAAGACACTAAACTATTACGATCCTTATGTGTGTATTTTTTTTGTTATGTACTAAGTATTTCGAAAAAGTAATGTAATGTCTATGTACGTCAAGCTTCGGGTCTTTAAATTAATTATTTTACTTTTCATTAAATTCTCAATAATGAGATATGTGAAGATTCACGGCGCCTCGAGTGTTTTTTACCCTACCTGAACATTAAATGTCTTCTAATGCAGATTCACGGTGTGTAACCAGTTCATTCCATGAACCAATTCACAACTATTATTCATTTCCTGACATATATTTGCTGTTATTTATTGGTCATGTAATTAATTTATACAATATGTAAATTCCCTATAGACAACTTTAATCTCACCTTCTTCAAAAGAACCAAAACCTACTCTAATGCCACCTAAACTCACTGAAATCCCACATAAGACCATTTATCACATTTATACATGGAATAAATTAATTAAAAAAAATCATACATCCTTGAAAATTGGTCATTTACCCCCCAAAAGGCTCTCAATATTAGAACAAGACCCGAAAAAATATGTTTAATGGAAATGGAATACCCAAACATAAACGGTTTAATGAAAAAAAACTCAAAGAGGGTGTACCTAGAAAAAGGAATGATATTACAACATCTCCACTATATAACAACTCATCATGGATCGAAACCATTCATAATTGTGGGATCTCAATGGATGTGTCTGTCCACTATGCTCACATATTAGACTTCCTATCCTAGGTATCCTTCTGGGAACCCCCATGTTTCCACTACACATGAACCAGATGTATGGTCTTTCCCTAGAGATACTACTAACTATGGTCTACAATACTTATTGGATGATCTTATAAGGAATCATATACACAACTTTTGATGTCCTAAATGTTTAAAAATTTAGAGGGGTTATGATGTTATCTCCCAAGATATGACATGTGGAACATGTCATGCATGGAACATAAGTGTCGTGGAAGGGCTAATCGGTACGCCACTGGACATACCCCTTCCACTATCTCAAATGTCCTGAAAAACTTGGGTGTTATCTTTACATATTTCATGATACTATGCTTCCCAAATGTGGGTGAAACCTAAAGAAAAACAAATTGACAAACCTGAAACACTATAAGTTTTCTATGAGGGTTAGTATAAGATTTCTTCCTTCTCTTTACAGTCACAAACTGTCTGCAGATTAACTAAACTTGCTCTGATTTCTCTTACATGAGACTAAGTCCAACAAGCATTGACTCACCTACATCCAACCAACAAATAGGTGAATGACATTACCTTCCATACAAATCCTCAAAAGGTTCCATTTTGATCTATTCCTAGAAAATGTTATTATATATAAATTCAATGAGTACCATATGCTTTTCCCATGAACTACTAGAATAAAAAACATAGGATTGTGACATATCCTATAAACTCTGAATAGTTCTTTAAGATAATACTTCAGTCTGAGGCTAATAGGTTATGCTCAAATGAACCTTTGATCCCAAAACCTAATGAATACATTACCATAATTGAGATGTGAAACAAGTATCTCTATTAGAAATGATATCACTAAAAACCTTACATTCAAACTATATCGAGCACACATAGATTTCATAAATAATCAAAATTAAAGGTATCTTGAATAGAAAATAAGTATGATACCTTTTTTACTCTATCCATGATCACCCATACTATATTTCACTTATCAGGTGCTCTAGGAAGTCCATTCCCAAAATTCACAGTGACATAATCCCATTTCAACTCTAGAATGGTTAGAGAGTGCAAAATCCAAGCTATCTTATGATTCTAGACATTCACATGCTGAAAGTTAAACCATCTCGCCATAAATCCCACAAACTCCTTCATTATTCTTGACCATGATTATTATCTATGAAGATCACGATACGTCATTGTCAAACCAGAATTTACATCCCATCTAGAAGCATTAATGTCTCCCATTATCTCCTCAGAAAATCCAGTATGAACCCATACTCAGCTATAAATAACAATTTAATTTCTCCTTCTAAGAGACCATCCTAATCATGGATCCCCACTATATATTTTTTATCTAAAAACTAAGCCCTTGTATTAAATAAAATCTCTATCTTGATCCATCCCAAAAGTACGAGTATAATGGATATTGAAGTCCGATCAACTTGTAACTGGGAATCCTGAATATCTTGATACATGTCTAATAATATCCCCATCATCCAACACTCATATCAAGACTACCACATTGACTCTATATATATCTTATATATCAATTCATATGTAATTATGATTCCCTTTACCAATGCATAAAATTTATTGAAGTAAAAATACTATAGATGTTCAACCCACCTTTTCTGTCGAAGGTTCAGGTCCCACTGTGAAAAGATATACATAAGGATCATGTGGTCTGTTTATCCCAGAAAACACTCACCCAAATGATACTATCTCCACCATCTAAAGTCATGTACCACCAATTATAACTCCAGATTAAGTGTATGATAACTCCTCTCATTCTGTATCACATGTATGGAGCCATAAGTAACCACTTGATTCTCATATATCAGAACCACCATGAGTCCCAATCTTGATGAATCATAGTACACAATACATGATTTACTCTGGATAGTTAAACTATGGATATGTTCTAAGGTTATCCTACTCTTCAAATCCTAAAAAGATCTATCATAGGAACATGAACAATAAAAATGTCCCTCTTCTTGGTCATCCAAACCTTAGTGCTTCCAAATGGGTGAATTAATGAATAAATCAATGATAATTACCTAATAAACCCAAAAATCACAAATTCATGATGAAATTATTGGACTTATCCCATGATATAATGGCTAAAACCTTCTCTAGGTCCACTGGCTGTCCTACCTCGGAGATGATATGACCCAATAAGTGCACCTTATCAATCCAAAATCTACATTTTTTTTTACCTTGGAATAGTTCTAATTCTCTCTTAATGTACAAAAAATGATTTCAAGATGTGGGGAATGATCTCCTATTGAATTGGAGTACACCAAGACTTCATCAAAAAAAACTCACAAAGAATGATCTAGGAAAGGATGAAAGGTCCCATTCATGAAGTCCATGAATAACACCATTGCATTCAAAAAACCGAATGAAATCACTAAGATTTCATAAAACTCATACCTTCTCATAAAAGTAGTTTAATCTAGGTCTATTGGTACTGCCCTCAAATGGTGTTATCCTGATATGAAATTAGTCTTATAGAAGACCATAAAAGCCGTGAGATTATCAAATTTATCATCAATAAGAAAAAGGGGATATAAGTTATTGATCATCATCATGTTCAATCACTGATAATCTAAAAAAAGCACAAAGTATCATCAACCTTCTTGGAGAAAAGAAATGGAGAATCCTATTGAGATATAGTATATTTTTTGTAACCTTTAGCTTCCATATATAATAATAATAATAATTTCATTTCATGATTCTTTTCAAGCGATATCTTATAAGGTGGGACCGAAACTAGCTCTGCTAATGTCACTAACTCAATCATGTTCCAGATCTATCCATCATGTGTTAATCAAAAAAACTCATTAGGGAAAAAATTCTAAAAATGGTATACCACTGTTGGAAAATAATCATACTACATTCCACTATTATCTAGAAAAAGACCGACTATATGAGTCATGACACAATCTAATTTGTATTTAATGGGTATGACGTGACTAGAATGAAGATCCCACTCACCCTAGTGAAAATAACTATCTCCTTCTAGAGATATAAATTTAACTCTCATTTAGTAATTGCTGATATGAAACTGGTATAGATCTAGTTAATCCATAAAAATAATCAAATCAAAACCTCTCATTCCGAGGGGAATTTTTTTCAAAAATAAACTATAACCAACAATCTCTATAGAACACACCTTACAAAAGTTGATATTCTCTGCCCACACTCCCAATAGTGTTTTGAAGGTAGAAACACCATCCAACATTAACACAACCAATACTAAAACATTTTCAAAAAGATAAATAAAAAATAATTTCAATTATACTATATCAAACAAAACATAATAATGAATAATGTTACAAGAATATTTCTTATGATAGTTAAAGGTTCTGGATCCAAAATAGATAGAGTAGTCTACATAGAATGTTTCTAACCATCCCCTCTACCTTGGGTTCTATTCTAACTCCCCTGAGATTTTTCTTATACCTGGTACTTCCACTCCCATACTAGGGTACCACCTCCCCTGCCTTGACCTAAATGTGCTATGGAACTCCACCTACCTATTTACTATGAGGTAAGTGAGTCCTTCCCAAACTCTGGTACCTGTCCAAATACCATACAATAACTTTGATGCATGATTTTCCTACAAAACATATAAAGATAAACCAGCTGATCAGAATCATGGCACTTTAAAGTATGGTACAAACACTAAGGCTGCTGGTGAACCGTCTTTACATACTAATACCACTACAATAGAACACAATATTGATATGGATATCCACTTCCTTGATTACTCTACCTAGTGTTACCTTGAAAAAACTATCATAGCAGTGCTTATTTCCACACATAGAAGTTATCCTATTTCTCCCTGCAGAAACAACCTTTCTTCAACTCCAGACCTCTCTCATATTCCCTTCTATGATGCGCGACTGATTCATCACATCTTAAAATATAATCAAGCAAAAGATGTTCACCCATGACCTGATCTCATAGAGAATCTCATCCTGAAAACACTTCTCCTTGGAGATCTCATCAGTAACTAAAATGTCACGATGAAATATAATTCATTGAAATGTACAGTGTATTCCATCACCGACATTGTAACATCCTAGATATTTATAAAATAATACATTTTCATATATATATATATATATATATCAATATTTATAAATAATATGATAATTTTATGTTAAAGGGTATTATTTTTTCCAATAGTGTACTCCATACACAACAATGGGTTTCTTCAAAACCTTACATTGCACACAACAACTGAGTTATACTAAAAAATAATACAATAATAACAATATTATTTTAAACGGTAGTTAATTCCTAGAATTTTTATTGGCCAGAATGAATAAAAATGACTATAATATGATTAAAAATGTTTGATAAATAGTTTCACATTTATCCAAAAAATTTTATAGGCTTAAAATGAGAATGAATCCAATTTTAAGCATAAAATACTCTAATATTTTTTAAAAGGTCTTTTTACTGCCTTTTAATAGAAAACCATTTTTAAATCTTGTTATGTACACTTCTATATGTTCTATTTGAAAAAAATAAACATCTTATTTGGAATTAGGACATCAAAATTTACTTTGGTTTAAATTTCGGCGTTTTTATGATAAAATTCATATTTTAATACATAGTGAAAAATACTTCATTTTTAATTCAAAACTTCACTTTCATTTAATTTATTTGTTTTAATAGATTATTTTTTTGAATTGGTTTTAAAATATAATTGGATTAAATTTTTATCACTTAATACAATTTTGGTAATTGGAAGTAATTTCACATTTAAATTGGGAATAAACACATGACAATATTTTGATTGTTTTTACTTCTTAAAAACCCGCTTTCTGGTTTTAACAATGAGAATTAATTTTAAATTAATAAATGAAACTTTTGTGTTTTGAATTTTTAAAAATGGATTCCATATTTGGAATCAGAAGGTCTAAATTATGTAAATAGGTACCTTTTTCTTTTGGAAATTATGAATAGTAACTTCAGAAATTATTTTTATATACCACATTTAAAGGGTAAATTAGACAAATAAGGGTATAAATAATATTATAATAATATAAAACTTACCTTACACGTGTCCTAATATTATTTTATGAGTCATGGGTGACCAAAAAATCTTTAGGCTGAACTTTTGGCATATGGGAGACACTTGGGAGTGATAATGATAGGTTATAATAATTAATTTAAAGTAAAGAGAAATATAACATAAACATGTATCTTTTTACTAAAACAATTTTAATATAGGGTTATATAACTGATATATTTAACTATAAATATTCATTAGAAAGATAAAAATATTTCCTACATCATGGTACTTTATTTATAATTTTTAGACATTAAATAAATAAATAATTTATTACACAATGATGATGTAGTGATTACCTTATTAATGAAAGATTCAAATAAATGATATTATAAATATTTAAATAAATTTAATTTGATTTTTTTATTCCATAAATGGATTTTATGGATGGTTATAAAATTTTATATTTGAGCTAATGTAGTTTTTTCTAATTAATCATGTTTTTATGACCTTAACAAAAATCAATTACTAAATATTGTCAAAATTAACATAAATGAGTTTAAAAAAATACTACTTTATTAAATGATTTAATTGTCATAAAAATATAAGATTACACCAAATAACATAGAAAATTTTACAATTGTAATTAATGTTCCACTTGAGTTTCTATTGTCATTTTATAGTAACTATATTAATCATATAGTGTAAAAATACAAAAAGGCATGGTAAGAGTTAATTTATTTAACTAAGGATTAAATAAAAAAGATAAGGTTAAATTTGTGAACTAAAGTTGTATAAAACCTATTGGTTGAGAGTATTTCTACCCATAATCATCATATAATATAAATATATCACTTTTTATCTATTATAATTTAAAAATAAATTTATAATAAAATAATATTTTAAGACTTTCGTAAAGTTCCCCTCCTCCCTCATATAAAAGGGCACCACCTATACCCACTTAATGACACCTCTAAAGCCCCTTGGATCATCCAAATTATGCTCAAATAATCTACAAAAATCCCTAACTTCCTCTTAGAATACTTACCTTGGGAAGAAGGAAATTCAAAAAAGCCTTTTTTCTTAAATCAAAAGGAGTTACCCGATTTAGAGGTAACGACTTCTCTCAAGATCCTTTCATTTATTTTTTCCTTCTCAACCCTCCAACCTCTTTTTATTCCTTTAATCTATAAAAAACCAGTATCATCAACATTCAATGATGTTTTTATGCTAAGGGTTCTATAAACATATACACACTCCTCTATCTAATAGATATAGAATATACTATTTCTGTGTACGACGAACTACTACATCACGAAATGATGAATGTTCAATTTTCTCTTACCACCTCTCATGGTGGAAATTATGATGGAACAATATTTATATATGATATATATTATATTTACATTTTATCTATTATTCTTTAATTTTTATTATAATATACCTTTATGATTTCCATAATGTGTAAATACGATAATTCCATTTCAGGAAGTGTGGACTACCGCCCCCTCAAAGTGATATAACTAATTCACGCTACACATAGAATGTATAAAGGATGGTGTTAAAGGAATTATTTCACATATATAACATAAATATTATACTATAATTATAATATAACTATGTATCATTTAGTTTTAATTAATTTAATATGACAAAGAAATAAAAGTAGTGTTCATGCGTACGTATGACCTACCGTCTCCTTGAATGGTGCATTTCATTTATTATCTACAAATATTATGGATTATTATAAATACATATATACTGGATATATATTATTTTTAAATCATTATTACTATTCTAGAGATAATTTACTTCTAACTAAATGGACAATTTTTAATCATAACAAGCTCATCTTTGAATCATGTACCGAACATCAACAAAACGTCTGATATGAACTTAAATAAATATGTAATTTCTATAACATTGTTATAAGTGATATAAAAGGAATAATAAAACTTGAAAAAGGTTCTCAATCAGGTTTAAATTAACCTATGTTTATTATTAAGGAACAAAACAATTGTATGTGACGATTCAGACTCAAGGTAAGGGACTTCATCTCTATGTCCTTTCATTGAGGATTATTTTGATAATATACTTCACCTTCATTTATACGATTTATCATAATCCCATTTGAATTTTAATTTCATTCAAAGGGAATATTTTTTTTCTATGAATCATTTTACTAAATTAAAAAAGGAATATTTTTATGTATGCGGCAACAATGACTTCTTCACCACCTTAACAGTTATTTGATATTTGGTTTCCTCTATAAGCCTTAATATTTATAAAATGAAAAAGAAACCACTTATTATATTTTTGGGTATTTTGGTATTGAAAATGGGTTTCAAAGTGGAAAGACTATTTAAATATCTTTAAATGATTTTTTTGTGATTTAAAATGAAATTTTATGAGAAAAATGTTCATAATTTTAATCTTTTTGTGTTATGATTATATAATGGTACATGGACATTTTATGGATGGTTATGTGATAAAATAATGATGGGTGGTTACATGATAAACCAAATACAGTCAGTTTCATGGTTAACCAAGGATGGGCGGTTACATTATATCCTTTGATTCAGTGGGTATGGAAGTCAGCGGTATGGCTATTACATTTGTAAGAATGTTATGTGTGGATGTCGACCGTATGATTATTCCATTTAAGTATGATTATGTACCAAGTTAACTTTTATATGTTATGTGTTTTTTCTATAGTATTTAAGGTAATATTTTGGATATAAAAGGGAAATCAATGAGATTATATTTTGGGTATAATATTTACTACTTCATAAAGGTGAAAAGTATTACTATATGATAATGAATTCATGGTTTTCATGTTTTAGCAAGGATAACAGTTTTCCTTCTTTATGTATGCCTTAATAATATTTTTATGCTCATCCAATGTTTTTAAAACTTTTTCATTGGGTATAAGGATGAGTAAGTGAAGTAAAGAAGTGGAGAATATTTTTATTAAGAAAATCAATCATGTTTTATTTTTAAAAGGGTTTCCTTTAGTGGAAAAAATAGACACTGTTTTGATTGTATCATCTTGTATGATTATGGGATGATATGTATTATTAATGGCGTAATTATCTAAAGCTATAAACCTAAAAATATCCTCGATGTTACTTAAAGTCAAATTATTGACTTATATTAAGATTATGTAATGTTTTAAGGCTGGGGAATTATAGTTTGTATGAGAGGTTGGTTTAGATAAATTTATTAGTTAGAATATTGTTAAAAGAATATCCATAAATGATTTTTACTTTATGGTAAAATTGAAATGATATATCATTTTATTATTACAATGTTTATTTGTCTAAGATATGTATGTTCAGAATGGTTTTACACAGAGGAAATATGGGAGTAGGGGTTGTACACTATACAAACAAAAATAAACTTCCAAATCATCATCCTAAGATGGTCAGAATCAGAATTGAACAATTTGTTATAGTGATGGCTCAGTTGACTCAGGTGATAAATGGTGGTTGTGTTTATAGATGATATTTTGTTATATTCTAAAATTCAATTGGAACATGAATTTCACTTAAGTATTGTTTTGAAAACCTTAAATGAAAAACACTATATGTAAATTTTAGTAAGGTTAAATTTTGGTTGCAATAAATTTCTTTCCTTCATCATATTGTTACTAAAGACGGAATAACTATTGATCCTTCTAAAAAAAGTTGTTGAAGAGTGGAAAATGCCTACCAATATTACATAGATTCATAGTTTTATTGGATTATAAGGTTATTACTTAAGGTTTTTTGAAAAATTTTCTCAGTTATCTACCCTACTAAATAAGTTAACTTGTAAGGGAGTTAACTTCATCTAGAAAAAAGAATGTGATGATTATTTTTTGGAACTAAAATAAAGATTGGTAAATGCTCCAGTTTTGGCCCATACTTCAAGGAATGACAAGTTTATTTTTTACAATGATGCTTCATTGAAAGGAGTTGGTTGGTTTTTAATTCAGAATGATCAAGTAACTGATTATTCTTCACGTTAGTTGAAACCAAATGAGTTAAATTACGCTACACATGATTTAGAATTAACTGCTGTTGTTTTTGAATTAAAAATTTGGAGGTGTCATTTGTATGTAGTATAATGTGAAATATATACTGATCATAAATTTTTTGAAGTATATATTCACCTAGAAATAATTGAACATGAGACAAATGAGATGGTTGGAATTAATCAAGGATTATGATTGCATGATTATTTACCATCCAAGAAAGGAAAATAAAGTAGTTGATGCTTTGAGTCGAAAAAGTAATGCTACATTAACTATGCTACATTTGGAATGATATCCTTTGGTTATCGATTTCATGATTTTTTTAGAATTTTTTGGTGTATGGAATTCCAATTTTTTGTTTTAGGTGTCAGTGAAATCATCTCTATTAGATAGAATTAAGCAAGAACAAAAGGAAGACAATGAGTTGCATAAAAAGGTTGAATTGGTTCATAAGGGTATGTTGACTGAATTTAAAATTTATAAAGATTGTGTTATCATATTTTGGAAAGTATTATGTGTGCCTTTTTATTCATAGTTGAAGAAAGAGTTGGTTTGTGGAGCTCATAGTTTTGCATTTTCAGTTCATTCAGGAAGCACCAAGACGTACAGAGACCTTAGAGAGTATTATTGGTAGGATGGAATGATAGGATAAAATGTTGAATTTACCACAAAATGTTTGAATTGTCATCATGTGAATGTATAATGACAATTGTCGAAGGGGATTCTTCAGCCTTTTCCAGTGCCAGAGTGGAAATGGGAAAATATATCCATGGACTTCGTTGATGGATTACTAAAGACATTTTGAGGTAATAATTCATTTTGGGTTATTGTTGATCTATTTACCAAATATTCTCATTTTCTTCCTATTATAGATACTCTATATCTTGATAACTTTTCTCTATTGTATATTAAAGAGATAGTCAGGTTACATGGTGTTCCCCTCTCCACTATATATGATCGTGAACCTAGGTACATTTTTAACTTTTGGAAAGGTCATCAGAAGTCTTTGGGGACTGAATTAAATTTTAGTAAAATTTTTCATCTTCAATCAGATGGTCAGTTAGAATAAACAATTTAAATGTTAGAGGATATGCTATGTGCTTGTTTAATGGATTACCAAAGAAGATGGGATCATCATATTTCTTTGGTTGAGTTTTCCTATAATAACAATTTTCATTCTAATATACAGATGGCACCATTTGAGGTATTATTTGGGAATCAGTTTCAAACTTATACTTTTTGGGATGAAGTAGGTGAAAGGAAGTTGATGGGACCAAAATTCGTACAAGAGATAATAGATAAAGCTCAATTGATTCAGAAGTACATGGGGAGAGATCATAGTAGGTAGAAAATTTATATAGATAGTCAGAGGAAGGAACTTTCTTTCATGGTAGGTGATCATGTAAATCTCAAAGTTTAACCATGAAAGAGTGTGATGCATTTTGGTAAGAAAGGGAAGCTAAGACCGTGGTTCATTCGACCCTATAAAATTATGGAGAATTGTAAATTAGTTGCATATAGAGTGTCTTTATATAAATTTTTATCCTAATTACACAATGTTTTTCATGTTTTAATGTTAATGATGTATATGCCAGATCTATCTCATATTTTGAGTTCATAAGTAGTTCAGTTAGAAGAGAATCATTCTTATAAGGAACATCCAGTACAAATTATTGACCATAGGGAGAAAGTGTTGTGGAATAAGGTGATTCATCAGGTAAAGGTTTTTCGGAAAAACCATTTGGTTGAAGAAGTGGAATGGGAATCTGAAAATTCTTGGAGGGAGAAATACCCCCACTTATTTGACATGTAAATAAAATTGTAGGGATGCAATTTCTAAAAGGAGGGAAGGATGTAACATCCTAGTTATTTATACAATAATACATTTTCATATCTACTAATATTTATGAATATGATTTTAATTTTCTATTTAAGAGAATTCTTTGTCCGATAGCATACTTTACACGCAAAAATGAGTTTCTCTGAAATCTTACGTTGTACACAACACTGAGTTATACTGAAAAATAAGATATTATTATTATTATTTAAAATGGTAGTTAACACCAAGAAGTATTATTTAAGATAATGAAAAAAACTGACAATAATATGATTACACATGTTTTTTAAATGTTTTTATATTAATACAATAAATTTTAGAGGCTTAAAATAAGAATGAATCCAATTTTAAGCATAAAACACTCTAATATTTTTGAAAAGGTTGTTTTACCACCTTTTGTTGGAAAAATATTTTTAAATATAGTTTTCCCATTTTATATGATATATTTTACAAAATAAACTTCTTATTTAGAATTGGTAAATCAATATTTACTTTGGTTGAAATTTTGGGGGTTTTTTTGATAAAATTCATATTTTAATGAATAATGATGAATACTGAATTTTTAATTCAAAATTACATTTTTGTCTAATTAATTTATATTGATAGATTATAATTTAAATTGGTTTTAAAGTGTAATTGGATTATGTTTTTTTCATTTAATCAAATATTTATCATTGGATGTAATTTCACATTTAAATTGGACATAAACACATGACAATCTTTTGATAGTTTTTACTTCTTAAAAGTCCGCTTTCTGGTTTTGAAAACAGGAATTAATTTTTAACTAATTAATGCAACTTATTTATATTGAATTTCGAAAAATGGATTCCATATTTGGTATCAGAAGGTCCAAATTATGTAAATAGTTAACATCTATTTTTTGTCATTGTGAATAGTAATTTCAATAATTATGTTTATTTACCAGAGTTAAAGGGTAAATTAGGTAAATAGGGGTAAAAATAATATTAGGATAATATAAATCAACCCTATCACATATCCTAATATTATTTCAGGAGTCATGGATGATCAAAACCATACTTAGTCTGAACATGTGGCATTTGGGGGCCACCTGGGTGTGATAATGACTTGTTATAATAATTAATTTAAAGTAAAGAGAAACATAACATAAACATGTATCTTTTTACTAAAACTATTTTAATATTAGGTTATATAACTGTTCTCATTAACAATAAATATTAATTATAAATATAAAAAGATTTAATACATAATGGTTGTTTATTTATAATTTTTATACTTTAAATAAAAAAATTTATTTATGACACAATGGTGATGTAGTGATTACCTTATTAATGGAAGATTCAAATAAATGATTTTATAAATATTAAGATAAATGTACTTTGAAAATTTTTATACAATACAAGAGTTTTATGGATTATTATGACATGTTATCTCTTATTTAACATAGTTTTTTTGAATGAATCATGTTTTTATGAATTTATCAAAAATAAATTACTAAATAGTGTCAAAATTGTCAAAAATGATTTTTTAAAAGAAATATTATTTATTTAAATGATATAACAGTCATAAAAATATAAGATTCATCCAAATGAAATAGATAATGTTAAAAATTTCATTAATTATCCACCTGAGGTTCTCTTGGAATTTTATAGTAACTATATTAACCATATAGTTCAAAAATACAAGAAGACATGCTAAGAGTTAATTTATTTAACTAAGGGTTAAATCCAAACGATAAGGTTAAATTTGTGAACTAAACTTGTCTATAACCTATTGGTTGAGAGTATTTTGAAAAATACTAATATTATCCTATAAATTTATCACTATTGACATATTATAATTCTAAAATCAAATTATAATAAAATAATATTTCATTACATTCCAAAAGTGCCCCTTATCCCTTTTGTAAAAGGCCACTACCTCTATCCACTTAATCACACCTCTAAAGAAAATTGAATCATACAAATTATACTAAAATAATATCCCAACATCCCTAATCTCCTCCTATAATACTTACCTTGGGAATAATTCAATTCAAGAAATACTTTTGGGTCAAATCAAAAGAAGTTCCCCGATTTAGAGGTAACGTTTTCTCTAAAGCTCCTTTAATTTATTTTTATTCTTTCTCCAACCTCCAATTTTTTTATTCCACTATTTTATATCAATACCAGTATCCCCAATATACTAGGATGTTTTTATGATAATGGTTTTACATACACATAGACACACCTCAATATAAGGGATATAGAACATTATGTTTCTGTGTACGACGAACTACTACCTCACAAAATGATGATTGTTAAATTTTCTCCTACCAACTTTAATTGTGGCCATTATTATAGAAATATATTTATATATGATATATATTATATTTATATTTTATCTATGATTCTTTAATTTTTATTATAACATAACTTAATGATTTCCATAAAGTGTAAATATTATAATTTCATTTGAGGAAGTGTGGACTACCGCCCCCTCAAAGGGATATGAATCGTTCATTCCATACATGGAACCTATAAACGACAACATTAATGAAATTTTGTAACATATATAACATAGATATTATAAAATAATTATAATATACTTATTTATTATATAGTTATCATTCCATTAATTTGACAAATAAATAAAAGTAGCACTCATGCGTTAGTACGATCTACCGTATCCATAAATAGTGCATTTTATTTCATATATCTAGATATTATGGATTATTATAAATACATATATACTCAATATATATGATTTTTAAATCATGAATACTATTATGTAGATACAATAATTTTTATCACATGGATAATTTGTAATCATAACATGCTCATTTTTGAATCATGTTATGAAAATCAACAAAACATTCGATATGAACTTAAATAATTAAGTAATTTTTATAACGTGATAATAAGTGATATAAAAGGAATAATAAACTTGAAAAAGGTTCTAAATCAAGTTTAAATTAACCTAGGTTTATTATTTAGGAACATAATGATTGTACTTGATGAGTCAGACTCAAGGTAATGGACTTCATCTCAATCTCATTTCGTTGAGGAATATTTTGATAATATACACCACCTTATTTTGTATAGTGTATAATAAAACCTTTTGACTTATAATTTCATTCAAAGGGAATATTTTTTTCTATGAATCATTTTACAAAACAAAAAAATGAATTTTTTTATTTATGCGGTGATAACAACTTCTCCATCACCATAACCATTATTTGATATTTGGATTCCTTTATAAGCCTTAATATTTTTAAAATGAAAAAGAAATCCCTTATTCCTTTTTTTTGTATTTTGGTATTGAAAATGGTTTTCAAATTGTATTGACTATTTCAATATCTTGAAATTATTTCTTATGATTTAAAATGAAATTTTATGAGTGAAATGTTCATAATTAAAATATTTTATGTGTTATGATTATATAATAATACTTGGTCATTTGAAGGGTGGTTATATGATAAACTAAAGATAGGTGGTTATGTGATAAAAAAATATGGGTAGTTCTATGATAAAACAAGGATGTGTGGTAACGTTATATCCTCCAAATCATTGGGTATGGAAGTTGGTTGTTTGGATATTCAATTTATAAGAATGATATATGTGGAAGTCAACCGAATGATTATTCCATTTAAGTATGATTATTTTACATGTTACCTTTTATTTTTTATGTGTTCTTTCTATGGGTTTTATGGTAATATTTTGGTTAATAAATGTTACGAAATCAGATTATATTCAGTGAATAATATTTACTACTTCTTAAAGGTAAAAATTATTACTTTATGATAATGTATTCATGGTATTCATGTTTTTAGAAAGGCTAATAGTTTTTATTCCTTATGTATCCCATAATTAGATTTTTATGCTCATATAATGTTTTTAAAATGTTTTCACAGTGTATAAAAATGAGTAAGAGAAAGGAAGAATTTGAGAAGAGTTTTATAAATAAAATAAATCAGGTTTTATTTTTAAAAGGGTTTCATTTAGAGGAAAAAATTGATGCTGTTTTGATAGTATCATCTTGTATGATTATGGGATGATATTTATTAGTAATGGCCTAATTATCTAAAACTATAAACATAAAAAGGTCATCGATGTAAATTAAAGTCAATTTATTAACCTATCTCAACATTGTGTAATTTTTTGTGGTAAGTTCCTTATAGACATTCCATCCTCTACCAGGTGCATGAACATGAAAGCCTTATAAACCCTTAACTTATCATAATATATGTGGATAAGTACCTTCACCTCAATGTCCTTCAAGGATAACTATTCTTGCTGCCTAGTTTTCTCTAGAATGACCCACCAATGCTTGGATAATACATAAATAATATACACTTCAATATAATCCCATATATATGGGCTTCTTTAGGTTCTTGAAGATCATCTAGACTGACATGATCCAGAACTCACCTTCCTGGGGGCCTCCCTCTCCTATGAACATAGGTAGATGCTAAAGTTGAAACCCTTTCACCAGATTAGTCATTAATGGAATTATGGTAAAATTATATATTTATATATATCTCATGAACCTCAAAAAACTACCATGATGATAAAATTAAATATTATCCTTAAGACCTATGAGAATCTCTAGTTCAATTGCATTGGGAGTGTGCTGATTTCCACTCTCAAGATGAGCATATTAATGAAAACAAGGAGGTATTTTATCTATAAGAAAACACTCTCCTTAGAACAATGAAAAAAGTAAAACCTCAATATGTGAAAACCACATAGAACCACTGAATCATGGTCTCTAAAAACATCACTTACATATTTTTAGCATAAAATAATAGTTCATTCAATTAATTTATCAGATATAACAAGTTTCTCATTTAACATCTCATCATGAAAAATATATCACATTAAAAAAATGCTCCCTATCAAGTATAATGTATGTCATGATATAACCATATTTTTCTATCATGGTGCACAAATACTCATATCACAAAATACCAGTCCATGAGTACAAGTCTCTTGAAACAATAACATCACACAACATGTAGATCACAATGGGTGAAATAACATCAACACTAACAAAAGTACACCATTAATATAAATCCCATCCCTAGGTAGTCAAATTTCCCCCATACATGGGTTAACTAAACCCATGTATAATCTCATCACCAAGTATCAATATATCCTAGTCTTCTTTCTACCTTACCCTAATATTAAAGAAAGTATAAAATTAAAATTTTCTGTTTTGATACCACTTTATAACATCCCCTGATCCAAAACCCCCTTATATGATAAGATAGTTTGGTTATAGGAATTAAAGTTAAACTCCCTATATAATAGAGGATGTTGACCAGTAGAAAGGGTTTTAATAGTTTAGTGGGGAGGCTATCCCACTTGTCATAGAGTTACAATGAATAAAGAGATAAAAATTACAAATAAATAACAGAGTAATGGAAATAGTGTAAAAAATATAAAATATATATGGTAAGTAAATAGAGAAACTAAAATAACAATAATTATGAATCATGTAATGACATGATGAAAGTTATCTAATTTTAAAACTAAAGGTAATAAAAAAAATAAAAACTAGCTAGCACAAATAAACTCAGAAGACCCTGGTCCTAAACCCCATGCCAGTCTAGTCTCCAAACTCTATCCCATTCGACAAGAAATAAATAAGCAACATGGTCCTATTCCCTTGTATAAACCTACATCCATGAAATCTATTAGCATTCCAAACTGTGTAATGAATAGGGTGTGAGTAAAACTCAATAGGTCAACAACACCATGTCTAAACAAAGCCAGTCTGATAAATAAGTGAATGAAATAAAGATAATACCAGGTCTATAAATTTATTAATTAATACAATACAATAATTAACCAGATTCAACATTATACTAGAATTTCTATGATCATGTCGCACAACCATTCCAACTATATCCATATACCCATGTTATAATCAAACAACTGGTAAAATCCCTATTTATAAGTATTTCAAACCCTGAGAAAAGACATATATATAATTATTTCATCCTCTACTTATCCAAGACCAATATATAAACATTTAATCACTTGATAATAGCCCTACATAAAATCATTAAAACATCAAACCGAGCCAATCTCATTTTATAAGAATTTCATCATCCATAAAAAAATTGTAACAAAAATATATCATAATATCATATCATAAGCCTCAATGGTTAATTCTACAAATTAAAATTTTTCTCAATGACACTTTTCATTTATCAAGTTATCTATAGTTAAATAAATAAAAAACACGCCATTAAAAAAGTGATTCTATAATATAAAATTACATTAAATATCATATCATGATAAAAATACATTAAACCATTAAACAATTCATTTTTAATCAATGGTTCACATATCCAACTGCTAGCCACAAGCTAGAAAGAAAAACCATTAAAACCAATGGTATCCAAAGAATAATCTAATCCATGTATTACCATCAATCATTATTTTATTAATTAATGTACATTTTTTCTCTATTAAATCATAATAATGCATATAATTAAGCATTTAAACAAACCATAGAGTGAGGTTTTACCACCTTCCTTTAACCGTAGATCAAAAAAAACTTCTAGCTGATAACCAAAAAAATAATGATGGTGAATAATATACAAGAAGTATCCTGGATCAAACATGATCACGATTAAAACCTCAAGCAACCACAGTTAAAATTTTCAACCTCTACAACTAGAGAATAATAGAAATCATGGAAAACCTATGAAAAAAACTCACCGGTGATCGATTTATTGAATGTGACATATAGATTAGAGGAAGTAACTCCAAAATCTCCAAGAAATTACTTATGGCTTAATAGTAGAGGGTAGTAATGGATGATGAAATAAAACATAAGCATATATAATAACTTATAATCAATAATCCTGAGATATATACTTCCTTTAATTATATTACCTAACATAAAATGCTCGATTATGAGATACACAAAAATTCACATCACCTCGGGTGAATTTAACCATGTTTGAACATTACATGTCATAAAATGTAGATTAATAGTGAGTAACCATTTCATGCAATGAACCTGTTCATAGCCTATATTCATTTCATTACATATTCTTGATGACAGTTACATTTCATGTATTTCATTTACATGTTGTGTAAATTCCCCACAATCCTCTTTAATCATAGTTTCCAAAATTGTTCCCAAACAACATCTAAATCTTTCTAAACTCAAAAAACACTTATAAGCATGTTTATCATGTTTATACATATAATTTATTTATTAAAAAAAATATACACCCCTAAAAATTAGGCCATTTTCCCAAAAAAATGATCTCTTTCTCCATATCAGACTTGTCTAATAAGGTTTTAAGACAAAGGAAAACATAAAAAAATGTTTAATGAAAAAAATCAAAAAGAGAGGTGTACCTAAAAAAATATGGGATCTTACGGAGTCCATGAAACCATACCACCTCAATAATTAATATCTTGATAAGTTGGTCAAGTGATAAATCATTAATGATAATAAAGAAATGAGATTAGATTTTAAGGATATCAACTACAAACCATATGGTGTTGTGGATATTAGATGTATTGGGGTGTATGAAGATGAAATATATGGTGATATTTTCCTATTTCCATTCTCGTATAGGTAATAGATGAATAATTTATTTAGATTTATATTTCTCAAACTCAACTTTTTGACATTCCATGAAATTAGACACATACTTTGCAATATTTCTTTTTATGTTCTCCAAAAAAATCCTTCTCAGATCTCTATATATCTCAACTATTCAATGATTAACAGTGAAATATAACATATTTGTTTCATCCAAAATACCTTTCTTAAGTAATGGTTTTGATGGGATACATACTTGTTCATGAATATTATCAATCAATCATGGTCAAGGTTCAACACTGAAAAAATCCTTACCGATTTTAAATTTTCCCATTCATTTTTATGTGCCTCTTTAATCTTCACATAGATGGATGGTTGAACATTCATATGAGAATAATATGATCAATTCTAATTAATTTTCATTTATGGTCAATATTCTAAAAAACAATAGGTATTAGATCACTATTAATCCGCATTATGGAAAAATCAACATGGTCCTTCTAACATAGAGCATCAACTAACTTTTTCATGTTCATAGGGTTGTAATGTATTGAGAATTCATAACCATTAATCAACTAAAAAAAATATAATTTGGTACATATTTAGATATTTATGTCGGAATATATAATTCAAGATTTTATTGTTGGTATATATATCGATCCTTTCACTATAATGATAATTTTTCAATATCCTCAAAGAAGAAAATTACTACTGCCAATTATAAATCATGTTTTTGATAATTTTTCTCATGAACCATCTATTGGAATGAGGCATACACTAATACTAAGTAATTCTACAAGAGAACACATCATATTCACTTCTTTTATGCATCACTATATATCCCAAACCCTTATCTATAGAGGGTTGTGTAAGCATTGGTTCACTAACCAACCTTCCCTTAATCACATTGCAATTTTCTTCATGTTCATATATCTAAAGAAACTTTTTTCCCTTTTGAGTAAACATGGTTAATGTAGTTGACATATGAAAAGTATTTTTGAATAAGAATTATTAATATCTAACTAATATAAGAAAACAATAGATCTTGATCATAGTGGGTTGTCTTGCCTATTTATAATTAAATTTTATTCTAAAAGTCTTTCTGATATACCCTTTCTTCTCATCACATTAAAAACCAATGAAACATTATTTTTCCCAAATTTAAATTTGTAAACTTTTTCATAAAGTCTCACCATACTCATGGTTTTTAACAAAATCCCCAAATGATATTCATTATATTTCATTCATTAAGATTATATAATAATACAATCTATAAATAATATTATAAATTTACCATATTAATCTATAATTATTTAATTAAATATATCAATGATGGTAAAGGGGGAAATTATTAGTTAGAGTGGAATCATAAAAAATTCATAGTGTCGTTACCTTGTATAAAAAGATATCTTTGGTATTTCTTCTATTTTGAACCATAAATGATGATATCCAGATGGAATGTAAATCTTAGATTAGTATTGAACTAAAAATAGTTGATAAAATAAATCATCAATATGGGGAAATGGATATTTATTCTTGAACATGATCTTATTAATTTTAATACAATAAAAACATAGATGCATTAATCCATATTTAATTTTAACAAAAAAATAGTTACACCCCATGGGAGAGGAATTGGTAGAATGAATCCACTATCTAGATTGTTATGGTGTTTCTTCTTTTATTCCAATAACCTAGTTGAGTTTATTAAATAATGAGTCTTTTAATTAAGCATAAAACCATGTACACGTTCTTTTGAAAACACAACTTCACGATTCGAGGAAATACTAGGAAACTCTTATATAAATACAACATTATAGTGCTAAATATATATATATCATCACTATTCAGTTTCCCCCAACCATTTGATATAAATAACCCCCATGAATAGGTAATAACACCCATATTATGGAATTAATTTCTATTAGGTGTTAATGTTTATCCTTACAATGGTAAATTATCACATTTTGATTTAGGATACCATATGTGACTTTGCAATGTCAAAAAATGACATGGGATCTATATATAGAGATGAAATACATATTTAAAAGCATGTAAAATTCAAACAGAGTATGAATAATAATATTTTCAAGAAGTTATTTCCCAAAAATTTTTATCAGAGAGGAGATATAAACAAGTGATATGATTATCATACCATTAAGAGTTTTCTCTAAAAATTAACCAAATAACCATTGAGGTGATAATGTGACAGTCATAGAAAATTCATTAAATATAAATGAGAGTGTTTATAATAAATTAAATAAGTCACTTTCATATTTAGGGTTTATGATATATATGTACCTCTTATTACTTCATTCTTATGACCCACATTGATGGCTTTGATCACATGAAAATTCCCTTTGTTAGTTGGATTAATAGGTTACTGATGCTAATTTTCATCATTAACCTTCATATTTATTCACTAGATTTCATAATTCCCATAATATTTTTAATTTACCATTAGAGTGTGGGTAGTGCATTTATTTTATTTTTCCTACCATTCACTTCATTGATTATCCTATTTATATCTCTTCTACATTAATTTTCTCAATGAGATTATTTTATATACTAATTTTTTTTACCAATTTCCTTAATGAAATTTATCACCACGTTTCTTCCTATAAATTTGAAAATAATTAATATTATTTATCTTTCTTAATTTGGATCTATTTTTTTAAATTTCCTCAATATTTCATCTTTGTCTTCTTTTCACCAAAATCTTAAGAATAATGTCATTCTACACTCACCATTTCTACTTTGAGAGAATATTAGAAAACTTATTCATAGCTATTAATGCATCTAGTAGAAAATAAATTTTAGATACATTATTTAAATCCCTTAAAGAATAAGTCAATTTTTCTTTCATGTTAAATGTTGAAAGTGGTATCATGCCTTTCAATTCTGGTGGAATTTTTCTCATAGGTAATAATGGATTCATTATCATTCATCTTTACTGAAACAATTTATTTTTTCATTTTCGTGAGAATAGTTTTAAGAAATTACTTGCTTAAAAATAAACACATAAACATACCACATTCTATAGATTCAATTTAAACATCTTTCATTATATTATAAATATGATCCCAACATTGATCTACATTACCTTCTAGAGGATAAAAAGGAAAAAAAACATTTTCATGCTCTGAGTAATCAAGTGTTGAAAATGTATTTTAAGTGATACAAATACATTTCTTGAAAATTAGTGGATTAGAAGACCCCCTAAGAGAATGTTTATTTTTCCTCATGAATTAATAAATGATATATTTTTCTTTCATTTTAGTTTTTGGAATCATGAAATGATTATTGGCTTGATGTAGTTGTGTAATCAAAGAAAAAAGAATTTCCATTGCAACACCCATTCTATTCTGTTTCTCATTTGTAATTTTATTATATTACCTTCCACATTCATTGTTAAGAAAATTACTCCTAGTTTCAACCAATAAATAAAAAAATGCACTATGTAACAATAAATAAACATTAATAAGAGTGAGAAATCATATAAACAAGATAGTCATTCCTAATATATCAAAAATTAGGGAACCTATTTATAAACCTATGTCACATCAGTTTCACCCAATATCACATTGGATTATTATATTTTGGAATAGGTTATATAAAATCAATTCCCATAACCAAATATCCAAAAATAACTCATCCCTTCTTTGATACCAACTGAGTTTCACAAAGAATTACTTAAATAAATATTTCATCATTTTGGTTGACTATTAAATACATTTTACAATAATAAATTCCCTATAACTATAAAAGTTCAATGTATTTGGAGACTAGATAAATAACCAACATATTTCATGTATTATATTAAACATAATAGATAAATATCTCCTCACACAGTACCTTTCTTTGACATTCCCTACTTAAAACATTTATTCCTAACCTAGGGAATGGAAATATAAGAAAGGGGGAGCTCAGATTCTTAATAAGGGAAGACATGAAGGATTTAAATTCATGATCATAAGTATTAATAAGATAAGATTCATGGTATGAGAACATGACCAAAACATATGAGATACTACACAAAATGTCATGACCCATACAATATGAGTAATAGAATAATGATTTTTTCATTATAAAATACATGATTTATAATAGCGTGAAATCATTAATAATCAATCATGTGACATGATATCATATCATATGAATAAGAAATATTCTTTTGGAATAAATGTGTAACATAAACATATGAATAGAAAATTATTTCCTTATTTGAGGTTCACTGCCAAGACTATCACAGTATATAGACTCCCGTAGTGAATTGGGCTTAAATACAAATCTTGTAAACCTATAAATCATATTTCAAGGCTACTAACTATGACATTAATCACATATCATTCTTGGGATAAACACCTATGTACCATATTGGGCATAGTCCAATCACCCATGTAACCTCTTAGGACATGGCTAATCAACTACATACCCTACAGGGATTAAGAAAACCCCCTAGGCACACATTTTATCTCATGATATATAAAACATTATACAATTAGATGGAGGTATATAATAGAGCCACATGTCATATAATAATAATCAATTCATGTATATACTATAAGAACATATGATAATACATCATTATTTCATAATTTAACAAATCTAAGATAATGAAATGGGTTTCTGGAAACATCATTAAAATCTTATAACTATAAGACATCTAGAGAAAGTAAGTAGACGGGGTCAAAATATCATATCCCTAGTGATGAATAAAAACCCCTAATGTATGTTGGAATAGATAAAAAATACATCTACTAAAGTGTTAGAAATGCACCTTTAAAAACTAGTGAAAACATCATTTCCTTTTAATATCTTTAAATCTGAAAAGTCATATAATAATGGGAATAAACATCTCTTAGAAAACCTATTTAGATCATTTTGGGATATGAACACACTACGAGGGGGTATTAATAATTCTGGAGTTAATTTTTATATATATCTCATTTGGTAAATTTTAAGATATATGATCCTAAATAAACATAATAGAAAATAAATGTTTGTTAACAAGGTTCACCTATTTGAATATGACTACATCCCCAGTAACATGTTCTTATTATCCCATGAGCATAATTTAATTCTTATTGTAAAAATTCACTAACATAATGGTACCCCCTTGAAATTTTTATCCTAGAACCAATTAGGTATAAATAAAGAAAATTATAATTATACCTACATATATGATAGTGGGAATTTACTTCCAAACAGAATGATATCTAGTACTATATTGAGTCCCTATTGGATTGCAGAAATGGTTTTCTTACCTCAGGCACTGTGGCAACATGGATTCTCCAAAAAGTTTGAGTCTTCCAAAAAAAAATAATACAGGATGGATTCCAAATAACTTTATCTTGTAATATAATAATTAGTAGAATATTTAATCCCCTTATACCTCAATCTATTAAATCAAAAGATGGTTGTAGGCTAGAATTCACAATTTCTTTAGCTAGATATGATCAAATTTTGGTTTAGTCAAACCCACTTCTTTTTATTTCTTCTCATTCTGTTCATAGAAAGAGAACTAGGGTTACATATTTCTTCCCTTGACTCAATGTATTTATATTATGCAAAGAGTTATTTATTCTCCCTCCTTTCAACTGACATGATTTTCATATCTATATACATTGGGAGTCTAGTTATCTTCTTTTGTTATTCTAATATATATTCATGTATAATATTTTATGAATACTATTTCCATAATAGTTATAAAAATATTATTAAGTTTGGAATATCTTGACTCATTCAAAATCATAATCATTTTTAAGGGAGTTTCCTTTTCACTTCCTAAAGATATGGTTGGAGACATTATTATTATTATTTTATTTCTATACTCGAAATACCATAATCTTCCTCTTCTTTAAAAACTTCTACAAAAAAAATCACAGTTTTAGTTCGCTTGATATTTCTTGGTAAAAATGATGATGTGGATTTTTCATTTTATAGAGTGGAACATTCTCAACAATAGCATATTTTACCTTAAGAAATTTTATTCTTCATCTTATCATGAATCATAATCGATGTTTGATCATGATTTACGATCATCGAAGAATAGAGAAAAACA
The DNA here is from genome assembly GCA_963277665.1 of Viscum album. Taxonomy (NCBI): domain Eukaryota; kingdom Viridiplantae; phylum Streptophyta; class Magnoliopsida; order Santalales; family Viscaceae; genus Viscum; species Viscum album. Next base: position 1,224,390,784 of record OY728148.1, read on the forward strand.
TCATCTAAAATTTTCCCTTTATTTTTAATATCAAAAAATGAATATTTTTCATTTCATTTCATTATTTAGAAATATCAGTTCTAGTTTCTCATAATTTCACTATGTAGATTATCATATATCAAAAAATTTATTATGGGGTCCTCATTTAGTAATGACATATTATAATTTTTTAAATTATCTTACCCAAAAATTTTCTTATGGGAGTCATTATCTTTCCCCTTGTAAGAGGGATACCACTGAAAATATCATAATTCCTTACATAGATAAAATATATTTTGTGGATCTCAATTTTAAAATACAAAGGGAAATTGTATTATATTACCCTTTGTACATAATAAAAAATCCTTTATCAAATATATAAAAATAAAAATTCTCCTTATCTAACTGATTTTGTTACATAAACTCACATATGATATTTTCATTTATCAGTTATCTAAAATCCATTGACTATTCCTTTCATAATAGATTGACCGTGAGCCAAATGAGACTGTATAATACCTTTAGTCAGTGTATTTATTGTGATAATCATTAAAATGAGTAAATTATAGATCGATTTCATAGAAAAATAGGATCAACTATATCTCTTCCAACATTCACACTACCTCAATATATACCCTTCTATAAAAAGTAAAAGTCACTGATTTTCATTCCAAAGAATAATACATTTCTCAATTAATTTCATAGATGGAGAATCAATGACTCCCTTTTCATAGTGAATAATCTTTAAAGTTACCTTTGCATTGATGTTAGATAACATTTATATAAAAAATATAGTTTTCAATGTAACTTTATATAGAAAATACATTTCTTGGCCAAGCTTTATAAAAGTGATCATTTCAACGTAGGGATGAAACTCTTTAACTTTCTATCTTCAACCCTCTCTCTTTATACTTCCTTTTCAATATAGTAATGAATCTATAAGAAACAGATATGGTATTACATTAGTCTTTTTATAAATATTCAGTAATATCGTGACTTTTCTATGTTCTGTAACTCCAATCTATATCAAGTTTTCATAGTTTAACACATATACAAATATATACGTGGGATATCATGTTTGTTACCATGTTATTCATGAAGGAAACCAATATTCATGGAGACTTTAATATATTTCTAGGATGTCCTTATCTATATCATATCGATATCATGCATTTTTCGTTACTGAAAACAAATTAAACTCAAACAGAATATAGTTTCATCATCTATTCCTTTATATTTTATTCAATGAAAATTCTATAAAATTAAATGTAAATATGTGAAATCATTTTATTATATGAACCACTTATTAAAAATAATTACAAGAAATATAACAGGATGGTATCTTTTTATTTATAATAAATAAACCCTCAATCATTTCACTATAGGCCAACTTGATCTACACTTGACGAATAAAACAATATGGTTTGATTTATAAAAAAAGAATGTCCATATTCAATAGAATATGAAACCTACTATTTTCTTTGTCAATTATCTTTATTAGGGGGTTGATCATAAGTATCCAGGTAGATACAACCTGTTGATATCAATTACTAAAAACATTTTCAACAATAATTTCATGCATTTAATTACTACATGGATTAATGAAATTCAATTTTAACCAATATATTTAATTTTAGATAGCCCTCAGTGACTTCAATTTTATGTATATTTTTATAATTAATCAAAAAACATTTCTCCCTGTTAATGTTAGAATGAATTAATTTAGAAACGAGGATGTCTAATTAGGTATTAATACCATTCCAATGAATATTTGTTAGGAATATTCTAAAAATTCTTATTTTTATGAATTTATTGGCCCTAGAAGCCTCTTCGGAACCCCCCTTCCCTCAAGGTACTAATTATACCTTTTTATCATCAATAGTGATCTCATCATCATTTTAGCTATATTATTTTTTTCATTGAGATAACACCAATAGGTAATAATTTTCTATTTATTCGTTCAGATTTATTCACTTATTCAAATAACCTTTAAGATATCATGAATTTAATTTCTTCCTAGATGGATACTTTCATCACTTTGTGGTCCAGTTTTTAAATATAATTTACCTTTATCATGTTTAGTATTTTCTCTAATTTTTTCATAGAATACAATTTTACAATTCATATTTATATGGTTTCATCTTCAGATCTATAATATTTATTTTAGCTTTCCTTATGTCAAAAATTATCCATTTGATAACTAAAATACCTTTACACTCCCTCCATGAATAGCACAAAAATACAATATAAATGATTTATGGAATAATATAGACCTTTGTTCAATAATGTATGTATTCAGATTAAGAATTTATTCCCAACCTATTTTCCTTATTAAATTTCCAACATTTTCGAATGGAAAATATTTTCTTATACAATAATTATTCAAATATTATTTTTCTTTGGATATAAAGGGTTTTTCATCTTCTCTCTTTATGGTAAATATTCATTTTAACACTTTTAATTAGGTCCCATGTATCAATGGATGTTTATGCAATGTAATTCATGGTTTCTTATTATTCTAGAATAATTGATACATAATTATTTAAATTCTATACATCTTGATATATTCTCCACCAAATTACTTCTAAATGATTTGAGTAGTAATTTTTTGACCACACCTTTTGAAATTTGTTATCTTCTTCATGTGAAATCATTCATTTATTTTTGGCTCTTTTCTTCTCTTAGGATTCCATTTGACATTATTTATTCAAATCATTAATCAAAACTACTAAATATATTTTTGGAATATGATTATCATTTTTGGTTTTTTCACATTGGATTCTAGATGTGTAGTAAGAAAACTTAGTCCTCTTATTATTTTCCATCTTTTTCATTTTCAATACCACATTTAGGGATCATTTACAAGTGTCCATGATGTGTCCATTATTTCTATAAAATAAAATAATTATCCCTTTTTTTGAAACTTCACACTTTTAATTCTTGGGCTTGTTGTGAGAATTACTTTTATTCTTCTTTCTTCCCAAGGAAATACTTCCCTCCTTTTCCACTGGCTTCTTTGGTATATTATTTCCATTATTTTTTTCATGATTTATTCCCAAGACAATATTTTCTCCATCATGCAATTTCTGTGGTATTCTCTCATCATTTTATCTAGTTTTATACTTTAATGATTTATACATTCATTGAACTTCAATAACACCACATCAATGAAAACATCACAATGATCTTTAAAAGTCTCAAATATATTTAGGTTGTGTAGATCATAACCCTTCCTCTATGAGTTTTTAATATTCTCAACCTTATTCCCCATTGATGTTAGATCTTATTTTCTTCCTTACCATGAAAAATTATTTCAGAAATACATGGCCTCATATAAAAATATCTAACAGGAAAAATAAAATAAAATAATTTCATTATTTGAACCTTATATTATCTATATTTTCAAAAATTAAATCTTTTTATTTTTTTATAACATATATCATCTAGTGGGGATTTTTTAGGGGAATCATCTATCATGGAAACTCTTTTTTTTAAAGCCTTTACATGATAGTTGCTTCATCATCTCTTTTCTTTATCAATGATTAATACATTTTAAATTTAATTCATCACTACATATATAAAAAACAGTTACCATAGTAAATATTTCTTATTGTGGATGATATATTTACTTTGGTAGATTCCTTATCCTAATTAGTGAATCTTTCTCTAAGTTATGAATTAATTAAAAAATATGAAACCAACTTTTCTAGAGAGCTTACAAAATGTTTATATCCATTAATTTAATGATCTTTCCATCCTTTCATGCTCATCCTCATAGTGGGTCATATCTTCTGGCATAAATTAAACAATTCCACATATATATGATAAATATATTTGATTCAGTTATATATAATTTTTTATAAAACCAATTGATTTATATTGTGAGTCCATATAATTATGATCATCCTAATAGATACAATTACATTATATTGGGTAATTTTTATATGAATTTTTTGGAACCCCATCTTTATATTGAGATGATAAACTACATGAGACTAGACTATTTTCCAATAGATTAATTTTAGATTCGAAACCTAAACCTTCATCTTCTATGAATGGGTTTTCTATATTTAGTTTTTATTAAGGGAAAAATAATTCTCTTTCCTCCTTAGATAAGAGTGTTTTCTTTATTTCACCATCATCATAAAGATAATACTCATAAAAAATTAATATAGAAACATTGTCACAATCATTACCTTAAGATATCAGTGTGTACTGTTAGTTTGATGAGGCCTTTCTCAATATATTTCCTTTTATTTTCATTATATTATTTATTGTTTTAGTAGAAATTTATTTCATGACGCATTTATATGGAGAACACTATTTTTATAAAATATTTACATCATATATTCTTTGTAAAGGGATATTATATTAAAAAAATTAAATAATAGAATCCATCAGTGGTGTGACTAGCTTTGATAAAAATTATTAGAATCACATTGGGATATTACCACACTAATATATGGGCTAGATCATTTTTGAGTAACTTTTATTCTTACATCACTACCATCCCTTAATTACCTCATAACCTATTAAGTGACTGTATATTCTTTTATCTATCAGTACATAATTTTACTTATAGATATATAATAGGAATGTAACATAAGATAACACTATGTTTTCATAATGAGGTTCCCCTACTTGTATATGACTTCAAACCTTATCATACAAAGTTATTATTCCATGAGAAAAACTTTCACCTTATTATCAATAAAAACTCATACAAGGGTATTAAAATGTCTCTATTATCTTAAAACCAACCACATATAATAAAATTGAGGGCTTTTTGTCCCATAATATATGATAATGGCTTTATAATTCTTCAAAACAAGATCTCAAGTACTAGATTGAGTATTTATTTGACCTTTTGAATGATATTATTCCAATAATTATATATGTCATAAGTCCAAGATCACCTTTTTATTTCCTATTCTTCACAAAATATAAATCTATTTTTTATTTCTTCTTCTCCCATTACTTAGAGTATTTCCATTACACATAGAGTTACTTATTCTCTATCCTTTAGGACTTATAAGATGTTGAAATTTACAAATGGATAATATTACACTTTTATTATCTATTTCCTATAATATATATTCACATATAATATCTTATGCATATTTTTTCCTTAATATTTGTGTAAATATATATGATTATTATTGGTCTTGAATCATTCAAACTAATAATATTTGTTCATCACGTTTCCTTTTTGAATTCTTATAAATCTGGTCAATGAAAAGGTTATTTTTTACTTCCTTATGATATTATAAATATCATAAGATTAATTTTCATTAAAATATTACTAAAAAAATAAGTTTTTGAGTTTTATAGATATTTCCCCATTAGCATGGTGATGTTGTGACTTCATTCTATGGGGTGGAACATTCTACGAAATATGAAATTTTCCCTTGTATGATTCAATATTCTTACCACGTTGAATCTTAAACCATTCTTAATCATGAAGTTTGATCATAATTTAATATATAAAAATATTTTTCAAAATTTATCCCTTTATTTAGAATAATAAATTCTGAATATAACTCATTTTGTTTCACCCTTTAGAAATCTCAGTTCTAGGTTCTTAGAATATCACTATATAGATTATCATGAACAAGAAATCATATTACATATTACTTTCATAGTAGTGTTATCTTATGGTAATATAAAAATATCATACATTAATGTTATAAAATGGTTATCGTAGACTTCTCCATCATAATTGAAATTACATTGCCAATTTAACAATCTATCATGCAGATGAATTTTCTTACACTGCTCGCAAATTTCCAATATATAGGTAAATTATCTTAAAAGCTCTTTTTTATGTAAGATAAATCCCTATACCAAATATAGATGACTCAAAATTATTCTTAAATAATAGGTTTTACTTACGTATCCTTGTATAAAATATTTTAATTTATCAACTATCTAATATAAATCGATTGTGTATTTCATAATAGATCGACTGTGAGTCACATATAACTATTTAATACATATGGTTTGTGGATTGACTATGAGGATCAATTGTATGAATAAAATTTAGATTAAAAACATAAATAAAATAGGTCAAACACATATATTTCAAACTTTACATGGCCTTAATGTTTACCCTACTATAACTAGAGCAAAAAACATGTTACATTTTCATAACATCAATACCTTTATCAATACCATTTCATTACGAGGACAATATTTTACTACATTTACATAGTTCCATATATTTAATGTTACCATTACAGAGAAGGCTGGTAACATCTACATATTCATTGTAACAATAAATTTACATTTATGTATCTTTAATATTTCCTAACCATCCTTTACACAAGTGACCATTTCACCTCTTTGATGGAAGTCTTCATCCATATTTTCCATTGTATGAATATATCTCTAATAAAATATATTGGTAGAACTTTCCTTTTAATATAAATATTACAACATATAAAAAATAATCAAATATATATATCTATATTTTTTATCCATGGTTCATAACTCACCATATATAAAAATCTATATTTACGAATTCTAGTTATTTTAAATGGAAATCATGGAAGAAAATTGTATGCTTGGGGACTTAACTATCATTATAAAACATCCTTATTCATCTCCTATTGACATCATACATGTTACGAACTTTATTGATAATATATACAACTAAAATCATAATTATTTTCATTAAAACCTTGTCAAAATATAAATCAATCATGATAATGAATAACATTCATGACAGTTCGATAATGCAGTCGATCCATAAAAGTTAAAAACATTATTTTTCTAGTTTTATGTAATGTCAAAAGTGTGTTATATGATAATAATATTAAAAGAATAATTTTAAAATTTTTTAAATAAATTTAAAGGTATTATAAAAATAAATTTGTTATATTATTTTAATGTATATAATACCTTCCATAAATAATTTTTACAAACCTAGGTATGGGGGAAAAATATCCCTAATAAAAAAAGAGAAATAAGGTCATCTTTCTTTAGAAAAATTATTTTTATCTTCTTAGTAATAATGTTATTAAAAATATAAAGAATAATTTAAATCCAAAGAAATAAACATAAGATAATAAAATCTGTGGGGTTTATAATTTTAATTAAATACAATTTACCATAGCATAAATTGAAACATAAATCGTTCTGATAAAAAGTGATATTGTAACATAAAACCCCTACCTTATGTCCTAAATTTGTACACATTATAACCTCATATGTAATAAATTTAGAGTTATTATAAATCCATAACAAATACATATTTATATTTATCTTACTATATATATTTCCATTATAATTTTATATTTCCCATTTATTAAAAATTATTTAATAAAATCAATATTCTAGTGTCAATAGATCTATTTTCCAAGTATGCTACGGTCCGATGATTCTGGATCTTACACATTGGCCACAGTTTGATTATATACAAACTATTAATCATTTATTAAATATATTTTTTATTCATCAAATAAATTTTTATATTTATACTATTAATGTGGTGATGAAAAATGAAATTAATCAATTTGTGGAGTCAGTAGTCCGCACATACGCAAATGTGATGTTTTCATTTTTAAATGGATTGAAATAAAGAAAAATAAATTATAATTTATTTTTCTAAAATAATTATTAATTCCTTAAAATAATATATATTCATTAATTAAATCTGTTTAACTATCCATTAGAGGCGAATAGGGAAAAATAAAATTCATCGCATCATGGGGTTGAAAGTTCACATGTACACATGAGGGATGTTTTCATTTTTGATTATATGGAAAGGAGATTAAAAATGATTTTAAAATTAACATAAAAAAATTTAACTATTTTAATGATACTCATTTCATAATTTTAATATTGTTATATATGGTATGGATGAGGTGGATGATGATATAGGAATTTAAGAGCTTTTTCAAGATGATTACCTCTTCCTTGGGTATATTCCTTTAGATTGCACCACAATACTTCTTAGGATGGTATTTTAGTGAGGCCAAGAACTATAAGATGCTGGGAGGATATGTTGGAAGTGATTTTGTCAAATATTGGCTGAGATAAGGATCATGAGTGGTGTATAGAGTGTGGATATGAGGTTCTATTTTATAAGTGAGAGGAGTGAAACCATTGTAAATATTAAGAACATAAAAATATGATAAAGTCTCTCTTATAGAAAATTAGCTCTAAAAAATTAAAATTTTAAATCTAAGGTGTTTTAGGTACTAATAAACTCATCTAGTGAAATTAAAAAGAAATGTTTAGTGATATATTGATTCCTTATCCTTGTATTATATCTATTTTGACCCATTTTTTCCTTTACTTTCGTGAATTTGTTTTAAAAAAGGTAAATTATTTTGATGAAAAAAATAAAATAGAAATTATAATTAAACTTGGGAATGATAATTCCAAATATATAATCAATTTTATAAGATTAAATTTATAAAGGTAACTAAAATTAATACCAATATCTATGTAATATACATGTGGAAACCATTTTTTGAAAAAGAAAATTATTATTAAGAATAAATAATATTTTATTTTCCTTCCTTTCCTAGTAAAAATAATTAAATTATAGTTAATTTATTTTATTGAATATATCATCTAAAAATTTCATTAAATAGTTATTCAATGAATATTAATATAATTTATTAACATAAAACACATTTTATGCATAAAAAATAGTTCTCAAAGAAAATATCTATTTCTACCTCTAAATGATATCATCGTCATTTATAACCACTTGATAATCAATTTAGGAATTATTAATAATATTTAGACATGTTTAAAAAATAATTTTATCTAAGTTTAAAACTTAAAATAAAATAAATTAACATTCAAATAATATATATATGATAAAAAATAATTGTAAAAAATATTTTCATCCAAGAATTATATGACAAACATTAAGGATTATTTATTAAAAATTATAATAATTTTGATACATGAGTTTATTACTTTAATTTTATCAATTTTATTTAACTATATACTAATTAAATTAATTTTATATTTTTAAAATTGTATTATACACTAGTGTTTGGTGTTCTTTATATCTTAAGTTATCGACCACATCAAATTTATTAAAGAGATATATATTATAAAATATCGTGGTGTTTCATGCACCCTCTTAAATATTTTACCATCCTCCTATTGGGACTAGTCAATTGGTATCAATTATTTCCCATTGATTTTGTGTGTGTGTATATATATATATATATGTGTGTGTGTGTGTTTCAAATCATGACATAACTTTTATAGGGAAATGATCATTTGAGATTGAATGAATTAGTTTCAATGAAGGATGGAGTCATAAAGGGACAAAATTAATTGGTAGAAAATTTATAGTTATGGGTAGTCATCCATAGAAACTATCATTATAATCTTTTTTTTATATTTTTACTATCACAATCAAACCTTATAAAGCACCTGATGTTAAACCCAATACATTAACCAGTAATGATGAAATTATTTATTTTTTTAATTATAAGTTTATGAACATATTAAATTTTTATTTTATTTAATATGTTTGTGTCTATCTATCTATATTATGATCAACTCATTGTAATTGGAAGATTTTAAAAGTTACTCATTTTGTTTCAGATAAGTTATTTATAATTAATCATTTCATATTAATGGTAAAATATCATGAATTTTAAATGTCCAAAGATGAAATATATAATCAAATGTTTCATAGAGTTATAATTATAGTAAATTGTATGAGTTGTTTAAGATAAATTTTAGATAATTCAGTTTTTAAAGAGTTTTGAGTGAATTAGATAACAAATAGAAAGGAAAGAAAGTAACAACTGATGAAAGATTTTTAAAAAAATACTTTAGAATAAATAATTGATATTTTTTACAATATGAGTTTGAAATTGAAAAATATTTATTCAGAATAGATTTAAAAAAAATATAATTCTTGATTTTAAATCAAAACTAAAAGTTACTTATGAAACATCTTATTCTATGTTTTAATGTATAAAAATAGCTCAAGTTATCTTGGTTTCCTAAAGAATAAGGAAGAATGATTATTCAAGTAGATACAAAAGGTATTACCATAAAAATGATGATAAAGGATGCTAAGAAGGTAATTATATGTCTAATGAGACATCTTGAATTATTTTTTATAGGACACATAAAACTAAAATTAACCTAGATTAAGAATGATATGAATAATAGAAAAATTACTAGAATAAAAATTTACATGGAATAAATATGGATTTTTACATTTGGTTCAAAATAGTGTAAAAAATCTATTTCTAAAAAGGTTTTTTCAAAGCTATGTTTAATGGATTCATTAACTGATGTATATGAATATGATTACTATACTTCATCCAATTCTAGTTCTGAGAAACTAGATAAAGATAAACTGTATAATGATATTATTTGATTAAATCTTGAAATAACTATGAATATATATTAGGAATCTTCAAGTTATTTACAATTGATCAAAATATTCAAGATGATTTCCAATATCATAGGTTCAAAATACACCAATGCATAAATATTTATAGAGAAGAACTCACAAGTTATCCATATTATTTATGTATTCTACTGAATCAATTTGTTTTGATGGATGATACCATGAATCCAATACCAAGTAATAGTCCTATAATTGGACTGTTTAGGTATTCTTATTCCCATTACAACATATATATTCTACCTAATGTTAAAATTTCTTATGAAATTAAATCATGGGTGTGTTACAATATTTTTTAACATAAAGTGAAATTTATTTATGATGATGACAGTTTAAAAATATGAACTACCAAATACATTACCTTCCAAAGATACTACATTGAATATGATTATGTTTATTAATAATCCTCTACCCAAAATAATTTCAATCTCACCCACTCCCATCAAAATTTAGATTCTTTGGAACTCTCTCTAGGTTGACTTAAATCGTTTATCACAAGATCGCCTCTTTTCTCCCCCTCCACATCCTGTTTCATCTTTGTATTTGATATATTCCCCTCTCATTTCAACATGTTTCATCTCCATCACCATTATTCCTCACTTAATTTACTTAGGTCACTATAATACCACATGTTTTATTATCATTATTTTATTCTAAACATTATATTAAATTGAACAACATTACATTTTTTTGAATGATGCAGAACCAGATGATTTGAAAGAAAATTAAATAATCCTATGAATTTTCATGGGTGGAGTAATAGTTATAAATAAATTAATGTTCAAGGAAATATATTTCAAATGATACAACATGTGGAAAATTTAAATAATTTAAAATTTATTTAAAATATACACATGCTGGAATTTAGAATATTCTTTATCTTAATAAAAATTGTATAAAATATTTATTCACATTCTAATTAAAAAGTGTGTGATGACATGGATGTTTTTCAAATTTAAAATGGTATACTACTATATTAGTATACAAAATGTGATGTAGCACATGAAATTAACTTCAATATTGTTTTAGAGGAAAATTATTAGTTAAAGAAAATAAACGGATGTCCTATAAACCGATTTGTATAGATTTTTTCATGGAAGGTAAAATTATTATATAATTATAAGGATTTATATGTTATATTAAAGTAAAAATATTCTTATCTATGGAAATTTTTTACCCCAAACATGTAAAAATTTTATTGTTTAAGGTTCAAGTGGAAATATTTCAATTATTACATGTTATGAATTTAAATATTGAAAATGAGTGTTCTATGAGGTTTCCTTGATCTATTAGTCACACAAATTATTTTATCTACAAGTAATTCCCATCATGATTTTTTTCTGAGTATATGTTTAAAATTTTTATGGGTTCCAATTAATTCTTATACTAATCCCATTGGTCCTAAATTTTAATGGGGAACTAAAATATTATTACATATATTTTTCTATGATGTTTTCCATGGTAATAAAAAAAGATATATGGTGCATGGATAGTGGATTAATAATACATATAACAAGTTATTTATCTAATTTTTTTTCATTCAATAAGTTTTATGATTATTGTAACACCCCAAGATTCCACGGTATGTTTCCCTTTGAATAATGTAATATCTTGCACTGTATGGAACTTCGAGATTCTAACACACCCCCAATCAAACTAGCTATTATGAATAGTAATACCCACTTTTTGAAATTTTTTAAATATTATTTTTCAAAATGTACTTCATTTTTGGATTCATAATATCAAAATTATCTTAGGGTTAATTTTTTATACTTTTTTGAAAACTTTCAATTTTTGATGAATAGTGAAAAATACAAAATTTTAATTAAAAACAACATTTTTAATCAAAATAATTTGTAATATTAAATTATAAATTTGAGTGGTTTTAAAGTATCATTAGATTATATTTTTATCATTTAATATAATTTATTTCATTGGATGTAATTTCACATTTAAACTAGACATAAACAAGTGTCAATCTTTTGATAGTTATTATTTCTTAAAAACATGTTTTTTGTTTTGACAATGAGAATTAATTTTAAATTAATTTCTTCCACTTATGTGTTTTGAATTTGGAAAAATTGATTCCAAATTTAGAAATATGAGGTCCAAATTGTGTAAATTGGTAACTTTTATTTTTAGACATTATGAATATTTACTTCAGTAAATATTTTATTTACTATGGTTAAAGTGTAAATCTCGTAAATAAGGGTAAACAAATATTATTATAATAATATGAAATTACCATAACATGTGTACTATTACTATTGTTTGATACGGTTCTGAACATAGGAATCCATGAGTCGATTTTGGGACCCCATGGAGCCACTTGAGAGTGATAATGACACTTTATATAAATTATTTTAAAGTAAAGACAAAAATGACATAAACATATATATTTTAGTAAAAAACTTTTTACAAGGAGTTATTTAAGTTATCTTTTTGACTATAAATATTAATTGAAAATATAAAAATATCTCATACATCATAGTATTTGTTTTCATATTTTTAGACATCAAATAAATAAAATTATTTATGACACAATAATGATGCAGTGTTTACCTCATTAAACAATGATTTTAATAAACAAGATTATAAAAATTAAAACAATATCCAAAACCTATTCAATTCTTATTGGATGATTTTATTTCAAACACGAGTCATCTTATCTTATACTTTAACGATTTTTTTCCTTTATCAACCGAAAATAATTATATAATAAAATAATATTTTCAAATATTCCTAAAGAGCCCCTCATCCCCCTTATAAAAAGGCCTCACCTCTAACCCATTTCTCACACCGATCAAGCCCCTAGGATCATCCAAAATCTGCCCAATTAAGCTCCCTAAATCCATATATTCCTCTTATAAGCATTATCTTATGAATAAGGCACATCAAGGAAGCATTTTGGTTCAACCCAAAGGGAGTTACCCGATTTAAAGGTAACATATCCTCTTAAGTTATTTTATTTTATTTTACTTCTCCAACCCCTTAAACTATCTTTATTCCTTTATTTTATAACAACTACAGTATCATCAATATACTAGGGTTTTGTTATGATAAGTATTTTAACTACAATTACACACACCTCCATCTAATTAGTATAGAAAATAATGTTTCTCTAGATGGCGAACTACTGCCTCATGAAACGATGATTGTTCAGTCTTATACTACCACCTCTTATGGTAGCCATTATGATAGAAATATAATTATATATGATTTTTATGATTTTTATTTTATCTCTAATCTTCTGTAATTATTTTTTATATCATACCTTTATTCTTTTCATGTTGTATATATACGATAATTTCATTTGAGGAAGTGAGGACTACCGCCCCCTCAAAGTGATATGACTCGTTCATACTATACTTGGAACATATAATGGATGGTGTTAATGAACTTATGTAACATATATAAAATATTATATGATACTTTAATAATAATATACCTATGTATCATTTGGTGTTATTTCCTTTTAAAATAAAAAAAATGAAATAGAAGTAGCGTTCGTGCGTACGTACGGATTACCATCTCCACGAACACGATGAGATTCATTCCCCATCGTAACCATTCAGAATAATTTTCATTTGATTATTAAAAATAATATTTAAGAATATTATATCACTTTTTATATGAATAAAATACATCCTATCCATAATAAATACAACTTACGTAACAAAACATATAAAGGAAAACGAATCAGTTAACATCCAAAACAATGATACTACTAAAATATTATTAAAAAAGAAATATTAGAAGATCATATATGATATTATATTTATTTATGTGTTTATTTTATAATTTAATAACAATTATTTAACTATTATACAGGAGGTTAACATACCCTCATCCAAGGAAAAGTACAAGGTAAGGGTTAATTTCACAATCTCTTTATTATCCGAGGTTGTTTTTATATAAGTGTCTACTAGGACCTCTTTATCATCCACATATGTGTTTATTAAAAATGTATTTCAAAACATTTTTACTATTTACTAGAATATGGGTTAAATTCATTTATACTCTTTTTTGAATTTTTATAAAATGGTTTGAAATGAATCTTTCCACCGTTTTCCAAACAAGGTACTTTATGACCATTTCAAAAAATTAAGGTAAGAATGTTTTTTAACTTATATGCCAGGTGCGGTTATTCTATGCTGTTATAACACCTTTGAAGTTTCCCTTAAAATCTTGTAATAATATTTTCAAAATAAATGTTTTATTTTATAATTACATGACTTTTAAATGATTTCAAAATATAAAGAGATATTTATCTCAAATAGTTTTGATTTCATCTATGTCGACATCCTTCAATGGATTTTATACTTTTTTGAAGTTGATTTATTATGATACAAATATTACATATTTTATTGAAGGTATTGTGATATGTTTTACTGTGTATGCGTTATTTTTATACCATTCATGGTTTATAGTTAATGTATTAACATTTCATATTCTAGTTTTAATACGAATGTTTATGTTATGTTTCAAACTTTTCATATGATGAATGTATTGGACTTAGTAAGTGACAGATGGAGCCCAATATAGCTCCTCAAAGCATCAGTAGGTCTCATGAGAAAAACTAGTGTCTTGGAACAAGGCCTTGAAAAAATATTATTTGTAGTATTGGCATGATGCCTTGACTATGTGGTTATGATGTCCGACATTATGCATTCTATCATTATGAAATTGGCTATTGATATTGCATGTGATTATTAGACTAGTAGAATATATATGTGAATAATTAAATGGAATTATTTGATTTATATTTTCCATATTATGTTGAAGTTTAAGTTTAAAAGGCTTATGTTTTAGTCTTATACATTGCATTAAATGTTTATGCTTATTTATGAAAGTTTCTGCTATATTGTTATCCTTACTAAGCATATGATCTCACCCCTTTATTTGTTTTATTTTTTCTAGGATGTGAAAAAGTATTTTATGGTTGACCTACAAGGATAGGCTAAGGGATATAAGTGTGTTCAAATGGGAAAAATGCTGTTGTTGTTTTTATCTCATGATGTAATGTTAAACATATGTATGTATCTAGTACTTCTAAGGCTACTAAACTAATCGGTCTTTCGGTACATGATTCCTTGTATCATGCCAACATTATGAAATAATGCACTGACTTTGGGTAACTAGGGTTGGGGAATTATAGTTGGTATTAGAGGAAGTTTCGTACAAACCTTGGAAGCTAGATTTAGAAAAAATTTGATTAGATAACATTACCCTAAGATAGACTTTGAGGATTAGTATAGAATAACTTCCTAGAATTTTGGTAATGTAGAGATTTTGTGTATTTTCCAAGAAATACATCCCTATATGGATATGAGCAGTTAGATGTAGCTCTAGAACAAATGTACCTAGGATTGAAAACTCTGAAAAGGAGTTTCGGGCTTGACCCGGGGTATCCTGGTACGTGACAACGGGCCTTATTGCACTCTTGGTTACGACACTACTGAGGGATATGATTAGGATAATTCAAATTTTCTTTACAAACCATTATAAAATATTTATGAGTATATAACTCCTTAAAGAAAACATTTTTTGTGATTATGGATTATTTCCACAAAATTTTTAATTTATGTTAAGTGTTTTACAAGTTTGGAATTATGTATTTTGATTCATAAAATAATTTAGTGTATTCTATTGTTTAGAAATGGTGCCTAGTGGAAGGAATGGGAACTGTATCAATGCATGTAATCCATGTGTGGATTTCCCTCTTACTCAAGATAATTATAGTAGAGCTAGTGATGCAACTAGTGATGATCAGCTTATCACCATACTAGGACAACTCACTCAGGTTATGAATAATAACCTTACCCGTATGGAGCACCCTAATCCACAACACGGAGGATCAATATTATACCAATTCATAAGGCAACAACCACCAACATTCAATGGGAGTAAAAATCCATTTGTAGCTGATCAATAGAGAAGTTCCTTAAAGAAAATATTTCCTGATTTGGGGAGTATCAAAAGGAAGAAAGTTGTCATGGTAGTTTATCACCTCACGGAATATGGAGATCAATGGTGGCCATTAATTCAAAATAAAAAAAGGGATAAAGAAGTATCAAATATGGAATGGAGGGAGTTTAAAGATCTTTTCTTTGAAAAATAATTTCCTCATGACCATCGAGCATACATGGAAAGGAAATTTCTGAGTCTGAGCCAAAAGGAGGATGAGAATGTCGTAAAGTATGAGGCAAACTTTACAAGGTTAGCAAAGAATGATGCAGATTATATATGCAACCCAAGGAGTAATATTGATCAATTCTTTGATGGGTTAAAACCATTTCTCCAATGAGTATTAGTCTCACAATCCTCCTCATCATACAAAGATAATGTCTCACGTGCTATCAAGACAGAAAAGAAATTATCTATATCTTATGACTTAAAAATAAAATAAAAGAATAAGAGATCTACTGAACACTTTAGAAATGGAAATAAGGGGAAGAAGGGAAAAATTGAATATCCATCCTACTGTAAATGTGGGAAGAAACACCCTGGTACTTGCCTAAAGGGAATGTGAGTCTGTTACAAGTGTGGTGAAAAAGGCCACCAAGCTCATGATTGCAAAGGAAAGAAAGATTCTATCAATGTTGAATGCTATGATTGTAGAGAAATGGGGAATTATGAAAATTAATGTATTAAGATCCAAGGAAACTTACCTCAGAAAAGTCCAAGGAACAATTCCAAGCTTATGCGATCACTACTACTGAGGTTGAAGCTCTGAAAGACATGGTGGTAGGTAATTTAATGGTTTCCTCAAGTTTATACAATGCTTTATTTGATTCTAGATCGTCACATTGTTTCTTATCTTCCCAGTTTGTTAAGAAAATTAGATATTTCCAATTTGATTAAACAAGAGAGTTATCAGTCAAAACTCCTAAGGGAGGTATCATTGCAACAATGTTTTGTGAATCAATCCCCATTAGGGCATATAAATGTTCTTTATCCGCTTATCTCATCATTATACCCATGATTGAATTTGATATAATCCTTGATATGGATTAGCTTTCAGACCATGATGGGAAAATTTATTGTAAGAAGAAGGTGGTTACAATTTTTGATGATGATAATGAATACCTTATCTTTAGAGTAGAAACCTCACCATCTGATTCTTATCTAGATCCACCCCTTGTAGCTCTACTAAATTCAATTATTGGGGAGGAAGAGAGTGAAATAACTATGGGTGAGGAAAATAATGTTCAAATAGAGGATGTACATATTGTATCGGAATATGTTGATGTATTTCCAAAGGATTTACCTAAACATCCTTCAGAATGAGAAATTGAGTTTTCCATTGATTTAATTTCTGGTTCAAGGCCCATATCAAATACCCCTTATTGAATGGACACATTGGAATTAGTGGAGTTAAAGAAATAACTAGAAGAGTTGAGTAATAAAAGATTTATTCACCATTGTGTTTATCCATGGGGAGCCCCTATTCTTTTTGTTAAAAAGAAAGATGGATATATGAGGTTGTGCATTGACTACCGAGATATCAATGCTATAACAATAAATAACATGTATCCCCTACCTCGCATTGATGATTTATTTGATCTACATCATGGAGCTCAACATTTTTCAAAGATTGACCTTCGATCTAGATATCATCAGTAGCTTGTGAAGAAGGAATACATTCCAAAGACAACATTTCGAACCAGGTATGGGCATTACGAGTTTACAGTAATGCCTTTTGGAAAAACTAATGCACCCTCTATCTTCATGGATCTAATGATTATAGTTTTCAAGGAATATTTTGATGACTTTTTAGTGGTATTTATTGATGATATCTTGGTATACTCTAAAAGATATGAAGATCATGAAAATCACTTGCGCACTATTCTAAAGACTCTTATAAGAAATGAATTATATGAGAATTTCAGCAAGTGTGAATTATGGATTTAAGAGATTTCATTTCTTGTCCATATTATCTTTAAGGATGGAATATCTGTTGATCCTTCGAAGACCAAGGCAATCCATGAATGGCTAGTACCGACAAGTATAACTGAGGTACATAGTTTTATTGGTTTAGCAGGTTATTATCGGTGTTTCATCCAAAAATTTTCCCGATTGGCTAACCCATTAACCAAGCTCACACGTAAAGGGATTTCAATTTTTTTGGACAAAAGAGTGTAAAGAATGTTTTGAATAACTGAAGAGAAGATTAGTCAATTATTCTATATTGACTCTACCATCGGGGAATGATGGGTTTGTTATTTATAGTGATGCTTCAAAGAAAGGACTTGGTTGTGTCCTTATGCAGAATGATAGGTTTATTACCTATGCATAACAGTAGCTAAAAATTCATGAAAAAATCTATCCCACTCATGATCTCGAGTTAGCCGCTGTGATCTTTGCTCTGAAGATATGGAGACACTATCTCTATTGTAAAAAATGTGAGATTTATACTGGTCAAAAGAGTTTGAAGTATATTTTCTCACAAAAATAACTCAACATGAGGCAAAGGAGATGGATTGAACTACTCAAGGATTATGATTGCACCATACACTACCACCCAGGGAATGAAAAAAAGGTAGCAGATTCTTTGAGTAGAAAGGCTCATGGAGTTTTGAACAAGATGAGAGTTGAAAGGGATCATATGTTCATGGATATAGTAAAGATGGATATGTGAATAATCATGGAAGGTGAAACATCAATACTTTTTCAAATTGTTGCTAAACCATCTTTACTAGAAAGGATAAAAAGTTCTTAGAATGATGATGAGTAGTTTCAAAAAAAAATTAAATCTTTGAATGATGGGAGATTAATCGACTTTATATATGATGATGGGATTTTGAAATTTGGGAAGAGAATTTGTGTTCCTGACAAACCTGATCTAAAAATGGATTTTTTGTATGATGCTCATAGCTACAATTTCTCTATACACCCTGGTAGCACTATGATGTATAGAGATTTTAAGGAACATTTTTGGTGGGAAAACATGAAGAGAGATATTTTTGATTATGTTTCAAGATGTATGGTTTGTCAACAAGTGAAAGATGGAAGATAACATCCTATAGGAGTCATGCAAACTCCTCCCATACCTGAGTGGAAATGAGATGATATTGCAATGAACTTTGTCATGGAGCTACCAAAGACTCCTAGAAGTAATGATGCAATATGGATCATTATTGATCATCTTACCAAGTTAGCTCATTTTCTTGCTATAAGATAATATTTACCACTTGAACGTATAGAAATACTATATATTAATGAATTTTTAAGACTTCATATTGTAACTCTATCTATTGTTTCTGACCGTGATACCCATTTTACATCATGATTCTGGAAAAGCCTTCAGAAGGCCTTGGATACTGAACTTCGTTTGAGTACTTCCTACCACCCTCAAACTGATGGACAATTAGAACAAACTATTCAAACATTATAATACATGTTGATATCTTGCTCTCTTGACTTTCAAGATATGTGGGATCAATATTTACCTCTGGTAGAAATTTCATATAATAATAGTTTCTATTCAAGTATTCATATGGAACCATATGAAACATTATATGGAAAGAGATGTCGCACACCAAATTGTTGGGATGATGTTAGTGAAAGAAAACTCTTAGGCCCAGAACTTGTTGAGGAAACAATTGAAAAGGTGAAGGTTATCCAAACCCACATCAAAGCATCTCAAAGTAGGCAAAAGATCTACGCCAATAATCGAAGTAAAGATTTGGAATTTCAAGTAAGAGATCATGTTTTCTTGAAGGTATATGCATGTAAGGGTGTTATACGATTCAGTAAGAAAGTAAAATTAAGTCTCAGGTACATCGGAACTTTAGAAATTCTAGAATTAATTAGAGTTGTAGCTTATCATTTGGAAATTCCACCAAGTCTCTCCAAAGTTCATGATGTGTTCCACATATTACTATTGAGAAAAAACATGCCTGACCCAACGCATGTACTCACCTATGAAGAAATAGAACTGGAACCCAATCTGTCTTACTGCGAAGAGCCTATCAGAATTCTTGATACCAGAGAACAAGTTTTGAGAATCCAGACGACTCGTCTGGTGAATCTTCCATGGAGAAATCATAAGATGGAAGAGGCAACGTGGGAACCCGAGGAACTTATGATGAAGAAATATATGAATCTTTGTATGTAGTAGTATGCTATAAATTTATAGGAAAAAATTATTTGAAGGAGGGAATAATGTAACACACTAAGCTTCCATGGTACGCTTCCCTTTGAATAATTCAATAGCTTGCGCTGTACGCAACTTCGTGATTCTAACACACCATAACCAATCAAACTAGCTGTTATGAATAATAATACCCACTTTTTGAAATTTTATAAATTTTATTTTTTAAAATGGACTTCATTTTTTGATTTTTAATATCAAAATTATCTTAGGGAGAGTTTTTGGTACTTTTCTGAAAACATTCAATTTTTGATGAATAGTTAAAAATACTAAATTTTAATTAAAAACAACTTTTTTAATTGATATAATTTATAGTGTTAAATAATAAATTTGAGTGGTTTTAAAGTATCATTAGATTATATTTTTATCATTTAATATAATTTATTTCATTGGATGTAATTTCACATTTAAACTGGACATAAACAAGTGACAATCTTTTGATAGTTATTATATACTAAAAACACGCCTTTTGTTCTGACAACGGGAATTAATTTTAAATTAATTTCTTCTACTTCTGTGTTTTGAATTTGGAAAAATGGATTCCATATTTAAAATCAGGAGGTCCAAATTTTGTAAATAGATAACTTTTAGTTTTAGACATTATGAATATTTACTTCAGTAAATATTTTATTTACCATGGTTAAAGGGTAAATATGGTAAATAAGGGTAAAAAAATATTATTATAGTAATATAAAATTACCATAACATGTATAATATTCCAATTGGTTGATACATTTCCGACCATGGACATCCTTGGGTCGATTTTGGGACCCCATGGATCCACTTGAGAGTGATAATGACACTTTATATTAATTAATTTAAAGTAAAGACAAAAATGACATAAACATATATCTTTTAGTAAAATATTTTTTACAAGGGGTAATATAAGTTATATTTTAGACTATAAATATTAATTTTAAAGATAAATATATTTCATACATCATGTTTTTTTTATAATTTTTAGACATCAAATAAATAAAATTATTTATGACACAATAATGATGTAGTGTTTACCTCATTAAAGAATTATTTAAATAAATGAGATTATAAAAATTAAAAAATTATCCAAAAGCTATCCAATTATTATTGGATGATTTTATTTCGAACATGAGTCATCTTATATTCTACCTTAATGAGTTTTGGAACTTTATAAACTGAAAATCATTATATAATAAAATTATATTTTCAAACATTCTTAAAGAGCCCCTCCTCCCCCTTACAAAAATCCTTCAACTCTAACCCATTTATCATACCTATAAAGCCCCTTGTATCTTCCAAACTCTTCCCAATTAAGATACCTACATCCCTATATTACTCTTATAATACTTACCTTAGGAATAAGACACATCAAGGAAGCCTTTCAGTTCAAACCAAACTGAGTTACCTGATTTAAAGGTAATATCTCCTCTTAAGTTATTTTCTTTTATTTTACTTCTCCAACCCCCTAAACTCTCTTTATTCCTTTATTTTATAACAAATACCGTATAATAAATATACTAGGTTGTTTTTATGAGAATTATTTTAACTAAAATTACACACACCTTCATCTAATGGGTATATAACATAATGTTTTTGTGGACGACAAACTACTGTCTCACGAAACGATGCTTGTTCAATCTTCTACTACCACCTCTTATGGTGGACATTATGATGGAACTGTAATTATATATTATATTTATGATATTTATTTTATGTATAATCTTATGTAATTATTTTTTATATTATACATTTATTCTTTTCATGTTTTATATATACAATAATTTTATTTGAGGAAGTGCGGTCTACGATCCCCTCGAAGTGATATGACCCGTTCATACCATACATGGAATGTATAAAGGATGGTGTTAATGAAATTACATAACATATATAAAATATTATATTATACTGGAATAATAATATACCTATGTATCATTTGGTCTTATTTCCTTTTAAAATTAAAAAAATGAAATGGAAGTAGCGTTCGTGCGTTTGTACAGATTACTGTCTTCACGAGCGCGATGAGATTAATTACCCATCATAACCATTCAGAATAATTTTCATTTGATTATTAAAAATAATATTTGAGAACATTATATCACTCTGGATATGAATCAAATACATCCCATCCATAACAAACATGACTTACGTAACAAAACATGTAAAGGAAACCGAATCAGTTAACACCCAAAACAATGATACTACTAAAATATTATTAACAAAGAAATATTAGATGATCATATATGATATCATATTTATGTATGTGGTTCTTTTATAATTTAATAAAAATTATTTAACTATTATATATGAGGTTAACATACCCTCAACCGAGGAAAATTACAAGGTAAGGGTAATTTCACAATCTCTTTATTATCTGAGGTTGTTTTTACGTAAGTGTCTACTGGGACCTCTTTATCATCCACATATGTGTTTCTTAAAAATGTATTTCAAATTTTTTTTAATGTTTACTATACTATGGGTTAAAGTAATTTATACCATTGTTTTACTTTTTATAAAATGGTTTGAAAGGAATCTTTCCATCGTTTTCCAAACAAGGTACTTTATAACCTTTTTGACAAATTAAGGTCAGAATGTTTTTTAACTTATACGGCGGGTGAAGTTATTCTCCATAGTTATAACACCGTTGGAGCTCACCTTACTATATTATAAGAATATTTTTAAAATAAATGTTTTATTTTATAATTACATGACTTTTAAATGATTTCAAAATTGATTTATATATTTCTCTCAAATAGTTTTGATTTCATCTATATCAACATCCTTTAATGGATTTTATAATTTTTGTAAGTTGATTTATTATGATAAAAATCTTCCATATTGTATTGAAGGGTTTGTTATATGTTTGAAAATGGATGTGTTATTTTTATACCATTCATATTTTATAGTTAATGTATTAATATTTCGTATTCTAGTTTTAATATGAATGTTTATGTTATGTTTCAACCTTTTTCGTATGAGGATTGAATTGGACTTAGTAAGTGATAGGTGTAGCCCAATATAGCTCCTTGATGAATCATTAGGTCTCATAAGAAAAACTAGTTTCTTGGCATAAGGTCATGAAAAAATCTTATTAGTAGTCTTGGCATGAGGTCTTGACTATGTGGTTATGATGTCCGACATTATGCATTCCATCATTATGAAATTGGCTCTTGATATTGGATGTGATTATTCGACTAGTAAAATACCCATGTGAATAAGTAAATAGAATTATTTGATTTATATTTTCCATATTATGCTGAAGTTTATGTTTAAAAGGCTCATGTTTTAGTCTTACACATTTCCTTAAATGATTATTCTTATTTATGAAAGTTTCCACTATATTGTTATCCTTACTAAACATCTGAGATCACCCCTTTCTATGTTTTATATTTCCAAGGATGTGAAGAATTATTTTATGGTTGACCTGTAGGTATAGGATAAGGGATATAAGTGTTTTCAAAGGGGACAAAATGTTGTTGTTGTTTTTATCTCATGATGTAATGTAAAACTTATATATCTATCTAGTACTTCCAAAGATACTAAACTAATCAGTCTTTCGGGACATGATTCCTTGTATCATGATAATGTTATGAAATAATGCATTGACTCTAGGTAACTAGGGCAGGGTATTAAAATTATAGTGCTACATTTAGTGACAAGGATAATGTAAAAGTGAATTTTTTTGGACAAATTGGAAAATAAAATTCATTAATAGTTTCAAAAGTGTAATTTTTTGATGTTTTAATGTATAATTTGGTAATAATATCATTGTGATGATGGAATTTTTTAAAATTTATAAAATAAAATTTCTATTTCTTAATGGATTAATTTGTTCTACTTTATAAAAGTATAAAAGATAACATTTAAGTCAATTTATCTTACTTAACTAAAAGAATTTGAACTTATTAAATGATAAAAAAATTGGTGAAATTTCATGGCATAAATGTTTATGTCATTTTAATTTCATGTTTATAAACACACTATCTATGATGTGAACTAATTTATAGTTACCTAGTCTAAATGAAGAAAACTCATATGTTTGTGACTCATGTGTGGAAGTTAAATAACAAAACATTATTTTTAATCATATGAAATAAGTAATGAAATTAATAAATCTTCAACAATTTCATCTATATTTATACAAGAAATTTAAAATTACTAGTCATGATTCAAATGAATACATTTTATTCATTATATATGACCTTAATATATTTTTATTGGTTTATTTTCTATGAAAATAATCTAAAACATTATCTAAAATTTTCAAATATTGAAAATTTGTTTAAAAATTGAATGAGTATCTAATTATTTTAATTATAATAGATAGAGGTTAAGAACTCCTAAGTCAATACATTTTTATCCTTCATGAATAAAATATGTATTTTCACAATTTCTCATCTTGTATTACATATTAAAAAATGTTGTTGTAGAGAGTAAAAATGGAATATTTCATGAAATTAAAAGAACCATGTCAAATGAATATAATCTAAAAAATTAAAATTGAGATAAATCTATAAATAATTCTTATTATATTACAAATGAAATTATTTTAAGAAAAATACCAAAAAATTCTCCACATAAAAACTATAAGGGAAGAAAAAAAAAATTAGCAAATTTATATTCTTTAGTTGTACTATATTCATTCATAATACTAATTATTCCTTAGATAAATTAAACATCACAAAAATAAAGGTATTTTATTGGGGTTCTCAACTCTTATTAAGTAACTTAGAATATATAATAATAAAACCATTATTTCTGAAAATAATGTTCCTTTTAAATTTAATTGACATAATTTAAAATATAATCAATTAATGAAAATATTTTGGAAGAATACTTTAAGTAATTTATCATTAGAGAAAATAAAAAAAAATTAGAATGAGCCTAATGAGAGAGAGAAACATCATCTTGAATGAAAAATTAAAATTTTAAATGTTCATCCAATAAATGACATCATTTTAAATGTTTAGTTTAATATTTAAAATAAAATACCTGCTAAGAAACTTTATCCTTATAATTATTTTATTTGGGATTTTGTTCCAAACAAAATTGATTATTTTTTAAAGGATTATAATATAACCTTATATATGCATAAGGAGTTAAATCAATTTTCTTGAAAAAATGTTTTCACATATTTTTATTTACCAGATGATTATCATATTATTTTAACTAAATGGATCTTTAGAAATAATAATGATGAACATGGAAAATCATTAAAAACAAAGAAAGAATAGTTATTGAATGATATTAAACTGAAGAATGTACTGAGTTATAATAATCTTTTTGACCTATATATCAATTAAAATCTATTATAATATTATTAGTTTATACATATTTTTACTATTTTAATTTTTTTTAAAAAGGACGTTAAAAGAGATTTTTTAAATGATTATATTTATAAAGAAGTATATGTGAGACAACCACCCATATTTGAAAATGAAAAAAATTCCAAATCTTGTTTAAAAATAATATAAAACACTTTATGGTTTAAAACATTCCTCTATATCTTGTTATGGAAGTTTATCATATTTTATTTTGAAGAATCATTTTTGAGAAAGGAAAATTTGACCAAAACCTTTTTATTAAGAATAATTTTTATTATATTTTAATTTCCCAAATTTATGTGAAAGAAATCATTTTTGGATTTTAAAATTAGTCAAGACTATTTCATATTTTATGATAAATGCATATGATTTGAGTTTGATGTGAGAGATTATATTTTTCTTGGTAATAAATTCTTTCAATGAAATAATGTTATATTTATTAATTAATAAAATAAAACTAATTAATTAATTAAAATTTTTATTACATTTAAGTAATATTTTAACACTCCTATGTGAAATACATGTAAAATTAATGAATAAGAAGCTTAAAAATTATTGGATATATTATTGGAATAATATTATAATTAAATACATATTCATCAAATATGATGTTTTAAATTTTCATGTGTGATATATTTCAAGGAAATCATAAAGAAATTCTTCTAAAGGATATTAAATGGATAGTAAAATATGTTAATGGATCTTTAAATAAATCTTTGTTTTAAACTAATGAAACTTCATTTGATTTTATTAGATTTATTGATTCTTATTTTGGAGAGTTCAAGATAGCTCTAAAAATTACATCACCCATGTGTCATTTACTTGGTAAAGGTTTATTTTCATTGATTTTACCATAATAGAATTAAATTTCATTTACAAATATAGAAATTGAATATGTTTTTTTGTATCCTATTTCTCACAATCTTTAATGATTATGGAAATATAACATGATTATTTTTTTAATTTTTTAAAAAATACATATCTATTGTGATAATACATCTACTATTTAAATATATAAAAATAACTTACAAAATTTTAGTACTAACAATATTGATGTCAGATTTCATTTTCTTAAGGGTCATGTTCAAAATTGAAATATTATTCAGGAATATAATTCTATAGATAATGAATGTGATGATATTTGTTTCAAATCCTTTGGATTTATCAAAAAATTTTGAAAATTAAATTTGATCTTGGTATGATGGAATAAAAATTATTTAAGTACATAGAATGTTTTTAGGTGGTTTTATCTTTAATTATAGAATTGATGATTCTAGAATTTTAAATATGTTTTAGATATTAATTTTTAAAACTTACCATATAAATATATAATTCCATTGAAGTGCCTCCTTAACAGCTGTTTTAAATGAATTGTTAAAGAAAATTTATCTACATATTATGTATTAATTTTTCAGTATTCTAAGTTCTGATTATTATATTTTGATCATTAGAAATAAATTTATCATATAAAATCTACTTTAATTTGGTAAATCTATTTTTCTTCTCAAAATCATTCAATTTAGAGGATACTAAATGTTTTGATCCTAACTATATATGAGTTAGTTATATTCCTAATAATAGTTATGAGATATTAAATATATTTTCCCTAAAAAAATTAGAACAATTACTCTCTTTATTTATATTGATTCATTATTTACATGAATTTAGTGTTGATATTTCTTGTTTATAATTTAAAATATATCAAACTCTACCGATACATGTTTAAATTTTTTTTATTTTTGTTATTTCAGAAAGGGGGAGAAATATTTGAAATTAATATTGGTTATTTAATCCTTAAAAGGGTGTCATTGTTGAGGTATCTCTTTGATAATTCACAAAATCTTGTTTTAATAACTACAAAATATACATATTATTTATTTATATTTGGGTAATATACAAATAGTTTAATTACCTCTAACACAAGTGAAGAAACATATTTTAAGCTTACACTACTTGTATATGAAATATTATTATTGAATTTATTTAATTATTTTTTATTAATATTTGTTATTTATTTTATGAAATTATTATATATAATCCTTCTTTGTTTCAGTTAAATTAAGTCTAAAATACAAATGTTTCACAATTTGATTATTATAATTTTTCAAAGAATCATATTCATAAATTTTTAATTTTTCATGTTGTTGTTATTATTCACCCACTTATTATTTATTTATTTCTATCCTTATTTTTCTCTATTTATTATATATATTTTATTTTTATTTTATAAAAACATAAATCTTTCTAAATGTTGAGCTATACATTTACTAGACTCGGATGACATGTACATTGAACATATTTCAAATATTGATAGATTATAAATCTCACTATGTATTTAATAAAACTTTTGAATGTGTCAAATGTAAATTATATTTTGGAAAAAAGGAATGTTCAAAGAGTATGGAAAATTACATATACGCTCAACAATTTTCTTCTCAAATTTATGAAAATTATCTATTTTACAATTCTTTTTATATATTTATTTACTAAAATATTATGGTGATTAGTTTTATTTATTTATCTACTTATTTTTTTCAATAATTTTATAATAATTATTTCAATATAAATAAATTATTTTTGATGTGTTTCATGCGGAAGTAAAGGATCATCAAATAGTATATAATATTGGTTATTAGGGAATGTTTACTATTTTAATAATTATTGTAATTGTTTTGGTGTATGGTCATGTTTAGTTTTACACATTGATGAATTTTTAACTCCAATGTAATTTTTGTGAACATGTGCATGACTAACTTTAGAAAAGAATACAATATAATGACTAAAATAATAAGGTTGTTGTGCATGAATTTATCATGTTTTTTTATTTGTTGTACATGATGAGACACTTTAAATAGGGTTTGAATGAACTAGTTCAAGTTGTGATTATTGAGAGGATATTGAGGATACATTCATGTTTTGATTTAAGATAAACTTTTTGGATCACTACTATAATACTAATGGATAAACTATGTCAATATGATCTTTAATGCTATAGAGAACAATGTTTCCTCAACACTCAGGGATCTCATTGTTCAATTGGTTCATTGATGTTGTCATATAAATTTTTAATTATATATACATAATAATTATTAGGATATCCTACCCTTTAAATGGTATAATTTTTTGGTTACGCCACCCTAAATATGAAGTATACATAGGTTCTTCCATAACCATTAAAAGGAAAAGGGGATTCAGTTGTGCCCAGATCTAGATAATTGAATGTTTAGTTTATTCCACCACCTAAAAGGAATCTATGTAGGTTGTGACTCTATATGTATAAAATTAATTATTTAGTTAATCCTTAGACTATTGAAATGGAATTAAAAATGGTTATAAATTACTTTCAAAAGTTTGGGATTCCATTACAATGGGTGCCATTTATCTCAATGTTTGAAGGAAGTGAAGAGTAGATGTAAGATCAATTTGATCTGAACTACTATAAAAATCATGGTGTTCATCTTATTTTCATTTTTTCTATTAAAATCTTTATAAAATATTTTACAAGTAAAAATTAATTAAAATCTCAATTCACCCCTTATTAACCATTCATCTATCTACATGTTGGTTCAACATAAATTAGAAACCATCCATAAAGGTTATTGTAATTGTGAGTTTTATATATTTATTTATTGGTTTCTTGACATTTATCTAAACATTGATATTGTAATTTAGGTAGGTTTAGAGTAATTTGACTATCAAAAAGGAATATAGGGTTATACACTTAGTGTATCTAAAAGATCAATTATTATATCATTGAATTTAATAATTTTCATAATTAATATTCTAAATTTATAATTTAATAATTATTATAGTTTCTTCTGTTATATTAATCCAATCAGTAATTATTTTAAATAATATATATGTGCATTAAATACTATATAAATATTTATACCTATGGTAAAAAATTATTACATGAATATAAATAATATTTATCTATCTCTTGTTTATTTTTTTATGAAACACATAATTATTTATTGGTTACGTGAAAAATTAAATAAATATTTATATTCCTAATAGTGAATAAAATATTTTTTTATTGAAAAAATAATATAGTTACAATTATTTATTTAATTAAATAGTTATTATTCAAGGTTTAGTAAATTTCAAAAGTGGAATAACATGTTGAGATCATGGTTCAGAAGAAATAATATTTAAATAATCTACGAGTTTTGAAAATGTTAAGGAAATAATAATACTATTATTAATATTATCTGATATTGGGTTGTCTTAGTATTTATAGATTTTTGTAAGGCCTATGTGCAATAAAAAATTATCTTACCTACCTATAGAAACCTGATTATATCATTTTTAGAGGTATTGGAATTATTGTAAAAATATCATTTCCTATCTAGATAATTCTCTCAATACTAAGAGATATATTCTCAAGAATTTTTTATGAATGAATTACTAGGATCCTCCTCCTACCTTTCTAGATATCTATAGAATGATAACCAATATTCTATTGGGGAAATATTCCTTTAGCGATTTACAAAGAATTAAGTAAGTGGTTAGGATCATCTATTCTATCACTAATGCTATAATAGTGATGTTTTTGAGATTTGTGAAGAATATGTGGATACCACTAGAGGGATCCTTGGATATATCATCTCAGTGATTGTAAAAAATAGTGGATGAATGATTCAAAAATAGAGAATAAATTCCACATGGAAGAAATTTATGTCAATATAAATTAATTATAAATTATATGAGATAATATCCTTTCGTTGATTCTTTATGGGTTTCTATCATCCAATTATGAGGATTCAACCAAATGAATATATGAAATCCATTGTTAGGAATGGACTCAACCTACTTCTGCTATGATTTAGGCCCATCAAGTTCTGTCAAAGTGGTCACATATTAATTTATAATTATTTATTAATAATTAATCAATATACATATATATAGTTATTTATTCATTTCCCATTTCTCATTTATTAATATGAATTTTGGGATATCTGGTTCTTTTACACCTATATTACATATAATTGGATAATAATAAGTGATGAAAAATTAGAGATCCCATCTAGAAGTTTTGGAGATTTTATCTAGATAACATGATATTACAAAATATCTAACTAAAACTTACATGTCATTTACCCAGATTCAACTCAATAGTACAAGTCACACAATCATGGAACGTTGTTTATGAGAATAGTAGATGGTGGAATTACACATTGTGCGTCAGATGGATAGATAGAATGTGACATGAAGGCTTAAACTGTGGGTAGATGGATTATACAATGTGTAACCCCACATGGCTTTACCCGTATCATGGGGAATTTATTAAATACATAAAACATGTTTTCATATAGACAAACAATTTTTCCATTGTTATTACACAACATTTTTCTAGCATACACACTATGTAAGACATAAATGTTCTCATGGATTACATGTCGAGTATATATGTGGGTACCATAGATGGATTGAGAATGGATTACATGTCATGAATTAGGATATACAAGTCATGTAACTCATACCCTTTTATGTTGAGTACATTTTGAACTAAATTTAACACTACAAAAATTAAATAAATGGAATGTGAAGTGATATTGAAATTGTTGATGAATTTTATTTATAGTAAAGTGTGGTTTAGAATCATTAGGGGTGTCTAGATTGTTCTTAATTTATTATTAATATCCTTGAAATGGATTTGAAATCTTTCAATAAGTGTTCAAAATAAATCTAAAATCTAGCTATTGAGAATTAAATTTGGAAAAGTCATAGAAAAATCACTTCAGGCTGTAACCGTATGATGTCGATGGATTTTTTTTGGATTTCTTAATTTTTTATGACGTTCATAAAAAGGATCATATGAATTTAAGCATTTTATATAAATTCTATATACCATGTATGGAATTACAACTAATTTCATATGATTTCCCCAAATCTAGACTTTCACATATGACTTTGAGAGTAAGTTTCATATAATATTGACCATATCGTATGATTTTACAGTTTTTGAGAATGTAAGATTATAAGACTCTAAGGAGGTGTGTATGAATTATACTAAACATATGACTTTGAATGATATGCCTTTTTTATATCCACATGAGATTTTAATATTTTTCATCCTATAATTATGTATAATACATTTGATAGCCTTTTCCACTCACAACACAAAACTGAAATGAAACCACAGAGTATATAAATATAATTAATATTAAATATTTCCACAAAAAAATATCAATTAAATTAGTTGGTATATAAATGATTAACATAATTATGATAAATATTATCACATATATTTTTATGTATAGAGGCTAATTTCTATAAATTTAAATAATTGATTATTTTATTTTCTGATAAATATTTTTATATACTTTTTTTATAATTAAAGTAATATAATTTTACTATTTTGTAAAGATTATGATAGTAAAAAATAATATTTATTGTTTAATTCTCTCATTTTTAGTGTTTTATAGAAATTAAGAAATAGAAAAAGTGCTATCTTTAAAATATATTATCCAATAAAGACAGTTTTTCCTATATTTTACAATTTTCTTTAAAATTTATGTTTATATATATTTAGAATGTTAAATTGAAAAAAAATAAAAATCATTTTTTGATTCAGAATAGCATTATTATATTATGATAACTGTCATGAATTTTTTTCTAGAAATCGTGATTTTAAGGTAAATAGTGAAATATATAATTTTCCCAAATAACATGAATTTTATGAAATTATTAGTTTATAAGTACGATTTTGAAATCAATGAAAATCAGTTTCATGAATAAATATTTATCTTATAAGTGAAATTATAAATTTTAAAATATAGAATTTATTTTATAAACCTCTAACTAACATTTTAGAAAATGAGTGTTATTTTTCCAAAATTTTCTTTAATACTTTATACATTTAGTATTTTAAAATTATTTTAATCACATATAAAAAATTATTATAATAAAATTTATTCCAAATTTAGAATAATTATTTTGAAATTGTTTAATAATGAAATTTTATTTTAAATCGTAAAGAGTAAATTACTTTGGAAAAAAATAGTTACATTGGAAAAAATAAAAAGGGGTAAAGAAGTGTTTAATGAAGTGGAAAAACCATAGAAATGTTTGACACATGTGTGGGAATTGGTGGTCTGGGACATTCTTAGTCTTATACCATCTACCTCGTTATTTCATAATTTTTAAGCTGCTATCCTTGACAGAAACTTCCCATTTTTTAAAAGTGTATAAAATTTATAAAAATTCCATCCATTTTCATTTATAAAAGGGAAAATCCTATCCTCACTTCCCCTCACATTAAAATACAACTATTTTTACACAAAATATATAAGACCCTATACTAAAAATTCTTATAAACCATTATTATGTTTTTTCTTTTCAAATTACTACCAATCAAATGTTTAACCCGTTCTCAATGGAGATAATTCAAGTAGTGCGTTCTAAATTTCTAAAAGCTTATTTCTCATTTTTATTTCTTCATATAAACTTATAATTTATAATATTCAATTAATAAATCTTAAAATTATAACATTAATACAATTACTATAGTGATATGTTTGTATAATTATGATATAGTCATTAATCACATTTTCTTATTCCCATTTATAAAAACAAACAACAAGAACTGTGTACATGTGGGGACTACAATCTCCATGAAGTAAAGTGTTAATTTTCCTTCCCCACATAACATGGATAGTTAAAATTGTAATTTAATATATAATTATGATATTTATTACTTATTTAAGATTATAAAATGATACGCTATATTACTCTTTAATGTCTAATTTAATTAATATACATCAAAACATCTCTTTTAGAGAATTAATGATGTTTTTATTGTAAATTTTAGTTTATAATAGATAATTATTTAACATCATTTGATTATTAGTTGAAAATATAAGACACTTAATTTTTTGGGTAAAACATTTTTTACGGTGTTTAACTACTTAAATATTCTTTATTTTATTTTACACTTTTATTAGTGGAATCATTTTCTGTGAATAATTTATATTAATTTATGAAAGAAATTAAATTTTAAAGGAATATAAATAATTCTTCCATTATTCTATGTTGATATTTAAAACATTAATTGTAATTAAAATATTCTTTTATATTGAATAAAAGGGAATGAGTTGTGAAAGAATTAATTTTATAATAATTCCTTAATTTAATAATATACATTTTTTGTAATTAAAATTTTAATGAGGAATTGTAATTTATTTTATTTTACCTATTTTGAAATGTTTTATTAGATGATTTTATTAATTTTTAATTTAATTTTAGATTTTGAGACAGAAGTGTTGGTGTGGAATCCCAATCGACGGTGCATAAATTTTTTAAAAACTGTTGGAGAGACCACAAGAATAAATCAGATGATTGCATGAAGGGTGGATTCACTGAAAGTTGGAAAATGGATTGAGACTTCATTAAAAAGATGGAAAAGTTTCATATTTACTACAATAACCATATTATATCTTCCACGTGAAGGATACGAGTCACCACATGATTTATAATTCTAACCGACTATGCTAGTTCATTGAAAGATAAATAAAAGATTGGAGTTACCACATGACCAAAAAAGTGATCATTCTAGATAATAATAATAATGTTTGAACCTAACATGTTAATATAATTCCAATATACTGTAAGGGATAATTGTATTTCAAATATGATAAATAATTAAAATGGTCGTTGATGACATTACTTACTCCCAATCAAACAAGATCCCTCTAAAGCTAAAAGATGGGAACCACTATCTGAATGAATTACATTTTTGAGCTACCAGACAATGAAATTTAATTGACTTCAAGATGAATTTTAACACCACTATGATTAGATAGAAAAATAGATCTCGACACCAATTTGTAAACTAGGTTAATCATAATATTGAGAAGGGTATTGAAATTTTTGATGACGATGACTCTAGTCTGGAATGAAACAATTAAGATTCCATAAATTCTATGAATTATTGGGATGGACTGATTAATGATCAAGTTATGAAATAGATTATTTTTCATAATTTTTTAACTATTCTGGATTGAATTAATAAGGATTAAAGATTCATATTTCCCCATTATATTGGTTTTTAGGTTGAGGAATAACATGCACACTATGTTTTGGATACATAGTATTAATGAATTTGGTTGTTGTGGTCAACCCATGTGTTGATGTACACTAAGGATAATTGTATATGGAGAAGATTCCAAGGTTTCAAGATAATCATATGATATTTATAGAGAGAAAGGTACCCAAGATTTTGAGTTTTCTCACTATTAAAGATAGGTTCAACTGACTGTAATTGATTCATCATATTTATAGATCATTAAATATTTTTCTATTGGTATTATAAGTGGATGTTAGTGAGTATTGATGAATTTGGGTTGTGTGTGGGAAAATTGGACCACAACATGGAAAGTCAATATTTTAAATGCTACATTAAGAGATTCGAGGGTTATTTATAATGAAGATTTTATCATTAATATTTTATAGAAATTTTTATATTTTATACAATTATTTTTAAATTTAAAATGGTATTTCAATCTAGAAATTTTTTAAGTGATCTTTGAAAATAATTTTTCATCTAAGATGGAATTAATTAATGTTAAAAAAGAATTAATATGGGATATGATCCAATATAACCATACATATTATTTATTTTTATTGTCTATGATTATGATGAAAAGGTATTTGTGAAACTTATTCATTTTTTGTGGGGCATGTTATGATTAATTGATGAAATGATTATGAAATCAGTTTATTTTCCATGAGTTATACTATGATAAAATTTTTAGGAAACCCATTTCTTTATTAAAAGTTATTATATGATGACTTTTATATGATCTCATGGAATATATATGTATGGTTTTCATTTTGTGATGGCTATTCCAAGAACTATATATCCCTCCAATGCATTGAAAAATATGGATATCTCCTGATATTATTAAGACATGAATGGGGAGTTACCCCTATTCAGTAAGTTACTTTTCCCACTATGATAGTATTGGGAGTGAACCATGACTTAGAAATGGGGAGTATACCTAATTAACTGAAATTGTTTTAGTATTGAACCCTAACTACAAAATGGTATGTTAACCTATTCCCCTATGATAATCATGGGAGTGATCCTTGACTAAATAGTGGGGTGTAAAACAATCCATTTTGATAGTCTTGGAAGGGTTCCTTAACTAATATGGAAATTATTATATATTCCTATATATATTCCACACATCTCTATCTTATACCAATGTTATTATCTCATATATATCATTATTTGATTCCTTTGTGATTTATGTCTTATGTACTACCCTGATTTGTTCTACGATATAGGATTATGACCAATGATATACAAAGTATGGTTTTCAAATGGTAAGATCTTATTCTCATACCCTTACGCTCATTATATTCTTATGTGATCATTAATATATCCCATGTCTACCTTTAATATGAATTTGAGAGAACCTTTTTATGTCTCTCCTCCAAAGGGTTTGAATGACATTTTTAGGTATGGTATCTTTAAGAACGGTGTAGGTTGTGGAGAATCTAGTGGGAGATGATATGGATCTTAACTAAAAAAGTTTTTATATATCCAAGATTTCAATGGGACTAGACCAATATTATTCTTTAATTGATAAATATTTTATTTAATTAATATTAATGCAATAATATGTAATATCTATTAATTAAATGTATGAGTTTCTATATGACACGATCCTAGGAACATCATAAAGGATATTAATTGTGTAATTAAACTAAACCAAAAGGTGTGTAACTAGTGTACATGTTGTGTGATTGGGGTTTTCAATTTATTAATTACTTAATTAATTTACAAATTATTTTGGAACTAAACACCAAATATTTTAACAATACATTCCATATACTTTATGGGAATTGCATGTAGTACATTTCATTTATACTAATGGTGTGTCATGTGTCATAAATGTCAAGATGATGTCATGGATTGAATGAAAAAGTAACACACCATTTAATATCATGATACATTGTGCACACTATATATGGTGTAAGTACGTAATACACAAAAGTCTATAAAACCGATGTTTAGAATGGTACATGTCATGTATATATTACTAATAAATTTAATTTAATTTAAAATTTAAATTTAAAATTAATATGTATTGGAATATCAGGGATTTTTTGGATGGATAATTAAGAGAAAACAATTAATTAGTTAATTAGTTAATTCAATATTTTTATCTTACTAAAGAATGAACTAAAATGAATGTTAGACAATTTTATTGAATGCATAGTTATTTCTTGGGTGTTGATCATGAGTTTTATTAATTAATTTATGTATTTTTTGTTTTTTTAATTTTATATTTATTTTAGGAGTTTTGAAATTGATAAATTTTTTATTACATTAAATATGATGTTCTGTGAGTTATTCCTCCCACTTTTATTATGTAAGTTACTCTATGGATATGACATATTTTATACAACTAATTACCCATGGTCCCACCCAAGAGTGTCTTAATAAATATATTTAAAAGAATGAACTCCAAGGAGAGAACAATGTTTATAACCCAGGTTGAGTTGAACCTAACCAAGGAGATACATTATATCACAGTGGAATGTTTCAACTCATCCCATGCTTGATTCTATGAGTCATCCCACAGGTTCAAGAGTTTTTTATCGTCTTCTTCATTAATAGATCAGTTGTAATTCTCGTGATCATAATATATATATATATATATATATATATATATATATATATTATTTCCACCCAGTGCATGGTTAATTATTTTATTATAAGAAAATTGTTTATTATTTATCAAATTAATTAAATTAATTGACAAGAATGTAATATAGATAAAATAAAACTTTTATGTATATATTATTTTATCAAGAAAATGTTAATTAATTATGTAAAATCCACATACAATTAACAACCATGTAATGGGATAAAATAAAAAATATATTTATACAGAAAGATAGAAATCACTCAATGAAAAAATTATATTACTATTGACATCTATTACTTATTTTATGATTTAACGATTTTTTAAAATAATTTTTTGGCCTTTATCTCAGTGCTTTAAATTATCAAGGAGTTATAACAATAGTTGTAACACCCTAATATTTTGGGAAATATTTCATTAATATGAATTTAATTTTATCAAAATAAATTTATACACAAAATATTGAGTTCTCCTTGTGTTACACATAACACTAAGTTTATATT
Source organism: Viscum album (assembly GCA_963277665.1). Taxonomy (NCBI): domain Eukaryota; kingdom Viridiplantae; phylum Streptophyta; class Magnoliopsida; order Santalales; family Viscaceae; genus Viscum; species Viscum album. Next base: position 1,224,428,775 of record OY728148.1, read on the forward strand.
ACATTACACGCAACACTAAGATTATCTTGCATTACACACAACACTATGTTTACACAATACATGTCATATTATTAAATTTTTTTTATTTAATATGATATTTACCAATGAGTTTTTATAATAGAGATTATGAATATAATTATGTAAATTATAGAAATATATTATTTATAAATTTATAAAAAATTAATTCTTTAGAGAACTATTAATTAAAAAAATTAAAATAAAAAACTATTTGAAAATAATGGAAATATTTTTCTAAAAAAACTATTGTTATTGAAAAAACATGCTTTAACTCGTTTAATTAAAAACAAATTGGTAAATGTTTTTAATGAAATTTAAATTTTATATATTCATTCCACTGATTATTAGTCATCTTTTGTTCTTTCCTAGAAAAGATATAAAAATAAATCTAATTCAATGATTAAAATTGTATTTTTTAAAGCAGTTTTTCCTCCTTGGAACAAATATTTTAAAAATAATTATTAATATTTTTATTTAATTAAATTAATAGAATAAACATATTTTTTTTAATTCATAATTTAAAAATTAAATATTGGTTAATATTATGTATTTTAAGATTAATCTGTTGATGAATAGTGAAAAATAAAAAATTTTAATTGAAAACTTCCTTTTCATTTAAATAATTTATAACGTTAAATTATTTTTCTAGTATTTTTTAGTATAAAATTAGCGTAATTTTATATCAATTAATAAAATTTAGTCCATTTTGATAATTTTAAATTTGTATTTTGATATAATTTTTTTTTCATGTTTTGAACATTTCCACTTTAAAAACCTATATTCTCATCACATCTTCGAGATTAATTTTAAATTTACATTTTTCACTTCTATGAAGATAATTTTTAAAAAATGGATTCTAAATTTGGAATGATAATGATGTGTTTTATCTAATAAGGAAAAAAATATTTTTTTACCAAAATTAATAATAAAATCATTAAAAAATTTGTACTGTAGTTATGGTAAAAATGGCCTTACTTGAGGTTAAATGAAAAATATTAGAATAAAAAATGGCCATAACTGTTCCAAAACCAATTTTATTTCTATATATAGATGATACAAAATCTAGGATAGTTATTGGTTCATTTTTGGAGCCTTCTTACGTGAATAGTAAATTCGTGTAATTCTCTCTTTCAAAAGTATTACAAGTGTTCCACACATATCACTTATAAAATGCCACCACTTCTCCTATCATATGCACTCCTTTATACAATTTTTTTTAGAAAATACCTACCAAAATCACATCCAAACATACCTCCTCTAATCTTATAAACCTTATTTGTTTTATAAATCCAACCATGGGATGATTTTAGTGAAAACCTAAGGAGGATACTCGTAGAAGAGGTAACACTCATCAATGACCATTTTTGTTTTATTTATTACAACACATCACTAAATTATTATTATAAAATGATGATATAATTTCAAAATTATATTCAATATACTTATATGCTTTTATGTTAATTTCATGACCTACAATCATTTCCACTTCCATAAAACGGGTTACAAAATCATAGTTTATGTGTACCACGAACTACCACCTCAAAAACCAATGTCGTTCGTTTTTTCTATTAAAAACCCTCAAGGTTTGAAATAATGAAATATTTATTGTTAATATATTATATTTATGATATTAATATTATTTCTGAATAATTATACTTCACGTACCGTCATTATTTAAATTTTGTAAAAATATGATAATGTTGCTCGACTGTACAATGTACTACCACCTCGCGAAGTGATGTGATTCATTCACGATTTTCATGGATGGTATTAAGGATGGTTTTAATAAAAATATGAGATATATATGACAGAAAATATATTATTAAATTATAATATATCATTTACCTTTATTTCCTTCAGTCAAATAGAAATATCAAAGCTGCATTCAAGCGTACGTACGACCTACCATCTATATTAATAGTGTATTTTATTTTCTATCACTAAATTTTATATATTACTATAAATAAATATATAATGAATATTTATGATATTTTTTCATGATTATCATTCTTAATATTATGGGACCATGATCAATTTACGAGGAAAAAAATATAACATAACAAAACTTATGTGAATGATAAAGCTGTTATTACCAAAAACATAATATTGACATGATATTGTTAACAAATGGGTAATAGAATGAAATAAAATACATTATATGGAAATAAATACATAAATATATTTTGGTAAAATATTTATAACAAAATTATATTTATTATAAAGTAAGTTTTAATTAGTATAATTGAAGGGAAGACCTAAGTTTAGAGATTTCTGTCTAATTTTTAACTTTTATGAGACAAATTCTTTATTGACCACATATTTCTTTGATGTGGTGTATATAAATTATATGAAAGTATTATATGAATATTTTCATTAATATTATATGGAATTAAATATCCATTTTAGTATATCTCTTTCATTGGGTTTATGGTTCAAAAGTTACCAAAGCAGTAATCATCTTTTGTATCAATTTTCCTTCATTGAGATGTATGTTAGGTTAAAAACCAATATTATTTCACGAGGTGTACATAAAAATATATTGAACTATAATATCATTAATTAATATATCCTCATGATATTCTATTTTCTATTTTTAGTTATTCTTCATGGGTTTTGTGATTCAAAGTTACCAAAGTGGTGATGATTTCATGTTACTATCTAATGTTTATCGGGATTGTTTATTATTATGTTTCAGTTGATAAAATAGTATGATCCATATCCCAATAGATGAATGAGTTTTTTATACTCTAGTTATTCAGGATATTTTCAAGTTATAGAACAATTTTCTCACTCTTTTCTACTTAAAAAATTGGTAAACTGTTTGTAAGAAAGTATGACTTTACATCTCCCTTCGGTAAGAAATTCATTTTCTTCCAAAGTAATGTTCTCCAAAAATGTTTTCAAAAAATTATTATTATTATAATATGATTTTTAAAATAAATTTTCCCATGTTTTAATTTTAAATGTTCCATTCTGAAATGAATGTTCATTTCATTTTCAAAACAATGCCTATTTGGATTTTACCAACAATATTTGAGGAATCTTCATTTTAACATTTAGTGAATTGATAGAGTTTCTTGAATTCAAGACAAATCATTTCATGAAATAATAATTTATATTTTTTCATGTTTATTTTTAAATATAAATATTTTTAAAATGATTTATTTTTAAAAAGTTTTTTTCATATAATAAATGATATTTTCTTCTTGGAATGTTCTTTAATTGTTTTTTTAAATTTTCTGTAAAATGTTTTCATAGTTGTTTTCAAAGAAAAGGATTTTGAAAATATTCTAGGTTTTTAAAAGTGATTTTCAATGAAATTTTATATTTCATACAAAATTTTCTAAGTGACCATTGAAAATATCTCTCTATATAATTTAATATCATTTTATATAATTTAAGATTTATTGGGTATATAAACCCATGATAACATTATTATTATTTATCTAATTGGTTTATGTTTATGATAACAAGATGTTTATGAAAAATATTTATCTTCCATAGGTTATACCATTAAAAAAATATTATGAAACCTGCTTATTTTTACATGTTACAAAATGTTGTAATGATTAAATGACTATAAAACCTTTCTGTTTTACATAGGTTATGATATAATGAAATGTTTATAAAACCCTTTTAAATTAATTTTATATGATATATTGAATGTTTTATGATCTTGTGGAACAAAAAATGATGATTTTAATTATATGAAGGTTGTTATGTTATACCTAAGGATGCTGTAATGTTATATCCAATGACAGGTGGGGCCTATATCTCTCTATAATGTTTTAGATATGAATTATATCTCATGAGATATGTAGGATTAAAATGGGGAGTAAAATCGGTTTAGTAAGGTACTATTTATATGATGATGATCTTGGGATTGAACCTTGAAAACTATGGTGGCATGGGAAGAGAACCCATTCCATTATGAGGAAATGGTTTTCACTTAGGATGGTGGTGTGTCTCGGCTAGGAGTTATAGTCTATGAGAGGTTTTTCTTACATGTTTTGGGGATGATCTTTTACTAATAATGAAATTATTTTCTATATATATGTGTATGTCACAATTATGGGTCTTTTTACAATTTCTGGCTCTCATGGATCATTTAATTTAATTATCTTATGATTCATGTCTTACAAACTTCCATTCTTTATTCCATGACTCAGGATTATGATATTTTATATGAAGGGTTTGGTTTTCAAATGTTAATCTCATGTTCTCATAAAATTATATTCATGTTTTTCTTACGTTTCTCCTTTTTTACCCTTACTGATTCTATGATCTCACCCTTTCATATGTTTACGTTCCCCAGGTTATGAAAAAATGTTTTAATTAGGAATAATAAAGGGTAATATCTTTAGTGGATACACTGAGTATCTTTCATAAATTAATAATATTGCATTCCATGTTCCTAAAGGTTCTAAAAATTTACAGTCCTTGATCATTTTTCTATATAATTTATTGAATATTCATCTAGAAATTTTTAATATCCATGTATGAAAATCAATGGTATCAATAGTTGGTATTAGAAAAAATGTTTAGTTATCCTTTAGAAACATGGATATAAAAACTTTAGTGAGATCCCTATAGATATTTCTAGGTATATATCTTGGAATGTCTCTAAGGATAAGTCTAAATATGAGTCAAAGTATAGAAAACTCTTATGGTTTTTTGTTAAAGGATATAGAAAGTAGTTTCTAGTAAATTATATCCATTTCTTGATAATACAGGTGGATGTGGATCAATCAAAAAGGTAAATAGGGATAATAACCATGAAAAGGGGAAATTGAGCCTCACTTTATCATCATGTGGTGAACGAAAATGGGCCTTGTTATGAAACTTTTTTCACACACCTATGGGATATTCTTTAGAAATTTAGTAACTCTTTATAAACCATAAAAAAGGATTTAAAAAGATGATGAATATAAATGATATATGATAAACTTGATTTTTCATAGGTTAAAATGAACATGTTATTAATTATTGGTTTTATAATTATTTTTTTTCATGAATATGTGGTTTTACTCTATGATTAGAGTTTCCCACACTATTATTTTTTTAGTCAATGGAGGGAAATATAAGGTACTTTGTTAACATTGAAAGTGACTTAAAAAGTTCTGATGAGAAGCCAAATGGGATGATTATTAGAGTGAAGAATGTTTGGATTATGCCATATTAGTTTTCATATAACTCAATTAAAAATGTGTTACTTAAAAAACTATCAAACTAACCAAATAAGAGAAATAAAGGGTTCAAAAAGAGTTTGCGCATTGGAGACCATAGAGGAAATAAGATCTAGTTTCCTATGTGTGTACAATATGAGAATAGACACACTAGTTGATGTATTTTAGGAATGAGGATATTTTTTTACTTTATAGAATAAGGAAATAAAACAAGTAACTACAAAGGGAAAATGAAATTTTTGATTAATATAATGGATGATAATATTGGTCACCCTAAGATATCATTGAATTTTGAATGATTTAAATTTGGAATACATGGGAATTATGAAAATATTTGTCCTAAGGGGAAATCTTGTGAAGAATATCCATAAGTTTGAACTAATAATGGTTACATTGATGAAGATAAAGACACTAGAAATTATATATTAAAGGAAATATTTATTAAGGAATAAGAAGATGAATCATAGTTAATGGTCTGGGAGGGAATTTGGGTGAATTAAGTACTTATGTATTGGAATTCAAATATTATGTTACATGAATCATGAAATATATAATTATTGTTTATTATATTTTTTTGTTAAGTATTTTAATTAATATTATAAATTATGTTGATGGACTAGAAAATTAATTTTAATGAAAAGTGATATATTAATGATAACCCTTGATATGTTTCCAATATTGAGATAATGATGTTGGAAAAAATACATGATTGATTTGGAAAATGTATATTGGATAATACTGATTTCCCTAGAGCTGGTTAATTTTTTGTTGACAAAGTCGTTTAAGTTATAATTTTTGGAGTTCATAACATTTTTGGAATTTAAGGAATATATCCAATAATCATTGTCTTATTTAAGTAACATGGAAGCATGTATATTTTCAATAATGTTTTATAGTAATTAAAATTTCAATATAATACCCAATAAATGTATTCACATATTTTTTATATGAAAAAACAATTTCACATTGTTTGGGGGATTAAGGATAAGTTTATTTTGGAAATTTAGTGACCTTATTTTTAATGTTCTAAATTTTAATCTTTTGGAAGGGTTACAACCTTAACTATTTATGAAATGGTTTATGTTGAACTATGAATGAGGTTTTAGAGATTAATTTATTATTTCACCATATGAAGGTTTATTCATATTGGATAACATGTGATAACCAATTTTTTATGATGATAACTAGAGAAGAAGTAATAAATTATAATTCTTTTAATGGATCTTATGATCCATTAGTTATTCTAGCATAAAAATTCACCTTCGTTTTATTGAGTTAGAGTTAAAGAATAATTATATCAAGGCACAACCAAAGGTAATGATTGTGCTTATGAAATGGTTTTAAATCAAGTAAGTGTATATTCTTGTGAAAATTCATCAAAACTAGGAGAAGGATCATCAAATAAAATATTGTCCTATTATAACAATATTTGATGATATTAATGAACATTTTCATATATCATTATTCTATGGTTTGATGGTCACTAATATTCTATGGATCACCCAATTTCTTATGATCATTTATTTTTAACACTCTATATAATTATTTATGATTATCTTCCATGTCCAAATCTTCAGTTCACACCTATGTTCTCCTATGTCAAAACCTAGTTATGTGTTAATTTGGGTAACAATTACATTTATAGGATTCCTATTTTAAATTAGGTTTTATTATTCATCTGTACAATGTAGGATTCTATGAAATATTTTTTCAAATGTTAAATCATTGATGATTGAAAGAATTTAGAGGGATAAATTTATTTTAAGGGTGGTATAATGTAACACCCCGAGATTTTTTTGAAATATTTTTTTTCAAATTAATTATATATTTTTTATTCCACACAATATCGATTTTATCTTGACTTACATGCTACTCTAATTTTATCTTTCATTACATGAAGCACCGAGCTAGTCGTGTGTTACCCACAATATTGAGAATAATCAAAATGTGTCATATTATCGAAATATAATTATTTAATATAGTTACCACCTAGTCATTTGAATGAATTTCATAAATAGGATAAATTATGTTTTGAAAATATATTTTTTATGCATGTATATAAAATGATTTTCCATGACCAATTAATTATAAAATGAAACTGTAAATTTTTTGAAAATAAATGAAATGTTTTTCAAATAAAACTATTTTTATAAAAAAAATAGAAGTTAAATTAATAAATTAAATAATCCAAGTGTTTTTATTGTATTAATGAAATTTGTATATTATTTATTAAATCAACTGATAAATATTTATCTTTTGTATTTTCTAGATAAGAGAAAAGAATAATTCCAATTTTATACTTAAAACTACATTTTTCTAAAAAGTAGTTTTGTCACCTTGGGCACACATATATTAAAATTTATGTTTACCACTTATAGAAAAAAAATTTATTTTGAAATAATTATTTCAAAATTATATTAGGTTGAATTTTCAGCATTTTTGTAAAAAGATTAAATTTTATATAAATAGTTAAAATACCAAATTTTAATTAAAAAATGCCATTTTGTTTAGATAATTGATAGGTTTAAAGTATATTTTAAATTGTTTTTAAATAAAAAAAGATCAATTTTAAATCAATATTTCTAAATTAGGTCATTTTAATAAATTCCATGTTGAATTTTAATAGAAAAACATTGTAAACTCTTGAACATTTTCTTTATAAAAACTTGCTTTCTCATCGAGTTTTCTTGAATAATTTTAAATTAAAATTTTCCAGTTCTAGGAATGGGATTTTGAAAAATTTATTTCATATTATGAATCATAATAATATAAATTATATAATAATTTCAACTTAATATTTTTTCAAAAAAACCAATATTAAAAGAATAAAAATTATTTTCCACAGTTAAGGTAAAAATGTTTTTACTAATAGTTAAAATAAGAAGATAAGGGTACCAAATGACCCAAAAAAATTTAAAAAACCATTTTGTGAAAATATTTAAACATTATAACATATATTTTATATATTTTTCCTTCATTGGAGACTTTTTATGTTAAACAAAATTCGGTGGAATTATCACTTTCAAGATAATTACAAGTGTGCCACTCACCTCACCTATAAAGGCCACCCCTTGTTTTCTTCTCTTCACACATTCAAAAAAAAATTGGTTCAACCAATACATACAAAATTCACATAAAAAATTTCCTCCTCTCATATTATAGTCTTTATTTTTGGCATAAATCCAACCCAAGAATGCATTTAGTGAAAACCTAATGAGGATACCCAAAGAAGAGAAAATGATCATCTGTGCACATTTTTTTACTAATTAATCTACCTCCTTCAGTTATTATTATACCATGCTCATATAATAACATAAGAAACTTTAATATATTTATATGTCAGTATGTTATTTTAATTACCTAAAAAAATCCCCACTTCTATTAAACGGGTCATTAAATCATTGTACATTTATACGAAAGAATACAACCTCACGAACTGATGTTGTTTGTTTTTCCACTACCACATATCACAGTTGGAAATAATTGTATATTTATTGTTAATATATTATATTTTTGAAATTATTAATCTTATCTAATTATTATATCGTACATACCTGCTTTATTTCCATTTTTTTAATATGATAACGTCACTTGTGTGTATATCTAACTACCACCTCATAAAGCGATATGATTCGTTAACGCTTTACATAGAATGTATTAAGGATTATTTTAATTAAAATATCTGATATACATGACATAAAAATAATTATATATTGATGATATATCATTTAAATTTATTTCATTCAATACAACAATAAAATGGTAATAGCGTTCATGCTTACGTAAGACCTACCATCTCCCAGAATAATGTATTTCATTTTTTATCACTAAATATTATGGATTAAAACAAACAAATATACACTAAATATATATTATACTAATAGCATGTTTATCATTATAGATATTATGGAACCCTGATCAACGTAATAGGAAAAGAAATATAAAAAAACAAAACATATAAGAAAAACAAAGCTGTTATTACCTAAAACTTAACTTCAACATGGAATTGTTAATAAATAGGTAATAAAAGTTTATAATAAAATAATTTATGTTATGAAATATATAAATAACATTTTTTATTATATTTATAATAATCTTATATTTATTATACCAGATTTTTGAACATGTATGACAGAATTCTAGACTTAAGTTAAGGGGTTTTTGGCTCACTTTTTTACTTTTATGATACACGTGCCATATCACAACCTATTTTAATTATGTGTTGTAAATAATTTCCATAAATTTATTTTAGTATTAATATCCTAAAAATAAGGGGGATTTATATATTCATTTTTGGATAACTCTTTCAAGTGTTTTACAGTAAAAAGGTCACTAATGTGGTATAAGACTTTTGCCTCAATTTTCCTTCTTTGAAACAGACATTATGTTATGCACCTATATTATTTCATTATGTGTATTTAAATACCCATTGAAAAGTAATATCATGAATTCATTTATACTTCTTATATTTTATGTTATTATTTTATGGTTCTTATGATTCAATGTTATTAATGTGGAAATTATTTTCTATTACAACCTCGTCATTTCTCAGGATTATTTATGATTATCATTCCACAACAAAATTCATGGATTTAACCTCCTATGAAACTCATGATTTTTTTCTACACTGGTTATTCATGATATATTTAGGTCATAGACCTATTTTCCCACTACTTGGTACTTAAAATAACTGATATTTTTTAATAAAATATTACATTATTTCTATCACCGGTTGATAATTAGTTTTCTTCCAAAACCATTATTTCTTAAAATGTTTTTAAAAAATGTTTTTTTATTCTCTAATGGTTTTTAATTGATTTTTTTACCCATGCTTTAATTTAAAAAAAAATTAAAGGAATATTTATTTTATTTTCTAAACAAATCACCTTTTTATTTTACCAAAAAAGTGAAAAAAATATTTGTTTTAATGTGTAAAACACAAACAGAATTTTCTGACATCATGACTAATCATTTCATTGAAGTTTTCTTTATAAAATTTCAAGGTTATTTTAATACTAAAAATATTTTTAAAAATATTTAGTTTTATTTTTTAAAAAAATTTAAAGGATGTTTTCCCCATGAAAATTTTTAAATAGTTTTTTAATGTTTCCTTTACATATTTTTAAGATTAATTTAAAAGAAATTGATTTTAAAAATGTTTTATGTTTTAAAAACCAATTTTAAAATAATATTTATTTTATATAAGAAATCTCCCAAGTGATATTTCAAAATTTTTCTCCATCTAAGATGACATACATAGACGTAATATATGATTTTGTGGGGATATGAACCAAGGATACTGTTCATATTCTTTTTTTGAATGGTTTATGTTTATGATGAAAATGTGTTTATGAATCTCATTTATATTCTATTGGTTTCACCATGATATAACTGTTATCAATCCCACTTCCTTTCATGATTTATTTTATGATGAAAAGATGAAATTATTATTAGAACTTCCTATTTTACACAATTTTTGATATAATGAAATTTTTATGAAACTATTTTCATTTAATGGGTTATGATTGATGAATATTTTATGTTCTTTTGGCGCACATATATATTAGTTTCATTATGTGAAGATGGAAACATTATTACCAAGGATGGTGGTTATTTTATGACCAATGATGGGTGGGGCCTATATCTCCCTCAAAGTAGTTGGGTATATATTAATATCTCATGAGATTAGTAGGAATATAATGAGGAGTGAACTTAGTTCATTTGGGGACTTTGTCTACTATGATAGTATTGGGAGTGATCATTCACGACAATGATTTTTTATGTATTTAACCAATTCAATTATTAAGAATGATATACTAGTAGGGATAATGAAGTGTCCCACCCAGGAGGTTTAACCGCCCAGAGAGTTTCATTATATGTTTTAAAAATAGTCATTGAATACAAAGAGACTTATTTTATATACTTATGTATATGTAATAATTAAATTTTTTATGCCACTATTAAGAACTCATGGCTCATGTTATTTGATTAACTTATGATTCCTTTCTTCTGAATTGACAATATTTATTACAAGACTCAGTATTATTATCTTTGATATGTGTGGCTTAATTTTCTAATTCTATATTCATTTAATCATACCATTATGTTAATGTTATTCTTGTGTATCTCCTTTTCTTACCCTTAACAAGCATATGAGATCACCCTTTTTTATTTTTCATTTACCTAGGTTATGAATAATGTTTCACATTAGGAGTTCTAAAAGGGAATATCTTTATGGAAGACATTTAATACCTATAAAATATGAAGAAAATATTGTTCCATGTTTCCAATAGCACCAAACTATTATGGTACTAAGGTTTGTGTTTGTGTAATGTAATGAATATTCCTCTAAAAATATGTAATATCAATATATGAAAAAACCTAGGTCTCTATATTTTTTGGTTGAATTAACATAGTTAATATAATGGTTTTAATTCCTCTATATTACATGGATAAAATTGTAAGAATGTGTTTAGGATATCCAAGTATAGTTTTTAATTTTTGAGGATTCCACTCGATGGATTAAGGAACAATGAGTTATTATTGTTAGGAATACCCACCTACCTAAATACCTTTGAATAAAATTTCAGTTCCCCTCTTGTTTTATGAGAATGAAAATAAAGATCATTTCCACTATAAAATACATGGAATGAGATAATGCATATCTAATCTTCATTGATATTGGGATTTGATAAAATTTCTAGAGATAATAAAATAAAATTTATTATATAAAAAATTTGGAATCAAGATAAAATACTAAAATTAACTTTTACATAATGTATAAATCAAAAATTGAAACCAGAAAAACACCATGACCATATTTTTATATAGGCATATTTTTCACAAATACAAATTTATAATATTGGAATAGTTATTTATACAATTCACTACTATAATATAATTTATATTATATAATGGGGCTCTTTATACTCATTCATCCACCAAAATGAGTGAGTGAATGTAAAAAGGAATCCTAACAGAGATTCATGGAGGATGATTACTATGTTTGTTGAATCTTGATGTCAACCATTTCTACTAATCAGATTATGATATAGAAATAACTTATACTAATATTAAGAAGACACATTCCCTAGGTCTTGAAAATAGAAAGGATAGGCTTAAGATAACTATGATTTTCACTATGTTATACCAATGAAAACTAGAATATGTGGTCCTAACTTGTGATAATTCCTTGAAAATGTTGGAGCGTAAAATATTTTTAGATAATTTTGGCTTCCATAAGGATAATAAATTATTTATTAATATTATATTTTTAAAAATTCCTTTTATGTTTTATATATTCCTCAATAATTACATAATGAAATATAAGGATGAACCACTCAGGAATATTAGGAACATTCTTCACTATAGAGATAACGATTGGAGGGAACATGGTTCCCTATCATTTCTAGTGAACAAAAGGAAGGACCATATTGAAAATCCCATAAAATTTTCAAAATCAATGGTTTTTTTCAATATCCTTCAAGAATAAAAAGGATTAAGGGGAGAGGAGTAAATTCTATGTTATATGCTTTATTTAAGTCCCAAAAGGTCACTAGATGAGAAACAAAAAATAATTTTGGAAGAACCAATTAGTTACATCTAAATTAAATATATTCATTATTGAAAATGATTCAGCTTTTATGAATTTAATAAAATATTTATGTAACACATTTTTTCTAAAATAATGAAACAAAGGAAGTTAAAAAATATTTCAAGAACCAATGTTAATTCTCTTAAAAATACATGAAAGGGTGATTATTATGTTTGTATTGATAAAATCACGAATTTTTATTTCTAAGTGGGTTTATTCTAGATTAAAAATATTTTTGTTAATTGTTACCAAAACAGTAGAATTAGTGTATTGTTGAAGACAATGTGGCATTATTTATTTTTAAATCATGTTTTTTAGTAATAATTAAATCATTGATATCCAATATCTGCAATATATGATGAATATAAAATATAAAACTAATACCTAATTAGGTAAATATATATTTTTTCTACTAGTTTTGAAATATATAACTTGAAGGGTATTTTGTTTCTATGGAGATAAAACCCTTTTTTATTATCAACATACTTGTTAAATTTATACAAATAATCCTTTATAAATAATGGTAAGTCACAAATATCTAAAGTTAGTCCACACATTCTACATGTAATATTCTATAGATAAAATAGAGATAAATTCATATAATTCATGATATTCCTATAAATAAATGTTTAGGGTTGTCAGTGGAGAAATGAATAGTCTTAGTAAAAGATACATGATCCTCTAGGATAGATTACTAGAGTATATATAAAACCTATATACATTAATCTTTTAAAAATACATTAAAGTTTAACTTATGCTAACACTAATGTATTCTCATAATAGAGGCGATGAATGTATATGATTGATTGAGGAAGAGCTTTTATATATTTCCATACTTCTAAGACATGTTTTTCAAGAAGTATCATATAAAATATCTATATGAAAACTGGGTTGAATAATATATATAATATAAATTATAATATGATTAGTGTCTTTTATATAATTACAATATGGGTATTATGGGAGTAATTTTTTTAAATATGGTTTTATATACAAGCCTACATAAAAGGAAATAAAAACTAAAAATTAGTTAATTATTTTATAGCAACATAAGATATAAACAACCACAACTCAATAAGGTATTAGTCAAACATGAATACAATTCATTGAGGAATGAACCTTGTTTTCATATACTGGGATAAGGATAGGATTCTGGGATTTATAGTATTTGGATACATAGTATTTGGTATAGGAACACTAAAATCCATTAGTGTTAGTGCATTGAATTTATCTAGATAAAAAAACAACATATAAAATTTTTAATCATAGATATGGTTTTATATTAACCTATACAAGTGATACAATATTTATTATGAATAATTAATAATATAATAAAGTAGTAAATGGAAAAATTTTATGATTTACAGTATTAAATGAATTTGAAATGGATTCCATGTATAAAAATTGTAACAAAAAAAACTCCAACAACCAAAAGTCAATGATTACTTTATATTATTGGAATAAGATACATGGGATCAAAACAAAAAGGATTAAAATTTTTACTATTCCATGGATATTAGATACATATATAATTTTCTAAATATATTTTAAAAATAAAACATAGTATAAAAAAATTTATGCATCCTTGAAAATAACTCAATGATTCATTCTTAATATGCCAGTGAATGGAAAAAAGTAAAGGGTGAACTCAAATGATCATTAAGAGTTATATATGATAGAATATACCATGAGTGGATAAGGAATTGAAAATATTATCAAGTAGATAATCAATATATAATCAATCTAATCAATAACTTGATATTAAAAATGAATCTATAGAAAATATCAACAAATCAATAACATTGATAATAGTAACTAAAATCTGAATACAGGAAATAATTTATTTCAAAAATCAAGAGATTACCATCGAGACCTCATTTGAAGACATTATGAAATATACTTTCAAAGTATTATTCTAATAAATTGTAATTATTTATTATGTATACATAAAATATACAACTATTGTTTTCAACTTTTTTTACCATGAGACGTGTGAATACATTGATGAGTTATCTATAACTAGGAACCACCCATCACATATATATTTTTCCAATTAATTATTCATATATTGAATCAAAGATATAAAACATAATCAATATGACCTATTAATGAACATAAATTCATTTTTATTAAAGAATACTGAACATTAACATTTTCCCTATAAATGAAATAACATTATTTTAAGGTTCTTAATGAAAAAATCTTTTTTGGAATGGTATATGATTATGAAAATATAAAAGTTGTTGATATAATACTAATTATATCCATGATAATGAAAACATGTACATAAAGTATAAAAATTATTTCTAATGAATAATATTGAGTGATATCACACAAAATGAAAATAATTAAAGCATCATAAAATAATATTAAATCCACAAATAATTAAAGGATGATATAAGAACATAAATTCCTTATAAATTATGTTATTTATGTAAAGTAATTTAATTTTAGAGTTAGATAAGAAAATTTAATAAAAAATTTAAAATAAATACCTCTAGATATTTTGTAATATTTTTTCAAAAATGAACTCCTAAATCATTTCCCAAAATTATTTTCAACCTTTTTGAAAATAATAACATCTCATTATAATATAAAAAATATAAAAATACCAAATAATGAAAACATTATTTTCATTAAAAACCAAAAATAATTATAGAGTAATATAAATATTTAATAATGGTCATGGAGGTAAGAAAAACTATCCCTGGAGAATAAATTAGTAAGAAAATTTTGTGAATTCTTCTATAAAAAGTCAAAAAACAAACTTTTTTGAAAAATTGTTGAAAATATAAATTTTAAATTTTTTTAAATAATGTAGAAGGTGATATAAAAATTTATTTATTAAACAATTAAATATAGGTAAAACCTTCAATAAAATAATTTTATGAATATGGATATAGAGGAAAAATTTTCCCGACCAAAAAGAACAAAAGAGGATAATTTCCATTAAAAACATTTTTTTAATATTTGAGTACAAAAGAGAGGAAAAAATTGATTAAAAATAAGAGAACCCAAAATGAAACAATAAGAGATCAAAATAGTTTATCTTCAATAATAAAAATAGTATTTAATTATTCCAACATAAATCTAAATGAGAACAGTCCTGAATAATAGTGATATTGATAAATAAACACTTTTGGATTTAATGACCTCTGATCAAAACCATTTAAAATAGAATGTTTTATTTAAAACATAAAATACCATGAATTAAGTGAAATTAATAATATAAAATGTTAATGTATTTTTATATAAACTATTTAAAATAAATTTGGTGAATAATATAAAATATGACTCAATGGAGAGAAATTGAGATGAATAACCACTACCTAGAATTCTTTCTTATTCAGTTACAATATATATTAATTAATAATAAATTAAAATTTATTAAAAAATTTATTCTAAACCATTTTCATATATATTGATAAATTTTTTTTATAGTAATATTATATATATTCATTGTATAGTTGTTTCTTATGTCAACCACTTAATGTTGTTCGGTACATTTATAAAAAAAATTTATATAATATTGAACATGGAAAAAGGATTTTTGAAATGATTCCTTAATCTAATAAATGGTAATAATTTCATATATGTAATTATTATACATTTTATAGTATTTTAAAATCTTACATTGTAGTTGTTAATAGAAAAATAAAATTGGTCATTCATGGAGGTTATAATCCACACATAAGCTTGATGATATTTTCATTTTCCTAATGGTTAAAAAGGAAAAAAATTATATAAGGATAATTTTTTATCGAATCATATTTATATCATAAAAATAATATATATTACTTAAATATATATTTATGAACATACATTTGCAGAGGAGATGAATGATGGATCACATCACTTCATGGAGTTTTTAGTCCATAAATATGCATGAGAAAAGTTATAATTTTCAAATAGATAGAGGGTTAAGAACGTATATAATATGTTTTCATAACAGAAATCAAAATTAAGTCATAAATATCACATATATATCATCCTTAAATACATAAAAATGAACATCAAAGAAATTTGATGAAGGAAAATTTAGTATACATCTTCATGGTGATGATAGTCCGTAGATATACACAAGTGATGATTTCACTGCCGCATAAAAGTAAATTAGGTATATAATAGTTTCTCAATTCAACAAAATAAAATTTACGTGTATTTTTCATACTAAATTTATTATTTTATAAGGTATAAAATATATTTCAATGTGATAAAAGAAGAAATATAAATGAAAACACTCGATGAAGAGTTATGCTTCTTCTTTGGAAAATATCCATTGGCATGCGTATTGAGCCTTCAAGGATTGCTCATTTGGTGAGACCAAATCTTCTAGGACATGGGACTAAATTTTGGGATTATATTTGTGTACATATTTGTTGATACAAGTGGCTAATTTATATTGTATAAGTTAGAATATGTGGTTCCTTTTATAAGTGATATAGGTGGAAAAATTATGAATATTAAGAACATTATAATATAATATAAGTCAGTTTCAAGGGGAATTGGATCCAAATGGGACAAATTTAAAATATTGGATCATACAGTATTGATATAAATTAAAAAAATGGATTTATAATAAAACTTATGTTATTTTAACCGCTCTCTATTTTGATTAACACCATAATTAATACATTTTAACCCTGACCACAGTAATAAAGTTTTATGATGGTTACTATCCATTTTTACAAAAAAAATCTGTTGAACTCACTCCTTAATATTAATTATGTTAATTAAAATTATGAAAAACAATTTATAAAATTAAATTCATAATTTAACATAAATAAATTTAAATATACATTCTCAAACCATAATGAAAACCCATTTTTAGAAAAATGTATTATTTATGAAAAAGAATGATTTTATGAATAAATTATTTATAAAACTCATACCATGTAATTAATTGGATTATTTTAAATAAAATGATTCTTATTGGATTTTAAAACTAAAATAAAATCATATTTATCCTTGTGAAAACAATATTAAAATAGAATCCTTTAAAATAATTTTTATTTTAATAAAAACATTACTATGAATTTCAAAATGTCAAACATAGATTTATAAGTTATAATAAAATTTTTAAATGAAATATAATACTTCATTATTATATAATTGTTCTATAATACAGTTTCATAAATTTTTGAGACATTATTATTTTCTTATAATTTCATAAAGGCAACATTGTTTTGAAATCTGTATTTTTCATATTTCACTAAAATACCCACATTATATCATAAAAATATCAAAAAATAACTCAATGATAATTTAGAAATTTTAATTTCCAAAATGAAGTTATTTCTATAAAATAAAAAATAATATAATTTTATAATTTTTATTTTTATCTTTGTAATGAATAATGATTTATGTATTATTCTATAGTTAATTTATAATGAAATGTTTACTTACTATTATTGTAATTTGGGTGTTATATTCTCCCCCTTTAAAAAATTTTATCCTCAAAATTCTATTATATTGCCTCATAATTTTTTTTTATATTTTGTCATCATAATATATTAAGGTTTCCAATTTCCCACATCTATCTTATGATTCCACCAAATTACCTTTTTGAGTGGATTTTTTTTATTCTAGAGCACTTGTTCATTATTATAAAGAATCTAGAAATCATATTAACAATAAGATAGATTTGGATATAATTATATTTCATATAAAATGAAGAGATGTGTCAGTTATTAATGCATGAATTTCATCATCATAACTTCTTCAGGTTCTCACTTTCCCTATTTTATCTCACGATTCCTCTAAATTACCTTATCTAGTGGAGTTTTCTAATTATAGACCACTTCTCCCTTATTATCAAGAATCTATATATCCTCTTAAAACTATAAAATATTTGTATATAATTATATATCATTTGAAATGAGTAAATGTATTAGTTCTTGTATATACTTCCATGGTAAAGTTATATGAATAACATCATCCACTTTAGAGAGGCTAGGTTCCAAACTGTAATCCAAAACTCCAATTATTTCAAAAATATTAAAATACAAGATATACTAGGAACTTATTTTACCTTTATTAATATATCTTACAACACCCTTCCAAGGAGATATCTCTATGAAAAAAATTATATCTTTCTTAGAATTATATATCCTTTCCTCGGTTATTAGAATATATCTTAAAACTATTTTGAGATTCCATGACATGACTCTGAAAAGTTCTTAATTTTGTTATTTTTTCTTAAACATTTTTATGGACCTATTAGACTCCTTTCAACAAATTCATCCAAAAAAGTTGGTGTGTGACATCCGTTATCATTCAATGATTCATACAGTGTCATTTCAATTCTTGATTGGAAGATAATATTATATGTAAATTCCATAAAAGGTGAATAATGATCCCACATACCATGAATTTATTGTGAACATGGCCTCAACATATCTTTTAATGTTTAAATAGTCTATTTAGACTAACCATATTTCTAAGGATGATAAGAAATTATCATATATAATTTAGTGTAAAGATACTTATAAATACTTTACCATAATTTTGACATAAATTTTGGTTCATGATCAGATACAATAAAAATAGTTTCATGAGGATTTCACATGGATTTACTGATATAGAGATGTGTGAGATTCTAAAGTGACAGATCCTCTCTTCTAGTGAGTAAATGTGTCGACTAAGCAAGGCAATCAACAAAACCCATATTGAATCATTTTATTTTGGAGTTTATTGAAAACTAAGGGAAAAGTATATGTTAATATTGTCACATAGAAAATTCAAAAAAAAATTATTTTCTTGATTATTTTCTTAAATTGTACTAATGAATATTATTTCATAAACCTTGAAAAAATATTCATATTTGAATGCATTATTTACCATAAAATTTTAATTTAGTTTTATTAATTATCATATTTTGCATTAAAATGAACATATGAAATATGATTTTTTTTACAATTAATAGTGTATTAGCATCCTAAAAAATGTTTTTATGTATGGAAAACATAGTTTTTGGGAATGTGAAATGGCCATTGACATAAAAATGTAATTATAAAATATAAGGGTTGTTACATTAAAACTTGTTTTGTAAATTACATATTTAGAAGTTATATTCAACTTAATTAGATTAATAAATTCACCAAATGCATGAAATCATTTCATAGTAGTATGATGTATAAAAAAATTCAATAATAACATAGAGATGCACCTATCTCATAATGAAATGAGATTCTCCAAAAGTACAGGTTATGAATTTTACACTATAAATGGTTAATTTTTAAATTCAAAATTATTTTTAATTTCTTATTTATAGATAATTAATTTTAATAAAAAGTATTTCTTTGTAGACCTAAAAAATAAAAAATTTCTTATGGTTTTATTTTGTATTTTTTCTAAAAATTGTTTTCAGGGTGAATAATTATAATATAATTTTTAGAAAATGATAAACATTATGGCCTAAAAATTACATGAGAATAAATTAAAACAAATTTTTAATTTTTATTAATAATAATTTTATTTATGGATAAATATATTTCAATTATACATATTCTGTTACATTTATAAACCAATGTGTAGTGTTTTGGAAAATAAGTTACATATTATCTAAAAATTATTTTTATGACTTATACATTTATTATTATGGAATTAATTTTTATATATTTTATTAATTTAATTATATAATCTAGATCTAATAATTAATATAATAATTTATAAATTATTTAAAAATATTAATTTTATTTTTAAGCATAAATGGAATTTTCTTTGGATAAAACTAAATTGCCACATTAAAGGAAAAATAATGTAAATCGTATAAATAAAAGTTTAAAGGCATAAAATACCTAAGAATCACATCATTAAATAGTTGTTTAGATATTTTTATAACATTAACCTACAATTTAAATAATAATTATCAACCAAATTATTTGAAATTTTTGATACCTAAAATTGGTTGGCCTAAATAATAAAATAAAAATTATTCAAACCCTTAAAATCCTCCCTCATCATGTATAAATACTAACCCCGTCTTCTTATTCTACCACAAATTTTTTTTTTTATCTCATTATATATCTATCTAGATTTCTTATAATTTGTCACTCTTAAATACTGATGAGTTTTATTGGTTTTAAGGGTCAGATCAAAGATAAGAAGCTCAAGAGATGTTAGGGTCTATAATCCTCTATCCTTTTTTATGTCCATTAATTTTATTTTATTTTATTCTAAAATTCATTTATCATTTTATAAAGTTATTTTTAATCCATCACATTATATTAAATTTAATATATTTTAAATCAGAGTTTATTTATTCACTCTCATTATAGCGTTTCAAATCTGTTAATATGTCAAAATAATGGTTCCGCACCCCTCCTATCCCATTAAATTCATGTACCTCTTTAGATAATGTAAATGGTATAAATTAAAGTTTAAAGGCATAAAATACCTAATAATCACATCATTAAATAGTTGTTTAGGTATTTTAGAACATTAAACAACAATTTAAATAATAATTATCAACCAAATTATTTGAAATTTTTGATAGCTAAAATTGGTTGGCCTAAATAACAAACGAAAAATTATTCAAACCCTTAAAATCCTCCCCTATCATGTATAAATACTAACCCCATATTCTCATTCTACCACAAAAAAATTATCTCATTATATATCTATCTATATTTTATCTATATGTATCAATCTTGAATACTAAAGAGTTTTATTTGTTTTAAGGTTCAGATCAAAGATAAGAAGCTCAAGAGATTTCAGGGTCTATAATCCCCTGTCCTTTTTTATGTCCATTAATTTCATTTTATTATCTTCTAAAATTCATTTATCATTTTATAAAATTATTTTTAATCCATCATATTATATTCAATTTAATATATTTAAAATGGGATTTTATTTATTAACTCTCATTATAGCCTTTTACAAATCTGTTAATATGTCTAAATAAAGGTTCCTTTCCCCTCCTATACCATTACATTAATGTACCTCTTTAAATAATGTAAATGTTATAAATTAAAGTTTAAAGGCATAAAATACCTAAGAATAAAATCATTAAATAGTTGTTTAGGTATTTTTTGAACATTAACCAACAATTTAAACAATAATTATCAACCAAATTATTTGAAATCTTTTATACCTAAAATTGGTTAGCCTAGATAGCAAAAGAAAAATTATTCAAACCCTTAAAATCCTCCCTCACTATGTATAAATACTAACCCCATATTCTCATTATACCACAAAAAAACTTATCTCATTATATATCTATCTATATTTCATTTATATTTATCACTCTTGAATACTTATGAGTTTTATTTGATTTAAGGGTCAGATCAAAGATAAAAAGCTCAAGAGATGTTAGGGTCTATAATCCTCTGTCCTTTTTTATGTCCATTAATTTCATAATATAGTCTTATAAAATTCATTTATCATTTTATAAAATTATTTTCAATCTATCATATTATATTCAATTTAATATATTTTAAATGGGAGCTTATTTATTCACTCTCATTATAGCCTTTTCCAAATCTGTTAATATGCCGAAATAATGGTTCCTCACCACTATTACCCCATTACATTCATGTACCTCTTAAAATTTCCTTCCAATTCAGTGGTAAATGTTATTATTAAATGATATTTTAATTTTTCTTACTGTGTTATAAATGGTAAATCACCATTAATTCCCATTATAAACCCATCATAAGCCATTATATTACTCAAATTTTCCCATAGACATAAGAAAATAATTAATTTGGTAATGTAATGTGTGTGTGGTATTCCAATCGACAAAATCCATATATTGATACTAATAGTGAATGAAAGATATATAACTAATTTACCTATGGTAAAGAGAAATGAAATGAGTTTATTTGTTTTCAGTTATTTCTTCACTTAGTGCATGATAAAGTGGCCTTACTTCAAAAAAGGTTCGATACTCCTAGAGGTTATTCATTGAATAATCCACATGATCAATAAATTTCATAATAAAATATTATTATATATATATATATATATATTTGTTCACTTATAATTGATATCCATTTTCCATGAAATAATCTTCCATTACTACTTTATGATATTTAATTTATTTGCGTTTTTCCTAGAGAAATTTTAATATCATATAGATTCTAATATTTATTGTTGGATATTAACCTAGATAGCCATATTACTCCATTAAAAAGGTTTCTTTAATTATAATTTTTTAAATAATGATTATATTTTTTAAAATTCTACATCATTATCAGCGATTGTATATTTATTCTCCATGAACATTATTCTATAAATATGTGGTATGGTAGAAATGAAATTTATATGATCCATATTTTCCTTTTATTTTCCTTATCATCAGTTATGCATGTGTGTATAGTTTTACCTAGATCAAATACAAATTTTGTTGACTGTTAGTGATGATAATGTACAGTATTCCCAAAGATAACAAACATTTGATCCTATGGGTAATCAGTATATCTTGAGTTATTTTTAAATGTATTTATATATAATAATATATCGATAAGTGAGGGTCAATGGCATTTTATTTGTAATTATAGGGCTATTTGGTTATTTTTATGAATTTGAATTATTTATATTTTAGAATAAATCCTTTGGTATATAACCTCTTTCTATAGGGAACATCGTTATTTATAATGCAAATGACCAAAATAGATTAATATATCCAAGGTATTTATAATGTTTTATTTCTATAGATAAAATTTATGTTATAATATGATTTTAATTAGTGTTTTTCAATGAGAATATTTACGGGGATGAAATATCTTTACCATGGTATAATGTAACACCCTAAATTTTCCACAAAATGTTATATTATATATTCTCTTATTAAGTTATATAGTTGAATTTTCTTTTTTGAACATATAATTTATATTGATATCAGAATTCATGTTTTACTTAAAATTTTATTTCATTTTTACATATCATGTTTCATTATAATATTAATATATGAAATATGTATTGATTTTTAAGTAATAGGATTTTATCATCACAAAAGGTTTATTATGTCTTGATAGTAGTGTTTTTATAAAATTGAACTAGTAATTAACATATCCCTTTAATTATGAAAAATTATGGTTTCTAAACAATACCCCATCCTATTAAGTTAATATTACGAAGAAAATTTCAACCTAATTAGTAGAATAATTTTACTAGATTTATGAAATAATTTTATTGTAAAATAATTTACAATTGAATTAAATATTGAAATGGGTACACGCCAACCTGAAAATGAAAATTAGATTTTCTAATGGTAGTGTTTTTGAATTTTACTCAATAATTCTTGATTTTTAAATTCAAAATTATTTTACAATTTCATAAAGATCTAAAATTATTTAGTAGGAAATTGATTTTTTGTGGACTCATAACATCAAAGTTTTATTAGGATGATTTTTTTATATTTTTATGAAATATTAAATTTTAGTGTGAATAGTGTAAATATGTTTTTTTATAGAAATCCTAAGCTTTATGACCTCGCCAATATATGATCATTATACAAAACTGATGAAATTTTTTTATTCATCATATTTTTTATGTATTATTGTACATCATTTATAAATATTAAGTAACAATTATAAACCAATGTTTGATAATTTTGAGTTTAGGATACATCTATTCTAAAAATATATTTTATGAGTTATACATTTATTATTTAGGAATTAATTTCCATCTCATTTGAAAATTTAATTAGTATAATAGAATTCATATTTATAATTATTTGTTCCAAATTATGCAACAATTTCAATTTTATTTTTAATCCCAAAAATAAGTTTTTGAGGTAATATGCGAGTTTCTGTGGTGACAATAAATGATGTAAAAGGTTAAAATTGAAGGGAAAAGGAATAAAAGACATAAACATTACACCTTTAAATAGTTTTTAAGGGTTTTCAGATACATAAACTACTTATTAAACATTAATATTCATCCAAATTCATTGAAATTAATGTCTCCCAAAAGTATTTATCCATAATAAAAATAATAATCATTAATTAATCCCTTAAACAACGAAGTCATCAAATATAAATACCAACCACTTCTTATAATTCTCCCATAGAACAATTTTAAGTTATATAATTATATCTCTATCATGCAGTGTACTTAATTTCCCTCTCTTCAATCGTGAAGAGTAGGTTTTAAGTTATGAAGCTCAACAGAAGTAAGGGTCTCCAATCACCCTCTTTCCATTTAATGTTCATTAATTTTTTTATATTGTTATTTAATATTCCTATTTTATATAAAAAAATTATACGATTCAAATGAATTATACTCCATTTAATGGGTTTTAAATGGGTGTTCTTTTATTCACACTCATTAAAGACTTTTATTAAGTCATTATAATGTCAAAATAAGGTTTCATTACCCTTCCTTTAATATTACCTTTATGATCCAATATAAATTCAATTTCATTTCAATGGTAAATGTTATTATTCATCATTACTAAAATATTAAAACCATGTTATCAATGATAGGACTCTAATCACTCTCATTATATAACCTGCATAAGACTTTATATTTCACAAAATTTTATGTAGCCATATAAACACCCAAAAGATACTAAAGAAATGTTTTTTTAGTTTTTCTAAAGATAAAAAATTCAGATAATAAAATAAGATACATGATATATAATAAACTAACATAGGTTAAATAACCTTTAAATTGATATATTTTATATTAACTTTATATTCACTCAGTACAAAAACATGAGGCTTAAATACCCACATGATTTGATACTCATGGGTTATATTCTTTGGATAATTCACACACACTTTACAATCCGTAAGGAAGGATTGAAATATATGGATTTTGGTTCATTAAAATTGATATCCCTATGCTATGAAAGTACCATCTATTTTTATTCGATGACATTTCATAGAATGGGGTACAATCCATACCATTATGGATATCTTATAGTTTATAAAGTTTATTGTTGGATATTCACCTAGATAGCATAATTAATCCATTGTAGAGTATTTTTCCTACTCATGTTATAACCAATGATTAAGTTCTCTATAAAACTCCATATTTCTCATGGATTGAACATTTATCTAATATCTCTATATTATTATGTATTCATGGTATGGTAAAAAATAATTCTCCATGATCCATCATTTCCTTTGTTTTTCATTATTATAAACTAGGAATGTGTGTATAATTTTGTTTGATTAACTATACTTTGTATTTATAGTTAATGATGTAAATATACCTAGTTCCCAAAGACATTGAGATTTTTATCTGATATATTGGTAGTATCTATTAATAATTTTTTAAAATTATGAATTCCTAGAAACAAATTTGGAAGTACATGTCTAGGGATTCTCAAATATCATTCCCCATCTACATAAGAATAGAGAGGGGTTTGATGACCCCTTCAAGATATTCACTCTCAAACTTTACTTATTGATAATCCAAACATCTGTATACAATTAGTAATTTCTTACTCCATATTATCCAATAAAAAGCGTTCCTTATAATCCTTGTATATATATATACTACATGGGTGTATAGAGAGATTTGAGTTATGGTAATCATATAATAGTAAACTTTTCATCTATGGTATGGACAAAAAACATAGTAACATTACAAATTTCACCACACTATCTTCATAAAAAAATGTCTGTAACATTCCAATCTTTCACTGATTTCATTTTATTTTGTAACTGAATATCATTATGGTGGTACATATTAATATTATCTCATAAAGATGGTTGGGTAATCATTTGGAAAAGGAGCGATGTTTCCACTTCCCTAAAGATTCATATAATGTACTTTAACAAGTCTATAAATATAAGATATTTATCAATCATCATTATAGTCAAAACTCTATGATGTTTCAATTTCAATTCAACATACATCCATATATAAATTTATAGGGTCACAATGTATTGAGAATTTATAATCCTTGTGAAGATCTATCCATATCCCATATCCTATGTTAATATTTTTGTGCATGGAAATATGTATTTCAACCTTTTGTGATCCGTATATATCTCATATTTTCACTATATAAATAATACATTAATTTTCTTATGATAAATAATACAAATTATAATACGTGATCATGGGTTGGAGAAATTTATTAATTTATATTTAACTATCTTGATATATTGGAAATAACTCTATAATTTTTCACCATGACACCTCTGATCTCTTTCCTTGACGCATCACTATATATCCCAAAATAATAAGTTCCTAATAGTAATTTTAAAATCAGTAGATTTTATAGTTTAATATTTACTTCATCAAAATAATAATTACATTCTTTTAGGAAATACGAACTTAACCCCTTTACAAGTTAACTTTGTTAATGGGCTTTCTAATTTCAATTTTTTGAACAAAGTGCTGATAATAACACGCTTATCCTAAGAAACTATGTATCTTGGCTATGTTCATTGATGTATTCCATTATTTAACTACCATTATCTTTGAAGGGTCAAATAATATTCCATCCATAGAGAAAATATGGCCATGGAAATAAATTTCCTAAAGCTATAATTTTCACTTACTAAATTTCCCATATAACTCCTTTCCTCTAAGCGTTTCATAAATGATCCTCAAATAGATTGTGTATTCTTTATAGGTTTTATATTATACCACTATATCATTGATAAATAACTCATTTAAATTATCATGATATCATTTGAATATTTTTTAATCTGAATCATAAAATTGGAAGGTGCATTAGTTATTCAAAATGAAATTAATATAAAATCATAATGTCCATAGCTCATAAAAAATTGAATATTTGGAATATCTTACTTCAATACTCACAATTGATGATACCCAAAATGTAGATAAATAATAGAGAAAAATGTGCCCCCTTTAAGTTGATTAAAAAATTCATCAATAGGAGGTAGAAGATACATATTCCTTATTGTAATTGTATTGATTTGTTTGTAATATATTAAAAAATATATAGGCCTATACTTCTTAAAAAAGAATTAGGGATTCCAATTATGAGAAGATACTATGAATGAACCCCTTATTAATAAATACTATATTTTTTTCTTCAATTCCATTAATTCCACCATAGTTATTCATTAGCATGTCTTAGATATAGTTTTTTCACAAGGGTTGAGTTCAGTAAAGAACTAAACTTCATGATCAGGCTAATTTTCATGTAACCCTTCTGGAAACAAAAAAAATTATTATAAAAAAATAGGTATATATTTTATTATATTTTAATACTTTTCATTCATAGATTGTGTATGCTCCAATTCTCCCCAAGTTTAACTGAGGAGAGCTATTGTAAGAGGATCCATATACAATTCTGATCATAAAGTCACCCCTCTAAATTCAAGGTATTCCATATCTCTTTCTTGAATCATAATATCATTCTCTTTGAAATAATTATTTGATCCATACTTTTATAGCCAATCCTTACTAATGAATATATCAAATTTAACCATATGTATAATAACTATGGTTTAAAATAGGTCATATGTATGCATTATAATGGGGATAGACTAACATATCCTTATTTCAATATCATTTCCACATTGAATCATAATTTTAAACTCTGATATTAGGGTTCTAGGGAAAAAATTTAACTTTATTTAAAAACATATAAGATTTAAAATATTATAAACATCCTGAATAAAATAACCATTCAATAAAATTTATTTTATCATCAATTTAATTTCCCTAAAATCATTTGGGACTTTAACTTCTTTTATACTTTTCATATAATCCTATCACCTCCTCCAAAAATCTTTTATTACTAGTTCCCTTGGCATTTTAAGTATTTGCATGAATAGTGTCTCATCTCCCTATAGCCTATGAACTATATTGAAGTGGTTTATCTCTTTACATTTCATTCACTAGATAGATAGACCTTATCTCTACACTTGTAATATACACTCATTAAATTTAAAAATTTTCAAGTATATTTCTTTATATAATTATATTATTCTATAAATCCCATCTTTACATTCTTCTCCTTGGATGTATTTATTTTTCCTAGGTGTTCAGCTGACCTCTTCTCTTCATCATTTCAATTGAAGATATAAAACAAAGAGAATTATTTCTATCTTGATAGCACATGTTATTTTATCATTATTTGATGAAAACAATTAAGATAAAAGTAACCTATAAAGATTCAAAGTGGTCTCATCAATGTGGTATTCAATATTTATTTCTATATTAGAAATATAGTATATTACATTCTATGATATTCTTGTAAATATATCCTCATGATCAGAAAAAATTTCTTTCATCTTTAAACTTTAGGATAAGGGAATTTCTCCCCATTTTATCATTTCTAACGAGGAAGATATTTCATGAGAAATATCACATTAAAAGTTATCCATTCCAAACTTTCTTTTTCATCATCATCTTTCATTTACTAGATGAATAAACACCATTTATTAATATCTACCAATGAAAAGTTTACTACGAGAATAAATTGTACCCTTTTATTACTTACCAAATACCGAAATATCTTTTCAAGGGACTTAATCCATTTCTCTTCTTCCAATAGATTTATATATACTTTAATGGATGGTCGATTTCGTCTTATAAAGAGATGAAGCATAGGTGAAAAACTATATGGAATAATAGGTTTCACTATATGAGAGTGGATATTTATCATAACCTAGTTAAACTACCCTAATATTTCAATGATATTATCATATACAAAAACCATTTAACTCACTTTCTCATAATAGAAATACCTACATTTACTATAGGTGTTGATATGATTTCCCCTTCTTTTACTAACCGCCATTTCAAAAAAAAACACACACATAATTACCTCATAACATCATGAATATTGATCCCTGGAATAAAAATACCTATGAGAATAAAAGTTATCAAATATTATACGGTATTATCATTATGATTATTTTAACCATGTACTTTTAAATGATAGTTCCAAATGGTTTTACTAAAATTCTATTGATACAAAAAATAATAACCCTAGATCAATTAACCCATATCTAATGTTAAATATATTACAATACTAAAACATTTTATGCATCACAAAAAAAATATGATTTACATTTCCTAGGACACTAGATGTGTACATTATTTCTACATTACATTAGAAAAAAATAAAACATAGTCTGAAAAACATTATTTCATCCATGAAAATCATTTAAATATTATTTCCTCATATCCATGGGAGAGAAAAATATAATAATTAGTGATGTAAAATTATAAATTAGAGGTACGTTCCACAAAATCTATCATGAGTAAATAAGGAATTAAGATATGGAATATTTGATAATCAATACACAATCCATTTAATCAATTACATGAGATTCAAAATGTATCCATGGAAAATATCAACATGAAATTATGATGGATAATAATAAATGAATTATAAATAAATGAAATTCAAAATTTGGTTATAATATTTTATTCTAAAGGAATCATTCCAATAAATCATGAAATGTAGAGTCAAGGTCTTTTTCTAAGGCAATTTAATAATAGGGACAAGAAACATCAAATACTAAACTAATTTGTCTAATTGTTTTTCTCATGAGAAATTTTGGTGCAACACAGGGATATATATAACCAAGACCCACCCAAAACTTACATATATATAATGAATTCAAAATATGTTGTATCAAAAATATAATACATAATCAATATTCCTTATTAATCAATAAAAATACATATTAAATCAAGAATACAGAACATCAATATTTCACCAATAATTGAAACAACATTCTTAATACATATCCTTAAATAAAAATCATATATTTAAATGTTATATGGTTAATAGAATATCTATGTAGTAGATATGATATAGAATATATAAATTATATTAGAATCGTGGAAGTGAAGGATAAAAATAATGTATTTTGACTAATTTAGAGTGACAGAGAACATGATCATGAGAAAGTGCATGATAAAAAAACATGGTTTAGTCCATAAATAAGTAAGGGATGATATCAGACAATCAATTAATAAAAATTATTGGGTTTCATGTATATGATTTTTCTAGAATTGATTAGGAAAATAGAAGTGAAATATTAATAAAACCCCCCTAAATGTTTTGTATCTTTGTTATAAAAAAGATATAAATGATTCACCAAAATTATTTTCAACCATTTATAAGATAATTATTTTTTATTTTAATACAAAAATTTAAAAAAATTATAAAATCATTTAAAAATCATTTTCACTGAAAAACCCATGTATTCTTGTAGGGGAATCTAAATAGAGAATAATTTTCATGGATTACAAAAAATATGTTTTCTGTATATTCATTAAAAAATATTCCTTTAAATTTTTTGTACAATTTTATAAACAACTTATTTAAAAAATATAAAAGGGTTTCTTTAAAACCAATATAATTAAATACACATATAGTATTAACACTCCATTTCTAAATATTTTAATATAGGTAGAAACCTATTTTAAAATTTTGAATAACAAGGATATGGAAGAAAAATATTCCCATCCTAAAAGAAGAAAGTAGACTAGTTTTGCATAAAAATATTCTTTCAATATTTGGGTAAAAAGAGAGGAACATTTTGAATAAAAATTGAGAACCCAAAAAATAACTAGAATATAAAATAATAATGGGTTTTAATATGATAACTTGTCTATAATTATTCTGATGTAAATTTTGATAAGAAAACTCCCAAATAATTGTGAGATTATAATATAATCTTTTATGAATTTAATATGTTTTTGAATCAAAGCACCATAAAAGTGAAAACATGAATTTAAAATTAAGTATAATATATAACGAATAACCAATGATATAATATTTCAAATGGGAATCCTATAAACCATATAAAATAAATGACCTGCATTATATAAAATATTACTAAATTGAGAGGAATTGAGATGGAAACCCCATACCTTGAATTCCTTCATAGATGAACATATTTTATCCAAAAAAGTAATAAATTTAAATTTATTAAATAATTTTTTTATAAAATATTTTATCGATATTCCATTTTTACAGTCCACTAATAATCATATGAAGTCAATTCAATTTTTATTTCTTATTTATGTCGACCACGTAAGGTTGTTTGATCAATTTATCAAAACATTATTCACTAAGCTTACTATAGTAAAAGGTTTAATGAAATGGATCCTTCATATCCATAAGTCTAATAATGTAATTATAATATTTTTAGTTAAATTAATATGATTTCATAACCATATATTCAATGTGGAAAAAGAGAAATGTAATATTTCATTCATGGAGGCGAGTGTCTACTCTTACACATGATGTTGTTTTAAAATTCCTAATGGTCAAAAATAAAAGGTAATAAATGATGATTAATAATGAAATAATTTTATTTATACCCTAATTAAAATATATATTAATTAAATATATCCTTATGATCATCCATGTAAGGTGGAGATTAAAGAAGAATCACATCACTTTGCGTAGGTGGTAGTCCACACATGTGTAAGAGCAATGTTAACATTTTCCAACAGACATAAGGATAAAAAGTAAGATGATATGTTATCCTTTCAAATACATAATTATGGTATATATAGAATATATATAACTAAAATTAATCACAACAACTATCCATGATATGAAATGATGGAAAATTAAATAAATAGAAATATAGAGATGACAATTTGTACATACACATGAGTGATACATTCATTTACAATTGGTTGGATGTGAGGTATATAATTATTATTAAATCAAAATAATAAAATTTAATTATATTTATGTTACTTTATTTTTTTATGATTTATAAAACATATTTGTAGGAGGTATAAATAGAGACAAACATGAAAACACTAAGATAAGAGTTACAACTCTTATTCGGTGAACCTCTTTTGGCTTACACAATAATCCTTACAAGATTGGTACCTTTGTGAGAAAAAGAAATCCAAAAATAGGGAGGGATATTGGGAAGATATTTGGGAAGGTATTGGTTTATATAATTATAACATGGAGTGTGGAGAAGTTAAAATAGGAGGTTCCCTTGTATAAGTGAGGTGGGTGGAAAACATGTAAATATTAGGAAAATTATAAAAATAATAAAGTCACTATCAATGTAAATTAGATATAAATGGTTTAAATGTAAAATATGGTATTAAATAGGGTTGATATAAATTCAACCAAAAGGATTTAATATTTTTAGGTTATTTTAATTTATATCTCCTAAGTGTAACACCCTCACTAATCCTTTTAAACCCTTACAGTAGTGATTTTCCTGGGTTAACATTAATTTGAACCGAAAATTAAATTAAACTAGTTATATAATATTATTTACTTTAATTAAAAAATATTTAATCCAATTTAAGTTATTATATTAATAAAAGTGGTATAAATTAAATTTATTAGAGGTCCACATAATGCAATGAAACCCATTTTTAGACAAATGTCTAATTTATGCCCAGAAATGATTTTATAAAAAATAATATATAAAAATTATTCCCAAAAAATTAATAGCATTATGTTAAACAAAAACATAATTATTTAATCTTAAAAAAACCAAATCTAAATGAAACCTTTTGAAATCTTTTTTAAAAGAGAATAACCAAAAATAACTTTTTTAAATAAAAATAATACTTACAATATCAAAATTTCAATCAAATATTTAAAAGTTAAGAATTATATTTTTAAATGAATTATACTACATAGTATACATATAGTATATATTTTTTTTATAAAATTTATAATCATTTTTATATCATAACAACGTCATAAAAGTGAAATTATTGTAAAATCAGTATTTTCACTATTTAGCAAAAAATCAATTATTTCAAAAAACTCTACAAAATTAACCATAAGGAAAATTTGACAAGATAATTAAAAAATTATATTTAATTCATAATAATATTATTATAAAATTTGGTAATTTATATTTTATCATATTATTTAATAAAATTGTGTGCATTAGATAAGATTTTATTTAGAATGAAATATTTACATACAATAAATGAAGCTATAATGTTACAATAATATTGTTTTATATTATCAATGATTCTATAGTTTATGTAAATCTATTTTTTGGTTATTCAATAGAACCAATTAAATTATTTTACAATCATGGTTCCAATGAGTATCCACTGGTTACTGAAGGTTTAAGCAGTCTTTAAATATATTCCATGATGAAAACTTACACCAAGTTATCATGATGAAAACCAATAGAATTATACTTTTTATGGAAAAGTTAAACAGTTATTTTTAATTATATTATATAAAAAATCATCAATGTGTCTATTATTGGTTAGTGGGAGCCCTATTATTTTCAAATATAGTGTAACGTCCCAGATCTGGGTGCCACCAAAAGTTTCCCAGTACCCAGTTGGTCACATATCCTCAAGCACATTTCCCCAATTTCCAGAGGTTGTTGACTATCAGCGAGGGTCTTGGGTGTGATAGTGGGGAAACTATTCCCTCATTGGCAGAGTAACATAGTGGAATAGTAAATAATAACCAACAACGGTATCATAATACCATAAAATAAGTAAATAGTGGAAGACTGATAGAAAATAAAAAACTAGAGGACATATATAAATGATTCACATCACATATGTCTAGGAAAATAGACAATCAAGTCACAATGCTACAAATACAGTACTAATCCATGTAAAAAAAGAAAACAAGTAAACTCCAATAGCATCCCAAGCCTCAGATTGGTCATATTCTCTCCATCTCCACAACAATCATGTACCTGTAGTAGAAGGGAACTTTCCCTTATCAATACCTACAACCATATAATTTTTTTTGGGTCCAAAAACATGACCCGAACAGAGAGTGAGACGAATCCTAGTAGGAAACCACCACAAGATTTGTACATTACTATCAGTGAGTATATATAACAGGTAATAATGGAAATGCAGCAAAGAAACTAGGAGTACAAAAAAGTAAACAATCATAAAGTTTACATTTACATTCATTAGCATCTACTGTACAACATTTAATCAAGTAAGTATCTCAATCATGTATCTCAGAAGACTACCTAGAAGACCTAATCCAAGATTATAATTTGTCTTGGAAGATGCCTGAAAAACACTCAATATTTACATTAACCCTATCGGTATCTCACACAGTCTAACCCCTCTGGCCAACTAATTCAATAAAAAGGAAAAGACACTCTGAGGAAGTACTCACCATCAATTCCCCCAATGGTCTTTCTAAAATAACTAAAAAATCTATGAGTAATCACTCAACATTAATTCCCCCATGGTCTCATAACCTAATCTATATACACTCTGAGGTAGCACTCACGTTCAATCTTCCCGATGGTCTCGTAGCGTGAAATATAACTGACACTCTAAGGAAGCACTAAATGTCAATTCCCCCGGTGGTCTAACTACTCCAGGTTCTCACAGCCCTGTGTAATTCAATTGTTCATATATGATACCAAATATCCCAATGTAATCTCATCAATACATGGATAAACAATTCCAATGCATACCATAAGCATTTAACGAGTAGAAAAAGACAATTAGTTCCATCTTATCAAGCATGGCAAGGAAAGAAGGCCTGCCTTATAGGAAACCTAGACCAAATGGCCCTAAACATTCAAACAAGGGAACGCACCCAGGGGGTATTTGTTAAACATGATATTTAACATAATATCATACTAAAAAATCCTTAATCAAACAATCATTCTACAAAAGATAAAATATTGTTCAATTTCCTTAACCTGAAATACCTGAAGCAAAGGTAATCGGCATGTAGGTATATAAAACTCAAAGAAAAACTACAAAAGGAAAAACAACCAACTATGTTGACAATGTACGATCAATATACTTCAGCATAGGCCCTTGAATCGGAATAGAATGATATAGATATACAAAAATGTCAAAAAACATTTAACCTATAATAACTCTAGAACAAGGAATAATCTGGAAAAAGGGCTCACAAAGAAAAAAGAACTCACTAAGGCAATTCCAATGCAACCAATAGTGTTTGATTTGGAGAAAAGATGATAGATCGATGGCTCAGAGAAGAATATGTGATTCTGTATTCTCTTTCACAAGGCAAAACCAGGAGAAGATTAATATGAGGGTTAGACGCAACCCTAGTATGATATGTCTAATAAAAGATAAATTACATGGCATGTACTATTAATGAACACACCGTTTATTTTCCTGAACCAGCCCTCAACATTAGCGGTCAGCCAAATCACCCCACACGACAATGTCTCGGCCGTTAAATTCCCATGACACAAATGCACGTGGTAATAGGGTACATGACATGTACTTATAAAATTTCAAATAACATCATTTTACCTTAAAAACACCAGAATACAAGATTCAAACCTAAAAAGAAGATCCAGGTTCTTACAAACTTCCCCCCTTAAATAAATTCGTCCTTGAATTTCACTTTCAAGGGTGGAGAAGAAGAAATTGTAAACAAATCTAGACATTGTGATCGTACCTCAACCTCCCTCTTCCATGTCTCATCCTATACATTCCCATCATGCCATAGAACCCGTACCAGAGGAACAAACTGACCACGGATAACCTTTGTGCTGCGATCCACAATCAAAATAGGGTGCTCCTCAAAGGATGCATCCACCTCTAACTCAACCTCCCCAGGTTGAAAAACATGAGATTGGTCTAAAAAGTAACATTATAGCTAAGAAAAATGGAAGACGTCATGCATAGACCAATACCTAGGGGTAACTGCAACCGATAGGAAGCCAACCCGAATCTCTGAAAAAACTCAAACGACCCAACATATATCAGTGAATGGTTTCCCTGTCTCCAAATCATCATGTGTCCCATCCTTAGTGTGACATGAAAGATAACTCGATCACCAACCTCGAACTGGAGATGTTCTCTCCGTTGATCATCATAATATTTTTGGATAGACTATACAGTGGCCATCCAATTCTAAATCAACTCCACCTGCTCAGTGGTCTCCTGGACACTATGAGGTCCCATCATAGCTTCCTCTCTATAGGGTCCAGAAAAATACTCTAAGGGAAGAAAATACCCCCATAATCACTTTGTAAAAGGAATAAAGTACCCCTACAAGTCTATCAAGGTGAATGAACTCAATTTGAGTTTCAAAATTCTAGAATAAACTTGAAGGAATTCAATTTTTCAAAGAATATCAAGTGGCCCATGTAACATAACTGGGAAAGGTTCTCAGACCACCTAGATCGTGAACCACTAGGTACACAGAACTATTTTCGAGGTACTAGCCCACATAGTGATGGCCAGTTAACCTAACTGAACACGAACCACATCACCGAAGGAATCATGTGCATGATGGCCATCCGCATACCATCCCGTGAACTCACCAGTTCATGGATGAAGCGAACAGGCAGGGTTCTGAGAACTATGATCATGAACTATGGCCTCCAGAAACCCCAATTTACCAAGTCTTCCAAGGGTTAGGATATCTCTTTATGGGCCTCCACAAATGGTGTCACATGGCCATAGATACAATTTCCCCAATGCTCTTTAAAAGGAGAAAAAAAGGGACGAAGAGGAAGAGGACTAGACAGAAACTGATGATGAAAGTTTGAAGGGGGGTCATAGGTTAGAAGAAAGTGTTTGGAGAATAATAAAACTTCAATCTTGATTCATCGGTGAATCACGAATCACGAACCACACTCCCTATAGGTACAGCCGTCTGCAAACCATAAAATGGTGGAACTTAATAAAAAAGAGAATAGAAAACATAAATGGTGAAACCATAAACCATATACTTATCGTGGATGAACTTCCCATGAATGATAATCCCCAGTACCCTCCTTCAATATGGTGCTTCATGTAGTGTACCTCTATGCAGACTGAACCTGGAACCGCGTGCTGCATCTATACATGGATGGAACCCAAAGCGGAGTGATGGGATTTGTACCAACGTGGTACACAGTAGACTATATCCATTCCTGAGTATTGTATCGGTACGAAGAAGACCCCTATGTCTACATACCACTACAGTATATGGAGCCTCCCCCATCCCACATAAGAAAATAGAATGCAGAATGGGGTATTTTTGGGTATTATTTCCTCCAGTTCCAACTTCACCCCTCTACTACCATCCAGTCCTCCAAGGTCCCCCCCCGCCGAACCAGTTCTCCAACATCAGTCCAAAGCCTCCTCCAAATCCACTAGACCCGTATGATCAGAAAATCAGGTGCATCATCATGCCCCTTTGAGTCTACATACCCATGGTAAGCCTAGTCACGAAGGCTCTCCCCACAACAGTTTGGGATTCAAGAATTCACGTGGTTCTACATTCCCATGGTAACATAGAATCCAACCTTGGGACGTCAATGTGAACCTCCCCGTTCTTGGGATTAAGGGTGATAACTTTATTTTCCATTAAATGAGGAATAATGATCAGTTAAAGGAGTTCTGTTCAATTATTCTTTTGATGAGGAAAAAACTCCTCCCCTTCCCAGAACATATGTTGGGGCCCTCCAACTGAGGTAAGTCCCCAGTCTTCTGAGGCCGAGCCACATGAACTTTAATGTCACTTCACATGGAAAGGTTCATCACTCTGCGCCCTCACCCATGGTCGCCCCTACTTATTCCACCATAGTCTTCCCCTCTCCCACCCAAAGGAGAGGAAGCATGTGGTTAGTTGGATATCTCACATCCCCTTGTTTCTCACACCGAGCATGACTTACATGGTCTTAGAGGTTTGTGATGATTACAACATCCACGTACTATATGAACTATGAGAACTCTGATTCCTGATCAAACCAGGATATGTTGGATGCCTACCTGAAGGCCAGACCTCAAAAGGATACCCATCCAAAAGGGTCCACCCAATCATGTCTCGTTAAATGAGAATCTTCCATGCGTAAGCCCCATACACATCTGAAATACAATAACTTTGATTCCTGATCAAACAAGGATATGTAGGATGCCTACATGAAGGCCTAATCTC
The DNA here is from genome assembly GCA_963277665.1 of Viscum album. NCBI lineage: Eukaryota > Viridiplantae > Streptophyta > Magnoliopsida > Santalales > Viscaceae > Viscum > Viscum album. The sequence goes on from OY728148.1 coordinate 1,224,467,326, forward strand.
AAAAGGGTTACCTTCCGAAAGGGTTCCACCCAACCATGCCCCCCCAAATGGGTAGCTTCCCAGAGTAATCCCCATCCAATCCGAACTACATCGGTTCTGATACCTCTCTCGAAAATACATAAGAAACCCATTTTATGGGTTTGATCTTAACATCAAGCCACCTCCCACCCCCTGGATGATGAAAAAATCCATAGATCCTTATTTTATGGCTCAAGTATGCAGTACCTCCGTAGCATCAAATACATGCATGCCTACGATGATCCTGCAAACCAAGGGTAGCCTGTGGACACACTATTTTAGAATAAACCAATGATTTAGGAACATATGAACACGATTTAAATCTATATGAGTGTCCCAGAACATGCAACAATCCTCCCCAAAAGGGTACAGTGAGCCTGACCTTCAATCCTATCGACCAATGGAGTCATTAAGTGTCGTTGGCTGAATCATCAATCAACGAGCACCTGCCTTTGGAAAGTAGGTCCATGAATCATGGATACCAGGGCCATTGGGTGTTTCTGGATCCATGAATAAACCTGCTGAAGACCATCTGAGGAAGTTATATTCTAGGAGGATCGATTTCTCAAGTACTTGACCCCACGAAATCGCCCACTAGGACAAAGTGTCTATGGAACCTCCTTCGCAATGCGAAAGGGGAAAATTTCCCAGTCCTTGTGGGGTTAATACAACCTACCTTTAAAGGATAATGATGCCAAATGGGTCGAAACAAAATAAATGGTAAACTTGATAGGAAACCGTCTACGGAAAAAGGGATGGGTGATGATCCTTGTTAGACCATTTCCTCATCACTCAAAATGCACCACCTCAGAGGCGGAACAAAAATGGATAACCCAACATGAATCCTTAACCAAGGTGGAGGTCTATCCCCACTCAAGGACCTTTTCCCCACAATATAAAAAAACAAGGAAAAGGGAAGGGATCCAAGATGAAATGTCAGGTATGGACATGTTTAAAAGAATGATACTTTGATGAGGTTTTATGGTATTCATGTCATATGTGTATGTTTCAGGTTCCCATGGAGCAACCTTTGATCCAAATGACATCCTAGTGACCAATGCAGAAACACACAATAATGATCTAATAGGCAGTCGAGGCCCCAACAAAGAGGAGGACCCCATCGCCTACCCAGCTTCTTCAACGCTGGGTATCCAACATGCTGATTAGTGAGTACCACCGAAATGGTACTCTCCCCACACTAGAGGTTTTATGACAAGACCTCTAGCTTGCAAAGGTCCACCAACCACCTCCTCAGCCATAGATGGAACCCCAACACAAGGCAGCCCCGGTGGTCATCTCAAACTTTTTTGAGAGCCTATCCTTGGAATGTGACAACAAGTACCTTCCTTATCATAGGGAGGAAGAAAATGTCAATGATAAACAATTCATCTAAAATGCACATGGTTCCTACTAACGAGCCCCTTTCTGAGAGTGTCACCGCCAACACCGGATGACCAAGCCTCCTCCTGCCGAAGAGGACCTTATGCCGAGGGAACCTGCCGAAGCCCAGGAGACCTGGGCCCCTTAGGCTACCTGCCAAGGGTGAAGAATATATAATCAGGAACACGTTATCACCTTGGTTCCTAAAAAACAACTCCACCATACTAATATGGTGGCATTCAATGGGAAGACATATGACTTTTCCCCCCTCCACTCAAGCCCTCCACAGAAATAGGGTCGCAAAATATGAGAAGATGCATGTTCCTACTAGTGCTCGCCGACCTTGCCATGTAGATAAAGTGGAAAACTATAGAATACACAAATATATTTTGATGGAAAACAATCCATCCATCTAAATAGTGTGGCAACTAGCTACACACAGACACAAATACCTACTGATGCATTTCAATCCTTCCATCTAAATAGGGTGGTAATCAAATATAAGAAGATTCAAATTTCTACAGATGCATACAAATCCTGAGAGAAAAATACTAAAGAAAGAGAGTAGATGAAAATCCCCTCTCATGAATATAAATTCTACCAGTCAAATACGGTGGCAACTAGAGAAGAAAATCGGTGGAATACTCGTTCATCTATCCCGACACAGGAGAACTACAAGTATCTACAAGCAACTCATCAAGGACCGGAGCAGGAATAAACCCCTAATCTAACATCAAAATGGGCCTTAATACCCATTATAGACAAATATGTATCTCATAATATCCTAGAAATGATGTAAAATCAAACGTTGATCCCAGAACATATCATCCAAACATTCCAAGACATTATTGCATCAGCGGAAAAGGCGAGAAACTAGGCCCACGACCCAGTTTCCTCAAACAGAATGACTCACTCTCAAAATGATTTAGTAACACCAGAGCAGTTTTTCATCCCTTATATAGTCCAGGAGTTTCGATGGTAATATCCTGCGATACACGAACAAACAGATCGGGAAGAAAATACTTGTTCCAACTGGGGGATGCCTGTCCAATTTGGTGGCCACTCCAGGTTAGGCATATATCCCTTACAAAATTCAAAATGTCCGTCGGCGTATCCCAATGACATAATGGGACATAACAAGATATGGACCCGTATATGAAGGCCATTACCAACAAAATATGGCCCCGGTTACCCACAATAGAGTGCTCAAAGATACAATGCACCAAAGGAAACTATAAAATGAAGAGCACATACATTATCCTGCTCAACTGGAAGCTGTGGTTATGGATGCCCTCAAACATATATTAGTGAAATATCAAAACCATTCCAGTCCATTAACAAATTATGGAAGTGGAAGTAGCAGTTGTGAAGGGCCTCCCAGCAATATCGCTACAAGCATCTCTGGAGGTCCTCCAAATAGCACCCATAGGGGCTCACTCTGTGGGCTATGAATGAACGATCACGAGAGCCTATCTCCTGATGAGCGTTGGGGTAGCCTTCTCCTCAACATGAATATCATACAATAAGAAGGTCCTCCCCTTGATGTTGTCTACCCTGATGGTCCTCCATAGGGTATACATGGTAGATATGCTTCTCCCTACAGTCTAACAACAAGTCATGATGGTAGTCCTCACCATGATGATAGTCATTTAGAAGGTCGTACCCACAATGGTAGTTTCTATAAAGGCCCTGCCCATAGTAATGTCAAGTTATGAGAAGGTCCTCCCCTTATTGTATTACATATTGTAGGCCCTCCCAAAGATGTTAACTATATAAATTCTCTCTGTAGCCAGGTATCAAGCCGTGATAGTGTTCATCACCATTGCAACAGTGATTGAGAAGGTCCTCCCATCATTGAAATCAAGAAACAAGAAGGTACTCCCATTGCCATAGCCCACCCTAAAGGTCCTCCCTAAGGTATACACCATAAAAATATTTCCTACAGTTAGGAATCATGTTGAAATAGTATCCCTCATCATTCCAACACCAATTTCGAAGGTCCTCCCCACAACCAAAATTCATACTTGAAATAAGGTCATCCCCTTACCGGAACAAATACGGGAAATCCCTCATATGCTGAGGAACTCAAAAAGGAGTTAGACACATCAGGCACTCCATCTATAATGACTGATATCTTTTCTCAACCACTGGATAGCCTGGGGACACACTCATCTTCTGAGCCACCCTTGTGCTGCCTGCAAATCAATAAGGCTCCCACCAGCCTGGTTGTTTGGAAAAAATTATTAAGGAGTAGTCGAGCTAGGAAAATAAAGTAGAGGAACCTTCAGAAGAACAATAGTATGATATGTTGCTTTTGATAAGACAACTTGCTATGGATAATATACCAGTGATGTATTTTCCTACGAACACTTCTCACTTGGACATACTAGGAGTGTTTTCTGGGGAATGCATACATGGCATTCAACTCAATATATGGACAAATCTTCGTCAAATGAAAGAAAAATTCCTTCCCTATGAAAGGTATTTGGACCATGTCAACATGTTAATAGATCTTCACCATCTAATTGACTTGTAATCTCTCCTATCTGCACAACAGCCACAGTCAGAAAGGTGAATGAAAAACCTTGAACTAGCTTTCCTCCATCAGCTGTACAAGTTGTGTCACCACATTGGAAATTCCCCGAAGGGAGTTCACATTCAGGGATGGGGAGAACATGGAGATCTAAACTTCACCCCTCATCCTATCTAGAAAAACCAATTGGAAATGACATCCTACAATGTCATCACCTAGTGGTAGTAATCAAGCGACACCCCTGCTTAGGAAAGATGGGATACTTAACAAAAAACAGCATTGAGTAAGTCTCAAAAGCATTAGGACTGAAGAGATCAATCTATCAAAAAGCTTATGAGTCAGGAAACCAAAAACATTCAGTAGGCTTTCTACCTAAGGGAAGCTAGATAGAAAGAAGTGGTCATGTCTTCAAAAGACGATAGACTCTGTGCCTTCCCAATTCTATACTTGGGTCACACCCACACAAAAGTATGTGAAACAAAAAAGCTGGAAATAGAGGAAAATGCCCCCAAAATAAAGAAACAACCCCATCCCATAGGGCTGGGGGAATTTTTAAATCAAAATTACCACGTAAGACCAACAAATACATGCTATAGTGCATCAATAGAAGAATGGGAACAACCCCAGCCCATAGGACTAGGGGAATTTTTACCTCAAATCCCCACATAGTAGAAGTCCGTCTTCTCCTATCTAGGAAGAACGATGGATAGAGGGGTTACCCATTCCACCCCTTCCCATGGTTTGTGACCTCCTAGAAAATGACGCGTTATGAGGTTAGACTGGGGTTTCCTTTGGGTCAATATTCACCAAGAAACCCAAAATATATTGTATAATGGAAGGAGAAAGTCCAAGAAAGGACACAAAAAGCCTTCCTACCATTTGGCATTAGGTATACCCACCCCAATGTGGTATGCCTTAGTGAACATGGTAAACATCAACCCCACAGATCTTATAGAAAATGATGTAGAGGGAATAGATGTGATGGAAGATGATTCCATCCCAAAGGCATCCCACACTGAGTCTGATGGTGTGAATACCCAGAACCAGAGAGTGGTAATAAATCTGGGTGCCCCCTCATCAATCTGACATTACTGCTTGCACAAAACCCCAAAAAGAAGAAGAATAAATCCAAGGTCACCTATGACTCGCCTTCTCCTCCCCCTGGAAATACATCCCTCACTCTTGAGGAAAAGTTCTCTAAGAAGGAGGAAGAAATGAAAGAGCTTTGGTGAATTGATGCTTAGTTACACCCAGGGATCTACCTCAAAGGATGTGTTTCCCTTGAGGAACATCAGTAGGTGCTTCCATAAGGGGTGACCTTGCTACTTACACTCATCCCTGTGAATGAAGCCAATCTCGGAGGCTCGTCCAATCCAGCATTGAGACCAGAAACTAACTTAAACCCATCCCCAGAAGGACATCAAGACTTTCCCCCATTGAGAAGGCATCCAGAATATATTTAGGTAAACCCAAAAATGATACCTCCAGTTGGGTATCCACTGAAAATTCCAATAGCGCGAACATGCCCAATCTTGGCCACTACCGTACCAGCCCAAGCTCAGGCCCGAAAAGATATGCATCAAGAGATATTGAACACCGTCGAGAAACTAACAGCTCTACTAGAATCTATAGAGGGGAAATGCGCTCTGATTCAACAAGAGTGGAAACTGTACCCCAATTGGGTGAGCAATGTTCTACCACCATTGAATTTCAGAAACCCCATATTCCCAGTATTCAATGGATTGGGGGACCCATAACAACATTTAATGCACTACTCCTCTTATTTTGACCCCATTATGGGCACTCCAGAATAGTAATAAGAAGTAAAACTCATTTTCATTATACAAACACTACAGGGCTCGACTTTCTTATGGTATACTAGCCTGCCATCCATTTCAATCACAGGACGGGAGGACCTATGCCGATATTTTCTCTTCCAGTTCAGTTCAATGCTACCTAAGATAATGGTCAATGATCTCATGAACTACAAACAGTGAGGGAAGGAAAGAGTGTCAAACTTCATTGATAGATCGAAAGGCCATACTTATTCCCTAAATTGGTTGCTTCCCCAGGATGAAATTCTTGCCATGTGCATCAATAACCTTCTGGATGAAGTACGAACACCTCTCATCCTTGTGAAGTACAGAAGTGAGTTTAGATATTTACCTTCCATTTCCCAAAGGATAGAAGACTCCTTTAAATAGACCAATCCAAAGTCTCGAGTGGCCCCATAATCCCTTGGGAAAAGAACGAGAAAATATGAAGTGTATTCTGTCATGATTAAACCACCCCCAACAATAGCTCTAGTTGTGAGGCCGCCACCGAACCGTGCGGGACCCCCTGGATTCCAACATCCACCCCTCCTCAGCTATATAAGAGAAAAGGTGCTAAAATAAATTAGTTTGAAGTACAAAGAAACAATGTTTACTCATTCTGAGATGATCTAGTCCATGAATATTTTATATCCTCTAGGAATTACAACATGCTCCAGCTACCAGAGCCAAAGAGATATGATGAAGTGGGTCTCGATGACCGTCTAAATTATTTTCCCAAATAACAAATATTGGGAAATATAATCCATGAATTCTTTGTTTTCAAGGATCTCCTACAAAAGATGGTGGATTTTCGGAAAGTCAAGTTGGGCCCGCCGTGAGCACAAGTGGCATATGTTTCCACCTCAGACTGAAGAGAGGAAAAGGAATGGAAAACAGTCACTAGTAAGAAGGAGAATTTTTTTGACAATTGGATGACCTGAAAGACCATTAACCGAGTTCATGGAATCCTCCCGACATAGTTGAAACAACAAACCATGCCCCCAAAAGAGCCCAATATAGCACAACCATTCTCCTTGGTCCTGAAGTCCTCTAAAGGCCTAAAGGGAAAAAATTATGAGGAATAAGATGGGTTGAAACCAAATCCAAAGTCAATATTAACACTTTTAGACTTCATTCCAACGGACTTAGTACAACGGGCTATGCCCCGCCAAATGGTACAAACAGTAAAACCCCACAAAACAACACTATTAGAAGGATACAGTCAGACAAAAACAATGTTTGATCAAGAACTGATCTTCAACTATATTAATTTCATTCACATGATGGACCCCTTCTCGGATGGAGACTATGGAAATGAACCCGAATTCCCCACGCCTAACCAATGTGCTTGAGGAAGAGATTGTAGAGGCCAGAGGTTTCCTAGAAGGCATGATCATGGTAGGAGTCAGATTCTTGGCCATGCCATAAGTCAAATAATTAACATCTCAAAAACTTGTGGAAGGACCTTGTGGTAGACACAAAAAGAACTGGAATGCTCCTCCACCCCCATTGGAATAAATCCAAGACCAATTATCTTAGAGTATCCATTAGAGGAAGAACAAATATCAAATCTCCCAAGGCATATGGGTGGACCATTTCGGCTAAACCCAGATAGGACCGAAGCACCACCAGTCTTGGTCATAGAGGCCGAACCATCCATGTCCAAATCCCAAACCCCTAAAGTGTCTATGAAGGAGCAACCCCGAGCTTGGAAGATCCGACCTTTAGAGTAGAAGTATGATATTCTAAATTCGTTGGCTTTAGTACCAGCAAACCTGTCGATCTTGGATTCATTAAGCCTATCTGCAGATCTTAGTGAGACACTCATTGAAGCCTTATTGAGTCCCCAGGAGTTTGAGGCTGAAGTTGTAGCAACTGATGTCTACCTAACGTAGACCAATCCTGAAGAATGCCAAACCATCATCTCCTTCACAAACAGGGACAGATACACCATCGTTCAAGGGAACATCAAACCATTATATGTGTGCGACATGATATATGGAATTGACATCTGGAGGATTTTCATTGATAATGGACCTAGAGTTAATCTCCTCCCACTGCGAATGCTTCATCGGCTGGGCTATGATGAAGACAGCTTGACACCCTACACTAAAACTCTATTGAGATATGAAAAAAGTGAGTAGACACCATTACAAAGAATAAATCTTAAAACTCGACTCTAAGAATTCATGTTAGATTCTTAGTTCATGGTAATATGACAAAGTATGGCCTTCAACATCTCATTAGGGAGGCATTGGCTGCATCATCATGCTATAATTTCGTCATCATACCATCAGTGTGTCAAATATTGCACAAATGAAAAAATGGGACATTGCATGCCGATAAGTCCCCATTTTAGTCATGTGAGTCAAATCATATCGATTCAAGGTTATATGAATCGGGAGAAAAACATATTTCGTCTAACGATATTGATTGGATTACTACCCCGAATAGATTGGAAATAGCTCCGGCTGACCCCCTCTAGCAGCTTGGGGAAGAGTATATATTATCCATCAACCAAGTCGAATGAATAAGTGCAATTATAGATGGATACTTGATCATATTCATGGTATCTATTATGGAGACCAAGTCCAAAGACACAGAAAAGTGATCTGACTCCCATGATGTTAGGAAAATCCCCAACAGAGATGCTCCCAACCCATCCATGGGAACTCAAACTACCCCTGCATCGCTCACTAAGGAAAAAGATGGTTTCTCTCACAACATTGGATAGTTAAGTTAAAAAATACTCTCTTTATCAGAAGAAGATGAAGATGAATAAGATGAAGATGATGATGATGAAGGAGAAGAAGAAGAAGATCTCAAATATTCCCCTCCTACATTCGAAGAAGGTGTCTCCACCACAATCTATGAACTTAAGGAGATAAATCTAGGCAATAAAGACGACATGTGGCCCACTCTGACCAATGTGTCTATTCCTATCGAGGAGAAGGAGGAATATAGCTCTTTCCTGAAGAATAATCGAGATGTGTTTTCCTAGAACTATAGGTAAATGCTAGGACTTGATCCTGAGGGCACCACTCATCATCTCGGATTATCAGAAGACCACCGAGGCTATAAAAAGGCGGATATAAGGACCCACCCGACACATGCCTTCAAAAAAGCGGCTGAAGTTGATAGGATAATCAAAGACAACTTCATATGGGAAGTCCAATATCTGTTCTAGCTGGAAAACATAGTCCCTGTCAAAAATAAGAATATAAATATTAGAATCTTCATTGACTTCATGGACCTTAATCAGTACTACCCTAAAGATGAATTTGTGGTCCCTATCACATAATTTTTTATTGATGCAACCACCAGATATGAGGATCTCTCTTTCATGGAAGGCTATTCTGGATACAACTAGTTTGGATGGACCAAGGATATGAAGAAGCTACCTCTTTAAGGTCCCTTAGGGAGTTTTCTGTTATAATGTGATTCCCTTTGGTCTAAAAATTATCGGCGCCACATATCAACGTTCTATGAACTGCATCTTCAAGCATTTCGTGGTAAGATTAGTTGAGTGTTATGTCGATGATCTTGTGGTTAAATAATGACAACACTCAAACCACATTGATGATCTTGAAACTGTCTTTAACAAATTATGGCAGGGTAGTTTAAAGATGAATCCCCTAAAGTGCAACTTTGGAATTACCTCAGTAAAATTCCTTGGCTTCATCATATGCCATTGAGAAATCGATTTATACCCCAAGAAGGCCAAATACATCATTGTAATGTACCCACCTCAAAACGTCACTGAGATGAGAGGTCTCCAAGGGCACTTAGCCTACATCTGGCACTTCATAGCCAAGCTAGCAGGTAAATGTTTACATTTCACCAGGATCATGAAGAAAGAAGTTACGTATGAGTGGGGTAATGATTTCCAAGAATAATTCAATAATCTCAAAATATATATCCTAATCCCGCTAGTGTTGATGAATTCAGTTGATGGGAGACCACTCATTTTTATGTAACCACCCAGGAACGGTCATTAGGTGCCTTACTCGCCAAGAAGAATGATGTCAGAAGTGAGAAAGACCTCTATTACCTCATCTGAATGATGATTGATGCTGAAACTCAGTATTGAAAAATTGAAAAGAACTTCCTATACCTAATCTTTACAGTTTAGAAACTCAGGAATTACCTGCAGCACCATGAGGTCCAATTGGTCTCCCACTACAACCTGGTCAAATATATCCTCAACTTTACCATGATAAATATGCATCTATCATGATGGGTGGTCATCCTATAATAGCTTGAAATACGGTATGTACCCTATAAATCCATCAAAGGCCAAGTGTTAGCAGACTTTCTGCTAGAGAACCCCTTAGAAAAAACAACATCGTTGGATTCCGAACTTTCGGATGAAGCAGTGTTCTCCATCCAGGAGAACCCCCAGGCATGGGAAATGTAATTATATGGTGTCTCTTGAATCCCGATAGGGAAAATGATGGAGGATCCCAAGCTCAAAGAAGAAGGGTTGGGAACTATACTCGTATCCCCCGAAAAGGCCATCTTTCCTTACTCATTCCTATATTCAGAAGGGTGTATAAATAACGAAGCATAATATCAGGCCCTCATTGTAGGCCTTGAACTGAAACTTCATGTGCAAGACATACACCTAAAAATAAAGGGTGATTTCGAGCTATTCGTCAAGTAGGTTAATGGTGACTACACCCTTAAGAATTAATTATTGGTTCCACTGATGAACCATGTTCAAGAACTGATAGAATAATTCCCATCAAAACCAATATTGACTTATGTCCCCCAGTCACAAAATGCACAAGTCGGCACTTTGGAAAATACAACCACATCCTTGGTCGATCCAGACTAGGATGAAACGATTATCAACATTACCCACCACCAAATGGTCTTTCCATTTATCCAGAGAAGTACAGAGAAAATCAATGAAATTAGCCCTATTTTTGAGCCTTATGGTCACACCACCGGCTAGATTATTCCCATTAAAATTACCTTCATAAGGGGGAACTCCCACCAGATAGGGCTGGAAGGGAGCATGTCCGAAAATGGGTAGTCATCTTTGCCTTGTATAGTGGGGTAAACCAAGAAAATGTTATCTACAAATGAGGAATTTATGGAGTCCTTCTCAAGTGAATTTGTGGAGAAGATACTGCTATTGTCATGAAAGAAGTGCATGTCGGAGCTTATAGAGTGCACCGATAAACAACCAAGATCTCTCACCAAATTCAAAGTCTTGGGTATTACTGGCCCACTATGATATAAGTGTGTGCCATATTCACTAAAAAGTGCCATTCCATCCATGTTCATGCCAATTTCATACACCGACCCCCAAAGTTACTTCATAAAACTATGTACTCCTGGCAGTTCACCACCTGGGGGATGGATTTTGTGGGACCATATCCCCCCACCACAGCCAGACATCTCATGTTCATACTCACAGCAACCGAATTCTTTTCCAAATGGGAAAAATCCATACCCCTTAAGGAAGTCGAAGAGAAAAACATAATTAGCTTTGTGAGGACCAATATCAATACCATATTGGGTGTCCCTCATACAATACTGAAAGGCAATGACACCATCTTTTTCTATGCTAAGTTAGAAATGATATACTAGGAGTATTGAATCAAATACAACCAGTTGTCCCAGTACCATGCAACATCCAATGGGCAGATAGATTATTTCAACAAAACTCTGTCAAACATACTCCAAAATATGGTTGATAAGGAAAAGAAATTGTGTCCATGAAAGCTCCTTCATTCTTTGTGGTCTTACCATACCACGACTTGCACTTCCACCCATGCAACCCCATACTCACTAGTATATGGGGTAGATGCGGGTTTCCTATCAAAATCCAAGTTCCATCACTTCGTGTGAGAATTTGAGATCAAATATCAATGGATAAGCAGTCTCAGAGATAGTTTGATGAGTTTGGGTAGCTAGATGAAAAAAGGCAGCACACTTTACACCATAAGGAAATCTACCAAAATTGGATTGAATGACACTTTTACAAAAATTTTCTCCTTCGATCTTTACTCGAAGTAGAAATGGTGTTAGTCCTCAGAACCGTGATGATGCTAGGGAAGAAGCCCCTCAATCTTGAACCAAAGTGGGAAGGACCATATGTCATACATATGGTCTATTCCAATGGAGCATACACCCTTATATCAATGGACGAACAGCTCATCGCGGCTCACACGAACGCAAAGTTCTTGAAAAAGTATTTTTTATTTTAATACACCCAGCCATGCTCCATACTCTATGAACCTAAACTATGAGTTTTTGTGCATACCAACATGATGATAAAATGTATGGTATAAGCCATGGTTCAAACTCTAAAACCTTAAACTATGAGTAGCAATAAAGTGAAATCATGGTTCAAACTCTATGATCTTAAACTATGAGTAATAATACCCCATGTCATTTCCAAACTCTAAGACCCTAAAATAGGAGTCATTTTCCTTTCCACATGATATTAAACTGTAAGGAACTCATCCTTGAAACATCAAAATAAACTGTGACTCATGTCCTCGCTATAAGTCATTAAACTATATGGCACAAAGTGTCCTAATCGCATGATAATAAACTGAATCATCTCTCACATAACTACATATGGTTTGATTCTCACTCATTAGTGGGATACATAGTGATTCCTCAACCCTCATTCTTGGAACAACACCCACTATAAAAAATACCTCCATCATGCCCTCTATCTGCCAATAATTGTGAGGGAAACCCTTATCACTCCTTGTTTCTCAGATCAAGATTAACTCATGTGAGATTAGCATTAGTGGTAGGGATTATATTAAAAAATAAAACTATAAAGTAATATGGTAGTCCTAGAAATCGTGATAGATAGAAAAAAAATGCCCCAACCAATATGAATGAGCCAGATCGGTACATGGAACATTAAGAACTACATCTGGATTGATTCCTTCCCTTTTAGGAAATATATTGATGCCCATATTTCGCATCCCGGATCATCCATAATCAAGAAAATTCCCTCACATGTCCTTACACAAGGTATGAGCCAGATCGGTACATGGAACATTCAGAACTACGTGCGGCTTGATTCCGGTTATTGTAGGATACGTAGTGACACCCGAATTTGGAATCCCAGACCATCTACCATAAAAAATGCCCCTTTCCCTAGGAATAGGTCAGACTTGTATGGGGAATCCCTGAAAGGCCCTAATCACATGATAATGAACTGAAAAATTCATCAAGAGTTATGTGTGGCTGAGTTCTCAGTTTCATGAGATCCCGCGCATGACCCTCACTCATGAGAAGTTGAAAGATCCTGCTTCCCACTATACATATGAGTATGATCTATGTGGAATATCTAGTAGTGCATGGGTAATCAAAAACTAGATATCTCTCTCATTCCTAGGAAAATATCTCCCATTTTTCAAACTCCATACTCCAAGAAAAAATTAGTCTCTATAATCAATCAAGGCCATCTGAGATGGAATGCCTGGGTCCTAGACTCCTTTTTTGGACTATACACATCATTCCCCGGTGGCTCTGAATACATTTCCAAAAAAATTCCATCAATAAAAAGAAAATTCATGCCTAGGAGAGTCCTCTCCAATATCAGTACACCCAATAGCTTCCAAGACCAATATGATCCCTCCTGACTCAATTTCCCCCCCTGGAATATGTTTTAAACCTTCTATAATCACTCATGTTTAAGGAACTCTAGAACATCCTGATTGAAATTTAATAAAATCTATTAAAGATCTTTATGACAACATAATCGTCCTCATTTCATGAATCTAAACTACACAACATCATTTCCTCACCGCACAACATTAAAATGAAAGGCCAAAATCAACCTCATTGTATGGTGTTAAACTGCATAGCATCATTTCTTCACCACATGACATTAAAATTCATTCCAAAATCATCCTTTTTTTATGACGTTAAACTGCATTGCAATGTTTTAAGCCTAAAGTTCCCTCTATTTTTGATTTTTATATTCTTAGGTAATGACCCATAATCCTTGTAATCCCTTGTTTCTCACACTTATCATAGCTTATGTGAGCTGAGGAATATTAGTGATAGATCCACCATGGCATTATGGAAAAACAACCCAGGAATTTGGTCCTAGCAGCATGACCCTAAAAGGCATGTCACGGTTCCCTCCCCTGAAAGGAACCCCACGTCCTGGCCATGTGCTATTAAATGACTAGGTACTCAAAATATGGGATGAATGCCTCACCCTATATGCGCTTCAGATAAACATAAGGGATACCTAATTCCATGAGTAAATTACATCCCAAATGTCCCCAATATGTTCGGATACACTATTTTCATAACCCAAAATCCTTGCTTTGAGTGATATTGAATCCCTATAACCCGCCAAGGACATCTAAGATGGAAGGCCATTGTCTTGCGTACACCTTTTTTTGACTATACAGATCATGCCCTAGAGGATCTGCATATGTTGGCCATAAAAATTTCCATGAATCAAAGTAAAATTCGTCCCCAGGAGAGTCGTCTCTTATCTTTGTACACCAAATGGATTCCAAGCCTCATTCTGACCCTCCTGATTTAAGGTCCCTCAAAGTCATGGTTTAAATTTTCCTCCCTACACACATCCTGGATATATTAAAAAATACAGACCCGATTTATCTCTGGTCCCTTTTGAGGATTCTAAGGATACCCCATATGTATGCATGAAATTGATCCGCATACAAAAGAAGAGTTCCCCCACTCATTTTTGTGTTTCCCCTGAAGAAGTCCAGTTAAAATGTCCCCTTTTCTTGTGCATAGGGGAAACCCTTATCGAAGGTCACACTCTGTATCCAGAAAGTTCCCATAGCGATCAGAAATGGAAGTCGGTGTTCGGAGGACACCTCTATTTGACTATGTACATCATGCCTTGGAGGCTCTGCATTGACCACTATAAAACGACTATCAATCAAAGGAAAATTAGTTCTCAGGAGAGTCCTTACCGGTATCTATATGCTCAAATGATATTCATGTCCTACCACACCCCTGGATTTTGAAAACTTCTAGATAATGGATTAAATACCTTCTTCTTTCCAAATTCCCCTAACATAAAAAGGCTTCCAACTGAACTGACCATTCACCAACTCTCCCTCAAGTAAGTAAGAACCATGTAGGAACAGTTGCCCACTCAAATCCGATATGAATGTCCCTAATAGTTTTGGATGTCATTAATCAGACCAGCCACTCATGGTTTCTCCCAACATCAAAATAAATTCAAAGTGTTGCAAATCCTACCAAGGGCATTGGAAATGGAAGGACAATGTATAGAAGAAACCTTTTATTGACTATGCATGTCATGCCCCTGTAGCTCTGTACATGTTTCCCATAAAAATGGCCATCGATCAAAGGAAAATCCATCCCTAAGAGATTCCTTTACTACCTTCGTAAGACTAAAACTGATCTCGATCCTCATGCATGTCCAAACTAAAAAATCCAGGGTCAGGAAAAATCCATAATCTATGTCTAATGGATAATAGGAAATTTCAGGTTGAAGATCCCAAATTTGGGCCCTACCGCCATTAAGTTTGGTCAAACCTATTCGACCTAAAACACTAGTAATGAGTTTGATTAGCAGGACTATGAACTTCTAGAGAATGAAAAATATGCCATACTTTCTAGAAGGAAAATCTACAGAAGGAATCTCTAGGTAAGAGTCATGTATCAGTTTGTTAAAAAAACCATTGATCCATCAAGAAAGGTGTAAAGATTATTAGGTCAAAAACCCATAAAGGTGGTCTAAGAAAAATTCAGGTTATGCCCTCTAAGCCCATGCCAAGTAGGCTTAGGAAAAAATTAGGGTAATAATGAAAAGGACATAAAATTTCATGAGGTGTTCCATAAAACCTCAACAATAGTTGAACTATGCTCAAAGAGCCCCATGGATTAAGATATAATTAGATCCCGAGTTGATTATTTCAGTTTACTAGTTTCAAATCATGACCTAATAAAAATAATGTTTTAAAAAGGAAACTTAAAATGATTTAAAGTCAAATAAGTTTCATTGGGTTCAATAAAAATGGATGAGCATCCCTAATCCTAAGTCTCTTCAAAGTATCAAAAAAAAAGAGGGAAGATTACATATCATGATGTGGGATGAAGCTACAACAAGGCTCAGTTTTCCCTTTCCAGAAGGATTGTAAGTGATTGTCATGGGTTATCAACAGTTTTCTCCAAAGAAGCTCTCTCCTTCGTTTTGGCCTTAACCTTCAGATGAAACCGCTCTAGAATGACTTTAAGGTCCCACCCTTTATTCTGGATGGCATCATAGTTGGCATGCGAAGATTCCAGTTGATCCCTCAAACATTATATATGGGCCTCTCACTCCCATAGATCTTCCTTTTGGGTGTCCACCAAATCATGAGCCTTCATCTCATTGGCCGTTAGATGATCAAATTTCTCTAAAAAATCTCAGAAGGTCGTCACTTGGTAATAGGAAGAATTGAACTTGGCTAACTGGTCCTTGATCGAGACAATGTCTTCTTATGAAATAATGATCTGGTAGATGAGGAGGTGTAAGTGCCGATAATCAAAGCTGCCAGAACACATCTCGGTGAATAATTGCTGAAAATTTTCAGTCTCATCAGCAAAATAGTCCATAGGTGTCTCTATGGAAAGATCAAATAAATGGAACCATGCTTGATTTTTCACTTCCTGGTGCCTCCCTTCATCACTAATACCTTGATCCTCCACCACTGCAATGTTTCTATATGATGTATGTGTCTTCACAAAAGCAGGAAGGGACCTAAGATTGGTCACCCAAGATGGGGGGACTCTCCTTACCCTCAGATGGCTCAATCATTGGAGCCGAATGTGGAGGAATAGCCATGGATTCCGGGGTGATCAATTATAATATGTTGGTACCATCCTCATTAAAGTATCAAGCAGTATACGTAAGAGGGGATCAGTCGGAATAAGTCCCGACTAAGATAGGTTGTACCGAAGAAGCCCTTCCCAGACACTTTTGACAGTGAAATGAGCTTCTTCTTACCACAAGGGCAGGAACAGGTGGTGTATCCATCGTGGAAGCTATAGGGACATGATTAGAAGGTTCTATAGTCAATCTATTTATATTAAAATGAATGTGTGTCATTGTCATTGGGGAAAGTATGGGGCAGAAAATGGTTAAAGGTTTATGAACCTGCCAAATTGGTTTTCTCAGCACTCCATTGGGGTAACAGGTTGTCCACAGTTGGGCATACTACAGTGTCAGAAAGGTGGATCCCATTGTGTTTGGAATGATAAATTCCACAACAGCACCGTCAAGCATCATCTTAAGCCATAACTGGTAAAGCATTACAATATGAGACTATTCCCATAACTGAATAGTCAGAAGCAACGTAGTCTGTTTAAGGCATCCAAATTACTTGGAAAACTGGTAGGGGATGTATGGCTCACAAATTACTACACGGTCTATATGAGTGGTGAGTATCCCATCCCAAAGTGCAATGAGATATGAACATTCCTCCAAAGAACCATCCCTATCACCTCTTAGAGACCCATGAGGGGTAGGATGCAGTGAAAATGAGAAGCATTAGGCATCTTTAAACAACCAAACTGCATCAATAACGCTTAGAGTTTTAGAAAAAACAACAAAAATGTTGAGAAGGGATGGTTGAAAATCAAAATGAGGAACCATTAGAGTATGCCAACATTCATAAAAGGGGATGTTTTTTGTAATCTATCGATATAGAAATTGAAATAGTCCACTGAGATGATGTGGGACCCTACCTTCTTATATTTATCCCAAAAAATCATAAATCTGAGAGAGAGTGGGAAGGGTCAAATTAATGGGTTGACCCTCTACCAGCATGGCTGCCATCATCAATGTATAGGCCTAAACCCTATTATAGACATTGTGAGATTGGAAAAGTTATCTTCTCAAAAACCTGGAAAAGAAAGCTAGTAATCTAAGCACAAGGGATGTGTCTTTTTCAAGATCATATCCCCATGTGGTATATCATCTTGCTTCAAGGGTAGAATAATACGACTCTAAAGTCTAGAAGAAATGATGGGATGGGTGAGTTCGACTACGGTGAGCCCTCATCTTGGGTCTATTTTCCTACAAAAATAACACTATCCACGCCTCGAATGGGATAAGAGAGTGAGCCTAGAGGGGATGATCAAGTAATCCATATTCCATAACCAGTAAACTCTTTGTCAAAGGGGACATGTGGTAAGTGTCATTCAATGAAGCAGGTGTTGGGATAAACTCATCATACATCTCTCTAAGGATGGGAAGTCCTCCAAGTTGGTGGATATCCCATAAGATGATTCCCACCTCCCCTTGTAATAAGTTGAAGGTTTTAGTTCTTGAACACCAACGGCTTAGCAGCTCCAGAAGGATTTCTCCTGGGGAGAAGACTGTGAATTGAGAAACCCAAGCTACCTGATACAAGCCCACCACCTCCAACTAGTTGGGGGACTCCAAACAGGTCTGATGTACCTAGAATTCCAAGGCCCATTTATCGGAGAAACATCCATCGACTTTCAAATCCCACTTGGTTCTCCACCCACCATTAGGATTTTCTTAGTAGATGTTGATAATGGCTGGGTACTCTCAGGTGCCGAGTGTCATGACACCATCGCAACACCTGTGGTTTACTTGATTCAATACCAAGCCTCCTATTATAAATATGTTCTCTTTAATCGGAGGGAGATGACTTCTCCTACTCAGGAAATTTATGTGTGATCATGTCCTTGCGGTGTCTCTAAGAGTATGAAAGGGGTATTTGGGTAAGGCAATGGTAGAGGAATGTCATCAGGGAGAAAAAAGCTGTAAAGTGGAAACTGTACAGATACCAGATAATATAGGAGCTCAGGTTCCAAGAAATCCTTTAAGAAGTTGTCACGAGGAATGATGTAGGCTCAAAGATGATCTTGACTATTCCCCACCATGATCACCCTTGTGGTCAATGATTTTATCACAGCCTATGAAGAAGCCATTGTAGCCTGCATAGGAAGTTCTAAAAGCTGATAAAATGTTAGTCCAATAAAAAATGTTGGATAATGGCTATAGAAGAGTTTCTAAAGGAATTAAAAAAAAATTCCACATAAGGATCCACATAATATTCCCAGAAACGGTACACGGTAGGCACATTCCGCATACTGCATGATACATGGAAGAAACCCCACCTATATCTATGTTACATAGATGCATTTCACCACATACAACCATGGTATGTGAAACATCCATGAGGCGTTGGAACATGGATCATTGGATGGAGAACAGAAGGGTTCACGGAAGGTGGATACTTCAAACCTAGCCCTCGATTAAGTTCATTTTCAATGTAGCAGGTGAAAAGTTTAAGTTCATATTATTGATTATTAAAGTTCGGTTCATCGATCCAAGATTGTTATGTAGACACACAAGTGGCGTATCCTTCTCCAATATGGAATCCATATTTTAATTTTAAAGTTCCACAATTCTATTTGAGAAACCCGAAATTTGGTACGCGGATAGAAAAATGGAAAGGAGACCAGTTTGCGGCACGTACAAAGCGGTTCGTGAATAGGAATTTCACAAGGATAATGGTACACAAATAAAAAGGGAGATGGGGAAGTCAAGAGAACTTTTTTCTATGTGGAATGGTAAAATAAAAATGACATGGGACCCTATATATAGGTGTGGTCCCCTCTTACCAGTCCCATATATTCTACCGTGAACCATTTCAGTTCAGGATTTCTTCTACATTGGAAGTGTCCCCTTTTAATTTTAAACAAACCCCATTCTTATGGGGGGGGGGGGTATTTATAGGGTCCTGAAAAATCCTCTAAGGGAAAAAATACCCCAACAATAACTTTATATAAGGAAGAAAGTACTCTTACAAGTCTAGAAAGGTGAATGGACTCAAATTGTGTTTCAAATTTTAGAAGAAACATGAAAGAATTCATGTTTTCAAAGAATTTCATGTGGCCCACATACCATCACAGGGAAAGGTTCATGGAACACCTGGATCGAGAACCACCAGGTATGCCGAATGATCCATGAGGTGCTGGCTTGCAAAGTGATGGCCAACAAACCCAGCCGATCGCAAACCGCATCACTGAAAGAATCATGTGCACGAAGGCCATCTGGGTACCATTCCGCAAACTGATCAGTTCGTGGATGATGAAAATAGGAAAGGTTCCGTGAACCATGATCGTAAACCATGGGCACCACAAAACCCTATTGAAAGAGTCTTCTGCATGTCTTGATATCTCATCACGGGCCTCTACAAATAGTGTTGCATGCCCATAGATAAGATTTACTCAGTGCTCTATAAAAGGATCACAAATGGGACATGTAGTAAGTGAAAGATATAAAAACATATGAAAAATGTTTAAAGGGGACTCAGAGGTTGGGGGAAAGAGTTCAGAGAACATTCTAGCTTTAGTCTTGATTCATCAGCGAATCCCAAATCATGAACCACAGTCTCCATAAGTATAGTCAGACACAACCCATAAAAGGGGGAAACTTAATAATAAAAAGAGAAATGTGAACCTAAATGGTGAAATGATGAACAATATAATTTTCTTGTATGAACTTACCACAAATGAAAATCCCCAAACCCTCCTTCAATATGGTGCTCTATGTAGTGTACAACTACGTGGACTAAACCCAGTGCTGCGTACTGCATCTGTATGATTATGTAACCCAAAGTGGTGTGGTGGGCCGCGTTCCACCATGGTATGTGGTGGATTATACCCATGCCTACGTACCACATTGGTATGTGTATGAACCCTCTTTCTATATACCACTATGATATGAAGAGCCTCCCCCATCCTGTATAAGAAATCAGTACGCAGAATGGGGTATTTTTGGGTATTATTTCCACTTGTTCCAACCTCATCCCTTCATTATCATCTAGTCCTCCAAGTCCCATCTACAAACGAGTCCTTCGAAATTATGCCAAATCCTTCTACAATGCCATCAGACCCGTATGATCAGACCATCGTGTGCATTAGCGTGCCATTTTGAGTTTACATACCCATGGTAAGCAGAGTCACGAAGGGTCTCCCCACAACGTTTGGTGGTTCAAGAATAACTGTGGGTCTACATTACCATGGTAACCTAGAATCCAATCTTTGGATGCTGACATGAACCTCCTCATTCTAGGGATCAAGTGTGATCAATTTCATTTCCATTAAATGAGGAATATTGATCAGTCGAAGGAGTTATGATCTCTTATCCTTTTGATGAGGAAGAAACTCCTCCCCTTCCCAGAACATATACCGGTGCCCTCCCACTGAGGTAAGTCCCCAATATTCTAAGGTCGAGCTGCATGAACTTTAATGTCACTTCACATGGAATGGTTCAGTTCTCCGCGCCCTTGCCCATGGTCACCCTAGCCTCCTACGCCGTAGGCTCTCCCTCTCCCACCAACAGGAGAGGAAACATGTGGTTAGTTGGATCTCTCACATCATCTTGTTTCTTACACCGAGAATGACTCATGTTGGATTAGATTTTTGTGATTATTACAACATCCACACACCATCTGAACTACGAGAAATCTGATTCCTAATCAAACCAGGATACGTAGGACACCTACATGAAGACCCGATCTCAAAAGGGTGCCCAACCAAAAGGGTCCACCCAATCATGTATCCTTAAATGCACAACTTCCATGCGTAAGACCCAGACACATATGAACTACAATAAATCTGATTTCTAATCAAACTAGGATATGTAGGATGCCTACCTGAAGGCTCGAGCTCAAAAGGGTTTCCTTCCAAAATGGGTCCACCCAACCATGTCCTCCAAATAGGTAGCTTCTACAAGTAATCCCCAAATAATCAAAACAACGTGGGATCTGGATCCTCTCTTGAGGATACATCAGAAACCCATCTTATGGGTCTGATCCCAACATCAAGTCACATTCTGTCCCCCTTGGATGATGATAAAATTCATAGCGCCTTATTTTATGGCTCAAGTCAGCAGTGCATCCATAACATCAAATAAAAGCATGCCTATGACGATCCTACAAACCAAGGGTATCCTATGGATACACTCTTCAGGAATGAACCAAGGATTCACAAACATATGAACATAACTTAAATCTAAAAGAGAGTCTAGGAATAAGCAACAATCCCCCCCATAAGGGTGCAGTGATCCTGACCTCCCATCCTCTCAACCAATGGATTCATTAAGTGCCATTGGCTGAATCATTAATCAACGAGCACCTGTCTTTGTAAATAAGGTCCATGAATTATGGATACTTGGGCCGTTAGGTTTTTATGGATACATGAATAAACCCTTTGGATACCATCTCAGGAATTTATATTCGAGGAGGACCGATTACAAAAGTACTTGACCCCACGCAAGCACCCGCTTGGACCAACTGACTGTGGATCCTCCTTCACAATATGAAAGGGGTTAATTTCCTAGTCCCAGTAGGGTTAATACATCCTTCATTTAATGGATAATGATGCTTAAAGAGTCAAAAAAAAATGGTGAACTTGAAAGGAAACCGTCTCTGGAAAAAGGTTTGAGCGATGATCCTCATCATACAATTTCCTCATCACTTAAAACACACCACCTTGGAGGCAGAACACTCTCCTACCTCTAGCCAACATAGGGGTAATTGACATGGCCTACCATACAAAGCCTCAAAACATTCCATCTGAATCATTTCCTAAAAACTGTTATTATAGGAAAACTCCACTAAGGGTAAGTGTCTTCCCCAAGAGCTCCCAAAATCTAGGATTCATGCTCGAAGCATGCCCTCCAACACCAGAATCGTGTGCTCGGTCTAGCCATCTGTATGGGGATGGTATGTTGTACTAATAATTAATTGTGTACCCAAAGACCTCTGTAGTCCCTTCCATACACGAGAAGTAAAACAAGCATCCCTATCTGAAATGATAGAGTGTGGAACCCCATAAAAATGTACAATCTCTCAGATGTACATCCTTCCCAAATCATCAACACTAAAGTTCTACTTGATTGGTAAGAAGTATTAAAACTTCGTGAGTATGTCAATGAGAACCCAAACTACATCATTCCCTCAAGGTGACCTCGGTAACCCCATCATGAAATACATCATGACATCATTACACTTCCAATCGGGAAAGGGTAACTACTGTAACATCCCTACTGGTCACTAATTCTCTACCTTCACCTACTAATAGGTGGAACATCTCATCATAAAACTCGAAACCTATCTTTTCATACTTGGCCCCCAATACTAATGGTGTAAATAATGATACATCTTGGTGACACTAGGATGAACTGCAATGTTAAGGAATGAAAATCCCGTATCATCAACTCGCATATGTATGCTAACACCCATACACATCCATGAAAGCGCAAGATATCATCCTTTCTTAAGGTCCACCCAGGAGTAGGGTCCTCACCTAACACACACTCCCATAGGACTAGGCCTTCAGAATCTGATAGCCGCCTCATTCTCACCTGATCCAATATAGTAGAGGTAATAGCCACATAAGAAAGAAATGTATTCCCCTATCTGTCGTGCACCTCCAAATGAATCTCAGAGAACAGATCCATAAGCTTCCACTCACTTCTAGCCTCTTGAACTTCCTATATTTGAGTCCTCATTCTCAATGAATTAGCCGCTGCATTTCCTTTCCCAGGCATGTAGGAAAACTCAATGTCAAAAGACTGAAGGTATTCAACCGAGCTACACTATCTAAAATTTAGATCATGCTGAGTATAGATATACTTCAAACTTTTTTGGTTGGATAAAACCACAAATGATCTCCCAACAGATAATTTCTACAAGATATTAAAGCATTTACAAATGTAGCAAACTCAATATCAGGCATCAGGTAATTCCTCTCATATAGCCTCAACTGCGAAGACCTGTACATAATGACTCCTTACCCCTACATAAGTATTGCTCCCAGTCTGATACCTGATGCATCACAGTAAATGGTGTAACTCTTGCCCAGTTCTGAAAAAACTAGTATCGGTGTGGAAGTCAACCTCCCTTTCATCTCCTAAAGGTATGACTCACAAGAATCTATCCACATGTACTTTGAACCCTTCTTAGTAAGGCCCATCAGTGGTGCTAGTAAGCATGAAAAGTCCTATATAAAATGCATGTAGTAACCTTCCTTCCCTAGAAAACTCCGTACCTCAATGAAATTCTTTGGATACTCCTAGGAAACTACCACTCTCACCATCTCTTAGTCTATAGATATTCCTATCTCTGAGATGACATGACCCAATTAGTGAATCTGATCCATCCAAAAGTGTCATTTTGAGTTCTTATCATACAACTAATGCTCCATTAGTGTACTAAAAAAAATCACATGATGTGTGGCATGGTCATGTCGAGTGTGAGAGTACACCAAAATATCATCCATGAAGACTACCAGAAAAGAATCAAAATAAAGATGGAACACTCGGTTCATCAGTGCCATGAAAACTATAGGCACGTTCGTGAGACCGAACAACATAACCACATACTCTTATAGACCATACCTACTCCAAAAGACTGTAAGAGGTTTATCTGATGGTCTAACGTGCAACTATTGATAACCAGATCGTAAGTAAATCTTTGAGAACACTTGGTCTCCATCAAGCTGATCAAAAAGATCATCAATACTTAGCAAGGGATATCAGTTCTTTATTATAAACTAGTTCAGCTTCCGATAATCCATACAAGGTTTGAGGGTACCATCTTCCCTCTTAAAAAATAGGACAGACGAACCCCAAGGAGAAGTACTGGATTAGATGAAACCCTTTTCCTATAACTCCTCTAATTTCTTGTTGAGATCCTATAACTATGGTGTATCCATCCTATAAGGAGTAATGGACACTAGTGTTGCTTTTGGCACAAGCTCAATAGAGGAATCTACCTCTCGCTCTGGATGTAAACCTGAAAAATTATATGGAAAGACATCCTTGAAAAGATACACCACTAGAGGAATGTCCATCTATGAATTCCTCTAGTCATCCAGATTTATACTAGCAATCTGGGCTGTAATTCCTCCCAACCCATGATGCTTAGGTCCATCTATTCTCACCTAGACAACCCATTAACTGTTGTGTAGAAAATACCCACCCTCGGGTGGCATGAAACTCACCCTACAGTGAAAGTAGTCAACAAAGGCTAGATAATGGACTAACCAGTCCATCCCAAGAATGACATAGAAGCATATAATCTCTAAGACATAGAGGTCCCATAATAAGTGACACCCACCGACCTCAAGAGGGAAATCCTTTCACTACCGTACACTATCCGTTATTACCCCCAAAAACGTTTCTAGTGTCATGAAATACTTATAAGTAAAGATACATAGACTAAGGCTCTCCAAAATAGAAATAAATATAAAAAGAATGGGAATCCCCCGTATAAAAAAAGAACCTAAAACTGAGGCAACTAGAATCATACCTCTAACTATAGAGGTTCTGAGATTCTTCTCCTGCTAGGTCTTCTCCAATGCAAAAGTCTGATCTGTACCATGGCTCTGTGACCCTGCCTGACCACCTTGAGCTGATCCACCATGTTGTCACTAAAAGACTATCAACTGGATACCACGACCATGACCTCCACCTCAGTCTGAACAGAAGTAGGAACTCCAGTTCCCAAAGTGATAAGAAACTAGTGGTCCTACTCCGGAACATAGAGTCATAGAAGAACCCCCATCACTAGCTGCTGGTGCTAAAAACCATGAAAAACGATTAAGATGTCCCATATTGACACAATATCAGCATTCGACTGGGTCTCTCGGGCACTGAGGTCTCGTATTCCCCCTCTTCCCACACTGGTATCATACCACCTTGCTACCTGTAGAAGTATCTTGTCTACTTGGATCTCTATGTGTAGATTGCCTACAAAGCTTCCTACAATCATTCGAAGAAGTACCAACTCTGGATGCCTAACCTCCTTGACTCATAGCTCCAGAATCCCTCAGATTATGCTTTTTGATCAGTTATAGGTTGATTATAGAAGATATGGAAGTCCACTTGAAGGTGTTCACCTAAGATCTGATGTTATGTCTAAGACCATCCTCAAACTTCCTGGCCAGAAATAACTCATCACCCACTAGAATGGGTTGAAGCACTACAGTTCTATGAAGCCAGAAGAATAATCCATGACTAAAAGAGTACCCTGTTAAAAACCCATGAAATATTTGGCTCAATCATGCCTCAAGGTCTCCGAGTAGAAATAATCATAGAAGGTCCGTTGGAACTCATCCCAATCCATAACTCATTGGATTCCTTCCTGTGATATCACATCCCACCATATCTTTGTGGAATCTCGAAGAATATATGTAGCAAGATTCAACCTCATCTCTA
Source organism: Viscum album (assembly GCA_963277665.1). Lineage (NCBI taxonomy): Eukaryota > Viridiplantae > Streptophyta > Magnoliopsida > Santalales > Viscaceae > Viscum > Viscum album. The sequence continues at coordinate 1,224,493,313 of OY728148.1, forward strand.
GAGGTGTCTTGAGATGATGAAGATATACATCGTGGCTTCTAACCATGACTCTAGAGCCTAAGGTCCTCCATCCCCTAAGAAAGTGAGATGCTTCTATTGCTGAAATACATGTGTCAACTCTGCCATAGATGGGGAAGGATTCAGTTCTCCATGGAAGGCCTGGAAAAACCTCATAAATCCTTCTCGGAACTATGCATCAGCACCTATGTCCAGTATAACAGTTGGTTCCAAGATAGGCACGATGAGAGGATCTCCTGGTAATCCCAGATCTTCCAGTGTCTGATCATTACTCTGTATCTGGCGTACAACTGAAGGACGTCTCAGTGGCACAAATCTGAAAGCACAAGAAAACACCTCACTTCAATATTATCAAGGAATAAAAAAAAGAAGTTCAAGAAAGGAATAGGAGAAAAAAACAATCAAAATTTTCAAAATAGGGTTATACGGTGTGTATAACCTCCACACAGTGTGTTCCATTATGTTTAAACATTGGAATGTTCCTCTGCCAAACCTGGTTGTGTAACACCCCTACACATGACATGTTACTCCTGTGACATGGCATGTACCTAAAGCTTTCCATCCTTCTTGAGTTCTTCTACATGGACAAACCACATGGTTGTCTCCTGGGTATCACTAAATGACTTTTTCAAACTAAATACGGTGTGTACCACTTATGTTCCAACAACCCATGTCATTAGTCACATGTTTGGAGGCACGACCAACTCTACATGGTGTGTAAGAATGGGACACGATGTGTATCACCTAATTTTTATCCACCCGGGTTGTTAGTCACATGGCTGGATACTTGGCCTCTTTAGCACTATGTGTACTCCCATTACACGGAATGTTCTACCCATGTTCCCCAACCCTGTGTCTCTTATCACATAGTCAGTCACATGGTTAGAGACTACATGACATTTACATATATTACATGATGTGTACTTAAGAAAATTTGTTTCTTCCAGAATAGAAGAACCCATAGTGTGTGCTCATAACACCACATGTTGTGTTGTCTGGGTTTCAGAATAGTAGATATCTAAAACTTCCCCAAAACCCTTAAAAACATTAAATTTTTCCCAAGGAATGCCAAATTCTAACCCATGAGAGCCCATAATCCCACAAATCAATGTTTTTCATCCTTATTAACATCATAACTAGACAAAATTCAATTAAAGTTCAAACACGATCCACCAAATTCTGATACAAGAGGGCCCATAACACCTTAGGGACCAAATTTTTTCATCTTTTCAAATTAAACTTTACATATACCGATACCCTATAAAAATAGTTTACAATATATCAAGGAATATATCACAAAAACATGCATATCTTGCACAACATCTATCACAACAGCATGCAATCGGTAATGCACCCTAAATGGCATGATAAGAATGCCTAACATTTGATCCCTATTAGGTGCCTATATGATGCATGAGATGGAATAACCTCATCCCATTGGGTTTTAAAAGAAAAAGAACCTCAATTATATCAATTATAACAACAAAATACAAGTGAATCTCCCAATGGTGAATAAAATCAACTGTAACAAATGAAAAAGAAGAAAAATTTACAATATTCAAGGCAACTAGGCTTTTCCCTATAAACGAGTTAGCTACTCCCAGAAACAACTTATTAACAAATACCTATTCCTTCATATCCCTATCTATAGGCTCCAAATAGTAATACAAAATAGAAAAAACTCCTATGATACTACTTTGTAACATATTAGATCCAGGTTCCACACAAAGGTTCCCCATACACGGTTGGTCAAATGGACTCAAGCGCATTTACCTGAACACTAGAGGCTTCCAAATAGCAGCGAGAGACTTGGGTGTGATAGTAGGGAAACTATTACCTCATTGGCAGAGTAACACAATAGAATAGTAAATAATAACCAACAATGGGATCCATAATACCATACAATAAGTAAAAAACAGAAGACTGATAGTAAATAAACAACTAGAACAGATATATAAATGATGCATGTCACATATGTCTGGGAAAACAGCCAAACAAGTCACAATCCTGAAAATAAAATACTAATCCAAGTTCAAATGAAAACAAGTAAACTCCAATAGTTTCTCAATCCTCATCTTGGTCCCATTCTCTCCATCTCCACAGAAATAATATACCTGAATTAGAAGGGAGTTTTACCTTATCTATACCTACAGCCATATAATCTGTTGGGGTCCAAAAACATGACCCAAATAGGGTGTGAGACGAATACAAGTAGGCAACCACCACAAGATCTATGCCAAACTGTCAGTTAGTATATATAGCAGGAAATAATGGACATGCAGCAAAGAAAATAGGAGTACACCAAAGTAAATAATCCTACAGTTTCCATTTACATTCATTAACATCCACTATTCAACATTTAATCAAGTAAGTATATCAATAATGTATCTCAGAAGACTACCTAGCATGACCAAATCCAAGTTTTTTCTTTGGATTGGAAAACACATCACAAACAATCAATATTTACACTAACCCTCTTAGTATCTCGCATAGTCTAACCCCTCTGGCCATGTAATGCAATAGAAAGGAAAAGACACTCTAAGGAAATACTTACCGTCAATTCCCCCTATAGTATTTCCATAATAACTATAGACTATCTGGGGAAGAACTCAATGCCAATTCCACATATGGTCTGGTAACGTAAAATATTAACACTCTGAGGGAGAATACACTGTAAATATCTCATGTGGTCACATAACATGAAATATAACAGACACTCTGAGGAAGAACTCAATGTCAATTCCTCTTGTGGTCTAACTACTCCAGGTTCTCACAACCATGTGTAATTGAATCGTGCATATATGATATCAAATAGACTAATGTAATCCTAGTAATACATGGCTAAACAATTCCAATGCATACCAAAAGCATTTAACAAGCAGAAAATGACAATCAGTTCCATCCTATCAAGCAAGGCAATGAAACAAGGTCTGCCTCACAGGAAACCTGGACCAAACATCCCTAAACATTAAAACAAGGGAACTCACCCAAGGGGTGTTCCTTAAACATGAAATCTCACATAATATCAAACCAAAAACCCTTAATCCATCAATCATTCTAAGGCATGTAAAATAGGTTTCAATTTCCTTAACCCAAAATACCCAAAGTATGGGTAATCAGTACGCAGGCATATAAAACTCAATGAAAAAATAAAAAATGAAACAAAACAACTACCTCAACCATGTACGATATATCTAATTTTGATATGACCCTTGAATTGGCCTAGAATTCTATAGATCTACAAAACATTAAAAAAAGTTCAACCTAGAATAACTCTCAAACGAGGTAGAATCAGGAAAAGGGCTCAAGAATAAAGAAGAACTCACTAAAGAAATTCCAACATAACCTAAGACATTTGATTCCAAGAATGGATGATAGATCAGTGGATCAGAGAGGAATTGGAGATTTTGTATGCTCCTTAATGAGGCATGACTATAAGAAGAAGAATATAAGGGTTAGACGCGACCCCGACCTGATATGTCGAATAAAAAAAATGTACACAACGTGTACTGTTAATGAACATGCTGTGTATTTGCCTCAACTGACCCCTGACATTAGTGGTCTACTGCGTCACCCCACACATCCAAGTCTCGGCCGTTACCACCCAATACATAGTTGTAAGCAGTAACAGGGTAAATGGCATGTACTCAGAAGTACACGTCGTGTACATGAAGATCTGAGTTCTTACATATAGATATGTGGATGACATATGGAAAATATATTATCAATCCTTATAGTTAATTTAGACTAAGGATAATATATCCATGAATGAATTAATATAGCAATCAAGTTAAATGGGAATTTAATCTACAAAAATATATCTATATGGTTTCATCATCCAAGTCATAGTATATCAAATGACATTGTATATGAAATACATGATGGACCCATTCATCACTTAATTGTTTCTAGTGTCACATGGCATGAATTCTCGCCCGATTAATGTGTTAAATCACATGATAAGATTCTTATCATAAATAAAATAAAAATTCATAAGAGTAATTTGGATATCTATCCTACATTAAATGATATATAATAATGTTTTTTATTATATAATATCATGTAATAATTTTAAAATTTTGATCAAGGCTAGGACAACTAAAAATTGTGTCATTCAAAACCATCTGATGGTAAAACAAGGTGAGTTTCTTATAAGTGGAGAAATTCAAATACTAGTAATTAGGGTATAAAAACTTGTCACCTTTTAGATCTTCTTGATATTTTATCCTATTAAGGATAAGATAAAATTAATGAGAAAATGATATTATAGCTAGTCATTTTCAAATATATATAGAAAATTTACGTTACATCTTCTGATGAAACTTAAGAAGTTGTTTTGGAATATTTTGTTTGAGATTTTGGAGTCTCTCTAAAATATTTAATATTATTCATATTATGGTGAACTTTAAACTATGGTTTTATCCAATATTCAATGAATAATATTGGTAAAAGTTATATATACTAATGGATATCACATCATGATGGATTTTCATAGAGAGGTGAAGTCGTAGTAAGTAGAATAACCACTATAACATGATAGAAATAGAATGTTTAACCATATCTTAGTAGAAACATGATAATTATGTGAGAACTAAAGGTATAAATTTTTTTTAGTAGTTTTATCTAGGGAAATTGGTATCTTATTGGAGTTGTTACCTTATCACTTTTTTTTTTCTATTTTCAATTTTTTTTATAAAACGAGGATACAACATTGGTCTTATCATGGTCATTTCCCAAGAAGTGTGTGTGGGATGGTTATATACAAATATTAATCTATTATTATATTTGTTTTCACTTTAAATGTTTCAAATGAAGGAAAATGTTATTTTTTTATTTAATAAATGGAAATAGAATACAATGACACTAATACAAAATGTTAACAAAAAAGTATGAATGGTACTTAGGATAATTCCAAAGCATTTCAAAATCATTTTCTACCATTATAAATTTCCAAACACAATATTTAAAATAAATATTATTCATCTAATCAGCAATTTTTTTTATTATGTATGAAATCACAAGTATACTCAAGGTTCCTTAACACACAAGTGACCCACATATCCTCTATGGCGAATTAGGAAATAATTATTATCATCCAATAGAGTGTAACTAATCAATACACATGGTTGTGATTAGATTCAATTCTAACTATAAATTTACTCACAAACACTGGTATGATGAGTGAGACAAAAGAATGAGATCCATTTAATTTCAAAATAGTAGAAAAATTACTAAATTTAGATATAAAATTAGAGTGACATCCAATTCCCCTCTCTTTACTCTCTTTGCCTTATTAAATCAATAAAGGAGAATTGAATAAAACTAAAAAACTCATTAACATATCTATAACTACCATTTATACCACCAATAATGAGTTATCACCTAGAACTTATGAATTATGATATTTTAAGAATGTTATGGTGATTTTAAAACAAGAATACAATGGGGAATAAGAATTCATAACACAAAACAATACCAATAGATATAATTATTTTTAAATTAAAGTGAAAAAATAAAAACATTTTAACAACAGTCCTCCAGTGAAGTGGGAATTCCTATACAAACACCCCCACCCCATTTAATACACTAGTTGATCCCTTACCCTATAATATAATTCAATGAAGGGAAAAATACCTCATCCTGATTTCCCATGATCATGGTCTTTATACTTCCATGATGAATCTAGGGTGATACACATCACTATCTTACATCATCAGTGGAGGTCATGTTTTACTCAAGGATGTTCCTTTGAGTATAAAACCCATGAAAGACTCACATGATGAGTTGGGAAATATTTATTTATGTGATTACAGTGTGATCTCATTATTCCATGAAAATATGAATGTAAACTTCAACTACCTTAGCTGGTGTTGGGATTATTGTTATAATTGAATTCAATATTTTTATCCCTTGTCTATATTGTATCTTTTTTAGTCAATCCTGGGGTGGGATTGATAGACTCTTTAATATAGTTAATAAATGTGTCTAGGATATAAGGGATTCATGTGAAATTGTACCACCTTTAAATAAACTATTTGTAGAAGACTATACTACATAGTGAAACCATTAGTGATGTATCATTAGTGTTAAAGGGTGTGGTTGTATCAAGTGTGAAAGATGAATATAGGATTTAAAATGATCAGGATTAAATCTTCATAATGATATAGACAGATTCTAACATTGGTATGGGCATCAAGTATCCTACATATCATTTTGATTTATCTATGAGGTTTTCATTTTACTCTCTCAGCAATATCATCTAGAGGATGTGGGATAGAGATTTAGGCCAACCCAGAGATCAGCGGCCTGAACAAGGTAGCATTGGTCTCATGTGGATTTTTCATTGATATTTTAGTTCAACAAGTTCATCCAAAATCTATTTTGTGTGGAATTTTTAGTATCATTCTGAGAATTAGTTTGGTATTAATGTCCCCTACATCTTAGTCATACACAAGGAACAAACTCAATAACCACATATCTTCTTCTTGAAATAATGGTTGTTGGACCATAGATATTGTTGGCCACTATCTCTCATTATACTGGTTTTAATTATCACTAATCATGTCATATATTAACATCTATCTTAACTCATGTACGATCCTAAATTATGTCAAATAATTTTCTTGTATATTAGATCATTTCAATCATATAACTATTTATGTGTGTTTAAGTCTAAATAAGCTTATAACTAATTCTATATGAGTAATTATGGGTATTAACACTATCTGACTTTACTAAACATAAGACAGATAGAACATCTAAAATTATCTAAGTATGAGTCACTAAAACCGACAGACATATGAGTAACTGATGGAAATGACTCACTATTGCATATGAATTTCCGACGTAGATGACTCACCATTTCATATGAATCACCAACACAGATGAATCACCGTTCCATATGACACACTGACATAGACGACCAACCATCAGTCTAAGTGACCTACCATTTCATGGTGCTACTGATGCAAGGACTCACCATTAGTTGAAATGAGTCACCGATAGGTACTCACCAATGGAATGAGTCACTGTTAGATCAAATGTATCACCGAAAGAAGGAATTAATCACCACTGATATGAGTCACCAATAGATCAGTTGTCTCACCGACTGAAGGAAGGACTCACTTTTGGATGGAATCACTATTGAAAAGAGTCACTGATGGACCACCTACTGATAGAATGTTTAAATGTGCATTTATTAATATTATTTCTAATGGTCATATTTGTGTCATATAATAAAACTGACTTATTTTATAATCTTTTGTAGGACTTTTAGCAGACAGTACGAGGTATGATGAACCTATTCACATGGAAAGAACATGCTCTTTGTCGGCCCTCATAAATAAGAATCGTTTTTAAATAAGAGAAGATATACAGAAGAAAAGGTGGTGCATGCCTGTGAGAGAGAGAGAGAGACACTAATGAACATCTTCAACTCTTATGAAAGCAATGTGAACTCAAGAACAAAAAGTAAAACACACAAGTCAATCTCAAATAAGATGAACATAAAATTGAAAAACCATTTCAGCATATTAAGGAGGAGAATAATATACCTGAAAAACCATAATTGTACTTGAATTCCAAATTACGACACGTTGTTTTTTTAACTTCCTGAAGTGGACTCAGACTTCATCTCAGCTACATTTTAAAAGTTGAGAGTTTCATCACAATACACACAAAGACTTATAAATCCTTTATCATATTTTTTTCTATGTTGTGTGAATTTTTACATACTTATGAGCAGTGTGTGTATCTGTCTATTAAGTATAAACTGTCTCTTGTATCAATCTGAAGGATACAAGACATGCTTCTAATAATACCTTCTTACACCTGTTACTCCCATGGATATGTATGGAAGAGTACCTCGTGTGACCTAGTAGCTTGTACCAATGAAGAACTATGGTAAAGGTCTTGTGCCCTGGACATACTATATGCTATTTTGAACCTAGGTGTGGATAAAACTGTTTATTAATTGAAAATACTTGGTGGAAGGTGATCACCAAGTAGAGAGGATTAGGTCTCAGCTTCTGAACCTATTGTTTCCTTTCAGATGTGTTTTTAATTTTATTTTTACTTTGTTTAATCAAATATCTAATAAAAATAAATTGAAATCTAATAATTAGTCTTATAATGAATTTATAATAGTATTGAATTATTAGGGTGGTTTAATTCTTTTTATTATTTATCAAATTGATATAACTAAGAACTAACACTCTTTTGATAAATTAATCAAATAGTCATGAACTTATAAATTCACTACTGGATAACTGGGTAATTGAATTTCCAATATTGGGGAAACATCAAATTATACCTTTTTAACAGAAATTTTTATATATACTCAATTCACCCCCCTCTTGATTAGTCTCCTCTGACCAAAATTTGTTATCAGAGGAGTTATGATTTTGAGTTTTCAAAGAATTCTCAAACTTTTTCAAATGTGATTTTAGTTATATTTCAATGATCTTAAAATATCTATTAATAATAAATCTTTATATTATTAAAATCATGTTCTAAAATTTTATTATTGAAAATAGGCTGGAAGGTGCTGCTACCAATATACCCCCATTCTTTAAGAGAAAAAACTATGCACCATGGAAAATTAAAATGAAAATGCACTTAGAAAGTATGTATTTTTAAACTTTGTATGTCAATTGTAGATGAATATAAGTTTCATGCTACTGCTAGAACTACTTGGGATGAACCAACTAAGACTTATTATAACAATAATTGAAAATCTATGAATCCCATATACTATTATTTATGAGATGAAATGTTTAACATAATTTATTCATGTAAAATAGCCTATAAAATTTGAGATAATTTATTTTCTTCACATGAAGTAACATATAGTGTTAAGGAAATGAGACTTAAAACATATATTATTAAATATGACAACTTTACAATTAATCATGAAGAGCCTATTTATGACATGTATCTCAAGTTTAGTGATATATTTAACACCATGATCTCTCTAGGAAGAGATGTTACTGCCAAAGATAAAATTTTGAGGATTCTTAGATGCTTACCTGATATGTGGAGAGGAACTTCTATCTCCATTATTGAATCATGGGACAATAGTAAACTCTCTGTCAAATAACTCATTTAAAAACTGATGATGTATGAAGAAGATTTGAAAGTCCACAAGGAAGAGGATGAACCTAAGAGGAAATCAACATCATTCAAGACTAATACCTCTAAGAATAATAAAAAAGAGAAGGTGCTAGCCTCTATTTAAAGCTATATCAATGATGAATCAACATCAAATAGAGATGAAGAGATGGCTTAGATGTCCATAAGAGTCATAAAATTATATAGAATGAAAAATTTCTTCAAGAAGTCCAGTTATAAAGGTAGATATGATATCAATGGAAAATGAAAAAAATATTGTAAAAGAAATGATAAACCAGAGGAGATTTTCTGCTATGAATGCAACATGATAGGACATGTCAAAGATCACCATCCAAAATTAAAATACAAAAATAAGTATGAAAACAAATACAAGAAGTATAAGAAAGCTATGAAGGCCACATGGAGTGACTTTGAGGATATCTCAAATGAATTAACATCATATCATGATGAGAAAGATTACATGTAAAATATATATTTTATGACAAACAAATCTGAGGCAACCTTAGATTCTACTATACATAATTCTTATTATTCTAAAAATGAAAGTGATTACAAAAATATGACTAGTGAATAATTATTTGAAAACTGTAACATGCTAGAAGATACATGCAATGAACTAAAAGATAAATATAAATTTTAAAGAAAAAATATACTCTTACTGTAAATATTAAGTTTGAAATTAATACTTAAAAGGAAAAGAATTCTCAACTTCTCAAAGAAAAAATTAATTAAAAATGTCTAATGTGAAATTGAAGAAATATCTAGAGAATATTACCGATGGGGAAAATAATCTTTCTCAAATAATTGATAAATAGATATCTCCTAATAACACTTTTGGTATTGGATATTAGTATGGTCAAAGAAACCTATCTTAAACAAATTTTGTATCTAAATCTAAAAATCTATTCTTCTACTTAAAAATCAGAATTCTGCTACTAGTTCTAATTCTGGAAAATCTTTTACTACATCTAGAATTTTCTAGACCAAATATATTTTATATCCCAAAAATATAATATAATGTTTATAGGAAACTCATGAAGAAAATGTGGGTACTAAAAGAATTTATTACTAATGTCACTGGACCTAAACAAGTATGGGTACCAAAATTTGTTTTTGTTTTATTAACTTATAGGAAAGCTGTTTGAAGAGCCCCTATAAAATCAATAGTACTTGGATAATGGATGATCAAGAGTCATAACATGATATTATTCAAGCTTCAAGAACGTAATCAATATTGATGGTGGATATATCACATTTGGTGACAATTCTAATGGAAAAATTATTGGCTTAGGCAAGATTGGTAACTCTAACTCAGTTTTGATTTCTAAAGTACTTTTTGTTGATGGATTGAAATATAGTCTACTTAGTATTTAACAATTACGTGATGATAGATTTCATGTTAAATTTTATAATGATGATTTCAATGTTTTTAACTATAAAAAGGAATTAGTATTTTCTTTTAGAAATTAAAATGCATATTATGTTAACATAGATTCTTTAGTTTCTCAAAAAATTTCTTGTTTAAGTACCATTCATAAAGAGTCTTGGATTTTTTATAGGAGATTGGGACATTTTAATGTACACTCTCTTAGAAAGCTTACTAGAAAAGTACTAGTCAAGGATCCACCCAAAATTGTGTTTTCAAATGAAAAATTATGTAATACTTGTTAAATGGGTAAAAAACATAAGATATCATTCAAATTAAAGAAAGAAGTTTCAACTTCCCAACCTTTATAGTTGGTTCATACGGACTTGTTTGAACCATATCGAGTTTTTAGTTTAAATTGAAAGAACTATTTCTATGTTCTTATAGATGAATACTCTAGGTATACATGGAATTATTTCTTGGATAACAAAATTGAATCATTTACTTACTTCACCAAGTATTCTAAAACAATGGAAAATCTAAGTGGACATAGAAAAAATACTTAAGAAGTGATTACGTATGTGAGTTTGAAAATCAATATTTTGAATCTATTTGCTCACAGAATGGATATAGTCATAACATATCTTCGACTAGGAAACCTAAAAAAAATAGAGTTGTGGAAAGAAGAAATAGAACCTTACTAGAGATAGCTCGAACAATGATTAATGAATATGATTTAACTATTTACTTTTGGGACGAGGCTGTGAATACAACTTGCTACATAATTAATAGAGTCTTAATTAAACCTATACTCAAGAAGACTCCTTTTGAGTTTTGGAACAATAGAAAACCCAAATATAGTTACTTCAATGTTTTTGGTTACAAATTATATATCCTTAATATGAAGGACAATCTTGAAAAATTCACATCCAAGAGTGATGTAGTAATCTTACTAGGTTACTCAACCTCTAGTAAATCCTATAGTGTCTTTAATAAAAGAACCATGTTTGTGGAAGAACCTATGCATATAAAATTTTATTAAATAGATCCACATGAACCTTAGACCTCTCTAGAAAACCTTGAAGATGATATGTCAAACCAGGACATAAATGAAAAATCATCTAATCCTCTAGTTAAGCAATATGTTAAATTAAACAGTTTTGGAAATTTTTTAGAATCTGAACATGATGAACCCAAACCTATAGATGAACATGATGTTAGTAGCCCCTCCCTTTTTAGAATAACTAGAACTCTCAAGAACCATCCTTTATATGTTGTTGTTGGAGACTTAGATAAAGGGACAAAAACTAGAGTTTCTCTTATAAATCTAGTTGAACATCATGCTTTCTTGTCACAACATGAACCTAAAAACATCAATGATGCAATTAGAGATGATTTTTTGGTGATGGTCATGCAAGAAGAACTTAATCAATTTGAAATAAATAAAGTCTGGAAACACATGGATAGACCCAAAGACAACTTGACTATAAGAACTAAGTGCGTGTTTAGGGAAAAAGTAGATTAATCTGGTAATATTGTTAGAAATAAAGAATGATTGGTTGCACAATGTTATAGTCTAGAAGAAGGAATTGACTATGAAGAAACTTTTTCACCTGTTTCTAGAATTGAGGCCATCAGAGTCATTCTTTCTTATGCTTCCCATATTAATTTTAAACATTATCAAATGGATGATAAAGTTAATTCCTAAATGGGTATATTGTTTATGATATTTTTTTGAATAACCCCTGGTTTTACAAACCCTTATTTTCAAAATCATGTTATCAAATTTAAAAAAGCCTTATATGGTTTAAAAAAAATCTCCAAGAGCTTGGTATGATATACTAAGTATTTTTTTCATTATAAAAGGTTTAAAAAAGGAATTTTAATCCTACTCTAATTATAAAATGAAGTTCTAAAGATGTTTTATTAGTTCAAATTTATATTGATGATATTATTTTTGGATCTTCATGAAATTCATTATGTATTGATTTTTCTAAAATGATCTAAAGTGAATATGATATGAGTTTGATGGGTGAACATAAATACTTTCTTCGATTTCAAAATATTCAAAATAAATAAGGTATCATATTAAATCAATTTAAATACACATAATATAATTTAAAAAGATTTGTATTAGATGGAATCTGAAGCAGTGAAACTACTATGAGTATTACTTGTAAGTTATATCTTCAAGAAGATGTTAAATTTGTTGATCAAACCAATTATAGAGGAATGATTGGAAGTTTTCTCTATTTGACTGCTAGTAGTCTAGATATAATGTTTAGTGTGTGTATCGACGCCCGTTTTCAAGCTAATACTAAATAATCTCACTTAAATGCAGTTAAAATATTTTTCAAATACCTCAAACACACTGTCAATTTAGGTTTGTTTTACCCTAAATGATAATCATTTGATATAGTGAGTTATTATGATGTTGATTTTGGTGGATGCAAGTTAGATAGAAAGAGAACCTCTAGGACATGTCACTTTTGGGAATGTCTTTGGTTTCAGGGTGTAGTAAGAAACAAAATTATGTTGCATTATATACTATCGAAGTTGAATACATAGCTGATGGTAGCTCTTGTGCTCAGATTTTGTTGATGAAATAAACTATGTTAGACTATGTATATCAATTTATACTTGTACCTATAAATTGTTACAATACAAGTGCTATTAGAATTTCTAAGAACCTAGTTTCTCATTCTAGAACAAAATATACTGATTTAAGAAATCCTTTTTCGAGTGATCATTATCAAAAAGGTGATATCACTTAAGAATTTATTGGCTTTGAATATTGACTTTCTAAAATATTCACTGACATATTGAACTCTAAAATAATGAATTACATTAGACATGAGTTAGTAATGATCAATCAATAAGACCTTGTGTTGCTATTCCATTTATCCTTTTAAGTGATGTTTTCATGCCAACACTGATTCTATGTCATTCCGAACCCGATGCTATGTCATGCCGATTATGATGCTATGTCATTTTGACACTAGCACAATTGTCATGATGACACTGACACTATGTCATGTCGACACTGACACTATGTTATACCGAAAATGACACCTTATCACGCCGACACCATTAGTGTAATGAAAAATCTTTCATACCAACATCGATGGCTCAACATTTCTATATGTTTTATGTTTTCATCAAAATGATAATGTTTCAGTAATTTTTTAGAACAAGGTTCATGTTTTTACAATTTCATAATTTTAAAATCTCTAAATGATATAAATTTGAATTAATCCACTCTACTTTTTTACCGATACACTCTCTCGGGTACCAGGCTCTCTCTTTACCCCCAACCTTTCACCTTCTAACCTCCAGAATGAACTGATTGGAATGAAACCTGTGAAGAGAGATATTTATGATGTTAAATCTCATGCTTATATGAAATATAAAGGCGAATCGAGAAAATATTCAGCTTCTATAAATCCTGGTCTGTAAAATCGTGTTGTCACTTTAGAGAAAGAGGTACTAGTGGAATGGATCTTAAATGGAAATTCGTTGTTGTTAAAGGTGATACAAGATCAAGGATGGATTTATTGGTTTGAAAACATTGACATAGTCTTCTACCTGAAGCTGGTACATGAATATGGAACTTCTATTGGAAGGAAGTGATGTATCCTTGATCAAGTCGATAGTAAAAGGGAAGATAATATCTTTCTCTTCAGAACATTGGGATGATTTCCTTAAAGTTCCTTAAGAAGGAATATTTGATGATTATTAAGTAACTTATCCACCTGAAAGTGAATTATTTTTTTATGAGATAGATCTGAAATATCTAAACATAAATGAGTAACATAAGAGACCCATCACATTAGAGTTAAATGATGAGTGCCGAATTTTATTTATGTTTATTCAGAACCAGATTTGAACTAGGAAAGGGGACTTGGTTTCTCTCAAATATCAAGATGTATACTTGTTGTATTTTCTACAGAAAGGATCTAAATGGAATTTGTGAAGATATATGATGGTTCACATAAATGATATGATAAAACAATGTTGTAGGTAAAATTATCTTTTCTACTCAAGAATGATTTCAATAATTCTAAAAGAGAAAGGTTGTGTAAGTGAAGTTAATTATGTTTTAGTTACTAAATATAGTGTAACCTTTTTAAGTTATGACATTTGTGAAAGAATTAAAATTAACTAGAACCCATGGAGAAAGGAATGGGTTAGTGATGAAGATAGACTGTACGAAAAGTTTAATCCTATATATCATCTAGTTAGACTAACAAATCTAGTGGATCTTGGCCTCAGACCAAATGATCAAGTAATCTATTCTTCAGATGAGGATGAGGATCATGCTACTCCTGTCAGAGATAAGGGATCACCAATTGATGATAGAAGTGACCCAAACACAACTGGACCAACAAAAAGAGTTTCTATTGGACCTCCAAGTCCTCTTTTGGACGTACCTTCTCATTAAACTATTATCCAATCTTCTGGAATTGAAGAGACATAAGTCAAAGGAAGTGTAGAATATTTTAGTGAATCTAGTGAAGAAGAAGATGAAGAAGAGGAAGCTGGTAGTGGTGAAAGTGGTTCAAAATCAAGAAGAGAAGAAGAATATGAGAAAGTTGATTATGAAAATGTTGATGAAAAGGATAAATATGGTTATAATGTAGAAAGTAGTGAAAGTTGTAGTGATAGTGAAACTGATCATTCTGATAGGAATCCAGATGCCGTTAGTATAGAGTTTGTTGAAGCTAATGCTGGTGTATCTGTTGAGGGTGTTGTTCAAGATGAAAACGTTGCTTTAGAATAACCAGATAATCAAGATGCATATTCTAGAAAGACATATGTTCCTTAGTACGACATATGTTCCTCATTAAGACACTCAGTACAATTGTCACGATAGCATCCCCACAAAGTGTACCCCTCATAGCCCAGCAATGTGAGAAAGGAGATAATGACCCCTAAGTCCCGCCTTTAGTAGGACTTGAGTTGGATACTAGCACCGAGGGTATAATAAACACACATATGGGAGGAATTACCCTCTAAGAGAACACATGAAAAAGAGAGATATAAGATAGACACTAACCAACTCCAACTTAGAAAACAATATAAATGAAATCCTATGTACACATATGTAATGTCATTCCAAACTACTACAACTAAAAGAGGAAAAATGAAGGTACCCAAAAGAATGTAAAAAAAAGCAACCACGAAGCCCAAATAACTCCTGCAACCCCAAGATAGTAGAAACCATCCTGATCTCCAGCCTCCTCCAAGAGACCTGAAAAATAGTTTAAATATACATAGGGTGAGTATAACAGTATACTCGGTAGGATCCTCCCCAGAGCCTCTTGTTCACAAGTAAAGAAAGCATGCTAAATCACAGTGAACAACAAGTGAAACTAACTTGTCACCTAAAAAGGCATACTATGTTCCTAGCCTCGCCATGGATACTCTCACCAAGTATCACATACAAGAGTATATAATATAATAAAGAATATCAAGGGTACCCCACTACTAATTACCCACTAGTTTGCCACTTTACCCCAATGTCGCACGTCCTAAGCATCACTCTCCAAAAAGTCTTTCCCAAAGACACCTGGGAGAAACACCAAAACATGCACCTCATGAAAAAAAACCACCATTTACATGTTATTAATGTAACCTGGTAGTTTTTGGGATCCACCACAGCTCACATAACATGTATCATATGTCTGGTATTAAACCTCAAACCATTATAGACCATACACCGAGTAATGATCCTCAATCCATCATAGCTTAAACATGGTTCACCTATAGTAGTCCATAAGAAACTATATCAAAAATATATGTGTGTGAATTACCACAAGCCATTACATCCCTCTAAATATATATATGGGGAAAACAAACCATTGTGCCTACCAGCACAAGTAACTACCAAGAGGAGAGAGAGAGAGGCCAAAGGGGGTAGTCATCCATCCATATTCCCATAGAAATGTTAGGAAAAACACCCCCAGAGCTCAAGATCCCTGGGGTGTCAGTTTCCCTAACCAACGGGGTAGAGTAGCATATAGAAACACAAAAAGTACAGAATATACTATATCTCTAAACCACACTATGAGCATAATATATTTTTATACTCATCTGCAACTAATGTCTCTCGGATTCCTGGGTTCCACTTCTAAGACAATGTATCCTATAAGAAGACAACCATTTAAAGAGATTTATTACTTTACTTCATCCCCTTTTTATCAGTTACAATTTTCGTTAAATAATTCTTTAAAAATGAATTAACCATTAACAATTTCCATAGTATATTTCATTAACATCACACCTAATGTTCACTGTTCCTTTAAATTACAACCTCAGTATTGAGCCCTAGAAAACTCCAAACCCACAGGTTAAGATCATTTATTAAATTACTTATTTATAGCATTACATTCCCATATTCCCAA
Source organism: Viscum album (assembly GCA_963277665.1). Lineage (NCBI taxonomy): Eukaryota > Viridiplantae > Streptophyta > Magnoliopsida > Santalales > Viscaceae > Viscum > Viscum album. Next base: position 1,224,510,230 of record OY728148.1, read on the forward strand.
GAATTCTTGAAAAAAATTCTATGCTACTAAACACTAGGGGATCAACACAGGGAGTAGATTAAATACCTGTCGAGTCTTTTCCACCTATAGAAAAAGCATAGACCCATCCTCCCTTGAGAAGCTAAACACAAAAAGCACGTGGTATATCCCATGCATCGTCACTCCTTTTGGAAGAAGGGTAAGCAAGACCAGTTTCCTTGAGCAGTGGGAAATCTAAAGTAGATAAACAACTGATAAGAAACAGAAAGCATTCAAACATTCATATCCAACTGATTTCATCATCTCGAGTGTCCTCCCTGACACCCACATGCATAAACTGATGCATCTCGCCACTCTAGGTGTCAACTACTACCAAAATCAATAGTCCTCCCTACCCAAACATATCATAACATCCATCCAGGCTAACATCACAACACAAGTAGCAGGAAAATGAACATAATTCCAATTGGGTTCTTGGACCTTAAACAAGAAAGAGGGAAACTCAGAACCCTACAAGGAATTATATTTTTTTAAACAACTATTTCATTAATCCATCATGGATTAACTGATTTATTATTCGTAGGTTCCAACTTTGGGAAACCTAAACATTAAGCTATCACAAGTAATTAAACATGCTAACTACACTAATTTTATTAACATCAAATTACAACTAGAAGAACAAGATTCATTTACATGACTCTTTATCTTCATCCAAACAATCATCAATTAATTTTGTCTTTACATTCTTTAACGATCTCCATCAAGAATGAAATGCTAAACAAAATAAGAATAGATATCCCAGTATCTAGCAAAAGAAGAGGCAATAACATATGATCGATATCAATTTATTTATCCGGTTCAAATATTTATTATGTCAATTCCATTGTAATCCAGTGGGATAAAACATGATAACTATACATTTTCACATAAAATAAAAGAGAAGAAACGAATCCACTACATCAAATGGTTCTTGATATTCTTTATACGAGAACAATCCACACAATAGGTTATGATCTCCTCCCCTATGAAAACTGTATCCACATGAGGATGCAGATACACCACCACATTATCCAACACCCAGGAAAATACCATTAGGAACATGGATGTAAAATTATATAAAAGGGCAAGGAGAAATAGAAGGAGATGAACCCAAAATAATGACGATAGATCATAACTTATATCGAAGATTGATCGATAATGCTTGGTTGTGTCAAAATAGAGTGGAACCAATCCAAGGAGGAAAGTTTGATTTTATAACTCCTATGGGATGGAATGAAAGGTTTGAGTATCTCATAGCCGATAACAAGGAGAAAGAACTAGGGAGGATGATATATCATCCCTTTAGAAGATTTAACAGACCAGTGGTTTAAGATATGTTGGATTTTCCCTTAAAAGTGGATCGCATTGAACCATGCAGTTTGACAAAGTAAAATCATCCAGAGCCTTAGGGAAATTAATATAGAAGTTATGACCTTTGAATCGGCTTTAGAGTCCTTAAAATGAGGCTTTAAATGCATTTTATGTCAAAGGAAATGTTAAAGGGGAGAAACTATAGAAAGCTGGAAACACTATTCACAAACTCGAAATTTGGAAAAGGAAAAGCACTATTCTTGAACCTCACCATTGAAACCTCACAGTTGGAACATCACTTTTCTAGAAACACTATTCATGAACTCAAAATTTGGTAAGGGAAAGAGGCTACTATTGGAACCTCACCATTCTGAAATCACTGCTCATGAACTTGAAATTTGGAAAAGGAAAAACACTGTTTGTGAACCTCATAGTTGAAAACTCACCATTGGAACATAACCATTTTAGAAACATTGTTCATGAACCTCACCATTGGATTCTCACCATTATTGAAACACTGTTCATGAAACTCACCATTGAAACCTAATCATTCTGGAAACATTATTCACCTAAATCTACTAATGGAACTGTTCACATCAACCTCACTGATGGAACTGTTCACATAGGACTCACTGATGGAACTGTTCACCTCGACCTCACTAGTGGAACTGTTCACATCGACCTCACCGATGGAACTGTTCACCTCAACCTCAATAATGGAACTCTTCACATCGACGTCACCGATCAAACTGTTCACATCAACGTCATCGATGGAACTGTTCACATCAACCTCACCCAAGGAACTGTTCACATCAACCTCACCGATTGAACTATTCACCTCAACCTCACCGATTGAACTATTCACATCGACCTCACCCATGGAACTATTCACATCGACCTCAACGATGGAACTGTTCACATCGACCTCACTGATGGAACTGTTCACATCGACCTCACCAATGGAACTGTTCATATCAACCTCACCGATGGAACTGTTCACATAGAACACAATGATGGAACTGTTCACATCAACCTCATTGATGAAACTGTTCACATAACTAGAAATTTGGAAAATTGTTGGGGATATGTCACCTTGACCTCCCAGAACACCTCAAACACCATATTTTAGCAAAGGAATGGACCAGAGAGGTCTGATCCATTACATCAGATACCTCTCAAAACATTCTCATCCTTGAGAATTCAAAACCAATCTAAAAGGGAACATAAAAGAAGTCTGAACAACCACCCATCATGATACCTCTCAAAAGAGAGAAATCCACAAGAAGAAACCATAGAAATCCATCTCATAAAAAAAAGTTCTATAACCACAAAGGGGACATCGTTACACGAAAAGAGTTAAACATCAATAAACTCTGGGTACTAAGCACGTATCTATGACTCACCTTCCCAGGTACTCTTCTCCATGCCACCGTGTCATCCCAAGACATGAACCAAGGGGATAGAATACCCATTAAACACCTTCTCTTTGCAGTCTTAGATCTCCACACATCACTCCTCAAAGGTTGCATCATCATCAACATCAATCTCTCCCCAATCGATGATGTGAGAGTCATCATGAAGATAAAGACGGAGCTACGACACATGAAAAAAATCATGTATCCAGCTAATCTGTGGGGGGAGTGCTAATCGATATTCCACAACTCCAACATAAGAGAACACCTTGAAAGGCCCAACAAACTGGGGAGAAAGCTCACTCTCATGACCAAACCTTTGCTGCCCACACGGGGAGTCACCTTCAGAAACACGTGATCCCCAACATGAAACTATAAGGGTCTCCTTCTTTGATCGTCATATGATTTATGATGATGTTGTGCTATCTTCATCCTCTCATGAATCACCTAAACCATCTCTATTGTATTCTTCAATAGTTCCAGTCTGAGAATTGATGACTCTCTAACCCCAGTCCAGCACAATGGAGAACAGAAAGGTCTACCATACAAGGCTTCAAACGGTGCCATACCAATGGTGGAGTGAAAACTATTTTTTTAAGATAACTCCACCAAGGGTAAGTGCCTCATCAATGAACCTCCAAAATCTAGGACACAAAAGCATAACATGTCTTTGAGATTCTGGATGGTCCGCTTTGTCTGACCGTCCTTTTGAGCATGAAAATTAGTGCTAAAAAATATTTGAGAACCAAAAGCATGCTGGAGACCTCTCCAAAACCTAGAAGTAAAATGAGGATATCGATCGGAAATGATCATCCTTGAAACTCCATGAAGTCTTACCACCTCCTACAGATACTGCCTCGACAAAACATCCATTGAGCTTAAATATATGATTGCTATAAAGTGGGGTGATTTTGTTAAATGACCCACTCCCACCCAAATAACATCATGTCCTCCTTGATCTCGAGGTAAACCAGTAACAAAGTCCATTGAGATTCCCTCCCACTTCCACTGAGTAACATCTAACGTCTGGAGTAGACCACTAGGAACACGTTGTTCAGCCTTCACCTTATGGCATACTAAACATTGAGACACAAACTCCGCAACCGCATGATTTAGCCTAGGCCACCAAAACCGGCTCTTCAATGCTCGATACATCTTTGTCACGCTAGGTTGCAACACAAAAAGAGAACTATGGAACTATCTGAGAACCATCTCTCACTTCTTCAAAGGAAAAAATATCCTTCCATGATACAACACTCGATGTTGTTTATCCTCAAACCAACCATCAGGGGCCTCACCAAAAACAACTCAGTCTCTCTAGACCTCCACCTCTAGATCCCAAAATGGGAGTCTTCCACCTTCTACACCAAATATGACTACACCGTCATATAAAAAAGAAAACCTCTTCCCCTAACTTCTCCCATATCAAGATGCAATGCTGAGAGTTCTTCCTTTACACTCTAGGAGTCACCATATTCATGCACCACATCACTACGTGACTTCCGAATCAGCACATCAGCTGCAAAATTCCCCTTTCCCGGTGTATATGATATTTTTATTTCTTATTCTTTAAGAACTCCATCCATCGATGTTGTCAGAAGTTCAAGTCACACTTGGAGAAAACATACCTCAAACTCTTATTATCGGTGAAAACCACAAAGCTCTCTCCAATGAGGTAATGTCTCCACAACTTCAGAGAAAACACCACAGATGCAAACTCAAGATCATGGGTGGCATAATTACGTTCGTGGGGATGCAACTGCCGAGACCCATAATAAACAAGTGATCTATACTGCATCGGAACCCAGCCTAACCCCAGATTAAAAGCATCACAGAAAACATCAAACTGAATTCCCTCTACTAGAAGACATAGAACTAGAGCACTTACTAACTTCTCCTTTAGATCCTTGAAAGCTGTCTGAAAATAATCAGTCTATATGAATGCTTGGTCCTTCCTGGTCAAAGCTGTCAGAGGATTCACAACTCGAGAGAAATAGTCTATGAATCTCTTGTAGTAGCCTACAAGACTAAGGAAAATTTACACCGCAGACACTGTCTTAGGGCCTGCCCAGGACACAAATGGTTCTATATTTGATGGATCCAAAACTACTCTCTTATGGGAAACAACATACCCCATGAAATAGACTTCTCAATCCCAAAACTCACACTTTGGCAACTTATCAAACAACTGATGTTGACGAAGAACTCCAAAAATGGCATGTAGATGCTCTGCATTCTCCTACTCAGACGTGGAGTACACGAGGATGTCGTTGATTAAAACCACCATGAACTTATCCGGGAACTCACAGAACACAATATTCATCAATCACATGAACACATATAGATCATTTTTTTATGCCAAACGACATTACACCGAACTCATAATGCCCATGACGACAACAGAAAGAAGTCTTCGAGATATCGTCATCCTTCACACGCATCTGATGATATCCTGACCAAAATTCGATATTTGAGAACCAACATAAACCCTTCATTTTATTGAATAAATCATCAATATGCAGAAGATGATATTGATTCTCCACTGTCACTTGGTTTAAGTGATGATAATCAAAACAAAACCGAAAACTTATGCTTGCCTTCTTCACGAACAAATGTGGTGCCCCCCATGATGACACACTCGTCCAAATAAACCTAATTGTAACAGACCATCAATATGTATATGTAACTCTCGTAACTCAGAAGGGGCCATCCTATATGGATACATAGAGATAGGAGACGCTCCTGGTTGTAGCTCGATCCCAAACTCGATCTCTCGTCGAGGGGGTAATGCTACAAACTATTTTGGAAATACATCAAGGTACTCTTATACAACCCTAGGAAATGCCAACTATTGAACCTCTGAAGAACTCAGCATCAACTCAGCCATCATGGATGATAAGAATGAAACATGCCTCTAACCCATCCGAGGGTCTCACTCACTAACGAACACCACTGGATCTCCATCCGCATCGAAGAACACAACCCACCTCCTGAAGCAATCCATGATAGCCTGCAATGAATACAACTAATCCATTCCAAGGATGAAATCACATGGTTTTATTCATAAAAATAGGAAATCTCCCCATGAGCGGTGCTGCCCCAACACTAGATCACAGTCTCTACATAATTCAAACAAGTCATCTCGGCCTCTAACTGGCGTAGTCAACGCCAAGGGCACTGGAAGCCTATCTACCTCAAGTCCCAAAGCATGGACAAGGGTATGTGATTTGAAGGAGTGTGTTGCTCCTGAATCAAACAAGGAATGTAACAAGGTAGAAAACAAGAAAAGGGTACATCGAACAATGTCTGGCTCTCCTGGAGCTGGAAAATCTAAAGCATAAATCTGACCATGACGTCCTCCAACACCTCTCTGACCTTGATGACGACCACCACCACAGCCATGCTATGCTCTCTGAGGACATCGAGCATCACGAGGTTGTCCTCTGCCTTCCCCATCTACCCTCTGTTGATCCATAGATGGTGCAACTTGCTGCTACTGCCTCGGTTGGAACTGCCTTAATAGAGGAACCTAGAGCGGAGCACCTGGTGCACGATGACTTCTCTGAAAGGTCGGACACTCTCACTAGTGATGACCTCAACCACCAGAAAAAAGCTCTTGATCCCTTATCATAGGCCTGAGAGCCGCTTCCTCTATAGAAATGAGATGTGGAGGGCTGGGACCTACCCCAGGCTGAATGGAAAATCTTCTTCCCTGAAAACTAGAAACCCCGGACCACAGCTCTGCATTGTGAGGAATCATGACGACTCCCCTCTCATGATGATCCGATTCTGGCCAAAGTTCTCTTGATAACCTCTACCCTTTCCTGTACTTCAAGATATGTCCTCATCATAAAAGGGGTGACTTGACACTGGATCTCTGGACGCAAATCCTCCTCGAAATGCCTCATGCTAACCTCCTCATCTGGAAATAGGTCCAAAGCATATCATAAAATGTTCCTGAAACAGATTCCAAACTCTCGCACACTGGAGCTCCCCTATCGAAGGGTAAGAAGCTCCTTGTGACTAAATGCCTTCGCAGTCGAAGAAAGAAAATTGGCTCTAAACATGTCTCAGAACTCCTCCCATGAGATAAATTACTCCTTGCGATCCTCGAGGAACAAGAACCACTACTTCCTTGACACTCCACGCAACATCATCACAACCAAGGACACATATTGCTCCTTTTGAGAAAGGATCGAACTGAATCCTATCTTGACCTCCTTCAACCAATCTTCGGTGACTACATCTGAAATGGAGCCCTTGTACTTCTGCAGATTCTGGAACTGAAACTCTTGGAGTGTCCTGCTCTAATTGTCGTCGTCGTCAACCTCTACCCTATGGTGATCTATTGGAATAGCCTACTGGACATCTTCTATGTGATCTTAATGAGGATGTCAACCTGGAGCCATACCTATAAAATAAAAAATAGTTAGAGCTCCTAAACCTGGAATAAGAAAGACTCAGCATTAATTAATTAATTATTTTCTTTTATTCATTTTAGGTTACCCTATCCCAAGGTCTACCCATTCAAACACATGCATAAGGAAGAATGATGCAAGATCCTTTCCTAGGTCTCTACCTTGCAACTATTATCACCTCATTTAGTAGCTATTGTAAACTTAAAGGTATATACATTAGGTCATAGGGGGACCTAAATGCCTATGTCTCAGCCAGTCTCCAATGTTTACATCATTAGATAAACTTGACTGACACTATTTCCTGACCAACCCATGATGCCTCACCTATCCCTAACTACAAAATCCATCCTATCCCTCAAACAGACCTTTGATACCACTCTGTCATGACCCCCTCCCCACAAAGTGTACCCCTCCTAGGCCAAAAATGTGATAAGGGAGATAATGACCCCCTGAGCCCCGCTTCTAATAGGCCCCTGGTTGGTGACTAGCACTGAGGGTATAGTAAACACACAGATGAGAGGCATTACCCTCTAAGAGAACACATGCAAAAGAGATAGATAAGACATACACATCCCAACTCCAACTCAGAAAAAAATATAAATGAAATCCCATGCACACATATGTTATTTCATGAAAAACTACTACAACTATAATGGGAAAACTACAAGTAACAAAAAGAAAGTAAAAACAACAGCAACCATGAACCCCAAACAGCTCCTGCAATCCCAAGCTAGTAGAAACCAGCCTGCTCCAAGTGACCTAAAGAAAATTATATATATATATAATGTGAGTATAACAGTATACTCAGTAGGATCCTCCCTGGATCCTCTCATGAAAAAGTAAAGAATGTATACTAAAGCACAGTGAACAACAAGTGAGACTAACTCATCACCTAAAAAAGAATACTATATTCTGAGCTTCACCATGACTACTATCACCAAGTATCACATACAAGAGTATATAATATAATAAATAATATCAAGGTTACCCCGCTAATACTTCCCCACTGGTTTTCCTCTTTTCCCAAACATCACTTTTCTTAAGAATCTCTCTCCAAAAAGGCTTGCCCACAGACACCTAGGAAAATCACCACAACATGCAACTTATTCAAAAAAACCACCACGTACACCTATTCAAAGTAACCCGATAGTTTTTTGGATCCACCACAACTTTCATAACGTCTATAATATGTTTTGTATTAAACCTCAAGCCATTATAGCCTATACACCGTGTAAGGATCCTCAAGCCATCACATCCTATACATGTTACACCTATAGTTTTCCATAAGAAACTAAACCTAGAATATATGTGTGTGAATAACTACAATCCATTACAGCTCTCTACACACATATATGGGGAAGACTAACCACTATGCCTACCAGCACAAGTAACTACCAAGAGAAGAGAGTGGGCCCAAAGGGGGTAGTCAACCATCCATCCTCCCAAAGAAATGTTGGGGAAAACACCCCCCAGGGCTCAGAATCCTTGGGGTGTCAGTTTCCCTAACTGATGGGGTGGAGTGACATATAGAAACAAAAAAAGCACATAATATACTATATATCACAACCACACTATGGGAATAACCTAGTCTTAGACTCAAGTACAGTTAACATCTCTCAGATTCCTGGATGCCACTTCTAAGACTAGGTATCCTATAAGCACAAAACCATTTAAAGAGTTTTATTACATTACTTCATTCCCTTTTTATTAGTTTCAATTTATGTTAATTAATTCTTTAAACATTAATTAACCATTAAAAATTTCCACATTATATTTCATTATCATCACACCCAAAGTTCACTATTCCTTTAATTTACAACCTCAATAATGTGCCCCCAGCAAACTCCAACCCCATGGGTTAACATCATTTATTAAATTATTTATTTACAGCATTACTTTCCCATATTCCCAGGCATTCTTGAAAAACATTCTATGTTACTAAACTCAAGGGGGCTCAACACGGTGAATAAATGAACTACCTTTAGAGTATTTTACACCTATAGAAAGTCCATATACCCATCCTCCCTTGATATTCTAAACATGGAAAGCATGTGGAATACCCTACGTGTCTTTGCCCCTTTAAGAAGAAGGGTAAGCAAGACCAGTTGCCTTGAGAAGTGGGGAATATAAAGCAGATAAACAACCAATAAGAATCAGCAAGAATCCAAAAATTCACATCCAACCTACTTCATCATCCCTGGTGCCCTCCCCAACACCCACATTCATAAAATGATGCATCTCACCACTCAAGGCGTCAACTGCTGCCACAACCAATAGGCCTCCCTTCCACCACATATCACAACAACCATCCAGGATAAAATCACAACACAAGTAGTAGGAAAACAAAAATTATACCAATTGGGATCTTGGCCCTTAAACAAGATATAGGGTAACTCATAATCCTACATGGAATTATATTTCATCAAACAACACGTTATTTAATCCATCTTGTATTAACCGATTTATTAATTGTAGGTTCCAAATTTGGGAAACCTAAACAGTAAACTTTCATAAATAATTAAACATGATTACTACACCAATTTTATTAATATCCAATTACAACAAGAAGAACTAGATTCATTTACATGCCTCTTTATCTTTATCCAAACAATTATCAATTAATTCTGGATTTACATTTTTTTACCAATTTCCATAAAGAATGAAAAGATACACAAAACAAGCATAGATATCACACTATATAGAAAAACAAGAGGCAATAACATATGATTGATATCAATTTATTGATCCAGTTAAAATATTTATTATGTCAATTCCATTGTGATATAGTGGGATAAAACATTCTAACTATATAGTTGCACGTAAAATAAAAGAGAAGCAACAAATCCCCTACCTCAAATGGTTTCTGACGTTATTTATATGAGAACGATCCACACAATGGGTTAAAATATCCTCCCATGTGACAACTATATCCACAAAAGGATGCAGAGACACTACCACATTGGCCAACACCCAAGAAAAGACCATTAGGAACATGGGGGTAAAATTCCATAAAATGTAAAGGAGAAATAGAAGGCGATAAACCCAAAATAATGAAGATAGATCATACCTTATATCGAAGATTGATCGATACTGCTTGGTTGCATCAATACAGAGTGGAACTAATCCAAGGAGGAAAGTTTGATTATGCAACTCTGATGGGATAGAATGAAAGGTTCAAGTGTCAGCTGAGAACAAGGAGTAAGAACTAGGGAGGAAGATATATCATCCCTTTAGAAGATTTAATGGAGTAGTGGTTTAAGATACGCTGGATTTTCCATTAAAAGGGTATCGAAATGTACCACATGGTTTGACCATGTAAAAGCATCACAAGCCTTAGGGAAATTAATATAGGAGTTATGGCCTTTGAATCAGAATTAACATCCTTTAAATGAGGCTTTAAATGCATTTTACATCAATGGAAATGTAAAAGGGGCGAAAATATAGGAAGTTGGAAACACTGTTCATGAACTTGAAATTTGGAAAAGGATAAACACTGTTCATGAACCTCACCATTGAAAAATCACCATTGGAACCTCACCATTCTGGAAACACTTTTCATGAACTAAAAAATTGGCAAAAAAAGGCTATTGTTGGAACCTCACCATTCTGGAAACACTGTTCATGAACTAAAAAATTAGTAAATTAAAAACACTATTCATGAACCTCACCGTTGGAACCTCCTTGTTCTAGAAACACTGTTCATGAACCTCACCATTGAGACCTCACTATTAGAACCTCACAGTTCTGGAAACACTATTCATGAACCTCACTGTTGAAACCTCACCGTTCTGGAAACACTGTTCACCTAAGCCTACCAATGGAACTGTTCACATCGACCTCACTGATGGAACTGTTCACATCGACCTCACCAATGGAACTGTTCACATTGGCATCACCTATGGAACTATTCACCTCAACCTCACTGATGGAACTGTTCACATCGACCTCATCGATGGAACTGTTCACATCGACCTCACCGATCGAACTGTTCCCATCGACCTCCTCAATGGAACTGTTCACATCAACCTCACCGATAGAACTCTTCATATCCACCTCACTGTTTGAACTGTTCACCTCAACCTCGCCAGTGGAACTGTTCACATCGACCTCACTGATGGAACTATTCATATTGACCACACTGATAGAACTGTTCACCTCAACCTGACCGATGGTACTATTCACATCGACCTCGCCCATGGAACTGTTCACATCAACCGCCCTGATGAAACTGTTCACATTGACCTCACAGATGGAACTATTCACATCGACCTCCCCGATGGAAATGTTCACATCGACCTCACCAATGGAACTGTTCACATCAAACTCACTGATGGAACTGTTCACATTGACCACACCGATGGAACTGTTCACATAACTAGAAATTTGGAAAAGTGTTGGGGATATGTCACCTTGACCTCCCAAAACACCTCAAACACCATATTTCAACAATGTAATATACCAGATTGGTCTGGTCCATTACAACAATATCAGATGAGGTACGAGATTGATGAATCCAAGAGATAGAACACTGAGCTGCATGACAACTTGAAAGCTATCTGGTCTATGATTTAATGTGTAAGGAAAATTAGAACTTTTAGTTCTATTCCTGCCTCATCAAGTGCATCTCAACCTGATGTTAGTTTAGTCTCAAAGATGTTGATAAAGTAAATTCAGACAAATTTGATTTCAACTGTTGAAACCCTTGTGACAAATAACACTAAGCTTGAGAATGAGATGAAGAAGTCAACTACCAGAATCAATGCTTTAACCTCTAAGTACATGACATCAATAGAGAGTGTCATGAAAGGAATTTAAGATATTATTTCTCATCTTAAAGCTCTTGATTTTTCCCAACTGAGAAAAGAAGTTAAGGAACTTTCTTCCACTTATCTTGCTTTAATCTCTACTCCACCTATTTGGCAATCACAATCTGTTGATCTTGCGACTCTCAGTTTAGTTTTGAAAGAAGATTTGCAAGAATTAATTTCTAGTACGACCATGGTTGAGGACAATTTAGATAAGGTGCATGACCATGTGAATTGTTATACAAGGAGTGATTTATAGACCCAGGAGGATATAAACAAAAGGATTAATGTGTGTTTCTCCAAAATCATTACAAAGCATCAAATGAATAGTTTTTTAAGTATTTGGCCACCAATATTACTCTTCCTCCAGTGAAAAAGGGTTTTAAGGATCATATTAATAAGCTGAGAGAATTCACTCCCTTGTTAGAAAAGTTCATAAAAAACCCAGATGATTTTGAAAAGGAAATGAAATATGGTGGTGGGATTATTGAATAGTTCATCAAGATATTAAAACCCTATCTCCATGTCCAAAGTGAAGCCATCATGGTGCCCGATATTGCAAAACGTGGCCCTACTGGTTTAGTGCCTTCTCAAGATCAGATGTCAGTTCCTAAAGGAGTGCCTCTACCTCCTATGAAAATCCATTTAGACCCTCCTCCTTCTCAACCTAATCCTTCTGATGAACCATCCATTGATCCTTCTAATAAGGGGAAGGAACCCCTTTACCCTACAAAGTAGGGTGGAGTTATTTTTTTTGATAGTGATGATTCATTTTAATTTTGGAAATTCCATGTACTATTCTTATGAATGACACTTTAAAGATTCTACTTTCTATTTTAATTTTTTAACCTTCCACTTTTTTCTAATCCCAAAAGGGGTGAAACATTATTCAACATTATTATGTGTTTAAGAATTAAGCATTCATATGTTATTATTCTTTATTATATCTGATACATTTCACTTACCACAATTATTTTTGAGTCTATTCAACTTTATGGGAACTCATAATCAAATTTTTTACTTTAATCATTCTCTAATAATGCCATGATTTGTGATCATCAAAAAAGGGGAGATTGGTGGCCCATAGATATTGTTGGCCACTATATCTGACTATAATGGTTTTAATTATCAAAAATCATGTCATATATTTACATCTATCTTAACTCATGTAAAATCCTAAATTATGTCAAATAATTATCTTGTATATCAGATAATTTCAATAATATATCTATTTATGTGTGTTTAAGTCTAAAAATGCTTATAACTGATTCTCTATCTGTAATTATGGGTATTAACACTCTCTGACTTTGCTGAACTGTAAGATAGATATAACATCTAAAATTATCTAAGTATGAGTCACTAACACTGACAGATATATGAATCACTAGCGTAGACCACTCACTATTTCATATGACACACCAAAACAGACGACTCACTGTTGCATATGACTCTCCGACACAGAAAACCTATCGCCAATCCAACTGACCTACCGTTTCATGGTTCTATAAACGCAAGGACTTACCATTAGTAGAAATGAGTCACTGATAGGGACTCACCAATGGAATGAGTCACTGTTAGATCAAATGTCTCACCGAAAGAATGAAAAACTCACCATCAATAAGAGTAACCAATAGATCAACTGTATTACAGACTGAAGGAAGCACTCACTGTTGGAAGGACTCACCGTTGGAAGGAATCACCATATAAAATAGTCACTGATGCACCACCTACTGATAGAATATTTAAATATGCATTTACTATTATTATTTAGAATAGTAGTATTTGTTTCATTTAATTATACTAACATATTTTATAATCTTTTGTAGGAATTTTAGCAGACACTATGAGTTATGATGAACCTATTCATTTAGAAAGAACATGATCTTTGTTGGCCCTCAAAAATAAGAATCATTTTTAAAGAAGAGACGATATATTGAAGAAAAGGTGGTGCATTCCTATGCAAGAGAGATACACACTAAAGAACTTCTGAAACTCTCATGAAACCACTATGAAATCAAGAAAAAAAGAAGAACACATAAGGTAATCTCAACCAATATGAACATCTAATTGAAAAACTACATCGGCATATCAAGAAGGAGAAAAATATACCTGTAGAACCATGCTTATAAATGGAAGCCAGATTACAACAATCTATTTTTTTGTCAACTTATAGAAGAGGACTTAGACTTCCGCTCAGCTACATTTGAAGAGTCTAGAGCTACATCACAAGACACACATAACCTTATAAATCTGTTCTCATATTTGTTTTCTCTTTTGTGTGAATTTTTATATACTTTTGAGTAGTGTGTGTATCTTTCTGTTAAGCACACACTGTCTCCTATATCAAACTGAAGGATATAATATATCCATCCAATAATACCTTATAATGCCTATTACTACCATGGGTAATTGTGGAAGTTGTCCTTGTGTGACTTAGTAACTTATACCCATGAAGAACTATGGTAGATGTCTTGTAACCTGGAAAGCTTGTGTGCTGTTGTGAAACTCAATCTAGGGTGTGGATCAAACTATTTATTAATTTAAACTTATTGGTGGAAGGTGATCACCAAGTAGAGAGGATTAGGTCTTTGCTTTATATTGAACCTCTCTTTTCATTTTCGCTATGTCTTTACTTTTAGTTTTACTCTGTTTTATCACATATTTCATAAAACTAAATTAAACTCTGATTGTTAGTCATATCAAGTGTTTATAACAGTATTGAATTTTTAGTTTGGTTTATAAAGTTGTATTAATTATCAAATTGATATAACTGAGAACTAATCACTCTTTTGAGAAACTAATCAAACAGTCAAGCTCTTATAAATTCATTACTAGATAACGGGGAAATTGAATTTTCAGTACTATGGAAACTTCATATTATAACTTTTTAACTGAAATTTTTATATATACTCAATTAACCCCCCTCTTTAGTACTCTACTCTGACAAAAAATAGTAATATTCTTCAATTATAATTTAACCAATAGCAACAATATTTATTTCAAAAATAGTTCAGAAGGTTGTTTTTGAGTGATTCTTAAGCTGTGTGGTAGTACTGGTCAATTTATGTAAGAGTGTTGAGCATCATTTATTAGTTTACATAAAAATAATAATTTCATGACATGACCCATTGTGGACAACTTGGAGAGTTGAATTCCATGAGAGATGCACTAATCCCACCTCAAATAGGTTATAGGATAGTGACTATCATTGATTAGGTTTATCATAAATGAGGGAGGCATTATCCTAATGTATGCACACACACACCCACAAATCTAAACACTAGTACAATGAAGAATGGATAAAAAATATATATAAAAAATGAACGAATACAACTAATTCCATATAGAAGTATAAAAAATAATACAAAAATGAAAAGGTCCAAATAAAATCCCACCATAATAGAAAAAGAGTCTAGGATACTAAAAAAAGGGACTACTATCAAGATGAAACTCCTCAAATCATCTATAGTATATCTAGTGAATATAAACTCCCCTTGATCCAGGTACACCTTTGACTCCATTGAAAACCATGTCATCTGCATAAGGCATGACACACAAGGTATGATCCCATATAAGGTTTACTATAAACATACCTAGTATGACACCTCAAAATCACCAAACACAAATTACCAAGATATAGAGAGTAAGAGATATATATAATCATCTCAAAACCCCAAGGGAGATTCAATCACAATAAATGATAATAATTTCATAGATATTCCCAATGATAGACACCAATTTTAAAGGTAAGGTCACATCCTCATTTCAAGATCAGGATCCTACTAGAGGTTTATAGGTCATGTTCATTTGAGGGAACACTTATTCTATCTCACCGATACTGATGATTCTCTTTAGAGGTCACAAAACTTGGGCCATTAGATTTTTTTAGGTACTATAATTCACAAGAGAATGATATATTGATAAGGGATCAGAACCAAGGCCTATGGGGGATACATAATCTTATCTTGAAAACCCGACTGTGATTGGGATCCCAAGAACTATATATTAGAAATAGGATACCCGAACTAACCTAGGGACTAAAGATAGTTTATCAGACCTCATTCCACATAGAGGGAGACCTAAATTTATCTAGAAAAACCCAGTGGCGATCACTCATATATTACTAAGAAATATATATCATACTATATCCTCTTAGGGGTGGACCAAGGGGATGAACCCAGGATAAAAAAGAGTACCATAGTACTGGGATTGAGGGATCTAACCACCATAAGAATGGGTTGAAAACATGTATTAGAGATACACAATGTGTCTTTCTAGGTTCAATTATTCCTTTTTTAAGCCTCTATACACCACCCCATGACTATGTGTTATAGTTTCTCCAATGTATTGTAGACAATTCCATGGCCATGTAAACTCAGGGTATATACCGGGTGTCTAACTTTATGTAACACTAAGTGTGAAAAGTCTACAAAGTATGAGATATTTATTATCACATTTAAACCATGGTCATCATTAAATGGGTTTCCACATGGAATTTTTTCTTATGAACTACAATCCATGTATATCATGATTTTACAAAAATCAATATTTTACATGTATGCTCACCCATGTCACCTGCATCACTAACTCTACCATGATCTTCACCATATAACATGGAAATGAGTTGGTCAACCTGAAATGTCACAAGTGTCCAAATTTTGGACACTTATTGGTTGAATTTTTTTGGTTGAAAAAAAATTGAAACACCCACATGGTCAAGGTTGAAAATTCTCCCTTACTCACATCATCATTGTACTTTAATAGTCATCATAATTCCTTGAATGCTACTTGAATCTGAAATCTTAATCTATGATAAAACTCGATTTCTTTAATGGTTGACTAAAGAAATATTTATTTCTATATATAGATGAACCATCAGTAAAATTAATTATTGATGATTAACATTCAATTAATGAGTGTGGGAAAACATGATACACATGATACATAAATGAATATTGGCTATTTTTGGTGTTTTCCTTCATCCTTTGATGTAGAAATAAATGATAGGTGTGGCTAATCAAGGTTCTACAATTGATAAATCCAACCATAAATTAAAAACAAACCTTCAATTAATTTATAAATAATTAATTCATCTTCATTATAGAGAAAAAAATAATATAGATTATTACAACAAATAAATTTAATACCTAAATATTGGATTGATCACTATACGAGAATAATTTTGCATTTTCATCATTTTTGAGATCTAAAAACTTTATTGGTGATGTTATTATGTTCTTCATTATCTCCACCAATTTCAATGACTATACCTAGAGATTATCCAAATATTTTAATTCCTATGGTTCTCTAGTGATTTGTGACTAACCCTATAAAATTTTCATAATGTAGTATTAGTAGATTTATTTTCAAGGTAAATAATTAAAGTATAATTTAAACTAGTTAATTTATTTTGTTTAATTCCCATTGGAAAGTGTACTCTACTGAAACCCCCAATTTACATAAAAGTTTTATCATTCCATGAGTAGAACTCATATTCTGAATTTAACGATAGTCTCACATTTCTCTTTTGAGAATCAATTCAGACGTTATACCATTATTTCTAAAAAATTCACATATGATTTTATATATATAATATTTTTAATATATCTATATTGAGGATAAACATGGACCATAATTCCATATAGACTATACAACATGCACCAAAAAATTTATTTAATTATTTTGAAGTGTTACATTGAAAAAAGATAGTTCTTACACAATCACCACCTTAAGGATTTTCCTCTTGAAAAGAAATAACATACTAAAATTAATTAAGTTAATGAGGTTGAATTTGTTTCTACCATTCCTAGGTGCACTACTGAAGATTATCCTGTTGCAAATGAACACAAACCAATGGAATCACCTTCCCTTAAAGGATCCTACCATTTTGATTAAAGATGTTCCCTAGGTAGTCTAAGAGGGAAGATCCATAATAAATGTCCATCTCACCCAAGTTGATGACATGAAATGGTTCGTGCACATATATCCTCATCAAAAAATGTGGAAAACATCATGCACTCAGTCAAACTATGGTGGTAAGGCTAAATGTTACACCACCTTCCCAACCTATAACAATGTCATTAAATGTCTAATGAATCTTAGTGATAGCTAATTGCATCTACCAAATAAATACATTTCTTGTTGATGTAAGACATTCAAGAACACATGATCTCCCTCATCTAAATCCAACAACACCCTTAATTGGTCTGTATAGTACATATAAAATCTTTTCAAAAGTATAGATCAAGTCTTTCATTATCCGTACCTTTTCTCTCATCACTCAGACCAACTCAGGTACCATAATCACTCTCTACTTGGATTTTTACTACATATTAGTGACATAGAGGGCCTCCAGTACATGTAATTGAATTGTTCCTTACCAATGGTAGAGTGATAATTTTTTTTATATGAAAATTCAAACAAGGGTAGATTATAATGCTAGTTGTGGACAAAATATAACACACAAACCTAAAGCATGTAATAAAAAATGTAAATGTTCTACTCAATCTTGTTGTATGTCAGGGGTAGAAATATATTATAAAAAATAAGAAAGTCCCAATGGTTTTATTTAATACTCTCCATAATCATGATGTGATGTGTGAATCATGGTTAGAAATGATTATGTAGAGAACCCCATGAATCCAGAGTTTATCCTGCATTGACAGGGGTCCCAATCTCTCCAATCAACTCTACTTTCATATGGATAGGTAGTGGGCCAACATTGTGTGTCTATCTATGATATGGAAAATAATTTTGACCTAAAAATAATCACCAATGTATAATATCTAAATCCATGGAAATACCATTCCAATTCCACTCTAGTTCCTCAAGGGGTCGGGCCAAACCCACTAGAACATGGTGCTCAACCATTTCCTACTAGAAAACGCTGCATCAAGAGATTAACTAAGAAACACACCACATCATTCCTAAGCACAAAAATTTATTTTGAAGGTCATGAAATATATTTTCATCTATTGGATTTAACATAAAGTTAGATGTCTGAATCTCCTTCAACACTTTTTGTGGAAGCAGGATTGACATATTTTTTTATCCTCAGTAAATGATGACCTACTCCTTACCTTCATAAAATATATTAGGATCATGTAAATAATATATCTAGTCATGAAATACCTCATAATAGATATCCCAAATCTATTATTATTTAAAATGATTAATAATATAAGGGGTAAACAAATTTTTGGGGGTACGCTACACCATATTATTCTACTAGAGACAACTGTAATTAGGCCAAATACTCTAATGTATTGCATTATAGTTGAAAATGATATTTCTTACCACAGAACTATTATATCAATTTACCCTTATAGGGAGTATAAACTACCTCAAATTCATAATACTTTACGAACTCTATCCATAAAGTCTACCTCCAGTTAATATCTATATGTGAAATGATATGTTTGTTAATCTTATTTTCGAAATATATTTTGAGTCTATCTCTAATAAGATAGCGTCCTTAAGAATTTAGGGAAAACACCATAGCTAACATCTCAATGTCATGGTTTAAATTGTTATGATCACATATGATCATATTTGAGAATCCAAAAGAAATAAATTCCTTTATCTATATCAGAAGAGATCAAAACCCTACTGTGGTTACATCATAGAAAATCACATACTCAAAACCCTCCTCTGGTTGTCTCAAAATCAGGGAAGCTGTCAAACTCAGTCACAACACATATAAATCCAACTGATACTTGTCTATCCACATGAAAGGCTCCCCCTTTTGAGTCAAATTAGTTATATGTTTCATGATCCTATAGAAATCAACAATTAATCTATGATAATAGCCTACAAACCCAAGGCATGTTTACTACTTTTTCACATATTTGGGAAACTCCCAAGCTAGTAATTCCTTGGTCTTGTTGGGAACACTCAAAATACAACTTTTAAGATGAAATTTTCAAGAATTATACCTCCCAATACTAAAAATGAAACATCAAGAGCTATCCTTAAATCTAGTTCTCATGGAGTATTTCTAGAACCATTCCAAAAATGTCTTGTGTGATCCTCCTCTAATGATGAGTACATAGAGAATGACATTAATGAATACTTCCATGAACTTGTCTATGAATATCTAAAATATGTAGTTCATGAATCACATGAACACTATTGGGTTGTTCATCATTCTAAAGTACATCACCATGTATTAATAGGGACCATAGAGACAACAAAATTTCATATTTTTTATATACTCATCTAAAACACTAATCTAGTGATAACTCAACCTAAGGTCAATCTTTAAGAACAACCATACCATTTTTAGATGGTAAGAGAGGTAATTTATTATCTTATACAGATACTTTTTCTTATTTTTCACTTGGATTAGGTGAAAATAATCCACACATGACCTTAAGAAACTATTTTACTTTATAGATAATAATACTGGGAGTACCTATGGGGACACACTGGGTCTAAAAATTCTCTTCCCATGAAAATACTCCAACTTCACTACCCACTATCAAAGATTTATGGTGGACATATGATATACCATAACAAATATCATGGTATACCAGGGTGAAGATCTATATAGATGTTAATCTCTCAGTGAGGGGGTAAACCCAACATGTCCTTAGGGAAGAAATACTAATACTCTCCCCCCCTCCCCCACCGTAGGAACCTATAAGCTCAATAAATATACTTCTCCATGTAAGAAACTAGTTTAATGATGAGTATTTGATCATAACCTAATACACATGATATTATATTTATATTTGTATAATATATTAATTCTAATGGAGGAAAATATCTTCCCATCAACATGAATGAACCATATCCTTAGTCTAAAATCATTAATCTTTGCATGAACTGTGGAGAGCTTATCCATACCTAGATTTATGTCATACAGAATCATAATTACTATGAAGAAAATTTTATATGGATCCATCTCCTCCAAGATTCATGTCACACTATCGGTAGAAGTGTGTGATCAATGAATGTTCTATGGTGAGAGTCTCTAAGTGAAAATGTCAGTCTAATGATTCCACTAAATTCTACAGATATCAAATAAGGGATGTGATATGTAAATATTGTCTCATAATTACATCAAAAATAACTCTAGATATAGTATAAAAGGCACATATCATACCATGGATCATCCTCAAGGCCTCCAGGTCCTAATACTCCACTGCCAATAATTATCTGTTATCCTGACCACCACATCACTGATCCTAGAGGGGTCCACATGGATGTATCAATCATGGTAAAATTTAATAATATAATAAAACACCATCTACTCTCCCAAATACAATTCCACATCCACTTTCATATAGTCCTCCCATCCCAAAACATTACCTCTACCTATCCACCACATCGTCCATCTCCATATATGCAGTGTGGTGGGCTAGAAATTTCAGTGTGATATGACCTTTCCCATTATAATATAATAATTTCCTCTCTCTCAGCAACCATGAAACTTCCAAAGATCTTGGGGTGGGTGACCCACTATCTTGAGTCAATCTTTAAATCTGCCTCATGTTCCAACATCCCATATTTTGATGTTTCCAGCTAAAATATTCAATACCCTACAGTACCCACTTCGATAAAAAACTTTGGAAACTTATCAACTTGAAATATACCCATAACAAAGTCATGATCTATCACTCTAGAATAGGAAGGTATATATAAATATTCCAATACACCCCAAATATATTGGTGAATCCCATACATTATGGAATGTTCTTGAAATTGTTTACGAAGAACAATATTTATGGAGTACCATAAGAGGTTAGTGAACCTCAACGCGTACTCTGCGATTGACATGTTTCCCTAATGGATTTCTAGAACACCCTAGATAAAAAACTATAAATATTGATGGATAAAACTCCTCTCCAGCATTGAGACAATTTTCAAGAGAGTGTCACATCATTATGAATCTAGATCACTAAGATCCACCATCGACCATCTAGTCCTTGATGATGGCTCATCGCTAGATTAACCATCTAATCATGATGAGTACTAACATGGTGGAAAACTCACCACATTACTCAAGATAGTATATTGATGCATGGGATTTTTAATCTCCCATAACCCCTTGGATTATTTGAATCTCAAAATCTGGAAGTGTGTGCACATAATTTTTCTATACAGTTTGAACAATTAACTGCTCGAATGGTGGGGGAAAGATCAATAAATCACCTGGAAGAACTACCTCTTCTATAGGTCTATGAAATGAATCATCATATTCAAGTGGATAATAATCATGATACTATCTCAAAATCCAATATTTTTATCATCATAGAGGTTTCCTGCAATATACAATATTCCCTATAATCAAAAGTGCATATATGGGACATGATTAAAGAAGAAAATGGAAACCCAAACCCATTACTATATTATTAATGTTCTAAAGTTTTCCCTAAAACCAATTCCTTTATATACAACATTAATAAGAATGTTATCAGAGCTTTGGTGATTGGATATATCATATTTCACAACTTCATTTGGTTATCTATTCTAAGAGCCAAACATGTAACACTTTAAAACTTTCTACCCAATTAAAAATCCAATCCTCATAGCTATAATATATCAGAAATCTATTCCTATGACAACCTAGGATATAACACCACTCTATCATGACCCAAAACTGAAAGGTCCTCCTGATTAGATGTAATATGAGAGCAAAACACAAATCCCACCTCGAATAGGATAGGGTATGGATACTAGAGTCCAGTAGTCATATTACACACATGAGAGGTATTAACATAGAGTACCTATACACACACACACATGTACAAAAACACCAATACAAAGTAGAAAGGATAAAAAAGTTATACCAAATATGCAGGAACAAAACTAACCCCACATCATAGTAGGAAATTTTGCGTGAATTCATAGGGGAAAATACAACCTCACTATAATTGTGAATGATTCTAACCTTCCAAAAAAGATGAATTCTATTCATATGGAACTTATGGAACTATCTATAGACTTTATAACATAACTAAACTCCAACCACTCCTGGTCGTCCTAGAACATCGTTGAAATTTACTTAATCTTCATAATAAATGTCATGTGCACTTAGAGCCCATGTAGGGGCACATATAAATATACCTAGTAATACACCTCAACATTATCAAACACAAATAATCAAGATATATATATATATATAGTGATCTAAAAAACCCATGGGTGAGAAAATTAGAAGGAATGATGATGGACTAGAAATTATTGAATATAGAAACCAAGTGTCAATGTATGGTCACATCCTCACTACCATCATAGGATTCTACATGGGGATTTTAGGTCTTGTTCATATAGGGGAACACTTATTGAGCCTCACTGATATGGATGGTTCTCTTCTTAGATTTCAAACTCCTAAGGCCTTTCTATTCTTAGTATATAATAGAACAAAAAATATATCAATATAAATATAGGGGATCACACCGAGGGCCTATGGGGGACACATAAACATATCCATAAAAACCCATAAGGATAAGGATCACATGACTATGATGTTGGAAATGGGATACCAGACCCAACATAGTGATGAATGATAGAGGATCACACTTCATGTCACATGAAGGGATACCTGACTCTATCCTAACATAACCTGTATAGGGGATGACATATCCCATACTCAAGTTCAAATTTCACATTGAACGCTTTTAGGTATAGTTCAAGGGAACACACCCACTCTAAAACTAATACTATAACTATAATGTCATGAACAAATCATATGTAAATTTTTCATCATAACATAAGAATATTAATTACAAAACATAAAAATCTATTCCATAATAATTTAGTTTTAGGGAATATAGAAATGTAAAAACATAAACAACTTTTTCATAGGTGAATTATATATTTTCCCGTTAATATTTTCATTTGAATAACTTTTATTAGACTTATCATATATAAAAAAAATCTTTATATCCTTGGGAATAAAACATTGTAATAATTAATCTCAAATGCTTTGTAAGGGTAAAAAAGTTAGATATCTATGATCACATAAGAAAAAAATTATAATAAGTGTATGATAACATCGATTTAAATTTGAAACCCCTACCACGAATATAATCTATCATAAACATGTGTCATGTAATAAATCTTGGTAGTTCATAAGAAATGAATCATAATATAATCAATGTTTATAATCCTTGAGAGTATAAAATTTATGTAAGACTTTGATTTGTTCCATACACATTATCATAGAAACCCATATGTAAAGGAATCCCACCAAGACATTAATAACATGTGAATCATGGGATAACCACCCATGTAATTTCTTGAGGCATGGGATGACCTGATATTTACCCTATTTATGGATTGATTTATCATCTCACGTACACAGTTTTGGGATTAGGATAACCTCATACTTTCCCAAACTTTAATCATTTCCCAATGAATTAGAGGTATATATAATTCCTTGCCATCATATAATTCATATATTTGTGTAACACCTGGTTATAAAACATTAATCATATTATAAAACATTAAAATAAATGTGCTCCAAAAATATTTCTTCATAGCATAAACCCTAGAAAAGAAAAATATTTCATAAAAATCTTGTTATAATAGAAATAAAAAATCCATTTAAAGAATAACTTTTTTGAAAATAGATCTTAACCCCAGTAAATATTAAGTAACATTAATGGATGTTATCATAAATAGAAATTTATTTTGAAATATTACATGGATCATTTATTGAGGAATGTAACCATTTGGACTATGAAAATAACTTTTTTAAAACAAAATAAAATCATAAAACATTTTCAAAATAATTTTCGTTGGGAATTTGAATTGAAACATATAACATAATCATTAGAAAATTACTCTTTCAGAACTGTGGTAAATTATGTCCATAATAAACATATTAAAATAAACATTCATTTCACATTTCCAGTATAAGCCAAATGTTACATATTTGAAAAATTAAATGAATATTACTTTTAATTTTATTTGTAAAATTTAAAAAATAAATAAAATAAAATAAAAAAATTGGGGGTAGTAAAAACATTCATTATTTTTTTTTGAAAACAAGGATAAGAAAGAAAAATTATTTGGACCAAGAGAAAAAAATCATCCATTTTTCATAAAAATATTCTTTCAAAATATTGAGTATATAAATAGAGATGAATTAAAGGGACATATATATTTTAATTAAATAAAATTAGGATAAGAAATATTATGAATTTATTGATATAATGATCATAATAATTCATTATTGTATGTATTAATATAAACAATACAAATAAACAATGAGATTATATCATAAAAACCTCACCACATTTGTAACATTGAATTGCAACCCAAAAAATAATAACATTAAATGAATCCTAAAATATAATGATGGTGTTATGTGTAAAATATGTGTGAATACACTTCATAAAATAGGGTTGGTTCATAACATAACATATATCCCAAAAAATAAAAATTAAAAAAAATCACATAGCATAAGCCTTGACTTCCTTCGTACACATTCAAACATCTTTCAAAATAAATATTGTTTTATTATAAACTTAATTTAGAAATATAAATATTTAAAACATATAATATATAATATAGTTATGATATTTTATTATCCATTTATCTACTATTTTTTGTTAAAATCAAGTTTAGGGTAATGACTACTTTGTATTTCAAGCATGTTTTGATTTAGTATGTTTGATCGTTTTTAATTTAATAAGAGTTAAATAATATCCATGATTTTAACCATTATATTAATATAATATATATTCAGTATATATATCTCAATATTAATCTATAAAATTTATAGTCATAAAATTAAATACATTGTTCTTGGAGATGGTAGGTCATACGTATGAATGTACATTGTTTCCATTTTCATGAAAGATGGAAACAAAAGAAAATATAAAAATATATACTTTAAATATTGAATATATTTTCATATATATCATATATATTACATAAATTCTTCCTCATTAAATTCCATGTAATGTATATGTGAAAAAAAATCACATTTCCCCGCAAAGTGGAAGTCTGTCGTACATGAAAGCCACGTTATCATATTCCCATGAAGAAAAAAGTAAGAAGGTATATATGAAAATATAATTCCATAAATATGATAATATAATAAATATCATATATAAATATTAATTCCATCATTATATCTAGAAAATAGAGGTGGTGAGGTAGAAGGAATAACGTCGGTTCGTGAGGCGGTTGTCTACCATACACACGATCGACGATTTTGTTTCCCATTTGATGGAAGCGGAAGTTGATTTGGTAGTAAAATTAAAATAATAATATAAAATTACATGGGATATAAAACAGTTATTATATTATCATATTTTAAAAATATTTTAATTTTTTTTAATAAGAAATAAAACCAGAACACAGGTTTAAGAAGTTTACCTCTTCTTTAGAGATCCTATTTATATTTATAACTAAAGCCATCATAGGAGGGATTAATTATAAAAATAAGGCCACTATAATTTGGTATTGTAAGTGAGGATAATATTTTTTTTAGTATTGTATAATATAAATGGATTTGGAATAATGAAGAGGAAAGGATTGTGGGTGGCCTTTTATAACGGGGGGAGTGGAAGCACATTGAACATTTGAAAAAATACAATGTACACACATTTTTCACATGAAACATGGCTCAAAAATTGGTATTTAATGATATTTATTGGTGATAATGTTAATATATTTCCATAAAATTTGTTTTGGAAAATTTCTTGGTCATTTGACCCCTATATTTTTAGTCTAACCGCCCAGTAAACACTTTTTAACCTTAACTACGGTATTCAATTTGTATTATTTTTACTGTTTATTTTTACCAAATAATTTTTTAAAATTATAGAACAATATTAATTATTATTATTCCATACATGGAATACATTTTTCTGGTATCCATTCACATTTTTTGGAAAATTTTATTTCAATATTAAACCTTCAAATGCAACAAAAAGGCAGTTTTCATATGAGAGACTTTTGAAATGTTTAAAAAGTTCTCATATTAAGATTCAATATAAAATTTATTATAACAAATTTTTTTGATTAATTATAATATTATTTATCTAATTATACTTTAAAATCAATTTTAAATAAATTTTAACTATATGAATTCTTTAAAAAAGTATAGTTTTCAATAAAAACAAGTATTTTTCACTATTCATAAAAAAATTAACCTTTTTAGAGAAATATAAAATCCCACCCTAAGGTAATTTTGGAATTTTTATTCCCGAAAAATGAAGATTATTTTTTCAAATAAATTACCTAAAACTATAAAAAAATATTTTATTGGTTTTTTCATAAATAGCCATTAAAATCATTTTTTCAATAAAAGATGAATCTTCAATTAACAAAAAGACATTACCAAAAATTTAGTAATTTTCTATTAATATGTTCTATTTATATAAAATCATTATAATTAATTTTTTTAAAAAATTATTCATATTCATAGAAAAAATATTAATGTTAATGTTATGATGGTCGTGTTTTGATAATAATATTACAA
Source organism: Viscum album (assembly GCA_963277665.1). NCBI lineage: Eukaryota > Viridiplantae > Streptophyta > Magnoliopsida > Santalales > Viscaceae > Viscum > Viscum album. The sequence continues at coordinate 1,224,537,636 of OY728148.1, forward strand.
GTATATCACGGTTCATTTAAACTCAGTAATGCATATAACACAATCTATCGATGAAATTAAATTTAATCTATAATATATTTAAAATAAACTCTAGGTGTTAATTTATAACCCCTATAAAAGTAATTTAACCCTTAAAATCCAACACCCCAATACAAAAAAATGAAGATACATTTGTCTCATCACATCCACAGGTTCCCACATAACTTACTCAAGTTGGTTGTTTCTCCCCAAAACATTTACCCGACGAGTGGTATTGTTTTGTAACACATTATATCTATGATACCAAATATCCACTAGTTTATCCTCATAATAAATATAATTATACAATGTTAGGATTTATAACTTCAATATACATGATGGATTAAGTATGTATTTCCTCAGGAGAGATATATGTATCACATTCAAAACCTAAGAGATTTCATGTGGAAGCACCCAATGAAAATCTACTATGATGATAAAACTAGGAATTTATAAGATAATGATATACCTAGGGACTAATTTTCCTTTTTTATAATAATATTTACTTCTTCTATGGGTGAATTCATATAAACACTTTCTCACAAACTTCAAATTTTAGAACACATCAACAATTTTCAGTAGAAAGTTTCAGAAAATGTTATCATGTTATTAGGTATTCCTAAATAGCACTAAATTTATCTTCCATTTTTTCATATACCTCAAGTACCAATGGATTTATTTTGAATAATTCATTCCAATACATTGGAATTCTATAACTCCTTTAATAAAATGTTTAAAATGGATCCATTTGAATTCTCATGTGAAATATTCTTCTTTAATAATACTCAACAAGAAGAAATTTTTGATCACAACCACCATTGAAATCCATAAAATAAGATCTCGACATATTCTATATGGTTTGAATTGTTCTCTCAGAGTGTAAGTCTCCCTAAGGATGAAATAAAATTCAAAACATAAACTATATATCAAGTCCTTGAGGAAGACTTCGCTAAAACTTCTAGGCAATCCTCAGATCCCAATCAGATATAATGGTGTCTAGTAATCTATGAAACCTTACCAAATAATTAATATATATTAAAGAAATTTTATGAAGAGAAAATTTTTCAATGATAGCCATGAATTGTATTGAATTTATAATGTGATCGACTATGAATCATATATAATTATTCCCTTTAGAAATTTTTATGAGTCCAATGACAAATTCCATGGGTTTGTATTCCAATTTAAATTATTGTATGAATACTAGTTGTATAATCCATATAGAAAATTTTCTCTCATCCTAAAATTGTTGACATTCCAAGTACCATGATACATAATCATTAATATATCTCATCATGTTGGTCCACCATAAATATAATTTCACGTTGGCCTGTGATAGAGGTTATACCAATGTTATCCTTCGATTGTGGGTTCATGCCTCATGACCATGTCGAATGCAATGGGCTGTCAATTGAACTATAACTTATCCTTTTTAGATAACTATATTTCAATAATTACATAAGAATTTACAAATTGGAATAAACCATAATTACCTCCACATTAAAGATAAGATAAAAAATAATGGTCACCACTATCTTTAATCATATGTCCATAAAAAAATTCATCCTCAAATAACATTTTCACTAAAACATATGAAAAATAATAGGGTAATATTCCCAAAATTTCCCTCAAAATATATTTAATATTGATAAAATCACATTAAATTACAACTATGTGTCTATGAAATTTAAATTATGATCAACCTTAAACTCATAAATCCATGATGGTATCGATATAAATTAATTTAATCATACATGAAGAAAAACATTATTCAAAACAATAATTCACCATTAATAGATTAAATATGTTCTTATAATTGACATACACATTTTGATTTGAAGATTTAATTCATACTTCCATATATTGAATGTAAAATTAGATTTCATTATTCTATAATCTATGTTGATTGAGAAATTAAATTCTCAGAATCATATCAAATTTCACTAAATGAAAAAAAACAATACTTTGACAAGGACCATTCATACAAAATAAAACATGAAATTCCTAACTCTCTAGTTGAGGATAAGTGTTCCATAATTTCCATGGTTCACTATTATTATTGTGATTTCATATTCCATCCCTCTGTCCAATGTATTCAATGATTTTTGTGTCTTATTATCCCAATTATCCCTTACATTAGAGAATTAGTTCACATAATTCTGAAATTTATTTCACATAAAGATATAGATTGAGGATCATGCATTATGTTTGGATTTCCATTTATTCTCCCCAGTAGATAAATTCATCATATAATTTCAGCATTCATTCACTAGATGAACATCCCTTACAATCAAAAAACACTTATTAGTCCACTACATACAATTTTTTATATGGTTTAATCAACCCATTGAGCATGAAGGAACAATCATCTTATTATCTCTACAGTTTGGGGTGTTTCCTTTAATTTTATATTTCTATTCATATATACAACATGGGATTTATGGGTAACTCCAATATCTATATTCACCTTTATATAACATCAAAATATTTTTTCATAAATACTAGTTTCCCATATGGATAACTACCTTCACGTATATGGATTTTTTCCACTGAACAATCGATCAAACTTACCCCCAGGATAAATGATAATACTAGAGGTTTAGCTTCCATGTATTTTAAATGTTTTTCATAGGAACAAATATATTCATCATCCTTTTCATTTATCTCAATGAATTAATTTTATATTTTCATACAAATAATATGAGGGCATTACAAATTAAAAAAATCCCTTAAACTCATCACAATATGTGGATTAAATTTCATCTTGCTTCCTCATATTCTTAATAATAGTTCTCCACTGATTTTATTCACCTTCTAAATGACTTATGGAAAAAATAACATTTTCATGATCCAAAAACTGTAGAATGAAAAATATCAGTTCAATAGAACTTATCCATTTTTTAGAAGCTGATAGATTAGTGGAACAACTAAAATAAGTTGGCTGTTTCCTCATGAAGGAATAAAAAAAATTTTGTTCCCTAAATTACTTGATTGGTCTATGGTTTGAGTTTCAGATGCTACATTCTGGGGTTCTCAGCTTTGTATGGTGTTGTATGTGGGTGTTTTGGTAGGATCTGATCTTCGTGTGCGGTTGTGAAGGTGGCGATGGGATATCTGGTTTTCTTGTAGTGAGGACTTCTTCCATTGACATTTTAGAGGATGTCATTTTAGTGAAGGTTTGATTTTTTTGATCTTTTTTCAGTGATTATGGATGCACTGCTTCTCGTGATTAAATATTGGGGGTTATAAATTTTTTTGGATTTGTATTTGCTACTCATGATGGATTCTGCTGTTATTATGGGGTTTGATTTAGGTTGTGTTTGAAGGCAGTGGTTCTGTGGTGGTTGTTTGATGCTTGGAGTTGAGTTTATGTGTAAGGATGTGTTTTGTTTTCATTGATTTTTTTTGATATGATGGATTTTAGTGAATGTGTGATGGTGAAGCAGTGAAGAAGTTTGGATGATTGTGGTGTTGTTACCATTGATTCGAAGAAATGGAGTTTATTTAAGAGTGAGGAGAACTAAGAAATAATTGCACATTTCTCTAGGTTTTCCATAGTAGAAGGGTACATGGATTTTATCTGGAATTGGTTTTTAGATGGCTTCTACTAGACATTATAGAAGGAAATTCTCTAGATAAGGATTAGAGCAGGTGCTTTCATAGTTCATGACTATTCATATTTGGAATTTTCAGAGGGTATGGATCAACCATTAGTACCAGGCCCATGAACTTCTGCACGGGACACCTAGCTGAAAAGTCATGCATTTTTGGAGGTTTTAGATACTGATGTTGATATTGGGGAGGGGTATTTCTATATAGTCTGGTTCTGGGCTTGGAACTTTGATTATGTTGATGTTTTTATGTCCATGAAGTCATGTGAGTTTTCCCCTATTTTTCCTTAAAAGGGGGGTTTATCTAAAAATTAATAAAAATTTAGGCCTTCAGGACATTAAGTCTGTAATAAGGCCAATCATTCACCCCAGGTACATCTATTCTAGAACCATACCCAGTTTTAGTATCTAGACATAGAATTAATTTCATGGAAACCACACTCTATCCCCATCAAGAATATTTCAAGATATTTTCCTATAAATAGAATTATCCACAGACTTATCCTTAGACATATCCCTAGGGATATCACTAAATATTTCCCAGTATTGTTTCTTAAAGTTTACTAAACCTTTCTCTGATACCCACTATAAATACATGAACTTATCATATAAAAATATTACATCTTAATATATGAATATTCAATATAGAACATAATGATGCATGATCAAATCATTTTTTTCTAGTGCCTTTCAAAAAAAGGAATCATAAACAATTATTTTAACGGTTTAGTACATCTTTTTCGCACTAATTTATTCATACCAATCCGTATTTTTGACTTATCATATATAAAACATTTCATTACAACCTAGGATGGAAAATTAGATAAAGGGTGATCTTAGATTCACTATTAGCGTAAAAAAGGGAGATATCAATTATCACAATTGAATAATATGATCATTGGGAAATTAAAACATGATCTTAACATTTGAAAACCATACATACATATCATATATCATATATTTGAGTCATGTAATAAATCTTGGAAGTAAATAAGAAAAGAATCTTAATATAATCAAAGAACATAAGCCATGAGAACATACCATTGGCATAATAAAAAGTGTTGTGGAATAAAAATAAACATTGAAAACATTATGTTAAGGCTACACACAAAGTAATTCATTCCATGTTATACTTGGGATATCCTCCCATGTACCTGGTATAGGATTGGGATAACGTCTCATGTTCACTTTTTCAGGTTTCAGATAAACTTCCATGTATCCTATTCAGTCTTAGGAAAGCCTTCCATGTACCATTTGAGTTCATATAACATTAATCATTCTATAATTAATTAGATGGAGGTATTGGAACCACCTATAAAATTATCTAAAAAATTTTGTTCTACATGATAATAAAACTTTCATCATATCATAACCCATGAAATTAAATGTGTTTCATAAATATTTCAACATATCATAACTAGTGGAAAATAAATAGGATTCATAAAAATCTATTCATCATATAAATAAATCATCCAGATAAATAATAAGGATAGTAAAATTGTATCATATCCCCTATAAAGGATAAGTAACATATACACATGTAATCATAGATGGAAAATGATTTTGAAAGACCACATGGAACATTTTGTGATGAAAATAAAATTTTTCACTATGAAAATAATTTTTTTAAATGAAAAATTCATATTTTTTTAATAAATCATATTCATTGAAAGTAAAATTTGAAAATAATAATTGAATCTTAAAAAAAATTATCATTTCAGGATGGAAGTAAATTATTTTAATTTCATACAAGTTAAAATAATATTTCCTTTCACATTTTCAGTAAAACCCAAATGGGCCTTTTTTAGAAAAATATATAAATAATCCTTTTAATAAATTTATTTTAAAGTAAATCAAGGGTAAAAATTCCTTGTGAAATCATTGAATATTATTACATACTTTCTTTAAAATATTTTTTTAGAAAATTTACAAAAGGAAGAAAAAGTATTTTTGAAAAAAGAGATAAATAAAGTCAATTTTTCATGAATACATTCTTTTGAAATATTGAGTACATAAAGAGAATATAATGAAATAAACATATTTGGTTTATTGGAACAACTAAATGAGAATAAAATTAATTATTTTCTTGATAGATAGATCATAAGTTTTCTTCACTATAATAATGAACATAAATAATCATGATATAAAATGAGATGGTTTCAAAAATCCATTACCACTTTATTAACATTAAATCATAATACCTGTGAAATGATAACATTAAATGAAACATAAAATTTCTTTAGAATATATATATTCTTGATATTACATGTCAAAGGGTTTGTATATATACCTCACAAAAGAATATAGGTACATAACACAATCTATGTCGCAAAGAAGAAAAATTCAGAAAAAAATCCCTTATATTAATTCTCAAATTCATTCATTATAGTGGTCAAATAATTTTAGACATATTATGACATTAATTAAGTCATAATTATCTATTAAATAAAAGATAAGTATAAAAATTAAATGTTTCACTAGAAGACTATGTTCATAATAATAAAAAATCAAACCATAATAAAACAACTTTTTATTATTATCTATAATGAGTTTCTAACCACCATTGATCTCCTACACCTTATTAAGAAAACAAAGTTAATACATAAAAAAAGGGTTGATCTAAAAATCCCAGTATGGGGATTAACATGGAAGATAATAGTAGTCCATGATTCAGATGGCATAACATGATAACATAAAAGACATGACTCATGGATAAGCATATAGTTTCATAAAATATAGAACATGGAATCACATGTTCATGGAAATATTGGAATTTAGTATCCACATATGTCATGACATTAACATGAGTCAAGGTTAACTATCTAAATTATATCACATGATTGACAGAGTCCAGTTTCTTATTAGGTTTACTCCCTAATCCAATATATAATGTCTCAAGAGACAAAAAATTACCAAATTCATTGGAGTGATATTTGGGTGATCCCATAAAAAACATATACATGAATATGTGTTTCACATAATGAAATCATACATAAGGAATAATAAAAAGGGTTAAGCATGGGAAGAAATGGATTTTTTAATCATGTCATAAGGAACAAAAAGGATGTACCAAAATGGTATCCCTAAAGTAACAGATTTAAATTATTCTTGGATAATCATCAGGGAAATATAATAATAGATCACAAATAATGAAATCCAATTAAAGTGTAAAAATGAAAAATAATTTAAAAGTAACTCTATAAATGTAGCACTTAAGCATATATTTAGGGAAAAATCAAGGGAATTTAAAGAGGATAAAGGCATAATTATTTACATAAATCTGGAAATAAAATAAAATTGTTTTTTGATGATAGAATGAGTGATTTAAAAAATGTTTTTAGCTTAAAATATTTTATGGAGGGTACATGAGAATATGAATAAAATAGAGATGTTACCTTTAATAACGTTTTCTTGTAGAGGGGAAATAATAAGGGAACAATTTTAAAAAATAAATTTCCCATGAAATAAAGATGATTTTTATATATATATATATATATATATGGGACATATATAATTAATATTAGATATGTGTATATTAATAATTAGGAGATAAATTGAGGAAAATATATGTAAGGTGATATGAAAAGGAAATATGGAGGTTTGTAGAGATCACATACTTAATGTCTGAATGCATTATTCCCTTCAACATACCATCATAGATTATAAAATTAGATTAATTAATTACTTAATATAGAACCTATTGAAATTATATATGATTTATTATAATTTTATTATATTCATTTATTGTCATTTCAATGAGTTATAAAGTTCAATTTCGTTGTTCCGAGAGAATCTCCTTCATGGTTTCATTGTCAGTTCACTTGTATATAATTATAGAAGATCATGAAAAATAGAAATGATACTCTATAAGTGAAATTAAATGATATTCATGAAATTTTATAAGTTTAAGTGGTCCCATATAACATTTTTTTCAAACCTGTGGATGCTTCATTGAATAAAATGTTAATAATAAACAGTTGGTTTATTTTTGATGTTTTTCAAACCATCTCAATTTTTTTTGTTTTTTAATGTTATGGATATATTATTTTTTAAAAAATTGAAAGTAGTTATAATATATATAATTTTGTCATTTTAAACAATTAAAAATTTATTTTAACTTATCATAAATACATTATTGTAAAATAAAAACTCATCATCCCCAAAGGTGATTAACAAAATGAAAATGGACAATCGTTTCATTTTTATTCACCCAAGAGGAGGTGAGAAAAGTGGTGGATAAAAGATATTCCATTTGAAATATCAAATAACAGTATATATATGATAATATAATTAATATTATGTCATTTATAAATAAGGGATGATGAATGTATTATAAGAAAAGTAATTAAAATAGGTAGTTTGAGAATATTGTGTCTTGAATATCACCACCTTTAAGTACACCTTAATGAACATTGAATTTGTCTTTTAGTGAGACCATAAACACTTGGACATGGGGAGAGTGGGGAGGTGAAGGTTTAATAAATATTTGTAAAAATTATCGTATAGAAAATGGTGCATGTGATTTCAGAATAATGGCTGCATACAACATCCATGACTCAAATATTTATATATTTGGCTTATAATATTAAATATTGTAAATTACCATATTTAACTATTCACCAAATGTTTAACTATTTTAAAACAATACCAGAAATTAACCCTAACCATTTTAGGATGTTTATATTTCAAAAAATAGTACAAATTGTTTTTTATAAATATGATAAATTAAATTAAAAATAAAATCTTCAATAATTAGAAAATATTGATTTTAATATTATAATCGATTTTATAACCCATTGAAAAATTAATTATGGTCTCATAAAAATATATTATAATTATAATAAAACAAAATATTAATTTATGAATACATATTATGAAAATATAATTTATTTTAAATCATTATATCCATTATAAAAATGAAAATAAAATAATTACATTTTATAAAAATTCAAACACATAATTTATCTTTTATGAAACATTCATTTACTTGTTCCATAATATAAATATACAATATTTTCATTTTATAAGATAAATAAATATTTTTTTAGAGTTCCATAGGTGAGGTTACTATTCTAATGGTTATATTACTATTCATAATGGTTAGATTACTATTCCAACATTCATGTTACTATTCCAATAGTTAGATTACTATTCCAACCATAAGATTTGTAATTGTCATTTGGGTTCCATAATTCTTATAAAAAAACTCTTATTGAATTCATTATTAATTTACTTATATATTTTCTCTATATAATATATAAATTTTTTTGAAAATTAATTATTCATTGTCATCCTTTTGTTTTTTATAAAGCTTTGTTCATGAGTGAGGGCATTATGACAGATCTATAAGATCCAAATTATTCAATTATTATTCATTTATTTTCTATTTATTTTTCCTCTATAATATTTCACATTTCAATGGTTTATTTTATGACTAATGTATCATTATTCATTTATGAGAAAAATGTTTTTGTGGTTTCTCTACGTGATTTATGAAATAATTATAAGATGATAACTTTTAAAGATAAAATATAGTCAATTACATTATTTACACCTTATTATATTTCTCCCATGAATTTTTTTACATATTGAAGTGAAAAAAACATGAGGGTAATTCTCCTTCATCACTTCCATTGATTCCCATGTAACTTCTTCGTATTTATGGTTCTTTCGTAGTACTTTAAACAAGTGAGTAGTCTTGTGTCATAGAACATTATCTCTGCCGTCCAAGATCCTCTATAACTAGTCCTAATAAGAGAGGTCATTTTCAAACTATAATACCTATGAATATAGTACATGTGATGGATCTGGTGTTTTCTTTATCAAGATATATATGTAGAATACATTATGTACTTGATACATGGTTTGTGGAAGTGCTAGTAGATATTCCACATCTACAAAACGATCCAGAATCTCAAAGTATATGATGTTCCTATTATATAACTTTCCCTTCATCCCAACCCTCATGACTCTATTCTATAGAGATACACAGAGGAATACCTTATCTACAACCTCAAATTCCATGTATCAATGTTGATTGCCTTCATAGCTCTTTTGTCAATATTGGTAATCCCTGATATGCAACTATATGATATTCAACTTTAATAAAATTTCCTTGACCATTTCAGGTCCTCGAATCTAATGTTCACAATCATCATCCATGCATGCAAGTTTTCTACATCTCTTACCATAACGAGATTTATATGGATCCATTTGGATACATGAGTGGAAAATATTATTGTAAGTAAATTAAATCATAGGAAGGTATTAGTATCATCCTCCTTCGAATTCAATCTATAATGTTATTGAAATGTATTCTATTGTATAAATAGTCTAATAATATTGTCTATCATTATAGGGTGATAATCCATACTTAAGTTCATTATAGTTTTTATGGATTGTTGAAGACTTTTGCTGAACTTGGTGGTAAATCTCAAATCTCGATCAGATATAATAGTGATCCATATATCCTCACTCCTCTGATGTATATCTGTGAATGTTTATCAAGTGATAAGTCTTCTAAAATTGAAATAATGAAATAAATATTTGTAATATGATCCATAACAACCCATATAGATTTATTTATTTTAGATGTCTTCCAATACCCAGTGAAAAAGGGCATGGTGAGATTTTACAATTTCTATGATGGTATAGGTAATGGTTGTTTCATCCCCTTAGAATATTTCCTTTTATCATTCACTTTTTGAAATATTAGGAACATAAATGTATATTCATCAATCACCTTCTTCATATTTTCCAAAAATAGTGTTTTGAAGATATTGACACATCTTTTTCCTCCCTGGGATGATGGAGAAGGTCGAGCTACGTACATTATTCAAAATCTCCCTCTTTATCTGAGGATTTTATGGTACACATATTCGCGACCCAAATAATATGACTTATTTTAAATCATTTTTGAAATTTTTGGATTTCCCTTTTTAAATAGACCCCTCCTTATGAATGTTCACATCATCTCTTTGAGAATCCATTATTATCTCTAAATGCGATGGTTGAGAAATAATTTTAAAACAGAATAATGATTTTCTGTCCATTAAGATCCCCATGTCAATAATTTTAATGTCTAATAATATTTTATCATTTTCTATTCTTATTAATGATAATGTAGTGGGATCATTTCTACATAGGGAATATTCCACTTTTATTCATTTTCCATGATGTTAGTGGAATGAGTTGTTATAATTTCTAATGATATATAACCATCTTTTCTAGAGCAATTTTTTCTTCTTATATGTGAATATATATTTGAAAGTCTTATGATTAGTATATATCCCACACTTCTCCCCATAGAGATAATACCACTATATTTTCAAAACATAATTGAAAACCACCATCTCTAACTCATGGGTGGGATAATTTTTCTCATGAATCGCATACCACAAAGAGTTCCCCAATATGGATTAAGTAAATAATGGTGCAATTATAAGCTTCCTTTTGAATTATTTGAAGCAGTCTTTACATTCTCTATTCTAGAAAAATTTTACTCCCTTTCAAGTTTTCTTGGATAGTAGGTTTCAAAATGTCTATATGTTCCTCACAAAGCATTATTAATAATAATATAAACTATGGAAAATATATATCTTTGTTATTGATGTTGTTTTGGGGCACCCTTTAATTGAATTTTTCTTAGAAGGGTCCACATATATTCCTTTTATAGTGGTTACATTCCCAATAAAGATACATACACCATCTAGAACTCATATTTACTATAATTTTCAAATATTTTATCCCATTACAATGTCATTATCTTATTATTCAAAATCTCTTTGAGATCCTCCGTTCTCTTAGATTATATTATAATATCATTCATAAAGACATCAATTTTTTGATGTAATAACTATAGACTTTATTAATTAAGTCCATGAAAATTTCTCGAGCATTAGTGATTCTAAAGTGAATCACTATAAACTCAAAGTGTCTGTAGATCATTTGAAATAGATTCTGGGGAATATCTTCCTTATTCACTTTTAATTAGTGATATCCTGACCAATATTCCACCTTAGTGAAATACATGACCCCACATAGTTGATAGAATAAGAAATATATACATGGTAGTTGATAATTTTCCTTTATTATGATTTTTTTTAGTTCTTGATAATCAATTCATAGGTTCATCGATTAATTTTATTTATGATGAAGATGATAGGTTCACCCCACTCTAAGGAACCTATTAATATAAAACCCTTGTCCCAATTCTCTTGTAACTACTTATTAACTTATTCCAACTCAATGGTGGAAAACCTATATGGATTATTTGATATGGGAAGAGATCCATGTATAAATTAAATTAATAACTCAAACTCTCAGTCTTGAGGGAGATCAGGCAATTTGTCAGGGAACACATTAGTGTAGTGCCTCACAATGGGCATCTATTCAAGCATGATACTCTACCTTTTTATCAATATTTTGAGATATATATTATTACTCATAAGGTAATTTTATCCATTCTTGGTAAGGATATTCTAATTTATATTCATTATCCTCCTTACATTGGTACATAATTTGAGGATTCCTTATAATGTGATGAGTGATCTTCCTCTTCTAATTTTTGATGTCAAATTTATATAAATGTAGCCAATCCATGCCCAATATAGCATGAAATTCTATCCAGGGAAGTAATATAATATTTTATGAGAGGATTAGTCCACAAAAATTGGTCATGGAGGATATATATACTTTATAGGAAATAATTTTCCCATTTTTTGTTCTCATGGAAAACTTAACCTCCATATTTTGAGGCATTGTTTAAATAGTTCTACTAAACATTAAAGATATGAAATATTGTGTATAAATAGAATAAAAAAATTATATTTTCTATTCTTTAATGAATAACTATAAATCCTATAGTTATGTAATTTTCAAGATCCACATTATTAATACTTATAATATATTCCCATTATTTCTTAGTTGGAGGTTGTTTTCCTTGATTATCTATGAAAACCCTTGGCATAATGAATTGGCTCACATGTTTTTCATGTTCCTTGTAGATGAAACATTGTACTATATGATGAGTGTTGATATGGAACTTCTTGTCTTCTTCTGCATTATTGGGATTCATCATATCACATTGGAAATTATTAACATGGTATCCCACTTTTCCACATCTGATGTATCTCTCAGTTACAAACATATGATTCCGCTTGAATCCACTAAATATTAAATACACTATACATTTAGTTATATTAAAAAAAATCTATTGGCGTGTCATGAAATCCATGTAATTTTTTCATCATACACTCCACGAGAGTCGTCTTCCTTTTCCTTCAGTCTGAAGAGATACCTGTCAATCTTAAGATGGAGAGTTCAGGGAAAGTATTTATTAAAAAATGTTTCATTGAATCCTTACCATTCCATGGAATCAATTTACACATGATAATTCATGTTATTTTTTGTTTTCCACTACTGATTAGCTTGTTGATAAAAATGATAGACCCCCATCATGACTATCACTTCTTCTGATCATCAGAGGATATAGAATATCTTCTCAATAGATTTAATCCACTATTTTGTGACGAAGGGATTAGAAGATCCCCCAATGGTAGGAGGACTTTTTCGCATACTGATTTCACTGAACCATGATCCTTCATAGGATAAGAAGAGCATTCCACATGATTCAAGTTACTATTCATAAATTGAGTACATTGAGCCAGTATTATCAGGAAGTTCTAAGATCCAATACCCATTAGGTTTGGCATCTCATTAGGTAAATCACCACATTTACTATCACATTGGTAGCTAGAATAGGTTACCCAATTTAAAGACAACAAATAAAAAAATAAAAAATAAAATTTGGGTTAGTGTTGAAAACATTTCTAATGAGCATATAAAAAAATGAACATAAAATGATAAAGTGATAAATTAAAAGTACATCCAAACATATGATTCCCCATGTTTCAAACTAGGTTTTCTATATTGATTGAATTATACAAAGGTTTCTAAATAACATTCTGTAGTACTAATCCCCTAAAATAGATTGACCATCCTCTGATTCCTACTATAGAGAACCAAAACATTTAAAAATATTATTACACGATTTTAAGAATAATTATCCATCAAATATAAATAAAGGATCAAAAATCATTTTTACATTGGACGTATAGATACATAATTAGAAAAAATTAAAATAGAAAAAAACATTTGTAATAATATCCTTAATTATCTCTTAAATATCTTCAACATCCAATAGCTACATAAGATATCATGTGGAATACATAGATAAAAGGGATGAGATAAAAAACTTGATAAGGGAATAAAAATGGAAGAAAAGCATAACACATGACTAAAAAGGAATAATGTTATAACATAAAATATATCATTCATGAATAAATATATCAGTGAATGAAATTTAAAACCTAGAATTATAATATCACATGTATAGAGGAATTTGTATGTAATATATATCATACCATAAACATGTTCTAAGGCTAACATCCCAAAATGTTATCACATGGTTGACATAGTCCCATAATGGATTATATTTACTCCCTAATCCCATACATAGCATATCATGAGACAAAATATTACCCAATTCATTGGAGTGCTATTTGGGAACACATATCCTAACATGTACATTAATATGCATGACACATAAAGAAATCACACCTAAAGAATTATCATAACTGTTTCCCAAGGGAAGAAATGGGTTTCATAATCATGTCATAAGGAAAGCCAAAGGGCATATCATAATTTTACCCCTGAAATAAAGGATTTAAATTATTATTTGAAATTAATTAAGGAAATATAAGAATTTATCATGAATAATGAAATCCAACTAAACTGAAAACATTAAAAATAGTGCAAATGTATCTTTAAAAATGTTCCACTGTAGCCTAGTTTTATGGATAAGAATAAAGAGTTTTTATAGAGGATAAAAGGAATAATTATTTCCATAAAACTAGAAATGAAATAAATTTTTTTTTCATGATAAAATGAGCGAGTTTATAAAACATTTGGAGGCTGAAATTAGTTTCTCGAGTGTACATAAAAATGGGTACGAAACAGAGAAGTTCCATTTAATCAGGTTTGGTTATCAAGAGGAATTGAGAAGGGAATCCTTTTAAAACATGTATTTCACATAAAATAAATATTAATGGAGATAGTTATGTAAATATATATTTGAAACATAATAATGAATATGGGAGAATTATAAAATAATAATAAAGAAATAAATTGTGGAATATAGTGGTAAAGAATTACCTAATAGAAAAATAGAGGTTGAGAGAGATCTCTTACCTTGTATATGAATGTCTTTTGTTCATTCTATAAACATCACGTATAATCAAATTAGATTAATTAATTACTTAAATAATACCCCCTTTGATATATTCTTGATGTATTATAATTTTATTCAGTTCATTTATAACTATTTTGATGAGTTTTAAAATTTAATTATGTTTTCCTCGGAGAAATCATTTCATGGTTTCATGGTCGGTTCACTTGTGTATAATTATATAATTTCATTTCAGTTTGAAAAAAAACTCCAGAAGTGAAATGAAATTGAATTCATTCACTTATATAAGTATAAATGGTCCTTTATATCATTTTTATGATATGTAGAATCCTAATTTAAAAACAATTATGGAAAAATGGTTATTTTATTTTGGAGGTTTTTCTGACAATCTCAAACTATTTATTTTATTTTATTTCATGACTATATTCTATTTCTAAAAAGTTATTATGTACCTAATATAAATAATTAGTTTGTTTTAAACATATATAAATTAATTTAACCCTTCCATGAATGCATTAATATAAAATAAAAACTCATTATCCAAAAAGGTGGTTAATCGATAAGATATGAAAAATGGTTTTGTTTTTAATTGAATAAAAGGATAGGAGAAAAGGGTTGGATAGATGATATTCTAATATAAATATAGCATTCCAGTATATAAATGATTCATTAATTACTACGCTATGATGGATGAATTAGTCAAGGGGAAGGAATAAGAATAAATGGAATTAAAAGAGGTTGTTTGAGACCGTTACCTCTTGAATATCCCCTCCTTGAAAGACCACTTAAGAAACTTGTAATTGGCCTTTTAGTGAGACTAGAAACACTTGAATATGTGGAGAGTATGAATGATTGTTTGGAAGAAATTTAGAAATATTCAAGGATTAAAAGGAATGTGGAGAATGGGTAGTGAGTGATGGTATTTATTAGTTATTGATAGGAGTGTTTTTATTATTATATTTATGTATGTTTCTTATAATGTCAAATACCATAAATTACAATATTTCACTATTCACACAAAATTCAACTATTTTAGAAAAATACCAAATATTCAACCTCACCATTTTTTAACTTATAGATTTCAAAAATGTAATCCATTTTTTCAATATAATTTTTTATATATAAGGAATTTAATCTTTAAACAAAATATCCATTTATTAAAAAAATACTGATTTTAATATTATGATCAATTTTATGGATCTTTAAAAAATTAAATATAGTCTCATAAGGTTATATAATAGTTATACAAAATAATCATATTTTTGTATGAATCCATTTTGTTAATATAAATTTTATTTTAAATAATTATATTCATTAATATTGAAAATAAAAAAATTATATTTTACCAAAATACCAACAATTATTTTATCATTTTCATAACATTTATTTACTAGTTCTATAATATAAAATTATCATATTTTAATTTTATAAGATAAATAAATATTATTTTAAATCTCCAATGGTGAGGTTACTATTCTAATAGTCAGATCACTATTCTTAATTGTCAAATTTACTATTCCAATAGTCATCTTATTATTGCAATGGTTAGATTACTATTCCAAAAAATAATATTTATAATTATCATATGGGTTCCCTTATTCCAAAAAATGATAATTATTCCATTAATTATTCATTCACTTATATTCCCTCAGAATTTTGTAAATAAATTCATCTTGAAAATGAATAGTGTATTAATAACATTATTTTTTATTTCGACACTTTTCTTGTGAGTGTGGTCATTCTGGTGGATTGAAAAAATAAAAATTTTACTATTTATATACTACAAATTTCAATTTGATTTCTTGATATAATATTTGGAATTATTACTATTTTATTTTCTAAATAATTTATCATTTTTCATTTATGAGAACAATATTTTGTTGGTTTCTCTATGTGATGTAAGACATAATTATAAGAAAGAAAATTCCATTGATATAATTATGGGTTTTTACAATCATACATGTTCAAACCTATATTTTAATAAATATATTATTAATATAGATATGTTATATAACTTTTCATATTTATATCCCACCATATATTAATTCTTTATGAACATTTTTTACCTATTTTTTAACAATCCCTTGTTAAAGTCATGTTTTAGGTAATAATTACTTTATTTTCATGGTATTTTTTGGATTTGGTATTTTTGATCCATTAATTTGATAATGATTATATAATATCATGAATTTTTACCATTATATAAATATCATATATATTTATTATATATGTAATTAGGTTAAACCAAAAATGTTAGACATAGAAAATGAAATACATCATTCATGGAGACGGTAAGCTGTATATATGCATGAATTCTATTTCCATTTTCACAATGGTTTGAGTGAAATAAAGATAAATAATATTTCAAAATTATAGATTCATTATTATATCATATATAAAAAATATATTAATTTATGTTATCATCGTTACCTTCTATGTAATTCGTAATAGAAAAATGAATCACATCACTTCGTGAGGTGGTAGTTTTCCATACACATGAGCGATGTTATATTATCCCCAACTAATATAAAGTAAGAAGTAATATGTAATATTATTATAAAATAATTATATTAATATCAATTTTACTATATATAAAAATTAAATACTTAATTATATTCATCTTTGGGATGTGGTGATGGATAAATAATAGCAATAGTTTGTGAGGCGGTACTCTGTTTTACCGATGACCAACAATTTTGTTTTCCATTTGATGAAATAAGTAATAGATATAGGCAATTAAATTAACATAATAGAATCTAAATAAATGTGATACAATATTTTTTATAATATTATAAAATATGAGTAATATTTTTAGGATGTAGAATAATAAATAAAACAAAAACACAAGTTTTCGAATTGTACCTCTTCTTCAAAGAGCCACGTTAGGTTTATAAATAATTCCATATTAAGAGGGATTAATAAAAAAATAAGTCACATAGTATGTGAAGAGAGAATTAAGGAAGACATATGGGTGGTTTTTTCCCAAACCAAATGGTTTGGGAAGTGTAAATAAGAGAGGATAGTGGTGGCCTTTCATAAGTTGGGGGGAGGACACACATGAGACTTTTTTGGAAGAATAAAGTGTACCCATGTTTTTCATATTCAAAAAAGATCAAAAAATGGGAAATTATAATATTACAGGTGATAAGGTTGAAATATGTCTAGCTTATGGGTTTTGGATGATTTTATATGTCATTTTACCCATTGTCGTCTTAGTTTAAGCCAATACAAACCTATTTTGACTTCAACGACGGTAATTAATTTTAACCATTTTTACTATTCATTATGAAAAAAATAAGTTAGACCTATCGTATAATATTATTTATAATTATTCTATATAAGGAATGTTTTTTTACAAATTCCTTTCCTTTATGGAGAAAATTTAATTTAAAATTAAACCTTCAGACACGATAAAAAATTGGTTTCCTAAAGAGAATTTTTTTAATAGTTTAGAATGAATTTGAATGAATTTTCACTAGGAATTTAATTAAAATGAAAAAATTGGAATAATTATAATATATTTGATTTTATTTTAATTTTAAATACATTTAAAAAAAATTATTGTTCTAAATTATTTAAACAAAAATATAGATTTTGATAAAAACCAGTATCTTTCATTATTCATCCAAAGTAATAATAATTTCATAAAAAATCATAAAATTAACTATAAAATACATTTAACACATTTATTTAAAAAAAAAAATCAACATTGAGGATCCATAGGCCTAAAAGTGTCTCAATTTTATCTTCTAATGATATATTCAAGTGTTATTCCATTATTTAAAAAAACAATTTTCATGTGATATATCATATTAAATATTTTAATATATCAACATTGAGGATCGATAGGCCTAAAAAATATCTATCACTACTATGAGTAACTATAAAAAAATTATTTATAAAGTTCTAAGGAGTTACTTGAAAAAAGAGTGGCTACAAATAATGAAACTAAATGGGGGTCTATAATAGGTTCCAGTTCATCTCCAGATGGGATGTAAAGTAGGCCACAATTTGAGAGGCCTTTAAATCTCCATTTCAATCCTTTTATAAAAAGTATCACCATGGAAGATTGGTGTAGTATGACAACCTTAATTTCATCCTTTAGAATCTCAACCAACTCTACTAGGGGGTAGTATATCATTTCTTGTAGTAGGTCATGAAGTTGGTCATCCGATGATGAGACGATATGACCACTTATGAATGTGGTAGATTGTTTAGTTTTAAAGCTAGTAAAGCTTCATGAAAATGTTGAATGAAACTATTAAAAATTTACATCGAATAAAAAAATAAATTAGAATATTTCCCAAATATATAAAAATCATGAAACAATCCATCAAAATAATCAATTCTATATTAAAATTTTAATTTATTTACATCACAAAAATTTGTAATTAATCTATATTTAATTTATTTACTCAAAATTCACAAGATTCAAAATTTTAGAGCATATGTTAAATACATTAAAAAACACTCTCAAAATATGTATTTTCACTTTTAATATGAAAATAATTTGTATTTTTTCATGAAAACAATTATAATGAAATTTAAATTTAGCATTTCATCACTCTCACATGATTCGTTTATTGCACTACTTAGAAATTAATTAACCTTTAATTCCCAAGTTGATATAATTTAGCTCTCCTAAATTATAGTTTTATAATTTTTAGTGAAATACAATATTTAATTTTAATTTTCCATACGAATATACATGAAAAGGATTGAATTTTAATAAAACTTGTGAATAGACAATCATATTATTGAATATTTTCATATTAAATATTACAATCACATCCCATTATTGAGAATATATATATATATATATATATTCCTAATAATAATTCACAAAGAGTCAAGAACTATCTCATAATTTCATAGTTTGCAAAGAATAAATTATTTTCCAAATTATTGTTCAATATTTTCATAATCATGAAAATAGTATCATTATTAGTGTATTTATAAAATTTTATTATATACTCCACTAAAATAATTTTATTATTAAATTAAATCAATGATTAAGGAAATTCCAACACATGGAAAATTTTAACAAACTATAAAAAGTGAGGAAACGTTTTTGGTTATGTCCACTAAAAATTTCATCACACTATATATATGAATTTAATCTACTTATTTATCATTATTTCATGAAAAAAATCTATTTAAAATTGTTAAGTAGATATATTTAAGTGAAATTAAATTTTTAATATTTCCAACATTCGTTTATAACTAATTACAAAGTTCCTTAAAGTAATGTTCTTATTTCTAATTCCTTGATATTGCTGAAATGGGATTTTTAAGTCAAATTCCCCTTTTTTTATTTTGGTTTAATATTCCCCACACCTAAATTAATTCATTTTTTTTTGGAAATTCAAAACTTTATTTATATTATTCAATTAATGTATGTGAGAATCACTTCTAGGGCTTAAAAATTTCTTTTATCACTAATAAATTATGTTCCCAATGCCTTAGAGATTCATTATGGGATCCCAATTTCCAATTTTACTCATGTTTCAAATGAATTATATAAATATAGTTTCTATTAAATTCTTTATTTTTTTTCAAATTATATCTTTCCATGAATTGTGTTCAAAATTATAGTGTCCTCATATAATAATTTCATTTATGTAAGGACTCTTTTAGTCACACTCACATTCGTAGTTCTAAAATATAATTTTCCTAAACAATGTGGAAAATTCAATCAATATTAATTTTAGAATTTGAATATTAATAAGATGATCAAGTTCCTATAGATTAAAATGGTTGTCATAAGTTCATAGTGCTTTTAACTAAACACAAATAACACCTAAAAAAACTCAAATAACAATACAAAAATCATTGTTCATTTCAAAAAATATGATGAAATTTTTATTGTATTTTTCTCCAAAAATAGACCCACTAAAACATACAATCCAAAACAAATAAACATATATGTTTTATGTTAACCACTCACCCACAATTTTTTTACACTATATCCTCAATAAAACTCAATAAATTCATGCATATTACATAAAGAATATAATACGATAGGATAAAAAATGAGTATAGAAAAAGAGAAAATAATTGTTGTTGTTATATTGTATGTGGTAAACATTTGAGGGATGTGATTCCCAAATAATTTATCATAAAATTATCGTCAAAGTGTTACATTAGTGGTTATGAACCTGTATCCAAGATAGAAAAGAAAAAATCAATTTATAGTCAATTTAAAAATAAAATTGAGAACTAAAATTAAATGAAAATTTGAATAATGGGTGAGGAATATTAGGTAAAATCCCCCAAAAGGTGATATAGTTTTTCCTATTCATAGTTAGACAACATGTAGATTACCCTTGATATCTTTTCTAGTTCAGGTTGTGTGTTTAGAACAACCAAATTCTATTTTCCCTATATCTCATCCATTTCACATTTTTAGGCACCCTTTTTGGCATTGAATGTTGCCCAACAACCATTTAATAAATAATTCACTATTTATAGGATTTGGAAGAAGGTATAAGACCTCATATACTATGGATCTAGCTTATGGAATTATTTTCTAAAATTTATTATCTTCAGTCTCTATGGGGGGCATAAAGAACCTATCTATAGAAACTTTAATTAAATAATAAAAATAATATTTTTTTAACACCTCTTCTTCCTAGAGATCATCTTATTTAAAATATACAACCTATTTTATAGTTTATTAATAGATTCCTCTTTTATAACCTCCTAAAAATTCTTTATGGACTAAAATATTTATGATATATTAGTGGAATAGAAATAAGTATATACAGTTTTCAATTAAAATTTTACTAAATCAGAATAAAATGATTTAATATTCAAGCTATTTACCTCTAGAAAGTTATCCTCTAACTCTTTATCCGTGAACAAGGCTCCTAATAAAAGGTTAATGGGTTTCATAGGTTTTTGATCAGTTAGTTTTCCCATAAAATATATTGTATGTAATGTAAATACCTCTACATTATCTTTAAAAATCTTTTCTTGGGATGAAACTAGAAAATTATTGTATGAAATATCATTAGATAGTTTCTTTTTCACAATATTAAAATTAATAGAGTCAAAATAATATTTAACTTCCTCAATAATATCAATGTGAAATCCATTTTCTCTTGTGTTCTCATAGAGATGTTATATTCTAGGATCACTAGTGGAATTTCAAATTGTGTTTTAATCCCATGGACATGTTCTAGAAATTTTGGAGGGATGATTTTATATATTTGAAGCTAAAACTACTTCCATTTATATACTATATTTTACTAGGAAAAAAATGTGAAAAAAACTATATGTAATTTTTATATGTCTTAAAATAAATACGGTTTAATGTTATCTTTAAGGTATTTAATAATATTTAGAAAATTCATCTCACTAATAGTCTTGAACATCTCCAAAACAAAATTGGAATCATATTTAAAATGTCCTCTGAGGGTAGCATAATATCAATTTTTTATTTTAAAATAGTTATATATTTACAAATTAAAAGATAACAAATAATTAGATTATGACTTAACGTCCTAGAAATTACCTGAAATAAACATAATATTATTTTTGAGACAGTAAATTAAAAATTTATGCACCCAGAATGCAACACATGGATGACCGAGGTAATTTACCTAGTAGTGTGTGTTTCTTAGTTAATAAAAATTATCAATAATTAAAAATTATTTTGTTATTGTTTTATGTTTAAATGTAAGGTATGTTTTATGATTTATTTTTTCATTTATAAAATATAAAAAATATATTAAAACAGATAAAAAAATGTTATAATGATGTGTAAATATCCATTTGGTGAATTCCAATACATTCCATTATCATTATCTATTGTTATTATGTTCATAAATATGTAATTGGAATTAATATCCTTCATCAAACCTTATAGAATTATTACCTGTGTATGAAATCACAAGTACACTAAAGGGTCCTTAAAAACAAAAGTGACTCTCATGTCCTCATTTGTTAATTTGAAAATAACCCTTCTCAATCAAGAGAGTATTCCTACTCAACCCACCTAGTCACTATAGCATAACATTCAACCTCTCTATCTATTCAACTATAATTTTATATTGAGTTTAGAAAAATATGAGAGGCGTTGAAGATCAAAATTAAAAAATAATTAAGTATTTTATTTAAAAAATTAGATTAATGATCACCTCCCCACTAACTACTATAACATCCTCACTTAATCCGGGGAATAAAATTGAATAAAACAATGAAGCTCAATAAAATCACTATAAATCCTATTTGGACCATTGAAAATGGTATACCACTTCACTATTGTGATTTATGAGACCACTAAAATTTCATAATGATGATGAAACATAATTTAAATGGGGAAGAAGAATAGACAAAAACCAAACATGAACAATGGTTATGATTACATAATAATTACAATGATATAAAGAACAATTAGTAAAAACTACTTTCTCGTGAAGGGGACCTTTCTACCTATTTACACAAACCCCATTAATGATTTAGTAAATACCTTATCCTCTAGAAAAATTGTAAAAGTATAAAAGAATACTTCCTCCTCATTTTCCCATGATATATATTTTTAGGCCTTCAAAGAGAATTATGGGTGATATGTGCCATGCTATCACAACTTCATTTGAATTTAGATTCTACTCAAGGACATTACTTCATGTGTACTACGTAGGAAAACCACATATTTTGAAATATAAATAAGTGATTCAAGATAATATTGTGAAATCGTGTTGTACATAGGTTGGATTAATGTAAACTCGGTCCTTCCCAACTAGTGTTGGGATTATATATAAACTCAAATTTGATATATTTATTCATGGTATTCCTTGGTGTTATTATTATAGGAGAGTAATATGGGTTGGAAATATGTGATGATATGGGTCATGAAATTTTCATAGATATAAGGGTTCTATGTAAAACTAATATAAAAAAAAGGAAGTGTGTGAGGGAGGACTTCACTACTCAACTCTATCATTGGTGATGTATCATCAGTGCTAGAGGGTGTGATTTTAGCAAGTTGGAATGATGAATCTGGACTACCATAGATGACTCCTTCATTCAAAAACTGATATGGAGTGGTGGATACACTATTTTGTGAATTTTTTTTTCATGGATATATATTGGTGTCTTGAACTAGAAAGTTTTTTCCTCAAGTGGATATTATTTTGGTATTATTTTTTATGTATCTCATTAACCCTATGGTGTGGATGGGCTTTCATACTCTTAATCTGAGCATTAGGAATGAATCTAGGTCCCCTCCACATCAATATTTTATATTGAAAAAACTCAAAAACCATGTGTATTGTGTGTGATAAAAGGTGCATCTTCTTCAATCAAACATCTTCCAAGTTCAGATTTATTTTACAGGAAAATGGTTTTTGGGGTTGGTTTTGGGTGATTCTTAATCTACATAGTTTTATGTAAATTATTTTGGAAGAGGGGTGAGTGTAATTTATTTGCCTATGCACCAATAATAATGTAATTAAATGGGTGTCTACACCTCATTTTGAGTTAGTTTTCTTAAATTTTAAATCCCTTAAACTATCAATTACAATATTTTCAGATAAATATTTTTAGAATTTTATGTCTATGGTTAACTATTAATATGGCACGTGGTAGATTCACCTACAATGTTGTGTGGTAGCTAGTTGGGTTTGTAATGTTTCAATTTTTTTTATGTTTTTCGTAATTATTTTCAAGAATGTATTGTTTATTCAATGATGAAATGTTTTTAATGTGATATTTTGAGATGAGAATTATTATTCATTGAATATTGTTTTAAAATTAAAAAATTTGTATTCTTAAATTTGAATATTTTCTACATTTTAACTGTACTGATTTTATAGGAATTTTTTTTGAATGTTTTGGTTTAGAATTTAGTGGAAATATTATTATTGAAGTCACCTTATTTTCTTGGATTTAAATTCTTTCTTTATTAGTTGTTTTAAAAAGTTATTATCAATTATTTTAATAAATTATTGACATGGAATTTTAATTATAGAAATTAATTTATGGTATTAATGATTTTCAAAGTCAAAATATAATTAAAATATTCATTATGGATCACTACTTTTGAGTTGATTAAGGTTTGAGAAAAGTATTTTTTCTAAAAGAAGAAAAAGAT
The DNA here is from genome assembly GCA_963277665.1 of Viscum album. NCBI lineage: Eukaryota > Viridiplantae > Streptophyta > Magnoliopsida > Santalales > Viscaceae > Viscum > Viscum album. Next base: position 1,224,562,609 of record OY728148.1, read on the forward strand.
TCACATGAGGAGATTTTGTAGAAAGACACATATTGGAATTAATATTTATTATATTTAAATTATGTAACATTAATCAAATTTTCATATTAATGATATATCCATTTCCCATGTATGGTGATTAATAGTTGTACAGGTTAGAAAGTTTTGGTGTATAAAAATTTTACCACTTCTTATGTTTCCAAATTTTCATGTAGAAAAATTTTAGAGTTAATGTACCTTGAAAATTTTCTCATATTACTATATAGAAAAAAATTTCTGTATAGGCTTTCAGTTACACTCCCACATAGTTGAGAAACCATGGATGTAGTTCAAAAAAATGTATGTGGGTATGTAAAAGGTTTTTATTTTGAACAACATGTGGTAAATTGAGATCCTAAGCTTGATTTTTATTATGATTCCAAAAAAATATGATTCATCACATGAGTTTTGGATAATAATAATAATGGAGGGGTGAGTATAGTATGTAACTATTCAATGTTGAATAATAAAACCTCGAGGCGAGGAACTCATTTTATAACTAAATTCGATTAGAGAAGTTCCATTGTTTGATGAATATAATGAAACTTAGCTGATCCTGAGGCCAAATATTAATCAACCAAGTCAAGGGTGATAAGATTAAGGTCTTGGTTATGATTGACTTATTTAAGGAAAACAAAATCTAAAGTAGAGTCAATTGGATTTGAAATCACTGATAATGTAGATTTAAAACATGAATGAAGATAAAGATCATAAAACCTCAATATTTTTTTTCTAATCATAAATCCCAAGGTTGAATATAATGCTTTTATTTTATTTGAGTTATGAATAATGTTGGATGATTTTTTAGAGAGAACATTTCATTTTTTCTAGTGTTCTTTCGATTGTAGGATGATGATTCTAAAAACGGAGAGGCCTTAGAAATCATCTAATTCATCTGTTACAATATCATATTTCTATAAATTTCATGGTTATAATGAAATTATATAGAGTATATGAATATGTTGGGTTTTTTTTTGAGATTGATTATGTCTATATAGAGGACTTGAGATCAATCGAATGAAGAATAAGACATCTGATCTTTCCCATTATTGATTTAGAACTACCTGTATGTGATGAGTATTTGTTCTGTTGCTACTATTTGATGAAAAAAAGTCTAAGGGGGGATCTTTAAATAAGTATGAAACTATACCAGATTAAATAATGAGTATTGGCGAATATTATTTAATTTCTCCATCTTCGAATAGAAGATGCAAAGATCCTGAGTTTTTTTGAGGATTCAACTTTAATTTCACTGTTTCTTTGAGTTGGTGCATTGATAAATTTTATTCCAAGTGTTTATATCATGGTCATGTTCTAGTGATAAAATTTTGTGAAAAATACCATGTGGTCAATGATTTATTAAATAGTGTACTAATTCAGTGGAATGGATCTATAACCTTATAGTTAAAAAATTATATATATTTATATTTAGAAGGGGTATAGACAATACATAATTTTTTGATAGGATACCACATTGAAAAGTTTCCAAGGATAATTTAAAAATATTTTTTTCCAAGAAGGATTAGTAATATATTTTAGAGGGATAATTTTTTTAAGAAATATCAGACAAAAGATTTCCCTTTCTTCCTTTATTATTTCTTTCATCTCCGTTCAAATAGTTTCTGAATTTCATTATGATTATTGAAATAAAAATTATTCTTGGCTAAATTGTTTTGGGAATATATTTCTTTGTTCAATATATTTAATCAACATTTTTTGAATCTGTCATATTTTTACTACTTAATTTTTTTTTCATAATTTAATATAATTCAATAATTAGGAATTCTATTTGGGTTTTAATGAAAATGTGGTGTAAAAAAATTGATCAAGAGACTAATTTTGGTGTTGCATCACACTTTTATATTATATATTTTGGATTCAACAATTGAGAAATTACAAGATTTACCCTTTAACCTCAAATTATCTAGAGTGTTACTAGGTAGTATTATTTTTCATTTGTGATGCTCTAATAAAAAATTGAATGAAAAATGAATCATTTTAAACCAACATGTCGAGTTTTTCATCATATTTTAGTGTCATATTTTATAATTCTATATTTTTATATTTTATCCAAATCTTTTAGTGAATTATTTGGGTATTTTTATTCTTTCTTATTTGAATTAATTTTTCTTATTCTTTTGAATTTTTCTAATATCAGTATAAAAAATCTGTTACACTTCCCTATAGGTTTGATAACCTAATAACGACTGTACAAGTAGTTAGTAGGAATAAAAATAATTTAAATTGATATTTTCACTATAGAATAATCCGGGTTTATGGAACCATTATTTAGAAATGGATTCATGATATTATGTTTGAAAATATTGTAAAATAGATTAATAAAACATGTATTTTTGTAAAATAATATTCATTAAAACAATATATGTATTCTACCTAATGTTGAGTCTATTGAATTATATGATTTTTTTATATCTACAAAATCATCACCTCACAGTTTAAACCCATTAATCATTCAAATATTATTACATATCAGTGATTTATAAAAGAAAATATTTGTTATAATGGAATTTAAATCAGAGGTTTTTGATAACCCTGAAAATTTTGTTTCGCCCCACCTTGATAAGTTGAAGATGAGATACATTACTTCTAGAGATAGATCTAAGATGACCACCACAACCGAAATCAATCATTGAGAAAATTTCAGGGTTTTTGTGACTAAGATCTTCTTAAAAACTAAATATGTGTCTTGCAATGACCTTGGGAATAAAAGAAAAAAATTCATGAAGAAATTTGAAGTCAAATACCAGGAAATAAGTAAATTTTAAAGGTTAAAAGATATAAATAAATTGTAATAAATTTAACTATCTATATCAAAATAAATCAAAAAAAGACTTGAATAATAAGAAAAAACATGTAAGATAAACTCAAAGAATAAATTTATGACATTAATTTTTTCATTGATATATTTTCTTCACTCACCCCATTCCTAGAAAATTTAAATCCCAAAAAATAAAAATAAACTACTAAAAATAATTTGGTGTCTTAATAAAATTCAACTGAATATTCTATTCATTGAATCCTTCATTCATATTCTTTAACATCCAAAATCACTCAAAAATATTTTTTCAAATAAAAAAAAAGAGGGTAATATGCAACTTATTTCCTCACTGAAGAGTGAAGTGTTTCCCATAAAAATATAATACCTCCAAAACATAATGACATATAGGGTATTATCATTACATTTACCTTAGTTAGTACTAATCAATTTATTTGTCTGTGTGACCTTGAGGAAGGCATAAATATACATGTAGTATCCCTTTTTAAATAGTCGTGATTTGGAGAGTAATAATTCACCACCGTGGTCCTAAAACTAGTGACTGGATCTTTTACACATCATATAAGGATAATTCATGTTATTCTAGTTAGAGTTGGAAAGTATTTTCTACTATTTCGTTTTATTATGTTAGGTATAAAATATGTTCAGGATGTACCCATAATTTTAGGTTTCGTTTTCTTGGTCATTAGAGGAGAAATTTTAGATTTTTGTAAGTTTAATATAATATTAAATTTTGTTGAACAATAATATAAGTTTAATTTTAATAAACAAAAATCAAGGAACCCACAATTGGTGATTTTGTTTATGATTTTAGTTTATAAAATATAAAAATACACATTATAAATTAAAAAATTATGAGAAATATCTTAGAGATTAGGAAACACAATTGAGAGTTGAAAATGATGTTCCACATAAGACGAGAGTGTTTAGGAAGTGAATTTTAAAAGTTTTCCATTTCTATAAAGTAAGTGTATTCCAATTTTGATGTGTGGTGTAAATGCTAAATATTCTCTTTCTGAATTTAAATTATTTGTATAATCACTTTTGGAAAATTTTCCCTCCCCAAATAATCCTATAATATTTGATAAAAGTGAATATAACTTTTGGAACATTATAGTTTTTTATTTAAAAAAAATATTAAATGTTATCATGATTTCCATTATACTAACCTTTCCACCAAGGTTATTTATGAGAAAAACAGGAAATTAGTGTTAAAATTGGAAAAATTAGAAACTTTAAAACTCATGTTATGAAACATATTGAAGACCATATACCTCCCTTTCCTATGATTCTTCCTTCTAGTTAATAATAACTATAATTGAAGCTCAAAACATTTCCTAAACATCTCAAATTCTCATTTTGGGGTAAATATTCAACATTGAATATTATTTTATCTCTTTAACTCAATGAAAAAATGGAGAAATTTTTTGGGTGTTATAAAAGAGTTCAAGAAAACAATCTGTTGTTATATCAAAGATATCAAATGGATTTCCCCTTTCTTCGTTCATAGGATCCATAGTAAAGAAAAACAAAAACTCATAGACAATTTTTAATATATATTGAATCAAATCATGGAAGAGTTTGTTAGAGGGGAAGTAAATATGTTTCTTATTACTAGAATAATTTACCTTGTTTTAGATATGTCTTGGGATAGATGAATCCATTTTAACCCCAATAAATGTGGATTTGTTATTTTTACTAATGAGAAGAATGAAGAAATTTTGGTTTCTAAATCAATCGAATGGAGAGTTTGTGTTGATTACTAGAAGATTAATTTATCCACTAGGAAATACCATTTTTCTATGAAATTATTATATAAATTTATTGATAGGTTCACTAGGAACAATTTCTTCTATTTCATGGATGGTAATTCTGGTAAGAACCAGAATCCTATATTCCCTGAAGACCAAGGAAATAGTATGTTTACTTTCCAATTTGTAAAATTTTCATACTCTTAAATTCCCTTTGGTATTTGTGGTTTCTCACCCCTATTTCAAATGTGTGTGATGATTATATTATCTAATATAATAGAGACAATCCTTTAAGTGTTCATGGATGTTTTTTCAATTATTAGATGTAATTTTGAGTGTTTTTTAGAAAAATTTTAATTATTTTTTAAGAGGATATAAGACTCCAATCATGTTATCAATGTGGATAAGTTCTAGTTCATGGTCATCGAGGGTATTGTTCTAGATCATAAGGTTTATAGGATGGTAATTGAGGGTGATAATGCTAATATTGCAGCGATCCAAAAATTTCCACCTCTTGAAAATATTAGTTATGGTATAAGTTTATTAGTGAATTCTAGGTGTTATCAATATTTATAATATATTCATCAAATATCGTAAATCAATTTTTTTATTGCAAGAAATAGATTCACCTTTCTAGTTTGATGAAAAAAATTCCTGGAAGCATTTATTATTCTCAAGGAAAGCTCATTTAATCTCCCATTATCACAACACCTAATATGCAAATTCCTTCTAAACCCATGTAGGATGTAATTGACTTTATTTTTTGAGAATCCTTATGATAAATGAACATAAAGAAACTATCGGTACTATATTATTCTAGTAGGGAAACTCATGATGCTCCAAATAATTAAACCACTTGTAAAAAATAAATTTAAGTAATTTTTTTCTTTCAAAAATTGTAGAAAAAAATTTTGGGGTCAAAAACAGTATTTTTCATAGACCCTTCTACCCTTAGACACCTAATATCCAAAAAATATACAAAACGGAGTCTGATTTCATGGATTATATTTCTAAAATAGTTTTATTTTGAGTTTAAGAATAATTAAGGTGATGAGAATGATACTTCAAATCATTTATGTAATTTATCTATGTAGAGACCCGAAGCCTGACGTACATGGACATTACATTACTTTTGCGGAATACTTATTACATAACAAAAACACACACACAAGGACCGTAATAGTTTAGTGTCTTTGGAAACTCGGAATGTAATCTTCTAATCATGGTGAAAGATCTTCAACATCTCCCATAAAGATCTTCTCTTTTTTTTTTCTTACCTAAAACCTTTCGTTATATCCTGGGGAAAAGAAAACATAAAAGGGTGAGCTCAAATGCTCAGTAAGGGTAAACAAAAGAAATATCAATCACATCATATACATAAGAACATAATTTTTAGAAATCTTAACCTGTAAAAGAGATCATAATTTCATAACATGGGATAACTCATGACAGTGAAATGTAATCACAATAATCATGACTTAAAACACGAAACTTTGTGGCATACACACATAATCATAGAGAATCATTTCTTGTTAGTCAAGACTCATTGCCAAGACTATCTTAGTGGACAAAGTCCCTTTCTGAACCGAGTCACCCTCGTTTCAGTCCTGTTTCACTGAACCGGTATAACCTACCATTCTAGCCATGTCTATCTCAAGAGATATAAAATCTTTACCCAATGCATTGGAGGGAGATATAGGTCCCACCCATCTTATAATGAATCCTTTATTATGTGTGCCACATAATCATAAATCATACATCATCACATAACACATGTAACAAAAATGGGATTCTTGAAACATCACGACATCATAAAACAAATCATATAAGGTAAATGACTTCATAAAAATAATTCCCCCAGAACATAATCAAATCAATGTAATAATAGGGATAAAAACAGGACCCTTTGTTATCTTAGATGGAAAATAATTTAGATAAAACACTTGAACTTCATTCTTGAGGAAAATATCCTATCTACTTCAAAAAAACTTTTTATTTCTTAACATGTCATACAATTTTAAACTAAAAGAAGTTGATTAAAAATAAACTTGAAAACTTGTAAAGGAAGCTTCTTGGAAATAATGTTTTAAAAATTCATTCATGCCATATAAGTTAAAAAAAACATTCTTCTCGTACTTTTGTCGGAAAAGTCAAAAAGTACCTCATACGAAAAACGCCAAAAGATTCCTTTCATATCTTTTACTAAAATCTCACCTAAGGGTAGAATTTGATATAAACTATTGTAGAAGAATATAAATATTACATATTGGGGAAACATGTATGTGGATGATAAAATACACCCCAGTAAATACCAAATTATAAACAATCTCGGATAAAATGAGATTGTGACATTTACCTTACCTTAGGTCCGATTTTCTTTGTACGTGTCCTAAGCTCCTGTATAATAGTTTAAATAATGTTATTGACTTATTCGAGAATCATACATATTGATATGATATCATATATGGTCATATTCTTAGCTTCTTATTAGTAATATTTCATTGTTACTTGTTACTCGGATCTTTATTGCCTTTTGTTCTTATGCGTGTTTTGCCGAATAAATTCTTATTCTTATTTTAAGGTTATAGATACCTTATATCCAGAATGGTATTAGTGTAACATATATCATATTTATTCATTCAATTCATATGTAATGATGATCATGTAGAACGAGTCGCATCACATCGTGGAGACGGTATTCCGTACGTACGCACGAGCGATGATATTGTTCCCATGATCGTGGAATTGTATTTAAGTGTATTTATACTATTTCAGTATCAATATCACTTTATAATAATCATATATAGTCACTCATTACACCATTATACCCATCCTTGTAAGGTGATTGTGGAAAATAGATTACACCACGTCGTGGAGACGGTATTCCGTACGTACGCACGCGCGGTGATTTCATTTTTCCGTAGGATGGATAGAAGGTGAATTAGGGTTGTTTCATATTTATAATAACATATCAGTATGTAAGTAATACTGTTCTTATTACTTTATCATGAAACAACTAAATAAGAAGAAGTTGAAGAAGAAAGAAATTGAAAAGATCGGTAATGGATATTACCTCTTCTTTGAAACGCCTCTTTGAATCCTCCACTTAGGGAACTAATATTGGTATTTGAAGAAGACCAGGACCTCTAGGATTATTCTAGGGAAGTGGAGAAGGGATTTTGGCAGGGGTTTGCCGAGCTTGAGTGCTCAAATTGGTGTGAGGAGGAGGGGGAGGAGGTGCCCTTTTATAAGGGAGGAGAGGGGCACCTTAGGAATATCTCAAAATATTATTTTATATTAAAGTCAAAATCGGTTTATAATGGTTCCAAAGGGTCTTATTTCGAAGGTAAAGTGGGGATGGGTCAAAATCCTATCAACCAATAGGATTTAGACAAGTTTAGGTTATTATTTTAACCTTATCAATTAGATTTAACTCTAAGTTAAATAATTTAACTTTTACCGTGACTTTTTTGTTTTCTTACACTATATGGTTAATACACTTACTATAACATGCCAAACGAACCCAAAGTTGTTTATTATTAATATATATATCCTTATCTAAGTCATTTTTCCGAACCTTAGATTTTTAGGAATAAAATATCAATTAATAATATAATATTTGATTTAAAAACTATTTTGTGTCAATTTTGACACTATTTGATATATGATTTTTGTGAAAGTCATAACAGAATTATATGTTCGAACCAAGTTGATTAAATCAACACTAATATATCATAGTAACCTATAAAATTAGTGTAATTCATAAAAAGTCTCAAATTACATTTATTTGAGCATTTATAACATCAATTATGTTAACATTTCCTTAAAGTGGTAATTACTGCATCATCGTTGTGTCATAAATAAATTAATTTATTTAATGTCTAAAAATTATAAATAAAATACAATTATGTAGGAAATCTTTTTATCTTTCTAATGAATATTTATAGTCGAATTTATCTTATGTATAACCCCATATTAAAAATGTTGTAGTTATTAAACTTTGATTTTAACTATTTTAACTATTCATTAAATAAAATAATATTAAATGTCATAATCTACTCCAAGTGGATCTAAATGGTCATATTATATTTATAAGGTTGTTTTTGGTCTAATTTCACTTATCCAATAGAATTAGGACATGTTTTAGGGTAATAATAATATCATCTTTACCCTTAATTACCCTATTTACTTTTAACCGTGGTAAAAAAAAGTAAAAAGTTACTATTCACCAAAAATTATTTCATCTCATTGAACCACATTTTAGTCCTTGATATTAACTGTGTCTCTCGGATTTTCGAAATTCCATTCACAGAAGTGGTAAAATTAAGTTTTATGCAAAATTCAGTTTTTAACCTACCACTTAGTGGTTTCACTATTCATCAAAAATTGAATGTTTTCAGAAAAATACCAAAATTTCACCCTAGGCTAATTTCGGTATTCCGAATCCAAAAATGAGGTCCATTTTGAAAGATAAAATTTCAAAAAGTGGTTATTACTATTCATAATGGCTAGTTTTAATAATATTTTAAAAGCATATTGTTGTTTATGAAACTCGTTATTGCGTACTACACACGCTATCGAGGAAGGTCGCGATTGCGTGTAATGCAATCCAAGTCAGGGTTACATGTTATGAAAGAATCCTTCGTTGTTTCGTATAACATAATCCAACCATATTTCATTTATACATTGAATATATATATGTATATACTCAATGTTGCGTAGAATAACTATTATCAAAATTGTGTGTAACACGGTCCAAGAATGGTGTTGCATATACTGCAAGCTAATACGGTGTTGCGTATAGTGCAATGTAATATTGGTGTAGAATACAACACAAGAAATTAATGAAATTAAAATAATATTTTTCATAAAATCTCGGGGTGTTACATTCTACCCCCCTTAAAATGAATTTCGCCCTCGAAATTCGCCGGGGTTATAAATGGTTTACTACTTGAAAGTTTCTTTAATAGAAACCCACATCGTAAAAAGGAATACCAAAACCAATATTTAAAAACAAAAGTATGAAACGTAACGGTTACCAAAATAAACTAATCACTGGGATTCCACATAGGTGAAAATATGGATATGGAAGAAAAATCTAACCATCATGTTCTGATGGAGAGTGGTAGAGAACATGGCTATGGAAAAGCCAACAATCACTAATCCATAAATTTGTGACGATCTAAGGTACCATCTGATTAATCAGATATAAGAGCACTAGGACAACATTTTTGTTTTTCAAGATCGTTTCCCTAAAGTTGAAGAATTTGAATTAGAATAAATACTTACTTTATTTTGGTACAATCTCACTGTTGTTCGTGCCTTGAAAATTTTATACTTCATCTCTTAAATAATTGATGTTGAATTTGTTATTCGTGAAGTGTTAGCAGATCATGTGATAGAATGACGGGTCATTCCATCTGTCTCAAACAAAAGGTTAGAAAAAGTTATACATAAGTCATTCTATAGTGAGATTAATCATATATGGTTCCTAAAATGGACTTATACTTCATATATCAAACTGCTTAATATAATAAAACTAGTTTCTACTAAATGGGGACTTCCTGTAGGCCAGTGGTAGGCGATAAAGGCCAGTCGCACTTCGGTTGTGGGTTCGATTCCCACAGCCTTGTCCGACGCGATGGGCTGTCGCCCGTCCTGCAGGTTGTCCTTTTTCTAAAACTATATTACTATAACATCCCATCAATAATATCGAAAAAACTTCTTTCCTTAAACAATACTAACTTATGTCCAACATAATCCATTCCAATCTTTAGGCTTATCAAAAATACTTCGGTCCAAGCTCATAGTATAAAGAAAATGATAACTTGAAATGTCGTCAACCAAGCATGTGAATACCATCATTTATCCCCCATATATATTGTTGGTCATATTCCAATCATGTGAATACCTTAATGATGTATTCTCTTGAAAAATGAATACCCATTAAACCTTAGAGAAAACATGAATGCTGTCAAAAGTTAACTCTTTCCACATACCAAAATCCAAAAATTCAATATACTCAAACCATGATATAACCTTCTCCTTATATCAGTCATGAGCTCATGAATACTATCAAATATTTAATTTTCTCCTTATCACTTCATTATGCGCATGTCATCTACATTCCAAAAATATCTGAATAACCTTTCATGGTTACTGGTAACATTAATCATACACTTTCAAAACTCAAGGAAAGATAACAGTGTAACAATCCATAGATGTATCTTTATTCCATAGTAGCATGAGATTACTTATACAACATTACACATGAAAAACATGTAATCATTCCACTACATTCTTAAACCATTGACCGAGCTTCAACAATTCTTTCATATCACATATCATTTGTAGTCTCTTCATCATCATCCACATAAATACTACCCATATGACCATACTGATTCTCTTCATGAGACTTTACCTTAGGGCATTGGTTTTCATAATGCCCGTACATTCCACATTTAAAAAATTTAACCATTGTTGATGTCGTAGCAATACCATTATCCTCATCCCTGGTGTTAACTGAACTGTTTCCTTTTCACTTACTGGCTTTGTGTCCTTCTTTTCCACACCCAAAGAATCTTCTAGTTCCTTTGAAACATTCTCCTTGATGCCTCTTCCCACATGATTTACATAGGGGAAATTGAACTTTCTTTCCTCTATGATCATCATGAAACTCCATCTTTCTCTTATTAGCCGAGTCAGGAAACTTACCAAATTTTACTTTATTGATCATATTATGAGATTGCTGATTCGGCATAATAATGATGTTTGGACTTCCAAATCCCATTTCATTTGGTTGCTCATGAAGAATATCATTCCATTGTCCATCATATCCTCCATTATCGTGAATCATCTTGTTTCCAGCCATTTTCTAAAACCCAAATAGAATAGTGTGAGAGGAAAAAATCATAATAAAGGGGGAGTAACTTCAATATCTAGCATCTTTGGTTTAATCTAATATCGTTACCATAGTTCTAGTACTATATCCTATACGTATACTTATCCTTAGGGGAATCCATAGACATACCTTAGAAATATCTCTAGGGATCTCACTAACATTTTCTTATCCTAGTTTCCAAAGGTTGACTAAACCTCCCTCTGATACCAACTGTAGAGACCCTAAGCCTGACGTACATGGACATTACATTACTTTTGTGGAATACTTATTACATAACAAAAACACACACACAAGGACCATAATAGTTTAGTGTCTTTGGAAACTCTGAATGTAATCTTCTAATCATGGTGAAAGATCTTCAACATCTCCCATAAATATCTTCTCTTTTTTTCTTACCTAAAACCTTTCGTTATATCCTGGGGAAAAGAAAACATAAAAGGGTGAGCTCAAAGGCTCATTAAGGGTAAAAAAAGAAATATCAATCACATCATATACATAAGCACATAACTTTTGGAAATCTTAACCTGTAAAAGAGATCATAATTTCATAACCTGGGATAACTCATGGCAGTGAAATGTAATCACAATAATCATGACTTAAAACATGAAACTTTGTGGCATACACACATAATCATAGAGAATCATTTCTTGTTAGTCAAGACTCATTTCCAAGACTATCTTAGTGGACAAAGTCCCTTTCGGAACCGAGTCACCCTCGTTTCAGTCCTGTTTCACTAAACCGGTATAACCTACAATTCCAGCCATGTCTATCTCATGAGATATAAAATCTTTACCCAATGAATTGGAGGGAGATATAGGTCCCACCCATCTTATAATGAATCCTTTCTTATGTGTGCCACATAATCATAAATCATACATCATCGCATAACACATGTAACAAAAATGGGATTCTTGAAACACCACGACATCATAAAACAAATCATATAAGGTAAATGACTTCATAAAAATAATTCCCTCAGAACATAATCAAATCAATGTAATAATAGGGATAAAAACAGTACCCTTTATTATCTTATATGGAAAATAATTTTGATAAAACACTTGAACTTCATTCTTGAGGAAAATATCCTATCTACTTCAAAAACACTTTTCATTTATTAAAATGTCATACAATTTTAAACTAAAAGAAGTGGATTAAAAATAAACTTGAAAACTTGTAAAGGAAGATTCTTGGAAATAATGTTTTAAAAATCCATTCATGCCGTATAAGTTAAAAAAAACATTCTTCTCGTACTTTTGTCGGAAAAGTCAAAAAGTACCTCGTACGAAAAACGCCAAAATATTCCTTTCATATCTTTTACTAAAATCTCACCGAAGGGTAAAATTGGATATAAACTATTGTAGAAGGATATAAATATTATATATTGGGGAAACATGGATGTGGATGATAAAATACACCCCAGTAAATACCAAAGTATAAATAATCTCGGATAAAATGAGATCGTGAAATTTCCCTTACCTTAGGTACGTTTACTTTGTACGTGTCCGAAGCTCCTGTATAATGGTTTAAATAATGTTATTGACTTATTAAAGAATCATACATATTGATATGATATCATATATGGTCATATTCTTAGCTTCTTATTTGTAATATTTCATTGTTACTTGTTACTCGGGTCTTTATTTCCTTTTGTTCTTATGCGTGTTTTGCCGAATAAATTCTTATTCTTCTTTTACGGTTATAGATACCTTATATCCAAAATGGTATTAGTGTAACATATATCATATTTATTCATTCAATTAATTTATATAATTACTATGTAATGATGATCATGTAGAACGAGTCGCATCACATCGTGGAGACGGTATTCCGTACGTACGCACGAGCGATGATATTGTTCCCATGATCGTGGAATTGTATTTAAGTGTATTTATACTATTTCAGTATCAATATCACTTTATAATAATTATATATAGTTACTCATTACACTATTATACCCATCCTTGTAAGGTGATGGTGGAAAATAGATTACACCACGGCGTGGAGACCGTATTCCGTACGTACGCACGCGCGGTGATTTCATTTTTCTGTAGGATGGATAGAAGGTGAATTAGGGTTGTTTCAAATTTATAATAACATATCAGTATGTAAGTAATACTTATGTTATTACTTTATCATGAAAAAACTAAAGAAGAATAAGTTGAAGAAGAAAGAAATTGAAAAGATCGGTAATGGATATTACCTCTTCTTTGAAACGCCTCTTTGAATCCTCCACTTAGGGAACTAAGATTGGTCTTTGAAGAAGACCAGGACCTCTAGGATTATTCTAGGGAAGTGGAGAAGGGATTTTGGAAGGGGTTGGCCGAGCTTGAGGGCTCAAATTGGTGTGAGGAGGAGGGGGAAGAGGTGCCCTTTTATAAGGGAGGAGAGGGGCACCTTAGGAATATCTCAAAATATTATTTTATATTAAAGTCAAAATCGGTTTATAATGGTTCCAAAGGGTACTATTTCTAAGGTAAAGTGGGGATGGGTCGAAATCCTATCAACCAATAGGATTTAGACAAGTTTATGTTATTATTTTAACCTTATCAATTAGATTTAACTCTAAGTTAAATAATTTAACTTTTACCGTCACTTTTTGTTTTCTTACACTATATGGTTAATACACTTACTATAACGTGCCAAACGAACCCCAAGTTGTTTATTATTAATATATATATCCTTATCTAAGTCATTTGGCCTAACCTTATATTTTTAGGAATAAAACAACAATTAATAATATAATATTTGATTTAAAAACTATTTTGTGTCAATTTTGACACTATTTGATATATGATTTTTTTGAAAATCACAACAGAATTATATGTTCGAACCAAGTTGATTAAATAAACACTAATATATCATAGTAACCTAGAAAATTAGTGTAATTCATAAAAAGTCTCAAATTACATTTATTTGAGCATTTATAACATCAATTATGTTAACATTTTCTTAAAAGGGTAATTACTGCATCATCGTTGTGTCATAAATAAATAAATTTATTTAATGTCTAAAATTTATAAATAAAATATAATTATGTAGGAAATCTTTTTATCTTTCTAATGAATATTTATAGTCAAATTTATCTTATGTATAAACCCATATTAAAAATGTTTTAGTTATTAAACTTTGATTTTAACTATTTTAACTATTCATTGAATAAAATAATATTAAATGTCATAATCTAATCCAAGTGGACCTAAATGGTCATATTATATTCATAAGGTTGTTTTTGGTCGAATTTCACTTATCCAATAGAATTAGAACATGTGTTAGGGTAATAATAATATCATCTTTACCCTTAATTACCCTATTTACTTTTAACCGTGGTAAAAAAAAGCAAAAGTTACTATTCACCAAAAATTATTTTCATCTCATTGAACCACATTTTAGTCCTTGATATTAACCGTGTCTCTCAGATTTTCGAAATTCCATTCACAGAAGCGGTAAAATTAAGTTTTATGCAAAATTCAGTTTTTAACCTACCACTTAGTGGTTTCACTATTCATCAAAAATTGAATGTTTTCAGAAAAATACCAAAATTTCACCCTAGGCTAATTTCGGTATTCCGAATCCAAAAATGAGGTCCATTTTGAAAGATAAAATTTCAAAAAGTGGTTATTACTATTCATAACGGCTAGTTTTAATAATATTTTAATAGCATATTGTTGTTTAGTGAAACTCGTTATTGCGTACTACACACGCTATCGAGGAAGGTTGCGATTGCGTGTAATGCAAGCCAAGTCAGGGTTGCGTGTTGTGAAAGAATCCTTCGTTGTTTCGTATAAAAGAATCCAACCATATTTCATTTATACATTGAATATATATATATATATATATACTCAATGTTGCGTAGAATAACTATTATCAAAATTGTGTGTAACGCGGTCCAAGAATAGTGTTGCGTATACTGCAAGCTAATACGGTGTTGCGTATAGCGCAAGGTAATCTTGGTGTAGAATACAACACAAGACATTAATGAAATTAAAATAATATTTTTCATAAAATCTCGGGGTGTTACAATCTAGTACACTGAGTGAATATCCAAGGGAGATAAACTATTAATTTCATGAATAAAAACTACTCAAGATTTTAGTTAAAAAATCTACTCTATTTGTATATTTCACGCACTTTTTATCCGATAATGTCATTCTAATTTTTTTAATAAAATAAAAAGAATAAATTTATTATCTAAATTATATATTACTTTGGGGATTTCCCATTACTCATTACGAGGTGCTATAATGGGAATTGGAGGAGGAATGTTCCTCAAGACCATATATTTCTCATTTTATAATTTCACCACTCATCAACTTAGGTTTAAAATCTTAGATTATAAATAACTAGCCAAAAATAACATAATGTTAGATTTTATTAGAAAAATTTCGTAAAGGATTCAAGTATGTTTGTTTTTTATAATGACAAGTTTCAAATATTATAAAATATTGGTAGAAAATAAGAGTTTCCTCAAAATGTAATTTTAGGAATCGAAATTTTTTATGTTGGGGCGTCATATTTTAGGAAAACATTTCTATTTTCTCATAGGAATGAGTAAATATTTTTATCTATTGATTATGTTTAAAATTATTTTGAGGATATTTCATTTCCCAACATTCAATATAAAAATGTGATAAAATGTCGGAAAAGAAATTTTTCACATGATATGTTCTTCTTATAGCTTTTATCACTTATAATGGAACTCATTTTAAGAATTTCAATTTTATGTATTTTATGGATAAGTATGGTTATTCTCATAGAAAATAAACTACTTGTAATCTAAAATCAAGTGGTGAAGTTTTAATTTAAAATAAGGATTTTAAATATATCTTTGAGAAAAAAATTCATCAACACTAGGAAAAATTAGCCATCGAAACATGATAAATCATTATTATCTTATATAACTTCTTTTAAAACCCCAATATGTTTTTCTCAATACCATATTTTGGTTGTAAATTCATTTAATATACATATATACTTAAAATGAAATTAAAATTGGGTATTTAATTACCTTAACATTAATTTTATGACTTTTGGATAGATAATACTAGTTTAGAAGAGTGATTTGAATGAGATTAAGTGAGAATTCAATGATAATGATAGGATTTATAAGGATAGGGATAAATGTTTTCAAGATTCCATCATCAAGAGTAGATATTTTAAGGATATAAATAATGTTTTAATTTTTAATTCCAAACATATAAATTTAATTGGGAAGCTTAAATACAACCGGTCTGGACCATTAACCACCCTTAGAGTCATTATCATTGGGGCTATTGATCATGTATGATATGATAAAATTCCATATTTGGTTAACATTAAAAGGACCAAGAATTACATTAAAGAGATGAAAAGGGTATAAAATTCAAATTTTTTGATGGAAAATTATGTTCAAAATAAATTCTAACTCGAGACTATAAATTTAATGCTTCCTGGTAGTAAAACCATTGTTATTATGTGTGTTTACATTTGTTTCTGTTAATAATAAAGTAATATTTTGATCTATATACTATTCTTTGATTCCTATTTCGATTTAAATCTTGTTCTCCAATCATTTTCTTAAATAATATTTTTGGTTTCCGGAAAAAAGAATGGAATAATCAATATTGTTTTTAAGTAATAAAAGAACATTATTACTATAGTTTTTAGGATTAAACTTACCTAAACTCCACCTTTGGTTTAATTTACTTTTATGTTGAATTATTTAAATATAATGGTTATTATATTAATATATAGGTGAATTTTTTTTAATAACTTGATAACTTTTACTATTAAAAATATGAAAGAAATTTGGAATTAAATTGAATCGAGAATTTTCTTTAAATAAATGTAGTTATTGTTTTTATTTTTATTTTTGTTTTTTTATTTTATTTTGTACCAGTTGTACTATTGTATATTGATTAATAGTTATTTTTTAGCTAAAACCTTTCTTCAATGTATTTAAATATCCCACTAATTAAGCGTGGGGCCTTCTGGGATATTCAGAAATTGATATGACTTTTTCTTTATTAGCTAGGCCTTTTTCTTGATTTTATGTATTCTATTATAAGTAATTTTAAATCAAATTGAAAAATAATTCTTAACACTTGGTGCTGAAAAAAACTATTACAATTTTAAATGAATGATAATAATTATTTTTTCTTTGTTGAGTTCAATATATTCCTGTTCTATCATTTATGAAAAATAATACACAACCTGAAATATTTTTTTGGAATGTTTTGATGTTTGTGTAAAACATGTTGTTTTGAAAATTAAGATTCCTTACTCATGAAAACAAACATTCAAATTGAGAATATTTTTGAACTTTTATGTTTAATATTTTCTTCTACTAATGATAATAAATAATAAATATATTATTTTTTAAGTGTTTGGGGGGTGTTTTCTTAAATTATCATT
This sequence comes from Viscum album, assembly GCA_963277665.1. Lineage (NCBI taxonomy): Eukaryota > Viridiplantae > Streptophyta > Magnoliopsida > Santalales > Viscaceae > Viscum > Viscum album. Next base: position 1,224,580,469 of record OY728148.1, read on the forward strand.
TCATTAATGTACTTAAAAAAAAACCCAAAAATGGTTTTAAAATAATTAGTTTTTTAGATTCATTTAGGAATATTTAGATGATGAAATTCCCTTAAAAATTATAATAGTGTGATTCCACATGAAGATGTTATGATTCATTTCCCATCATCTCAGTTAGGTTTATTAAATTTATACCAACATGAAATCATTTTTACTTGTTAAAATTTTGAGAGAACGTTATTCAATAATCATTTAATGTGAAATTTTTTTATTTGAATGAATATTCTATGATATATATTATAATGTCATGTTAATGTAAATTTTAAGCTAGGTTGATTATCTATTTTTTATTGTTTATTTATTTTTTTATAATATAAAACTGCTGGATGAGTTATTCATGCCTCCTTGTAATTATTGAACACAATCATCCATTCCATTTTCTCAAAAAAAAAATGTCTTAAAATATTTATGTCTTCTCACCTAAAGATAAAATAAAACTTTTTAATTTTTAATAAAATTAATACTCTTTTAATGTTAGTAAACTATGATTTTTTAAATTTCTTTTAAATATTAATAAAAACATTTCACTGAAACCACTTAGTTTTAAAAGAGAATTCTGAGTTTTCCTTAAGAGTATACATGGTGGGAAATAATTTTTAAAATAAATTCTTGTGGAATTTCAGTTTTTCAAACTTAAAATTAATTCAAGAAATATTATAATCCATGTGGGGGGAATTTTATGTTCATATTTTCAATTAGCTATTTTCCACATCATATTCATGAATTTATTTTCATTCTAATGAATAATTTTCCTTTTAATTGATACAATTTGATTTTTATTATTTTAGAGAGAATTATTATTCCTTGAATATTATTTAAAAAATTGTTCTATTGTGAGATTCAGTCCACAAATTTTATTGGTTTAAGAATTAATATGTTTTATAGGACAAATTTTTGGTGGTTTTGGTTGAAACTTTAATTAAAATTTTATTATTGAATTTACAATGACTTATTTTTATGGATTTAATTTCCTTATTTTTTTATTATTTTAAAATTTTATTATAAACTATTAAAATTTATTTTTGATGTGGGTTTTTTATTTTAAAAATTAATTTAATGAATTAGTTATTTTCAATGTCTATAATTTACATAAAGATTAATTATTAATTATTTCATTATTTTAAGTGATTATTGATTTTTTTTGTTTTCAAAGGTATAATTTTATTCTTTGGAAATGACACGAGTAAGAATAATTTACATGATGCCTCATATTGGAATGTAAAAATATAATATTTCTCTTATGGTACAACATTCACATAGCTAAATTATTGACGTACCCATTTCCAATATATGGGTTTTCATAGAATTCCATGTATCCAATTGTATTTCTATAAAAAATTCATCACTTCTCATATAAACAATGTGTGACATATGATTTTTTTTGTTTTTCTATACATTGGAGGTTTTATGATATTCCTAAATTTTCAAATATATACCAACAGGTTTTCAATTACCCACCCACATCTCTGAATAACCATGGATTTAGTTTTAAAAAGGTAAACAAATACATTCCATGTTTTCATTTTAGATGATTCAAGGGATATTAAGACATCAAGCCTGGATATTTTTAAAATACTAAACAACCGTGATGCTAATTTTTGTGAGGAATGAAGAATTATGAAATTGGAGTGGTGAACCTATGTCATCAATGTTGAATAACACAACCTCATGTTTTGGAAGTTGAGCTGCACCTGAAGTCGGTGACCAAATATCTATTGTGTGATGAAGATGATAAAACTGAATTAATTTTGATAATGGATGTTGAGGAACAAAGTTGGGAGTGATTGATTGACGATCTAGGATATAATAAAAATATTGAAGGAAAATATAATCAAATGTAGAGTTAGTTGGATTCAAAATTATCAAGGATGTTGATTTCAAACCTACAAGAAGATAATGACATGAGAACCATAATTATTACTTTATCTCAGAAGGCCTAAATATGGAGAATAACACTCTATTAACATTGAGTTTGTGAAAATGGTGACCAATGTTTAATGTTGATCATTTTATTTTGATTAGACTTTGTTTGATTTCGAAATGATGAGTCTAAAGGTAAAAACATGTGATACATATTCAATTTCACATGTTGGGAGATCGTATTTTCAGGAATTTAATGTGATTGATGAAATTATATAGAGAATATGACTATGTTTGGTTGATTTTTGAGATCTAATATGTTTGTGAATCTACCCTGGTCTCCCCTAATTGCATAAGAATCTTCTGATGTTTCTTCTTTGATTATTGATTTCAAACTCTATGTGAGGACAATATGACCAGTTACTAATATTAGATGAAAAAACATCGTTTTAGTGAACATAATAAAAAAAATACCATGATAGAATGGGAATTTAGGATTGATGAATACTATATAATTTTAGTATCATCATATAGAAGATTAAAATTGAATGAGTTTTTTTGAGGATCAAATTTATTTCATCAAAGTTGTGAGAACAAATTTTATTAAATTCTATACCAAGGGATTATTTAAATGTCACTTGTTCATGATAAAATTATGATAAAAATAATATATGGTCATACTTTAATTAATGACTGATCTAAGGGGATGGAATGAATATATCACATAATAGTAAAAAATAAAATAAACTTTCTAATATAATGGATTCATGTAATAATTTTTTTTGGAGAGGAGCCCTCAAATACACCTTTCATGGGAGACATTGAGAAGCATGAGTTTAATAGAGGAGAAACTATAGTTTTCAAAGATATCAATTTTAGAGCAAGACCAGAGGGTAGATTTCCATTTCTCTCATTCATTAGTCTTTGTATCTCAGATGTAAATCATTCTGAATATAAATATTATTCATGATAATAAAATTATTTTCCTTGAAAAAAATTGGTTAAAAATATATTGAGTTGATCCATCTATTTATTCTTCATTTATAAAATCTTTTAAATTTATATTTATTCACATTCAGTAAAATGTTTTCATAATTCACTAGGAAGGAATTATGAAAGACAAATAAAGAAATAGTGAAATATAAAAATTGACCAAATGGTTAATTACACCACTATATCAAACTTTTATTTTTCATCTATTGGATTTAGTAATTGAGGAATTTATAGATTCATCCTGCATATGACACTTCATGAGGGAGTTAGTGGGAAATATTATTTTAAATGTATGGTAATCAAATAAAATCTAGAAAGTATAGATATTCCTTTTTATCCATCCTACCATGTTTTTCCCCAATATTTCCTTGTGTTGTTTTCTACTCATCTCGTTGTTCCTTTCATCCATTCCTTATATTCATCACATTGGGTTGTTTTTCTTTCATATTTAAATAAATTTTTCTTCTGTTTCATGTTTTTTAAATCTTGGTCTATATAATATTTTACCCCTTCTTATGTTTTCAATACCATACTCACTACTATATAATAAGTTATTAGGAATAAAAATAATAAAATTTGATATTTTCAATGATGAATACTATTTTGGGTAGGGCATAGGTCATCATGATCATCAAAATACAATTTACAAATGAACACCACCATAGTAGTTATGGGTAAAACCCATGGAATGGTGGGTGAGTGATTCACAGGGATTTATATTACTCTAAACTACAACAAGAAACACCAATCTAAATGGGTGTTTTATGAGTGAAGAATAAATTATGTGATGTATTTTTTTGTAATTTCAATTATAACTATATTAAAGTGAAACCACATGAGAACATTATTATGATAAGAAAATTAATTAATGTTTTTAAAAGAGAAATGATGTTCATAAAAAGTATTTATATTCAACAAGAAACTGATTTGTTAGATGCATTGTAATATTCCTTGATAATTATAACTGATCGCATGAAATTACATGTATTTCCACAATATATAAAATATAAAAAACAACTTTATAGTTGAGAATATAATCATGTGAACAAAAACTAATTAAAAACTATAATAATTGATGTGTACCTCAAAAAATTAGGTATATATGAGGATGAATTACAAAATGGAAGATAAAATAAACTTAAAATAATAAATAAAAGATTAATATAATTAGAGATATTCTCTATCATGTTTTTATACATACCGTGACAAATTATCCCAATTATTAATTCTCACTGATGTTCCATCTCATTCTACTGCACCCATATTCCCATAATGATATTTATCAATGAATTAGTTGTTTTTCTCTTAATTTGTTCTTCTTTCTTTCAAATATTTTTGTGACACATTTATTAAAATATGTTTCCACTGATTTAATGGTATATTCTCCCATCCTTTGGTGGAAAGAAACTTGGAGAGTTGATAATTTTGTTTTAAATCACCACATATGTGATTTTAGAAATTCCATTAAACAAAATTTATCACATTTATAGGTAATTAATTTCCACCATATTTTATGAATTAATCTCAGAAAAAATAATATAAATCTCAATATTTTTATTTCGTCAAACCACATGTAAGATCAAATGGTTACCCATGATATTTTTTGTTATTTCATCCAAACTTAGTGAAACTTATAGACTTCATAACACATCGTTATTCTCAGTTAACACAATTAATATTCAAATGATATATCAAGATTGTTCATCATAATGAATCTCTCCTAAACATCACATTAAATCATTGAACCAATCTACACAACTAATTTTATAGCCTTTTAGGAGCCTTAAAATCTTGATACCATCTTCATCCATACTTTTATTTCTCTCTCAAGATAAATTCCAATCTAATTGTATACATCTAATTGCACCCCCATAGCCGAAAAACTGTGAATTAACATGTTCTAAACATTCCTCAATGATTGATACCATTGATAGAAAATCACACATATTATATATAGGTTCCATTAAAATCCCACAATGATATTTTGTTTCTTATTTATAATGATTGAGGTATCTTATTCCTATAGTGTTTGAACCAAATAATTGATATAAACTCAAAAAACGTACAATAAATGTTTCATTGGATAACAATCTGGATTCATGGAGGCATTTCAACAAACACCTATAATTCATGTTACATTATTCCTGAAGCTTCATGAGAGGGTAATAAAAAATCCCTCATAATCATACACATTTTTACTAGTAAACATATTGGAAATTGAAAAAGAATATTCAAGAGTGATTTTGTTTGAACCTAATATCCAATAAATTCTATTGCATCTCTAAATTATAACTCCAATATATATTCAACCACATAGGTCTAGTGATATAAATTAAACAAAAAGTCATGTTCAAGTCTTCATCCATTAAAAAATCATTAATCAAACCCCCCAAATTTATAAACATTATAGGCTATTCTTATTCTAATATTCTATCAACCTAATTAGTTCTTCCAACATTGTATCAATCTATCCACTTGATCTATATTTTCTTTCGCATGCTTGAGTTGATATTATGATCCACTAGCATTAGTTTTTATCCATACCTCTATAAGTGAAGTGTGGATGAAGCTCATGAATTTTTTTTTGCAAACATTCTTTTTTTTCTCACACACAAGACTCCAACTCAGCTTTGATGGATTTAGGTATACCAAGATTGAAATAATAACTTTTTTATATTGATATATGCTTCAATATACATTTTTATATGTTACTGGTTTTCAAAATAATCTACCTGGTAATCTATTTACATGGGCTACTACATCATGAAAATTGGTTACACATTGTGTGACACATGGATTGATAGTGAATTAGTCTCATAGGTAATCCAACTAAGATCTAATTCATCTAATTGATCATAAATCATGTGTAGATATCCTGGTACATGTTGTTATTCACATATTTGGGGTATAAAACTATTAAAAATTTACATATAATAAAAAAATGAATTATTATAATTTAAAAAATAAATAAATTTCATGATGTGATCCGTTTAAAATTTATACTCCATATTATATTCATAATTCATTTTTGTTAATAAAATTATAAACTAACCAAAACAAAATCTATTTACATAAAACAAAAATAATAATAATTTATATCTTGTTTTAATAAATTATGGAACACCATAGTAATATAAAACAAATTATAATTTCCCTTTTAATATGAAATTATTTGGGGGGGGGGGGTTCATGAATAAATTGATAAAAAAATTATCTTTTAAATTTCATAATTCTAGAAACAATTACATTTTATTTTTCATTACCAATATATTCAATGAAATTTATATTCATAAATAACTTATCATATGAGGAGTTTTATATTGTGCAACATTTTTATGATAATGTTTCTAGTGTATGTGTCACGTTGAAATGTTATAGTAGTTCCCCATAATGATGAGAAACTTGAAGATTTATGAAAATATTCTTAAAAAAATGTTATATAGATATATTTCTTATATATGAATACTCATATATGATATAGGCTATCAGGTGTTTGAGGCTCTAATAAAATTGAGACTTTTTATCATGAAATTCGCATATGGTAATCTCTAAGAGAGATGGTAATGAGAATAGACATGTCTATAATAATTTGAAATGTTATATTTTTAATTATATATTTCTATATATAGAATTGTATATTGGTCCTTATACATGATATTATTATTAATTTATATCAATAATCACACAATTTTATGTGATAATGAAAACCATTATGGCATATTCTCGAGGTGAGGTGGGATATGTTAGGTTTGTCACGAGTAATATGACATTAAAGAATAAGTCAATAATGTATTTTTCCTTCCTATTTTAATTAAAATTGATATATCTATCCATTTTAAAGAAATGTTACTGCTACTAAATAAAAAACCATGGTAGAATATCAATGATTTCATTTCCTGAAAGTCAATAATGATAAATCAACAATATAGGTTGATGACACTAATTATGAAACTTACATGATGATATATATAGATAAAGAGATTATACTACACAGTGAGTACTTTTAAGAGTTTTTTGTCATTAAATAATTAATTTATTTCTCTATGGATGCCCTTGTGTTTTTATACACCCCGATCATGGACATTATCATAGTTTACACAATTTCCACATAGAATGATGTCGAGATAGTCTCACACTAACTATATAAAACATCATAGTTAAATTTTTCTTAGTAAACATTTTGAATAAATATTATCCTTGGCTTGTGATATAATAATATTTTTTTTTTCAGTCACATTAATTCAATCACTAGTAAGTCAAACAAATATATATTTTAGTGGAGTATTAAATAGATATTAATCATAAAGGAAACTAATAATTATTAATATATATATATATATAATATTTAACTCCTATTTTTTTGAAATGTAAAAAATATTTTTTTATTCAGTTTGGTGAATATTATATACTTTTATATTTGTCATTTTATGAATATATTTTTTATTTTTTTATTTAATGAATAATAGAGTGATTTTTATTTTTTTCAATATATATTCCCATTAAACGTTTACTAAATTTTGAGGAGGATTGATGCGAAGAGTCCAGGGTATAAAAGAAATAGTATTTAAATAATGTAATAGCCCAAAAATTATAAAATAATAACATTTTATTTGATATGTAGGTTACAAAAATTACTAAGTTATCTTTCATTACACAGAACATTGAGTTTCTTCGATACCTTGTGGTTGAGTTTTACTAAAAACAATATACTTTTAATATTATTATTTACTATTATAGTTATCACCAAGTAGTTGGAATGGTGGATAGGAATATGATTAAATAAATAATGAAATTATATAGTTTACATATTTTTTTAAATATCTATTTATTATAATTTATATAATAATCATTGAAAATAAAAATAATTATTTTCTAAAAAACTATATTTGTTTCTAAAATACGGTTTAATCAAGCTTTGCACACATAATTTAAATTTAATTTTTACCCCTTTAAAAAATTTATTTCTTAAAAAAACTAGTTTTGAAAATTACAATATAGAAATTATCTTTATGTTAATTTCTGGTTCTTTTGTAAAAAGTATCAATTGTTGATCACTTGTGAAAACACTAGATTATAATTGAGAACTTCCTTTTTATTTTAATAATTTAATTTTAAATTATATTTTGAATTAGTTTTAAATATAAATTAGTTAAATTTTATGTCAATAAATCCAATTAGGTCATTTTAATCAGTTTCACAATGAATTTATATATATTAACTTTGAAAACCTTGGAACATTTTCACTTTAAAAACCCACTTTCTCATCATTTATGTGGGATTAAATTTAAATAATATTATAATACTTATGTAAGTTAAATTTGGAAAAATTTATTCTATATTTAGTATCATAATAATTTATATTATCCAATAAGGTCAAATTAATTTTTAAATTTAATGATTATTGAATATAGGTAAAAGTAATTACCCTGATTTTGTTTAAAATGATGTCTTATGTATTATGTAAGTTTCAATTAAAACTAATTTTACTCACTCATAAGATTTTTATTTAACAAATTTCATTTCATATTTGGAATAATTATATATAAATTTTCAAATAAAATTCATTTTAATTTTATTCTTAAAATATAAATTACCCGGGAAATAAAAATATACAAGTGACCATGTAAAAACTGAATGGGTAAAATTTTGTAAACTTAATGACTAAGTAATAACGTGATAAAAATGTTTTTATTTTTTTTGGTGGAGTTTTTTGTTGACAAAAAATACCTCCACTACATTATTGATCAATTTTTGAGGAATATGAGGTAAGAGATACCACCTAATAGTGACTAATTTTGGATATTTATAATAATATCACTCCTCCACAACTATAAATTGAACTAACTATCCCCCCTTCTTCACACCTTAAAACCTATTTAAATAGGACAATTACTAACCAAATCACTCTCCATATTCCCTAAAATGAAATTAAAAGCCTTATTTTTGGAATAAATCTATCCTATGAAGGTATTAGAGTAAAAATGTAGGATACGTGAAGAATAAGCAATGTTCTTCAACAAGATTTTTTTAATTTATTTCTCCACCTCCTTTAATTTTTATTAAAAAATAATGATATAAAAACTCAGTACCTTCCCTATATTAGTATGTTTTGATAATAAGGGAATGGACTAAAATTGTCTCCACTTCTAATAATGGGTTATGAAGTCATCATTTATGAGTACAGAAGACTACCACCTCACAAATCAATGCCATTTGTCTTCCATTTCCTCCTCTCAAGTATGGGTATGATGATGGATATAAATTATATATATATATGAAATTTATAAAATATTTATACCTATAGAGACATTTTATCATATATATACACATATTCACCTTCCATTCTGAAGGGGATATGATAACATCACTCATGTGTACGATGAACTATCGTCTCGTGAAAGGATGTGATTTGTCTTTTAGTAACACTTCACATGGGAGGTTATAAGGATAAATTAAATGATTATGAGTTATATAAATAAAATAATTATTATATTCAGGGCATATTTATCATTCAGGAGAGATAATATATATTTTTTTTCTAGATTTTCCCGTAAATTAATGATGATAATGTTGTGCATGTAGGTGTGTATTACCGCATTCACGAAATCATGTGACTCTGTTTTAATCACCACAGCACACCACATGGATGATATATATAAGTATAATTAAATAAAAAATATTTTATTTCAAATATTATTATCATTATTGAAGGATAAAATATTTCTTACATGCTTTCTATAACGATCATTAAAAACTAGATAATGTTACTCAAGTGTACGTATAGCCTACCATATCCATGATCATAATGTACATACTATTTCATAAACATACCTAATAATTAGTTTTAAAAGTATAACTGATGTATAAATATGATAATTATTTCATTATTATTATTTTTTATATAATATAACAATATAATATGTGCATGAACCAGATCTTTAATGACAAAACGTGCATGAGAAAACAAAGAAATTATCACCCAAAACAATGAAAATTATGAAATTTTATTATTAAATGAGTGATAATATTTTATAAAAGGATCATATATGATATTTTAAATGTTAATATGGTTTTTTATAAGTTAATAACATGTTTAAAACCAATATTCATGATGTTACCATACATTGAACAAAAATTAAACAAGAGTTAATAGAACTGTTCTCAATTTACATTCCATTGAGACTTATTTATTGGTATACATCAATTCACTTTTATGTTCTGTATATACTTCCCCTTTTGACATTAAATATCATTATTCATTAATAATACAAGTTATTTTATGTTTCTAATAAAATTATTTCATCCATGGGGATTTGACTTGAAAATTTCAAAGTGGTAAAAGTTATTCAACAGTCTAACTTTAATTTTTTATTTTCATATTTTTCTAAAAAAATACTTTATTGTAAAAAACAATTCATTGGACAATGAATTTATCTTATATAAAATTTGTATTTCATGATGTATAGGATTATTTCAAAATCAATATACCAAATTTTACCTATGGTGTTGAATTTGAAATTTACTTTATTAATTGAGGGAAATATTGATTAAAATATATCATTTACAAAATAAAAATATTTGATGATAGGAAAAATTGATTCATGAATTAAATATATTATTAAATATATGAGGAATGATTCTGAACTATTGATATGAGTGGTATTGTTTGATAATATCCCCTCAATTAATTATTAGTCTCATGAGACGAATCAGTTGGACAAATCAGATGGGTTTTCACCCATTATGTTTTAAACCTTCTTCTGAAAGGAATTAGCAGTAAAGGTATCATATACTTGGGAAACATGATATCTGATAATTAATAAATTTTTTCATTCATAATACATTTATTATTATCCATGTGATGTTTTGTGATATTATTTATGGATTCATTTCGTTATCAGCATACTGACTAAATGAAATGTTTTCTTATTTATTTACCCTTCCATAATGATTATTCCTTATCTTCTCACGGGTTTCAATTTATTTGAAGGAAATGTGTTCTTAGTTATTTAACTTTTTTATGTTGATTATTATTATTGATTCAAGATGTATTCCACATTACATAACCCTTAATTAATAATTTTGATCACCCATATTTTTTTTCCTTTCCCCATGATATGAATAAGAGATATCTAAATGGGTTTTCAAGGATTTAGTTTAATTTTTTGGTTTTGTAATATTTTATATTTTATTTTCTTTTATTGGTGTAAAATGGGAATCATGTATGTATATGGTTATCCAAAATAATAAAACTAATTGGTCCTTCTCAATTTAACCCATTATATCTATGCCAATGTAATTATGTAATGAACCTAGTCTAGACTACTAAAGTGAGGGTGTGACAAACTGGATGTGGATGCTACTTATTGGGTTCCCCAAGCCTAGTGGTCCTCATGGAATTAAGGTAATCTTCTTAAATGCTAAAGGATTATGACTAGCAGTGAAGGCCTATGGTGTGTTTGTTGGGAGACTATACCCTCATTACCAAAGTGTAGTTCAGAAGATGAAAATAAATAGTGGTAAATAGAGAAAGAAATATATATAAACAAAAGGCACATAAAAAAATATTGACAACACTTACTATAACTGAAACAACTAGAATAGAATTAAACTACTAATGATATGTCATGTCACTAGAAAACATGAAAACATAGATACAAGATATTAGGCATGACATGATACACATAAGTATAAAGGAAATAAAAGACTATCCCAAGAATCCTATTCTCTAACTCGGTCATCTAATATCAAGATCCATACTAAATAGTAATAAATCAAGTTTTTGAATCCATATGCTTCCCTTTGTCAACACCTACAATCATGTAATCTACTCCGGGTACCAAATGGTGCCCAGAGAGGGTGTGATATAAATCTCAGTGGGCCACCACCCACATTTTCTATAACATCAAGCCCATGTAATTAAAATTTAATAGTGTGAAATAATTCATATATAAAGTAAAGTTGTATAATGTAACTAAATACCCATGTACCTGATTCATCCCTCTTCTGGCATCTGAACATGTAACCAATTCATTATTTGATTGTTACCACATTATAAATCAGTCATAAGTTAACACTTGAAAAGGCTACAAGATGTAACTAGGAAACTTGTAATGATATTTAATAGTGATTTCCTAAGGTAATAATAAAGGCAACATAGACCTCAAGGGTCACCAACTTAGTAATAACTATATCTTGGCATGGGGTAAGAGTTTATACTAAGGATCACATTCCAAATCATTCCACAATGATAGGGATATAGAGTCCAAGGAGTTCATCCAAGGAAAATTTGGATAACTAATGACAAGGACCGATGAGCTTTAACCATGGAACCAAATTTTCAATGTTATATCCAAGGAGTGTATCTACACAATCTTGTAATAATGTTTTATAAATCCTATGTTGTCATACCGGGAATCCAAAGAATAGACATGTATTGGGATATAGGTGGGTATCATCCAAAGAAATTTGTATCCATGAATCAGAATGGGGTTCAAAAGTGCTCATAAAATTCACTGATCATATTCCAAGGATAGATTGAGTTAGGACATTACTATTTGAGTATGAATTCATTTAATATTTCATTTAGTTCAAGGATTTCCTTTCATTAGTTATATAAGGTCAAGTAGCATGCAACCTTTTAATCAAGTTATTTGGTTCAGGCCTTGTCATTCATTAATGTGACAAAGAAAAGTAGCACGAAACCATTCATTTAATCCAGTTAAATTGTAGTATGTATTCATGTTTCATTACTCCAACTTCCATTAATGTGGTAATGGGTAATACATAGATTCAACCTACTATTATTTTACATTTAAGGCCATGTCATATATGTAGTATACTTGCCAATTTACATTTCCCATTTTATTGTGAAATTGAATCTGTTACCTTAGGTAGGTCTATTGGTGAGATTAAATGGTACTTTCCATTATGAAATTTAAAATATAGATCATTCCATTTAATAAAGTAAAGCATACCCTTACAAGGGTCAAGAAAAGTCACACCTAAATGATGTCTCAAACATTTCAAATACTAAAAACCCAACTATGGAATAACATCCAACATGTGGTGGATGGAGTTGTAGGCACAACCACCAAAAAATAATCACATACATGGAAAGAGAACAACCATATGTTTCTAATGATTATAAGCATGCCATATAAATTCAATAAATAGGACCCGATGAGATCGTTGGGCCCCACACGATAATTCCAATATCAATGAACACGAGGGATGAGTTATATACCACCAATATTATGATTGTATGACTATACTCCTCTTGTATTGGACCTTTATTTGGCTTGGATCAGAGTATATATAAGAAAAGAGGAAAAATGACAACATTTTGATAACTACTTAGAGAGAGAGTGAGAAAGAGAAAGGTTCAAATCGACTCTAGTACTTACTGTTGCGCATCCAACATGATGAACATAAGCTCGATCAGATCCCAGACAAAGGATATCATTCAATACATAGCTTTATCCATAAAAAATCTCCAATTTGAGATGGAAATAGGTTAATCCTATAAGAAATCATATTAGGAGGAAGAAGGAGGGTTAATATATCATTAAGGAAAAATTTGTAAAATTACACAAAAAATAGCTCGTTCTCGGTTTGTATGCGGAGTTTGAAGAACCATGCGCAAGATATGCATGGTTACCTAGGAAGAAGGGTCAATCACATGGTTAGGTTGCACAACCATGTGAAAACCATGCGATTTGGTTCTGTCATGAAATTTCCATCTTCACAGTTATCCAAATTTCACGCCGACCATGCACTAACCATGTGAAATGGACAGTTTCACGAAAGATGGGTTCTAGGATATGAACGTGCCTCGGAAACCCCAGATACCTTTTCTAACATATTATGAATCCATATTAGTTCCAAAGTATATATTTATACCAAAATTTAAATTATCCATACCTAAGTGAACAATAGGGTTCTTATAGTCTTCCCTCTATAAAATTATTTGTCCCTGAGTTCACATTCTAAGGGTATAGAAACACTACTTAAAAAAATATGAGTATTGGGCACGTATATCAACCTCCCACTCCTAAGGCCCATAATGAACATGGATGTGCTTCCATAGAAACCATAATGGTGGGGGAAAATGCCTCAGATAGCCTTCATTATCCAGTCAACAATGTGTACAGGATAATCCTCAACAGTAGCATCAGTATCTAACTCAACTTTCTCAGGATCATAATTATGAGACAAATCAGCAGGGTAATGTTGATGTAGTATGATGTGGAAAATGTTGTGCTTGGAATGGTACCTCTGAGGTAGTAGAAACCTATAGGCTACTGACCAGACTCTCTCTAAAATATCAAATAGACATACGTAATGAGGCGATAGATTCCCTTTCTTTCAAAACCATCTATGAACAATACTGACTGTTACCCAACATAAAACATGATCCCCTACCTCATAATCCAAAGTTCATCGATGGTTATCAGCGTAATATTTTTATCCAGACTGAGTAGTAGACATATTATTTTTTATTATATAAACATGCTCTAATGTCTCTTGAATGATATATGGACCTGATTGGGATGCCTCAACTATATCTAGCTATCACTTAGGTGAATGCATGGAATAACATATAAGGCTTCAATCAGAAACATCTAAATTGTCTCATGAAAGTATTTATAATAGGATAACTCAATGAGATTGATATAATTTTCCCAATAACTTTGAAAATCAATGACACGTGCTAAAATCATATCCTTTAGAGGCTATATTTTCTATTCCGATTATCCATTGGTTTGAGGGTGAAAAAATGTTCTTAAAAGCACCTGTGTTCCCATAGACTTTTTCAAACCTAATAAGAAATGTGAAGTGAAATGTGCATCCCTATATCTTTTAATAGTGTGAGGAGCCCATGGAGTCATACGATCTCATAGACATATAGTCTTCCCAGATCATCAATCGAGTAATTCTATCGAATAGGAAGGAAGTGGGCTAATTTTATCAGTCTCTCAATGATAACCCAAACAACATCGCTACATATAGGCGGCCTAGGTAAAATGAATACAATTTCCATAAAAACATCTTCCCATTTCCATTCTAGGAATAGAAGCAGCTATAACAAGCCTAAAGGTCTCTGGTGCTTCTCTTTTACCTTCTGATAGGTGGAACACATAGTGATAAATCCTGCAATCTGACATTTTATTCCAGGACACCAATACTAGGATCACAAATCTCGATACATCATAGAGTCGCCTGGATGAATTTCCCACTGAGAAGCAAGGGGACCTTTCATCAACTCCTCTATCATATCTGTAGGAAACCATTCACGTCCACATAGATACAGGACATCGTCTATGTCGACAGACCAATCCGGATGCTGGTTATCTTCTGATATACTCTCACAAAGATCCAAGCCTTCAGGATCTAAAAATTGACCACTCTTCACATTCTCAAGGAGGTTAGAGTTATCTATCATTGGTGAGAGGTAAGAATTCTCATGAAAACTATTAAACTCTAGATGTATCAAATAAAATAGGGCCATTAACTTCCATTCAACACTAGATTCCCATACGTCCTATGTTTGAGTTTTTCGACTCAGGGCATATATAACCACATTTACCTTCCCTGGCATATAGGCAAGATCAAAATGAAAGGATCGTAGATATTATACCCATATATGTTGTCTAAGGTTAATGTCACGTATAGAAAAGATATATTTGAGGTTCTTGTGCTCCTTATACACCACAAATCACTCACCTAATAGATAATGTATCAAGAATCATAATCTATGGACAACTACTGCTAGCACATGATCATGTATCAGGTAGTTTCTCTCATGTGGCCTCAACTATTGAGATCTATACACAACAAAATTTTCCCCTACATCAGCACTGCTCCTAGGACTATACCAGATACATCCCAAAAGTTGAAATAACCTATAACTAGCTCTGAAAGAGTTTGAATAGATGTTGATACAATCCTCCCTTTCATCTCCAAAATTTATTTCTCACATTATTCTAACCACATGAACATCACAACCATCTCTGTAAGACCTGTGAGAGGTGAAGAATGGTGGTAAATTTCCTATATAAAACACATGTAATATCCACAAAACCCCTAGAAAATCTGTATATCAAACATTTTTTTGGGATGCTCCCAGGAAACTACAACACTAACCTTTTCATGGTCAAAAAATACTATTGATTCTAATATTATATGAATTAATAAGTGAACTTTGTGGATCCAGATGTGGAACTTAGAAAGAATCGAATAAAGATGATGCTCTCTTAGTGTACTCAGAATGATATCAAGATGTTTGGAATGGTCACTAAGAGTGTGAGAATACACCAAGATTTCATCCAAAAAGACTACTAAAAAAGAGTCCAAATAGGAGTGGAAAACCCTATTCATTAGAGCCATAAAAATAGCGTACATGTTCGTAATACCGAATGATATAACAAGGTACTCATACAAACCATACCTACTAGAGAAAGATATACACGGTATGTATGATGGACAGAATTTTACTTATTGACAACCAGATCTTAGGTCAATCGTAAATAAGACCTTTTCTACTTGGAGATGGTCAAAGAGATCATCTATTTGAGGCAGTGGATATCTGTTCTTGACTTTAAGCTGCTTCAAACTTCTGTAATCCATGAATATATGTATATCTCCATCAAAATTCTTGTAAAAAAGAATAGGATAACCCCATGAGGGTGTAATGGGCCATATCAATCCTTTGGACTCTAAATCCTCAAACTGTCACTTGATATTTTGAAGCTCTGTTGGTGTCATCCTGTACGGAGGAACGGATACATGAGCTTCTCCTAGAACATACTAAATAGTAAACTCTACATATATCTGATGTTGTAAGGAATAAAATCAATGGGAAATACATCCTTGAAATGATCCACTGTTGGAGTGAAATCATCCCTACGTAACCTTGATGCTCCATTATAATGTTTTCAATTTTGGTGGTCACTCTACCAAGCCCATGATTCTTTTGTCCCGCTCTGCTATCCCGAACATTCAACTCACCCTTATGTAGATAACTACTACCCTCTGGTGATGTAAAAAATACCCTATGACAGTAGAAGTATACAAAATCATGATAGTGAACCAAATAGTCCATCCCAAGAATGACATTGAAGCCTATCATCTTGAGAATGAAGAGGTTACATAATAAAGGAAAACTTACTACCACAAGGGGACAATCCCTACACTGGTGTATACCCTATGTTAGTACCCCTAATGGTGCATCTAGGGTTGTTACACCATATTGATATTGTATCTCCAGTCTAAGACTCTCCAAGATAGATAAAAATATAAAAGGGTTCGATGCACCTATATAAAATAACGTAGATATTATAGTTGAGGCTACTAGTATAGTACCTTGTACTATAGATATTCTCATAGATTGATCCTCAGGTATTGGTTGTAGTGTATCAAAATGTCCTAATCCATTTACTTATGCATAAAATGGACTACCATGATCAAAACTACTCTATATGAACTTCAATTGATCTGGGGTCTGGCTACCATGGCCATGACCTCCTCCTTAGCCAGACATATCAATTTTATTCCAACTCCCCGCCTAACATAATGTAAAAGAACATCCTCCTAATGGTGGAGTTGGTGTAGATCCTTTTCCACTCAAATATGGTTGAAAGGTCCTATAGAATCATTGAAGATGGTGCATAGTGCCCCAATCTTGACACTCTAGTGTGTCTCTATTAAACCGAGGCTTTGAATTCCATCATCTTCTACACCGATGAAATAGTTTAGAGCTATAAAAATGGGAAATATGGTTGCCATTTCTCTGACAATAATCCTCAAGGGAATATTTACTACCACCAAAAGAACTACAAGCCTACCATGACACTGATCCCCTATACCCAATACTATTGTTGTCCCTTAGGTTGGGCTTAGAGAAAAGATAATGATTGAATATCTTAGAAAAAGTCAGTGGGAGAAATAAATTCACCTACAAAAGTATGGCATACTAGAGTCCATACTCAGGGAATATAACACCAGAATTATCATCACCATCTAGATGTAGTGAAAGGTGCGAAAAATACATGAAAATCTCTGAATATTCCATAACTAATAGAGAACCTTATTCAAGATGCATAAACTCTCTATCTCTATCAGCTCTCAGTATCCGAGGAAAGAACTGATCATGAAAGGTAGTTTAGAAATCAACCCATAACATTCCCTAATGAAGATAGGCATGGGAAATTACATCCTACCAATGCTTGGTCGAGTCCCAAAGAAGGTATGTAGAACACTTGACTCTCCACTTTGGAGGTGTTTGAATATTTTGAAAGATAGATATGTTGAACTCTATCCAAGACACAGTAGCCTGTAGACCACCATCCTCTAATAAAGTAGAAGGATGTTGTTGTTGGAGGTCATGAGTTAGATCATCCATCATAGGTGTAAGATATGGAGCACCATGCATGGAATGAATAAAATATAGGAAGCTCTCACGAAATTTGGAATCAGTTCCCATATTATATATAGTAGGTAGTGCCTCAAGTGATACTCCTAGAGGTAAGACTGGTGGCTCAGGTCCCACCACATCTGGAGCATGGTCATCACCACCTTCCTACCATATGATACACAAAATTCATGGATACATTGGTCTATAAATTCCAATCACTTGCCTCTAAACAATATTTTTAAGAATGATATCATCAATAAGGGAATCTGAATGTAAGAAAACTCACTACCAAAGGAATACTACCCCAACTACCCACTTAGGCAATTAGGTATCGGTTAGTGCTAAAGTATATCATCCATTTCATTCAACATTTAATTACTAGGTTTACTCATTTACCATTCATAAACATGACAAGGAATGATAAGGATATACAAAAAATTAATTTTAGTTGTCTTGGTTTACTCTATAATGGATATCCATTTCTCGTGAACCAGTTCCCATACCCCATATCAATGGAAATAAAACCAATTTATTTATAGCATAATGGATCGACTTGTTAAATTACTCATCCCAACCCATGAGGTCCCATACACCTCATGAATTGAGACAAGTAATCAATTAATTATAACTAAGAGTAATTAAATAATAAGATAACTATGATATCATTATTCAGTAATCACAAATCAAGCAACAAAAAATTGTGAAATGCACCTATATGGAATGGAAATATGAATGGCGTGAGAATTATAGGAGCCTATAATAATGCAAGTTGTAGTGGTCCTTTCCCTTATATAATCAAGCCAAGGATGAAAGAAAATCTTTAAACAGATTAAAAATAAGAAACACTACACTACATGTGCATCACCCAATTATGAAATAATATCAACAGTAATAGTAAAAAGCAGAATAAAAATTATAATTTTGGAAATATGGTTTCCCTGAAAATGTGTTTGTGACACCTAAGCATGACTTATGACCAATTCCCAAGCATTCCTAACCTCAAATATATTGTCTCAAAATAGTATAGCAAGAGAGGAAACCCCTCTAATACCAGTTTTAGATGTCTCAGACCCAGATTACACTTAATGGGTTCCCCAAGACCAGTGGGGCACATGGCCTCAAGCACATCTATTGAATTCCAGAGGCTATCGACCAGTAGTGAGGGCCTAGGGTGTGTCTTTAGAGAGACTATTCCATCATTACCAGATTATATCACAATAGATGAATATAAACAGGGGTAAATAATGGAAGCAATATAAGTAAACAGAAGGAACATTAAAAAATAGAGACGACAATATCTATAACTGAAAAAATTGGAATAGCATTCAATAACGGACGATATGTCATGTCACTAGAAAAATTGAAAACATGGATACAAGATAGTAGGAATAACATGTTCCACATAGGTATAAAGTAAAAAAAAGACTATCCAAAGCATCTCAAGATCAGACTATGTTATCTACTATCAAGATTCACATTAAACAAAAAAAATCAGGTGTTTTAAGTCGCATGATTCCGTTTATCAACACCTACAACCATGTAATCTACTCTAGGTACCAAACAATTCCCAGAGAGGGTGTGAGAAAAATCTCAGTGGGACAGCACCAATGATGTCTAAAACATCTGACCCGTGCAATGGAAATGTAATGGTGAGAAAGAATGAATATATAATGTAAATCAGTATAATGTAACTAAATAATCAAGTACATACTTCATCCCTTGGCTGGTGTCTAAACATGTAACCAAATCATTATTTGATTATTACCCATTTATAAATATGTCACATTTTAACAATTATAATGGATCGAAGATGTAACAAGGAAACCTATAATGATATTTTACAATGAATTACCAAGGTAATAACCAAGGAGACGTAGTCCTCAAGCGTCTCCAAATCAATAATAATTGTAGCCAAGCATGGCATAAGAGTGTAATCTAAAGAGTATAGTCTAATAAATTCCATTATGATACACCCACCAACTCCAAGGAGTTCAACCAAGGTAAAACAAGGATAATAAATGACTGAGCCCGATGGGCTTTAACCATGGATCATTCTTGTAAATTCTAGATCAAAGGAGTTTATCCAAGAAATCCTATAAAAATATTTGAGGGATACTACAGTGTCATACCAGGAATCTAAAAATAGACATAGATTGGGATCTAGGTGGGTCTCAACTTAAGTAATATTTATCCTTGAATTAGAATGGGGTTCTTGAGTGCTCATGGAATTATTCAATTAGAATCCAAGGTGAGATTGAGTTAGGCCATTCCTATATTATTATAATTTCATGCAATATTTCATTTGGTACATGCCTTTCCTTTTATTAGTGTGATAAGTTTAAGTAGCATGCAACATTTTAATCAAGTCATTTGGTTCAATACTTTCCTTTCATCAGTGTGACAAATCCAAGTAGAATTAAACCATTCATTTAATCCTTTTATATCATATTTCGTGTTCAAGGTTCATTCCACAAACTTCTATTAACATGGAGAGGGGTGATACGAACATGCAAGTAACTATTCGTTAACATTTAAGGCCAAGTCATATACTTAGTATAATTTCCAATTCACATTTCACATATCATTGTCAAATTGAATCACATACCTTAAGTGAGTCAAATGGTGAGCTTACATGGTACTTTCCATTATGAAATTCACAATAAAAATCCAGCCATTTAATATAGGAAATATTACCCTTATAAGGGTAAATAAAATTGACACCCAAACGGTGGATCAAACATGTCAAATACTAAAAACCTAACTGTGGAATAACATCCTACACGGGATGGATGGAGTTGTACGAATAACCACTAGCAACTAATCATATACATGCAAAGAGAATAACCATAAAATCCTAATGATTATTGTCAGGGAATATAAAATAAATAAATGTAACTCAATGTAATAAGTGGGCACCACACGCCAATTCAAAAAATCAACAAGATTGAGGGATGAGTTATAGACCACCGACCTTAGGCTTGTATGACTCTCCTCATCTGGTATTGGCCCTTAATTTGGATTGGATCGGAGTAGATATAATAAAAGAGGAAAATTTCTCACACCTCAATAACTATGTCTAGAGAAAGAGAGAAGGAGAAATGTTCAAATAGACTCATGTAGTTACCATTTCACATCCAACATGATGAACGACTGCTCGATCAGATATCGAATGAAGGAGATCCTTCAATCCCAAACATTGGACTTTAAAAAGATCTAATTAGTGAGATAAATAGGCTAATACAATAAGAAAATATATAAGGAGGAAGAATGATGGTTAATATATCATTAAGGGAATATTTGTAAAATTACCCAAAAAAAATAATGCGCACGGTTTGTCGGCATGGTTTGAAATACCATGTTCAAACCGTGCACAATTACCCAGGAAGAAGTGGCACTCATACAATTAGGCCACACGACCATACGAAAACAATGTGATTTGGTTCTATTTGGAAATTTTCATCTTCAGAGTTATCCAAATCGTGCTGTAACTATAACCTAACCGTGCAACATGGTCAGTTTACCCAAAAAGATGGGTTCTAGGCTCCATAGTTTCCCTGGACACCCCTGAGACATTTTCTATGTCATTAAGAATCCATATATTCTCCAAACTAAACATTTATAGAGAAATTTAAAGGATCCATACCTGAGTGAAAAACTGGGTGCTTACACAATGACATTATAGTTGGTAACAAATTATGTTTAATATAATTTGTGGGAAATAGATTTTGGAAAACATAGATTAGGGAACATAAACTTAAGGTAGAAATTTATTATAAGTATATAATAAAATCCTAAGGTTTTGGTAAGGAATAGATTATGTGGGGGAGAATTTCTAGGGTTCTGTAGTAGTACTATAGTAGGGAATTGTAGTAGCAGTGGAACTATAGCAGCGATGACACTGTTACGACGGAGGAACTATAGCAAGTACTAGAGCGGTGGCAGTACTATAACTGATACTATAGTGGCACAAGTACTGTAACAGTTCTATTCACAGAGGGGTCTTTTGGGACTAAAAATGGGCTGTCAAGCCATGTTTTCAGGTCACTTGGCCTTGGGGATTCAGGCTATGTAATGGGTCTCCCTCTACCCAGTCTAAAGTGGTCATTTCCTTAATAATAAATTGAGGCTTCGGCCCCAACCTTAAACAAATTTCCATGTTTGGATACTACCAGGGTACATTTTTCTAGAATAGTGGTACCTATGGGTAATAACTCTAAAAATGAGCATTATTATTGAATTGAGCATTACTTGGTACCCCAAAATGGGCCTTACTGCACACCGAGTTTGATACTCTTAGGGTATATACTTATTATAATTCACATTTTCTATATAAACCATTATGATTTTTTGAAGACAATGATATCCCCAAAGAAACAATGTTTAGGATTATGAGTTTAACAACGCATAAATTTAAATTTATGTTAACTGTTACACCATATTTGGAATTATACATTGTGATTTACAATTATTAATTCGATATACTAATCTATAATATTCCATTTTTTAGAAATTGAACATAGATGGAATAAGGGTATCAATATTCATGGAAGATGTAGTTATTTCCCTACCAAGGAATCCAATACATCTAGTATTTTAACTAAGAGATTTATGGCTACGTTAGGGTAGGTTAGTATGGTTTTTAAAAATAAAATTTCTCATATAGAGTAACATATTACACAATGATATTATCCAAGATTGGATCTATTTATTCCATAATAACCCCATTCATTTAATCGGACTACTAAACAAGTGGTACCTAAGAAATGGATTAGGTATATAGAGAATATATTTATGTAATTGGAATGTGGTGAAAAGGAAATGTCAACACATGTTGTGTATTTTCAAAAAGGTAATGATGTTTAATGGTGGTCATTGATCTAGAATACTTGGGGGAATAGGAAATAGAAGTCATGGAATGAAAAAATTTCAAGAATTCACTCTTCGAAATTTTTTTTCTTCATGATTAAAAAATTAATTTGATATCAAATTTACTTAACATAATGAAAAAGGAAGAATAAAGTGTTGTAGATTATGAATATTACTTTACAAGGTTATCTTGCTATGATATAGATTACATGCAGAACACAGAGTGCATGATTGACCATTTCATTGATAGGATTAATCTATGTATCTAAATTGAACTGATCTCTAATTTTTTTTATTTATATGATGAAATACTTTTTTATACTATCATTAATGATAAATAATTATTAAAATCTTGTTGATTCAAAGGGAATAATGATAAGAAGACGATGAAAGATGGAAGAATATGTATCAGGAATATGAGAAAGAATGATTTTTTCCACATGTGATAAGTGTGGAAATAATCACCCTAGGAACTGATTGAAGGGAATGGGAATTTGTAATAATTATATAGAAAAGGTTCACCTGGAAAAAGAATGAAAAATAAATAAAGAAAACATGGTTATTCTGTGTTTCAACTCTAAAGAGATGTGCCACTACACAAATGAATTGCCCAATTTCCAAGGGAATATACCTCAGAGGAAGCTCATGGATCAAGGTCAAGATTATGTTATTGATTTAAAAAATGTTGAATGATTAATATGCTTGTTTATTTTAATCCATGAAATATTTTTTCAAACTATTTTATTGATGACACTCACATC
Organism: Viscum album; assembly: GCA_963277665.1. Taxonomy (NCBI): domain Eukaryota; kingdom Viridiplantae; phylum Streptophyta; class Magnoliopsida; order Santalales; family Viscaceae; genus Viscum; species Viscum album. Next base: position 1,224,604,403 of record OY728148.1, read on the forward strand.
ATATGAACTATGAAACATAAAAGGATTGTACTATTGTACTATTTCTCAAAGGATTTTAAAGTATGTGTTGAATGGTACCATTAAAATTGATTTGATAGAAAGTTGAAATACTTATAAAACACATGATTAAGGGAATTATAACCCTTAATATGTTCCTTTTCTTTAGAAAATTATGTTGGGATGAATAGATGATTAATATGGATATAGTAAATTTTATAGTACTAACTACCTTGGAACTTATTACTGATTAGTTGGAAAAGTGTCTCATGCTATCATTGATGGAGTGATTTTTTTTAAATTAATAAAAGTATCTAATAAAATTATTTTTATTTAAGTATTATGAAATAATTCATGTTTTCAATAAGGTGTTATGATATTCAGGTTGTTACCATGTTTCTTATGAATACACGATGAAGGTATTGACATGTTTTGTATGTGATGATTAATATAAACATTATCTTGTATGGGGAATATAATTTTCATTTGGAAACCATAATTATAAAATTTTTCAGACATGTTTTGGATGATCTTGAAGGTGAAATATTTGTGGAATGGATTAAGTTAAACTTTAGGTGTTGTTGGACAACTTTTTCTTACCATTTTTTATTTTGTAAAGGCAGGAGGGAAATACTATTACTATTTTATGGATCATAAGAACTGTTAAGATGTTATTAAAGTGATTTGGCAATAAAAAATCATTTTTATACATACATTTATCAGTGTTAGGTATGAATTATCAATTAATAAATGTATAACCAAAGGTGCAATTTTTCCTATAAAATAATCATGTATCAAGTACATTCCAATATATTCATTGAGAGTGAAAGAATTTGGAAACTCTAGGAAATTGATCTTGAAATAAATGTTTTTCCCTATTGTCATCAATTTTTATGATATAAATGTACTTTTTAATTCCTCTTTATATTATGGATTTGTGGTTTTTAACCTTATATAGATGAAATCAGCTGAGAATAGTATATGAAAAACTGACTTTGTATTGTGATATGTGCTGCATTATTGGGCACTCTTGGTCTAACTGTCTTGTAAAAATCATATGTGCTTGGTGCAATTTGAACGGTCATGAGCAGGATTATTGTAGGAGGAAGGATATAAAACTTCTCAAGGGACTGGTCCGAATTCTTCAAAGAAAGAAGCAGAGGATGAGAAAACCAGGGGCTGTAGTAAAAGCCTCAGGCAGGATATTACTCATTAACCAACAAATGAAGAGGACTTCCCAAACTACCTTAAACATAATGTTAAGGAAAATGCTAATTGGGTTGAAATAGCAGACGAGGAAGATGCAACTAAAGTACATCCTTATTTCAAGGATGTGCTAACTAATCCCATGGAGGAAGGTCATTATGACATGGACTCAGTTGACAGCCAAATGGAAAAAGAATACTATGCACAAGCAGATGCAGATGATAGATTTATACAAAAACACCATGCAACAAATTGCATAAAGGGAAAGAACTTGTTAGAAGCTGAAATCTCAGGGAAGAGAAGGAACAAAAACACTCATTTAGGTGAGGAAAAAAAATGACTCCTGTGAATGGACTTGAGAAATCTCCTTGCCCTGCTAGAACAATCAAGGATTCTGGTGGCCCCTCTATGAAGATGTTGTTGACAAAAGAATGGAGTATATCAACAAAGAAAGGATGTGAAGCCAAGAATGATCTGGATAACCTAAATGTGGTTGTTTCTCCCTCTGGGCCAGTGAATTTATTGAAGAAAAACCTTCCTGCAAAACCATTGCAGGATTCAGGTTTGATGATCTCTAATGCTTCACAAAAGCACTCTGCTCCCTTTTCTATTACTGGTAAATAGGTTATTCAATCCCAAAGGTATGTTGGATCTAATATGCATGTTGGGGAAACTATCTAGACCACTGTTGATGGATCTAATGAAATGTTGAGCAAGGAAACAAAGTTTTCTTTGAGGCATGACTCTCTCATCTAGGTCTCGGATGATATGTATTCTCAATATTCTGGGAATAGGGCTAATATTTCCAGCCCAATGGAATGTATGCCAATTCATTTTACCCCAACACCTATTAGAAAGGGGGATGACACTCTGAAGAGTTCTTCTCCTAAGCCGCATGTTCCTGTTCAAGCTTACATGGTGAGAACTGAATAAAAAGTAATTACAAAAAATGCATTTGCACTGCTTGTATCTGCAGGTAGTGATGATGAGAGATAGCTTAGCGATGTCATGCCTGAAGCCGTTGAGATGCAAGAGGATGTTGACACTGGGCCTCCAGATGAAGGGGATGAGACATGGACGCTAGTAACCACTGGAAAGAGGGGTCATCATCCTTGTGTTCAGGGTGGAAGCTCCTCCTGTCATAGCATGCACACTGGTTCTCAAGGTTCATGAAGTATATTTTTTCTGCCCTTGTGTTTTTGAGGTCTTTTGGATTGGTTGCTAAATCATCCTTTGTACTTTGTTTATGTTTTTAATAATAAGGGGCCCTTGCGCCTCCACCTTTTATAAAAAAAACTTAACACTAGTGTTATCCTGTGTATAAATATAGTTATATATTATTATTAATGACCTTGATACTTTCCTTTTCTATCTTATTAAGAATTTATAATATTATCCCTTTTACAATGTGCATTTTTATAAAATGGAATTTTCATATATCAAAGTATGGATTAGTGAACTCATGTTTAAATTGAAAATATGAAATATATTTTAAGTGGGGAGAATATAATTACCATAAAATTATAAAATAATAAACTTTTACTTGATATCATATGTTACAAATGTTATTGAGCTAGCTTGTGTTACAAAAAAATGATGAGTTTTTTATAGCTTGCTACAATGTTTTACTGATCAATAATATACTAATAGTATTATTATTTAATAAGATATGTATCACCTAAAAATTAGAATGAATAATATTAATACAATTAAATAAATTGTTAAAATATATATTTTAAACTTATTTATTTATTATATATTTATTAGAAATGAAATAATAAACTTTTAATGAAAATGAAATGTTTTCCTAAAAACATTATTTTTTTCTAAAAGGTAGTTTAATATCTCTTTTCACACATAGATTAAAAGTAATTTTAACCACTTTTAAAAAATTTATCTGAGTAATAAACTACATTTTTTAATTTTATTATCAAAATTATCATAGAGTGAATTTTCATACTTTTCTGAAAAATTACATTATCTGAAGAATAGTGAAAAATAATAGATTTTAATATAAAACTGTATTTTTGTTTAAATAGTTTATAATATTAAATTATATTTTTAATTGGATTTAAAATAAAATTATTTATATTTTTTATTAATTAATCCAATTTATGTAATTCTCTTGTTTTTCATTCTGAATTTAGATATATAAACATTATAACCTTTTGAAAATTTTCACTTTAAAACCCCACTTTTTCATCACACCTACATGATTAATTTTCAATTAAATTCCTCAACTTCTAGGTGTTGAATTTGAAAAAATAGAGTCAATAATTTGAATAATAATAATTTATATTTTCAATATGGTCAAAATAATTTTAATGATTAGTGAAAACAATTAACATTAATTACCTTGATTAAGGTTAAATCGAGGTTTTACGCTTTATATGAGTTTGTATTTAAAAAATTTCACACATACATAAAACTTTTATTTAACATATTTTTTTTTCATATATTGAATTATTATATATAAATTATATAACAAAATTAATTTTAATTTTATTGTTAAAAGATTAATTACCTATGTAAATAAAAAGATACATGTTACTTTAGTAAAAACTAAAAGGTTAAAATTGACTAAACGTAAAGGATAAGGAATAAAATGATATGAATATATTTATTTTTTGGGGATGGAGGTGTTTATAGAACTCATAAACCCTACCCTCCATTATTGAAATATTTTTTATGCACATGTGAAGAGGGATAGCTCCCAACGGTGCATAATTTTTGGAATTTACAAGAATGTCACTCCTCCTCAACTATAAAAGGGCACTCACACTGCCCCTTCATCACTCCTTACAACCACTTTGGTTCATCCAAAAACTACCAAAATAACTCCCCAACTATCCTCCATTCATACTTGGATTCTTATTTTGGTTATAAATCCTTACTAGGAGGATTTTATATAATCCAAAGGAGGATACCCGAAGAATAGGTAATGTTCTTCAAGAGGTGTTTTTAGTTTATTTATATCTCAACCTCATTAATTTTTTATTATAAAATTATAATATAATAAAATAATTATCATACATATATTGTTAAGTTTTAATAATATTTTCATAACTGAAAACTATCTCAACATCCATCAAAAGGGTTACAAAATCACCGTTCTTGTGTACGGTGTACTACCGCCTTGTGAACCGATGTCATCCGTTTTTTCATTTTGACCTCTAATGGTTGGGTATGCTGATGGATATAATGTATATATACAATAATAATTAAATATTTATACCTATGGAATCATTATATCATATATATATATATATATATATATATATATATATATATCTTTTTACCTTCTTTTTTGTAGGAGATATGTTAACGTCACTCATCTGCAAGTTGGACTATAGCCTCACAAAGCGATGTGATTCATCTTTCACTAAAACCTCACATAGAGAGTGATAATGTTATATTTAAAAGCTATATGTAATATAAATGACATAGTTATTTTATTCAGGAAATATTTTTCATTCTGTTATGCTATAATATGATTTTTATTTCTTACTTTTTTCACTTAACAAAATGCAATATCGACATTCATGTATGTGTTGACTATCACTTTCACTAGGCGATGTGATTTTATTTACATCACCACACCAGATTAATTTTATATATAAGAATAATTAATGAAATAATATATTATATATGATATTATTATCATTATAAAAAGATAAAATATTACTTACACCCTTTACATAATGATCATTGAAAAATGGGAAATGTTACTCATGCATATGTATGGCCTACCATGTCCATGGTCATAACATACATCATTCTTCATAAAAATCCTTCACGATTGGTTTCAAAAGTATAATTAAGGTAAAAATAATATAAATTTTCATGATTATTGTTTTGTTGATGATATGAATTTTTGATATGCGTATGAAGTGGATCATTCATGAAAAAACACGCATTCGAATACAAGCAACTAACACTCGAAACAATGAAAATAATTAGACATTTTTAATGAATAGGTGATGATATGTTAGAATATGATAATATGTGATATTATAAATATTATCATGGTTACGATACATGTCAACCGTTTTAAACCAATCTACATGACGTCAATGAACTTTCAACCAAAAGGATGTGTGAGGTAATGGATTTCATATCAATTTACATCCCCTTGAGACTTATTTGTTATTATGAATAAATTCACTTTTATATGGTAAATATAATTATCCTTTGACCTTTTGTATCATGATTCATTTATACATCTTACTATTTTATGTTTCAATTTTAATTATCACATCCAATGGGATTTGATGTTAAAATTATAAAGTGGTAAAAGTTGTTGAAAAAACTCACTTTCTATTGTGATTGTTAGCATTATTTTGAAAAAATCACTTTATTATAATCCCTTTTTATTAGAAATTATATTTCTCCTAAATATACATATAATTTTATGATGAATATGGTTATTCTTAAACTGTATACCAATTTTAACATACAAATTTTACTTTGAATGATATTTGACTAATTGTGGAAATATTTATAAATTTGCATCGTGATTTTATTATGGATATTTGTGGACAAGGAATATTCATTCATGAATTAAATAAAATTTTCAATATATGTGGAATTATTGAGACTTACAAGCTTGGGTGGAGCATGGTTAATGATATCCCCTCAATGCCTTGGTAGCCTAATGTGACAAATAAGTTGACCAAATCTGATGGGTTTTCACCCAAAAGGTTTTAAAATGCCTTGTGGATGTTCATGATAGTAAAGGTATCATGTTCCTAAGAAACATGAAAAATAATAATTAGGAATTTATTTTATTAAGATTTAATATATTTTTATCCATAATATTTTCACTATAATATTATCTATTGATTTATTTAATTCTCATCTTATGGGTCAAATGTCATGTGTTATTAGTATCTACCTTGCTATAATGATTCTTCATTTTCTTATCAGGATTTTAATATTAATTAAATGTAATTTCTTATTATTTATTTAACATTCCCTATTTATTATTCTTATTGATTCATGATATCTTTCATTTTACATAACACTTAATGTTTATTTTAACTCGCCATTATTTTTTCCCTTTCCCCAGATATGAAGAAGATATATTTGAATGAGTTTTCAAGGATAAAGTATATTTTATTTTGTTATATGTTATGTTCTATTTTATTTTCCAAATATAAAATGGGATTCATGTGTCTATCTAGTTCACCATAACTACTAAATTTTTCAGTCCTATGGGGTTCAAACCATTGTATCTATGTAAATGTAAAAAAGTAAGACATTGGGTGCATGCTATTGGGTATGAGGTTATTAAAGATAATCCATGATTATATATAATTTCAATGAAGTAATAATAATTAAAATATTATTAATATACTTTTATCTTAAATTTAATAGGAATTAATATATTGGCTAAGGGTATATGTGTAACAACGAATTCTCCATCCTATATATATTGAATTGTATTATCTCATTTTGAGAGGCATGAGAATCATTATTAACAAAAAATTTCATCTCTAAATGATTATCTCAAGCCCTATATATATATATATTATAAATCACACTCTAAAGAACAATGATCCATGATCCTCCTCCTTTCTATTTAATAATATTTTGATAATATTAGAGAGTATTTCAGGTGTGAAAAAATTATTGTTTTGAATAATGTTTAATGATGTATGTAGTCTGAATCCTCCACATTAGTAGTCAATGTTCCATATATTATTTTAAATGATTCATTGATAATGTTTGGAAAATTCTATAGGGATTTTAGCTTTGGATCATTCTTCATAATGATGGTGTGATGACATTATTGAACCTATTCAATAAAAAAAGAATTTCCATTTGTTTTAATTCCTGTCTATATAAAATAATTATAAATTATGCATGAAAAGATCAAATTTTTTATTTCATTTTTCTGTTCTATCATACATATCTAAGGATTTATCAATACAAAATGAAGAAATCCATTATTGGGAATGATCTTAACCAACTTATATTTGACCCTAAGATGTCCATGTATTCCCAGGGTTCTCCAACTAGTGTTTTTCGACCAAGTAATTCAATACAATTAATCCTCAATCAGGTGAATTTATATAGGTATTATAACTAAGTAACATAATATAGGTAACTTTACCTACAAATAAGATCTATGAGAAGCTTTCATGAACCTATAACTACTGTACATAGGCCTTGGTGAAATATGAAGGAAATGCGCTTACCTCTAGTAGCCTAAACAAATTTGGTGAACATATAACATGTATATTTATGGATCACTCAAGCTATATAATTATGCTGAAGTTTTGGGACACTATTTATATATGGATATGAATTGATAGTTCTCATGACTGTGTTCATTTTCCATTTAGGTACCAGTGCACAATGAATAACACACATCATCTAGAAACTAGTGAGAAAAATGCAAAGACAAGATTGGGAATGTATGAGTCACACCCAAGTGTGACCTAAGAACCAAATAACATCCTTTTGAAAAAATATTCATTAAAAATAACAAATATATAAAAATAATATCATCCTTATTCAATTTGTACCCAATTATGTTGTTATTGGAGCTCCTTTTCAACAAAGGATGGAAACCATTAAATAGTAAAGAAAAAATCCACAGTAAGAGGAATGTTTATTCATCTAATTACCTAACCATTAAACCATGTTTCTTTACCTTTTTACACATGTTTTATCCTATTAAAATTATTATAGTCCATGACACTTCCTTTGTGTGAAAGCACCATCAAACCTCCCCCTGACACACAACTTTTCATGTGTGAATGTTCTTCTGAACCCACCATATTAACTTGCACAAACCACACTCCATACCCTACCATGATGTTTTATAGTCCGGATTCATTTATATAAATTAACCCCTCAGGGTCCAAATTAGAGATAATTGGACTCTTGAATATGTAATTTAAAAAATAATGAATCTCTATTCCCCATAGTCTTCTAATCCCCTTGAGGTAGCTCCATAGAGCCTAAAACATAAGGGAATTAATTGATAATTTGGGTAATTATGTCACTTGAAGGTTTATCACTACAAAAAAATCATAGTAGACCACTTTTTCTATATTTAATAAATGAAAAGTGTGATGGAATCCACGTAAGATGATACACTATGTCCCCACTAACCCAAATCATGTTATAAGGCCTCTGTATTAGTGAGGGCCAATTTTTGGTCTCACCACAATTAGTCCACTCTAGCATACACTTAATTGGTTTCCATATTCACCTTACCTCATATCATGAGGGAGAATCCTTTTTTAAGGATCTATATTAGGATAACCCATAACCTAATCCAATTAACAATCCTTTATTACTACCTTCCATCCTATATTGGGTAACCATGTCACCATTTCCATCAATAGGGAGACCACTTCTCCCAATCCATATCACTAGGTTGACCGATTCACTGTATAAATTTTTAGGGAAATAAATTCTCCCTAACCTACTATAAGTGCACCATACCATCCCTAACTTGTGACTATAGTGACACTTCACCATTCTCTCAATTATAGAATGAACCCTCATCAATTTATTCTCACTAGTGTCCTAAAAAGACCTTAAAAACACTCATTATCCTAGTTCAATTCGCTACTGTGTTGTTCACCTTCAAGTCAAAACCATGAACTATAAAATTAAAAAAATGAGTGGTGTACACAAATTTTAACCCAGTCAATCATGTATTTTATAATTAAATTCATCGTGAGATTGTCCTCAGTAATTATTGGGATCCTCATGGGGTTTTTATTAATGTATCCCTTGAAAATATGGGTCATTCTTGTGAGATAACTAGTGATATATTTCCTAGAAAATACTATCAAACATTTTTTTCCCATATATAGAATTAGATATAGATGGGAACCAAGTGGGCTTCTTGGTCCACTCAATGATCATGGGAGAGATAAATGGACTTGGAAGGCATCCCTATATATAATTTCTATGAACATGCTAAAAAAAATGTGTGTAATAAACAATTCCCTCCACATGGAACTATATACCCCATTTGTTTAGTTAATATTCTATCCAACCATTAGTAAATATGAGGTATCTTCATACATGTACCTCCAATTAAGTTTTCAGACACAATACATCATCAAAAGACCTCCATCTAGGTGAAAATCCTAGAATAATTCCATCACATGAGTCACTAACTATGAAATGATTATCTGAGCAGTATGAACTCCATACCCAAACATATCCATGTTTCTTTTAATCATGGGATGTGATTCCCTTGTTTAATTCCTAACTATTTTTTCAGTGTTCTATATCCCCTGAAATCTATTTTTCTGAAAGTTCTTTAATCCATTCAAAGAAAATATCTATGGGTTTTCCATTCATAAGTCCTAACTCATTCCTAAAATGGAAATACCCATTACATGTCTTTTCTATAAAAAGGACTTATTCTTCATGATGAAGAGACCAATGAGTCGCCCCTATGTACACTTTAATTTATACTTCAAAGGGATATATCCCAAATAATACATAATTCCCCGAAGAAATATATCAACTTTGAGCCAAACCAACAATGGATTTCCATGCATAAAACCAACTTAATCCTTTGTTGGTTCCCTTTTTATCACACAAATATCCTTACTAGGTGATGCTAATCTACACGGTGTTTTCCTTTCACACTACCATAAACTAAATGACCCAAACTACATAGGCTTCAATTCCTTTAAATAGGGATAAATATAAAACCTCGTTGAGTTTTAATACCTATAACCCATAGGTCCTAGACATTCAATCATAAAAGGAACTTCACCTGTATAGGGTTGCAGAACCATAAAAGGAACCCCATTTGTCATGGTCACTGATCCTTAAAAGGTATGAAATTTCCAATTAAGTGTCATAAAACCATGTGGGTTCTGAATCCTTTTATATAGATATGTCAGAATCTTTTCTTATGTGTTTGATACAACTCAACAACACTTACATAGTCCATAGATGTCGAAAAACAACATAGTTCCCGACTATGGGGCATTTAACTATAACAACACTAACAAGAAAAAAATAAGGTTAAAAATTGATAAATGAATTTCTCACATCAACACATGGATTAAATCATATATTCACAATAGTGTTAACCAATCCCATTCTAGGATTTAGTAAAGATTCTTGTACATATCATAAATAAATAAGAGTGTCACATAGTAGGTAATAATTCCTCCCAATAGGGCGAGAAGAGACTGACCTCCCATCATATCAGTTGATTGACACCTTATCTGTCACTAGTAAATCCAAGATTACCTCATATGTAACGCCCAAATATCCCATGGGATGTTTCTTTCTAAAAAAAATTCAATATTTTTCAATGCACACAACGCAGAGTTTGAGTGCACTACGATCTATCAAATAGGTAGTTTAAAAATTAGTTATAAATAATATTAACCACATTATAAATTTTTTATTTCAAAATGGAATTCATTTTTTCTAATTCATAATATCAAAATCATCTGAGGGTGAATTTTTGGTACTTTTATGAAAAGTTTCATTTTTGATGAATAGTAAAAAATACTACATTATAGTTAATTTTTTTTATTTAAATAATTATTATATATTAAATTGATTATTAAATTAAAAATATATCAAAAAAATATATATTAATCTAATTTATGTCTTTGTAAATATATTATATTAAAATTATATATAAAAGCATATTGAACTTTTAAGTGTCACGTTTACCCGCCTTCTCACAACATTTGTGTTAAACTTAATTTAGCCACTCATGTGAATATAACTTGGGAAAATTAACATATACAATTATTATTAGTAAAATATTTTTATTATAAAAGGATCGAAATAATTTTTTTTCGAATATTAAATTGAGTAATTATTTATTTATTTACCAGGATTTAGGGTAAATTGGGTAATTAAAGGATAAAATAATATTGTAATATTAAAATGCTACATTAACACTTGTCGTAATTTTATTGGAAAAGTGTGTTCAAAAAAAATAATCCATAGTCTATAAATAGGATATTCTTAAGCAACTTGGTTATGAATAAAAATTTTATTCTATTATATTTAAAGGTATTTCAAAAATGGCTTCCTCATAATTTTAATAATTTGATAATTTTTAATATAGGGTTATACAAAAGATAAACTTGACTATAAATAGTAATTTTAAATATATTAAATTCTTCTTCATCAAGATATTTTATTTTTTATTTTTGGAGATGAAATACTTTAATTAAATATTTAATAATAATGATGTAGTAATTGTTTAATTAATGGAAATATCAAATAAATGATATGAAAAATATTTTAAAAAAACAATTTTACATAATTAATTAAATAATAAAATATTTTTGATAACATAGATATTTTCTCGAAATATTAGAATTTTTATTTAGAAGTTATCAGATTTTTATGATATCTTTAAAAAGACAAATATTAAATAGTATCAAAATGGACATAAACGATACTTTAAAATAAATAATATTTCATTAAATGATATAAAAGTAATAAAAATATATAGTACAGATAGATAATTATAATAAGTTTAAATATTTAATCAATTATGCACTTGATATTTTTTAGTCATATTATAGAATCTCTATAAACCCCAATGTTCAAAAATCCAAGTGTCACGGTAAGAGTTAAGAGGTTTAACTAAGGGTTAAATCTAAATGATAAGGTTCTTTTTGTGACATAAACTTGAATATTTTTTTTTGAAATTATTTCAATAGATAATTAAATTATATTCTAAATAACTAAATTTGGAGCTATTTGAAATCAAAATTAAATTTATATTAATTTAATATTTTTAAGGATTCTAAGAGTTCCCCTTCCCTCTCCAATAAAAAGGCACCTCCTTCTTCACTTACTCACACAACATTTAGCAATAAAGATCAAAAAAACCTTGACCCATTATACTCTAATAATTCTTAGTTAACTTTGGTAGTTCATGTTAATCCAAAAAACCATCCCTATTGTTCTTAAGAGGAGATACAAAGGAATTCTACCAAAGAAGAGGCAATCGTTTTATAAATTAAATTCAATTTACTTTCTTATTATACTTCTTATTTCTATGTTGTTTCCATACCAAAGTAATAACTCTAGTATAATATATATACTAATATTTTATTATGATTATGGGACAACCATATTATACTTTTTTTCCATCTTTCAAAAAACAATATCGCCATGTGTGCGTATATACGACTTACGATCTCCACACTGTGGGCTAATTTGTTTTTCATCACTTATTTATTTAGATGGTTATAATGATGATTATAATTGATATAAATATTTAATAATCCATTATTATGATTTTTTATAATTAATATACCATCCAATTACATACCGTTTATGAAGTAATGCATTGATACTATCACTTGTGCGTACGTACGACCTACTGTCTCTAGGACGTGATTAAATTCATTCTCCACATTAACTATTAAATAATTATTATAAAAATGAATAAGATGAGTAAATATAATATATATTAAATTAATATAATTCTTAATATGAATACAATATAAAATATTCATAAGAAATATGACTCAAATAATAAAACATATATAGGAAGACAAAGTAGTTAACACCCGAAACAGTGATAATAATGAAATTTTATTAAAAAAAGATATAATAGGATCATATATGATATCATAAATACAAATATGGTTCTAGTATAATTTAATAACACACATTAACCATTATACATAATGTTAACTCACCCTAATTGAAAGGAAAGTATAATGTAAGGTTTAATATCCCAATCTCCTTATTATCAGAGATTTTTTATACATAAGTATCTAATGGGGAATATTTATCACTAATGTCCATGTTTTTTAAATATTTATTCAAAATATATTTTTTTTAATTTTATCCAATTTTTTAAATTCATTTTTAAACATCTTTTACTTTTTATAAAACGCTTTGAAGGGAATCTTTCTGTCATTTTACAAATTAGGTACTTCATGACCTTTTGGAAAAAAAAGGAAGGAATGTTTTTTTAACTTATACAACATGAAGAAATCTTTGTTCACAAGATTATAATATTATTTTCAATAAAAAAATTTCATTTTAAACTTACACACCCCGTTTTAAAATAATTTCAATAGAAAATCGATATTTCTCTCATGAAGTTTTTAAAGATTTTATTAGATTATTTTCATCTATGTCAAAATCTTTCATTGTATATTATGGTGAATTGAGATTTATTTCATATGATAAAACTTATCATATTGTATTGAAGGTTTTATGATATGGTAGACTAAGTATGTGCTATTTTGATACCATTAATGGTTTATGGTTAACGTATTAAGATTTCATTTTATAATTTTAATATAAAGGATTATGTTGGTTTTGTATCGCCCTTTCAATATGACTAATACATTGTAAAAAGTACGTGAAGGGACGGAGATCATTTAATGAAAGACCTATAAGTTATGGAATGGATAATGATAGACAACTGATTCATAAATAGTTCTAATGAGAAAAAATTGTTTGGGTTTTGACTAATGTCTTACCCGTCTATGTAAGGTCTTGGCACGAGGACTTGATAGTGTGGTAATGATGTTTGAAATTAATAATTCCCTCATTATGAGATTATATATTTATATTACATGTGAATATTAAAATAATATAATATCCACGTAAATGTTTATATGGAATAATATGATTTATTCATTTCATGATTATGTTTGACAGGCTTGTTGTTTTCGTTATATACCATGCCTAAAATGTTTATGCTTAATTATTATAGATTATGTTGTTGTTTTTACCCTTAATTAGCATTTAAGATCACCACATTCTTATGTTTCCTTTCTCCCATGATCTGAAGAGGTATATTATGACTAATTTTAAGGGATAATCTATGGGATAAGAGTGTTTTCAAATGAGGCACTAGGTATTTTTTCATTTCAATACGTAATATAAAACTTATTTTTCTATTTAGTTTTTATAAGGATACTAAATTGATTGGCCCTTCATAATTTTATTTCTGTTGATCATTCCATTGTAATAAAATAATGTACTAGATCCGAGCATCTGGGGTCAGGGTGTTAAAGTTGGTATCATAGGAATTTAACTATAAACCTTAGAAACTACATTTATAAAACATTGATTAGGAAACATTACACTAATATATGATTTTAGAATAAGTGTTAAATAATGTCATCTAATTTTGTTAAAATATAGATTATGTGGGTATTCCATAGAATACATCCCTGTCTAGATACTACAAGTGGATATGGCTACGACCCAAATTTTACTAGGAGTAACAACTCAGACATGGTTTTTCAAGCCTAACATGGGGTAACCTAGTACATGACAATGGGATTTACAATGCTCCAATTTTGACACTCCTGGGGGATATTCTTAGGATAAATCAATTTTTATAAAAACCATTTTGAATGATTTATGAGAAAATTTTTCCCCAATGAAAAAATGTTTATTATTATGAGATTATATATTTATATGATTTTTCAATTTGTGTTAATTATTTACTACTTTGGAAGTATGTATTATTATTCCTAACCTAATATAGTGTATGTCGTTTTTTATAAATGGATCATAGTAGAATAAATAATAACTATATAAATGAATGCAATCCATTCGGGATTCATGTCTTATGAAAGATAATGAGAGTGGAGCTAGTGATACAACTAGTGATGAACAACTTGTAAATATACTCAAAAAAAATGAATTAAGGTTATGAACAATAACCTTACCTATATTGATCACCCTAATCCACAACAGGGAGGAAAAATGTTAGAAAAATTCATGAGAGAACAACCTCAAACATTCAATGGGACTAAAAATACATTTGAAGATGAGAAACAGATTAGTTCCTATAGAATATTTTTCATTCATTTGGAAGTAAAAAAAGGAGAAGGTTTTAATTGAAATTTATCATATGAGGAACATAGAGGATAAAAAATGATGCAAATTATGAAGCTAACTTTAGAAGGTTAGAACAGAATGCCACATACTACATACAAAACCCATGAAGTATGATTGATCAATTCATTTATGAGTTAAAACCATTCCTCAGATTGGAACTAGTCTCATAATCTTTCTCATCATATGTAGATATAGTCTCATGTGCTTTCAAGACAGAAAAGTAATTCTCTAAGTCTTATAACATTAAAGTAATGAAAGATAATAAGATGGGTTTTAAACGATCTAGAAAATGAAATAAGGGAGAGAAAAGAAAAGCTGACATTTCACCCAAGAGTAATTATGGGAAGAGACACCCCGATACTTTCCTAAAAGAAATGGGTGTTCATTACATGTGTAGAGGAAAAGGCCACCAAGCCCATGATTTAAAAGAGAAGAAAGAAGATATCAATTTTTAATGATGAAATTGTAATTGAATGGGACATTATGAAAATGATTTTCCAAAGTGTCAATGAAATTTTCCCCTTTAAAGGTCAAGGGATAAAGGCCAAGATTGTGCGATCAGAACTGATGAGGTCGAAGTACCTATGGTTGTGATGCCAAGTACAGTAATCATCATCTCAAACATAGACAATGATTTATTTCATTCTGGATCATCTAATTCCTTTATATCTTCCCAGTTTTCATAGAAAATTGGACATTTTACTTTTGACTTAATAAGGGAATTAGTAGTGAAAATTCCTAAGGGTAGTGTCATTTCAACAAAAATGTGTCGATAAATCCCCTTTATGACATAAAAACATCATTTATTTACTTACCATGTCATCGTACCAATTATTGAATTTGAGATTATCCTCATTATTCACTAGATTTCAAACTTTGATATGAAAATTTATTATAAAAAGAAGGAAGCAATGATTTGTGAGGAAGAAGAAGAATCCCTTATCTTTAATGTAGAAACATAATCATCTGATTCTTATCTAGATCCCCCCATTATAGATTTACGGAATGAACATATTGGGGAGAAAGATCAAACAACATCTAGGGATGAAGAAATTAATTCTCAAACTGTTGATATACCTATTGTAACAGAATACATTGAAGTTTTTCCTAAAGAGTTACTTGGACACCCCCAAAGCATGAAATTACATTTTTATTGATACATTACATGAGGAAAGACCAATATCAAATACTTCCTATAGAATGGCTATAGTGGAATTAGTTCAGTTGAATAATAAATGTGAAGAGTTGGGTAAAAAGGGATTTATTATTCTTAGTGTTTCCTCATGGGGAGCCCCTGTTCTCTTTGTCAAGAAGAAATATGGATCTATGAGGATTATATTTGATTATAGTGAAATCAATGATATTACAATAAGCAAAACGTATCTTCTACCTTGTATTGATGGTTTGTTTGATCCACTTCATCGAGATCAATTATTTTCGAATATTGACCTTGATTCTAGATATCATCAATTATGAGTGAAGAAGGAAGATATTATGAAGACATTTTTTCAGATGAGGTATGGACATTAAGAATTTACAGTAATTTCATTTGGATTAACTAATGCACCCTTTATTTTTATGGAGCTAATGAACCGAATATTAAATGAATATCTTGAGGATTTTTTCTGGTATTTATTATTGATATTATGGTGTATTCTAAAAGCTATGAAGATCCTACGAATAACATATTGAAAAATATTAAGACTCTCATATGGGAAGATTAATATGGTAAATTTAGGATGTGTGCATTCTAGATTCTGGAGGTTTCATTTCTAGACCATATTTTCTCTAAGGATGGAATATTTGTCAATCCTATAAAGACAATGAAAATACAAGACTATAATGCACCAATGGGTATAACCTATGAACACAATTTTATTAGTTTAGTAAGTTACTATCAGCATTTCATCTAGAATTTTTCCCAATTGGCTAACCTGTTTTCCAAGATCACACATAAAGGTTATAAATTTGTTTGGATATAAGAGTGTGAATAATGTTTTGGATAATTAAAGAGAATATTGTTCAATGATCCTATCTTTACATTTCCTTCTGGAAATGAATGATTTTCACTTTATAGTGATGCATCATGGAAAGGAATTTGTTGTGTCTTTATGCAAAATGATATAGTTATTTCTTATCCATCTCGGAAGCTAAAATCTCATCAACAGAACTATCCAACTCATGATCTTGATTTAGTAGCTATAATATTTTATCCGAAAATATAGAGATAATATCTCTATGGTGGAAGATTTGATATATATATATATATATATCAAAAGAGTTTGAAATATATTTTCTAATAAAAATAAATAAATATGAGGCAGAGGGGATGTATTAATATACTCAAGGATTATGATCTTATAATACACTACCACCTAGGGAAGAAAAATTAGGTGGTAGATTCTTTATGAAAGAAGTAACACTGAGTTATGAATAAAATGAGGATGGAAATGGATCCTATGTTCATGGATTTAGTACAAATGGAAATGAGAATTATCAAGGAAGTAAAAATATCACTACATTTTAATTTTTTTACAAAAACATCTTTACTGAAAAGGATAAAAAGTTCTCAGTTTGATGATGAAGAATTTCATAATAAAATTATAGCTATGATTGATGGGATATTCCTTGACTTCTTATATGATTATTTAATTTTGAAATCTTGGAAAAGGATTTGTGTCCCCTCTTTACCCGAGCAAAAAAGTGAATTATTTTTTGATGCTCATAGCTCAAATTTCTATATACACCATAGAAGCACTAATATGTATCATGATTTCAAGGAACAATATTTGTGGTACAAAATGAAGAGGTAGATTTATGATTATGTGTCAAGGTTTTTTTATTTTCAACATGTGAAGGATGAAATACAACATCCTGGATGAGTCATGTAACCTCTTCCAACACCTGTGTGGAAATGGGATGATATTTCAATGGTCTTTATAGAGGGGCTACCAATTACTCCCAGATAAAATGAGGTGATATGGGTCATTATTGATTTTGGTACCAAATCCGAACATTTTCTTTCTATCTGAAATTATATACCTCTTGAGTTCTTATAAAGACATTATATTAATGAGGTTGTAATACTTCAGGGTGTACCTCTATCAATTTTGTCTTCTTGTGATCCCCATTTTACATCAATGATCTAGAAAGGCCTTCAAATGGCCCTAGATACTGATATTCATTTGAGCACTACTACCACCCTCAAATTGATGCACAATCAGAGAGGACAATTAAAACTTTATAATACATTTTTAGGTCTTTCTCACTTGACAAACAAGGTTTTAAGGATTAGTGTTTACCTCTAGTTTAATTTTCCTATAAAATAGCTTCCATTCAAGTATTCAAATGGGACATTATGAACCATTATATGGGAAGAGATATCGTACACCAACTTATTGGGATGAATTTGATGAAATAAAAATCATAGGTTGAAAAATTATTTAGGAAACAATGTAAAAGGTAAATATTATTCAAACCCATATCAAAGCAACTTAGAGGTGGAAAACAAGCTATGTTGTTTACTAAAGAAATGATTTGGAATTTCAAATCGGATATCATGTTTTCATAAAGGTATCTCTATGGAAGGGTGTTATATGATTTAGTAATAATGGTAAATTGAGTCTAATGTACATAATAAATTTTGAAATTAATAAAGGAATTAGATTTGTTACTTACTATATGGAAATTCCACGTAGTATCTCCAAATTTCATGATGTGTTGCACACATCACTATTAAGGAAATACATGACAGGCCCAATACATGTAATGACCTATAAATAAATAGAATTAGAACATGATCTGTCTTATTGGGAAGAGCCTATTAAGATTATTCATACTAAATAACATGTGGTTCGGAATCAGATGATTTGACTGGTAAAGGTTCTTTAGAGAAACCATAAAATGGAAGAGACGATGTGGGAACCTGAGGATATTAATAATAAAGCACCACCCGAATCATTTAAGGAGGTGATATTCTATAAATTATGAAGATGAATTTTTTTATGGAGGGATGAATGTAACACCCAAATATTCCATGGTATATTTCATTTTAAATAAATTAAATATCTTGTGCTACACACAACACAAATTTTGAGTGTAACAAGATCGATCGAACTAACCATTTAAAAAGTGGTTATGATTAATATTAACCACATTATAAAATTTATAAATTTTAGATTTCAAAATTGAATTAATTTTTGAATTAACAATATCAAAATTATCTTAGGGTGATTTTTTGGCATTTTTATAGAAAAGTTTCATTTTTGATGAATAGTGAAAAATACTACATTATAGTTAAAAACTAACTTTTTTGTTTAAATAATTAATGTACACTAAATTAATTTTTAAAGTCAAAATTTTTAAATTAAACATATATTAATAAAATTTAGGTCATTGGAAACATTTTATATTAAAATTAGATACAAAAACATACTAAACTTTTAAATGTATCTTTTACCCACTTTCTCACCCCATTAGCGTTAATATTAATTTAGCCACTCCTAAGAGTTGAATTTAAAACAATGAACATATAAAGTTGTAAATATAATTATATTTATATTCTAATAGGATAAAATTATTTTATTGGTAAATAGTAACTTTAGTAAAAAAAAGTCATTTACCCTGGTTTAGGGTAAATCGAGTAATTAAATGTAAAATAATAATATAGTTTTTAAAATTTACTTTAACACTTGTCCTAATTTCATTGGATAAGTGGGTTTAGACCAAAATCAACCACAAGCCTAAATTATGATCTTTTTTATCCACGTGGTTAAGAATAATACTTTTAGTATATTTTATTTAAAGATATGTTAAAAATGTCATATTTATAATTTTAATAAATAAAATTATTTTTAACAGAGAGTTATAAATAAGTTAAATTTGAATATCAATATTTGTTTCAAAGATAATGAATTTATATTCATAATGATATTATATTTTTAATCTTTGGAGAAGTAATAATTTAATTAAAGGCATAAATAATGATGATTTAATAATATTTTAATTAATATAAATATCAAATAAATGATATTAAAATTATTAAAAAAATATAATTTTACATAATTAATGAAATATTTTTTTTCAAAACATAGATATTTTATATAAATATTAGAAGTGTTATTCAAAAGTTATCATATTTTATGATATTTAAAAAAAAACAAATAATAAATAGTATGAAAATTGACAAAACTGATACTTTAAAATAAATAATATTTATTTAAATGATATAAAAGTCATAAAAATATATATATTTTGAAAATATTTATAAAATTTTAAATATGTCATCAATGATCCAATTGGGGTTAGTTTGGATTTTTACAGTAACTATATTTGTAACACCCCAAGCTTCCACAGTACGCTTCTCTTTGAATAATGCAATAGCTTGAATTGTACGCAAATTCGAGATTCTAACACACCGCGACCAACCAAGTCGACGTTATGAATAGTAATACCCACTTTTTAAAATTTTATAAATTTTATCTTTCAAAATGGGCTTCGTTTTGGGATTCGGTGTATCAAAATTATCTTAGGGTGAATTTTTGGTATTTTTCTGAAAACTTTCAATTTTTGATGAATAGTGAAAACACTAAGTTATAGTTTAAAAAATAATTTTTATTTAAATAATAATTTATTTTATTTAAATTTGTTTTAGGTAAAAATAGATACATAATACCTATATAATTACGATGTAATTCATTGGAGTCAATTTATAATAATTTTAGATATATAAAAATTTTATTGAACTTTTTACCGCCTTTTACAAACCTCCTAGGAGTATTTGAAAATTTACATAAAACTTAGTTTTACCAATTCTATGAGTTGAATTTAAAAAATCCAAGACACACGGTTGATATCAGTAAGTAAAATGTGGTTCAATAAGATGAAAATAATTCTTGATGAATAGCGGCTTTTTAATTTTATTTACCAAGGTTAAAAGTAAATAGAGTAATTAAGGGTCAAAATAATAATATTATTACCCTAACACAAGTAATAATTCTATTGGATAAGTATAGTTTGATCAAAAACAACTTTAGGAATAAAATATGATCCTTTAGTTCCACTTGTATTAGATTAGGACAATTATTATTATTTAATTCAAAGATGAGTTAAAAGTGGTAAATTCAAAGTTTAATAACTAAAACATTTTAAATATAGGGTTATACATAAGATAAATTTGACTATAAATATTAATTAGAAATCTAAAAATAGTTCCTACATAATAGTTGTTTATTTATAATTTTTATACATTAAATAATTAAATTTATGTATGAAACAATGATGATGCAGTAATTATCCTATTAATGAAAGATTAAAACAATTGATATTATAAATATCCAAATAAATGTAATTTGAGACTTTTTAGGAATTAAAATAATTTTATTGGTTTCTATGACATGTTAGGATTGGTTAGATGAATTTTTTTATAAGTAATAATGCTGTTATAAATTTAGAAAAAACAAAATACCAAATAATGTCAAAATTGACATAAAAGAGTTTTTAAAACAAATATTATATTATTAATTGATATTCAATTCCTAAAAATATAAGGTTCATCAGAAAGACTTATATAATGATATGTGTATCATTAATGAACCTCTTGCGGTTATATAGGAAGTATATATTATGTTTATTAGTCATATAATATAAAAATAGAAAGAGACATGGTAAATGTCAAACTATTTAACAAAGAGTTAAATCTAAAATATAAAGTTAATATAGTGACCCAAACCTGTCTAAAACCTATTGGTTTAGTGGTTTTCGACCCATCCCCACTGTATCCTTTAAATAATACATTTTGGGGAGATTAGAAAACGAAAATTAGTTTATTATAAAATTATATTTCTAGCTTTTCTTAAGGTGCCCCTCACACCTCTTATAAAAGGGAATTCCACATTATATCTAATTCACACCTTCAAAGCCATTTTGTTTGGCCAAACCCTGCCCACATATCCTCTCAAATTTCCTCCCTTAATCCTAGAGGCCTTACTTTAGTCATAAATTCAACCTAAGTATCACGTTTGATCAAATCAAAAGGAAGAACCTAAAGAAGTGGTAAATATTTCATCACCTCTTTCAAGTTCCTTTTCTTCTTCCACATCCTCCTTATTTGTTGTTTCCATTCTAAAATAAAAACTCCAGTATATTCTATATACTTTTATCTTATTATAAATATGGTATAACCATATTCATTATTCTATCCACCCTTTGAATGACATGTCACTATACGTGCGTACGTACGACTTACCGTCTCCACATCATGGTGTAATTGTTATTCAATACATTATTATTTGGATGGGTATAATAATGATGTGGAATTTATGTAAATAATAAATATAACAAGATAATAATTCTTTATATATGATATATCATCCAATTATATATTATTTTAATATCAAAATAATGATATTTTCACTCGTGCATACGTAAGGATTACCGTCTCCCCGAACGCGATAAGATTCATTTCCCATCGTTTCCATTCAAGACTAATTTTCATTAGATGATTAAAAATAATGTTTAAAGACTTAATATAATTTGGAATAAGAATAAGATACATAATATCCATAACAAACATTACTTATGTAACAAATCATATAAAAAATGAATCAGTTAACACCCGAAATGACGATAATACTAAGATTTTACTAACAAAGCTATGTTAAATGATCAGATATGATATCATATTAATGTATATGATTCTTGTATAATTTAATAAAAATTATTTCACCATTATACAGGAGGTTAACCTACCCTTGACCGTGGAAAATTATATGGTAAGGGTTAATTCAACAATCTCTTCATTATCCGAGGTTGTTTATATGTAATTATCTACTAGGACCTCTTTATCATCCACATCCATGTTTCTTTAAAAGGTATTTGAAAACATTCTTAATATTTTATAGACTATGGGTTAAAGTCATTTATACCATTTTTTGAATTTTATAATATGTTTATATAGGAATCTTTTCGTCGTTTTCCAAACAAGGTCCTTTATAACCTTTTTTGACAAAATTATGGTAAGAATTTGTTTTTTAACTAATACAGCGGGTGCAGCTATTTTCCACTATTATAACATCATCAAAGATTCCCTTAAAATATTATAAGAATAATTCCAAAATAAATGTTTTCTTAAATAATTTCAAAATTTAAGGAGATATTTCCTTAAAAAAGGTTTTGATTTCATCTATGTCAACATCATTTGATAGATTTTAAGTTTATTTGAAGTTAATTTATTACAATACAAAAATTCCACATTGAATTGAAGGTTTTGTGATATTTTTTACTGTGGATGTGTTATTTTTACACCATTAATGTTTTATGGATAATTTATTGACCTTTTTTATGCTAGTTTTAATACGAATGTTTATGTTATGTTTAAACCATTTCATACGAGGAATGCATTGGACTTAATAAGTGATATGTGGAGCCCGCTATAGCTCATCAATGCATTGGTAGGTCTCATAAGACAAAATAGTGTCTTATAAAAAGGCCTTGAAAAAATATTATTTGTAGTCTTGGCACAAGGCCTTGACTATTTGGTAATGAAATTATAGAATTATGCATTCCATCATTATTAAAGTGGCTATTGATATTGCTTGTGATTCTTCGACTAGTAGAATATCCATGTGAATAAGTAAATGAAATTATTTGATTTTATCTTTGCCATATTATTATGAAGTTTATGTTTAAAAGTATTTTGTTTTAGTCTTATACATTAGCTTGAATATTTATTCTTACTTATGAAAGTTTTCACTATATTGTTATCCTTACTGAGTATCTGAGCTCACCCCTTTCTATGTTTTATATTTCCCAGGATGCGAAGAGGTATATTATGACTGACCTATAGGGATAGTCTATGGTGTCTTAGTGCTGTCTATGGAAATAATGTTGTTGCAGTTTTCCATTTTATGATGTAATGTAAACCTTATGAATATATCTAGTACTTCTAAGGTTACTAAACTAATCGGTCTTTCAAGATTTGATCTTTTGTGATCATGCCAATGATACGTAATAATGCACCTACTCTGGGATTCTGGGGTTGGGGCGTTATAGTTGGTATCAGAGGAAGTTTAGTAAAAACCTTGGAATATAGATTTAGATAAACTCTAATTAGATCAAATTTCCCTAAGATAGACTTTGAGAATTAGTATAGAAAAAATACCTAGAATTTTGGTATTGTAGATATTTT
The DNA here is from genome assembly GCA_963277665.1 of Viscum album. Classification (NCBI taxonomy): domain Eukaryota; kingdom Viridiplantae; phylum Streptophyta; class Magnoliopsida; order Santalales; family Viscaceae; genus Viscum; species Viscum album. The sequence continues at coordinate 1,224,628,635 of OY728148.1, forward strand.
GTGAGTTTTCCAAGCAATGCATCCCTGTCTGGATATGAGCAGGTAGAGGTGGCTATGGCATAGATATACCTAGGGGTAAAACCCAAAAACACTGATTTGAGCTAGACTCGAATGAGAATTGGTGCACGACAATGGGCCTTGCTTCAATATTGGTTACAACACTCTTGAGGGATTTTCTTAGGATAATTCGCATTTTCTTTAAAAACTGTTATGAAGGGTTTATGAGTATATACTTCATCAAAGAAAACATTTTTATGATTATGGATTATATTCATAAACTGTTCAATTTATGTTAAGTGTTTTACATGTTTGGATTTCTGTATTGTGATTCATAAAATAATCTAGATTATGCCATTGTTTAGAAATGGCGCCTAGTGGAAGGAATGGAAACCATATCAATACACACACTCTATGTAGGGATTTACCTCCTACTGAAGATAGTTATAGTGGAGCTAGTGATGTAACTGGTGCTGATCAGCTAATCACCATACTAGGATAACTCACTCAAGTTATGAATAATAAATTTACCTGTATGGAGAACCGTGATCCATAGAGTGGAGGATCAATGTTAGATCACTTCATGAGGAAATAACCACCAACATTCAATGGGGGTAAAAATCCACTAGAAGCTGAGAAATGGATAAATTCCTTAGAGAAAATATTCCACACCTTGGGGAGTAGCAAAAGGGAAAAAGTTGTCATGGTAGTTTACCGCCTCACTAGAGATGATGATCAATGGTGGTCATTGATTCAAAAAACAAAGGAAGATGACAAAGTATCCAATATGGAATGGATGGAGTTTAAAGAAATTTTCATAGAAAAATACTTTTTCCAGACCATCGAGCGGATATGGAAAGAAAATTTCTGAGTCTGAGGCAAAATGAGGATGAGAATGTTGAAAAGTATGAATCTAACTCTACAAGGTTAGCAAGGCATGCTTCAGATTATATACGTAACCCAAGAAGTAAGATTGATCGTTTCTTTGAGGGTTTAATACTATTTATCCTTCAAGAATTAGTCTCAAAACCCTTTTCATTGTAATAATATATTTTCTTACGTGCTATCAAGACAGAAAAAGAATTCTCTAAGTCTTAAGACTTTAAAGAAAAGCAAGAGAAGAAGAGATCTGCTGAACACTCTAGAAATGGAAATAAGGGGAAGAAGGGAAAAGTTGAATACCCATCTTGTAATAAATGTGGGAAGAAACACCCTGGTACATTCCTGAAGGGAATGTGAGTCTGTTACAAGTGTGGTCAAATAGTCCCCAAAGCTCATGATTGTAAGGGGAAGAAATATGCTATCGATATTGAATGCTATAATTGTAGAGAAAGGGGGAATTGTGTGAATGAATGTACTAAGCATCAGGGGAACTCACCTTAGAAAATTCCAAGGTATCAAGGCCATGCTTATGCTGTCACTACTGTTGAGGTTGAAGCTCTGAAAGACGTAGTGGCAGGTAATTTAATGGGTTCCTCAAGTTTATCTAATGCTTTATTTGATTTTGGATCATTGAATTGTTTCATATCTTCCTAGTTTTCTAAGAATATTAGATATTTCCAATTTGATTTAACAAGGGAGTTCTCAGTCAAAACCCCAAAGGGAAGTATCATTGTAAACAAAGTTTTGTGAATCAGTCCATATTAGGGCATATTAATGTTCTATATATGCTAATCTCATCATCATACTCATGATTTAATTTTATATAATCCTCAGAATGGATTGTCTTTCGAACCGTGATGAAAACATTTATTATAAGAAGAAGGTGGTTACAATTTTTATGATGATAAGGAGTGCATTATCTTTAGAGAAGAATCGTCACCACATAATTATTATCTAGATCCACCCCCAATAGCTCATCTAAATTCAATTATTGGGGAGGAAGAGAATGAAATAACTGTGGGTGAGGAAAGGAATTTTCAAATATTGGATGTACCTATTGTGAAAGTATATGTTGATGTGTTTCTAGAAGATTTACTTGGACATCCTCCAGAACTATAAATTGAGTTTTCCATTTATTTAATTCTTAGATCAAGGCCCATATCGAAGATCCTTTATAGAATGTCCACCATGGAATTATTGGAACTAAAAAACACAACTATAAGAATTGAGTATTAAGGGATTTATTCGCCCAAGTGTTTCTCCATGAGGTTCCTCTGTTATTTTTGTTAAGAAGAAAGATGGATCTATTAGGTTGTGTATTGACTACAGGGTGATCAATGCTATAACAATAAAGAACAAGTATCCCCTACCTCAGATTGATGATTTATTTAACCAACTTCATGGAGATCAATACATTACAAAGATTGAACATCGATCTGGATATCACTAGTTGTGTGTGAAGAAGGAAGAAATTCCGAAAACAACATTTCGAACCAGGTATGGGCATTACGAGTTTACAGTAATTCCTTTCGGATTGACTAATGCACCCTCTGTCTTCATGGATATATTGAATAGAGTTTTCAAGGAATATATTGATGAATTTGTAGTGGTATTTATTAATGATATCTTGGTATACTCCAAAAACTACAAAGATCATGAAAATCACTTGTGCATTATTCTGGAGAATATTAGAAGAAATGAATTATATGAGAAGTTTAGCAAGTCTGAATTCTGGCTTGAAGATATTTATTTTCTTGACCATATCATCTCCAAGTATGGAATCTCCGTTGATCCTTCTAAGACAAGAGCAATCCAAGAATGTCCAGCACCGATGAGTATAACTGAGGTAATCAGTTTTATTGGTTTAGCAGGTTATTATCAGCGTTTCACCCAGAATTTTGCTCGGTTGTCTAACCCATTAAAAAAATATTACATGAATAGGGGTTAAATTTGTTTGGGAAAAAGAGTGTGAATATTGTTTTGAAGAACTGAAGAGAATATTAGTCAATTCTCCTATATTGACTCTACCATTATTTATAGTGATTCATCAAAGAAAGGACTTGGTTGTGTCCTTATGTAGAATGATAGGGTTATTTCCTATGCATCATGAAAACTAAAAATTAATGAGAAAAACTATCCTACTCATGATCTTGAGTTAGCAGCTATAATATTTTCTTTGAAGATATGAAGACATTATCCTTATGGTAAAAAATGTGAGATATATACTGAACACAAGAGTTTGAAGTATATTTTCTCACAAAAAGAACTCAACATGTGGAAAAGGAGATGGCTTCAACTACTCAAAGATTATGATTTCACTATACACTACCTCCCAGAGAAGGAAAATAAGGTGTAATATGATTTCAGCAGAAAGGATCATGGAGTTTTGAACAAGATGGGAGTTGAAAAGGATCCTATATACATGGATCTAATAAATATGGATATGGGAATAACCATGGAAGGAGAAATATCAATACTTTTTAAAATGGTTGCCAAATCATATTTACTATAAACGATAAAGAGTTCTTAGACCAATGATGAAGAGTTTCAAAAGAAGATTAAAGCTCTCAATGATGGGAGATTGAGTGACTTTGAGTATGAAGATGGAATTTTCAAATTTGGGAAGAGACATTGTGTTTCTGATATACCAGATCTAAAAAGGGAATTGATGGATGATGCTCATAGTTTCAATTTTTCAATACACCCTGGTACCACTAAGATGTGTAGAGATTTGAAGGAACATTTTTGGTGGGACAACATGAAGAGGGAGATTATTGATTTTGTATCAAGATGTTTGGTTTGCCAACAAGTGAATCCTAGAAGGCAACATCCTAGAGGAGTCATGAAACCCTTTCCCATACCTTAGTGGAAATGAGATAATATTATGATAGACTTTCTCATGGGACTACCAAATACTCCTAGAAGGAAAGATGCAATATGGGTCATTGTTGATCGTCTTACCATGTCAGCACATTTTCTTGTTATAAGAGAAGATTTACCACTTGAACGTTTATAAAGACTATATATTAATGAAGTTGTAAGACTTCATGGAGTACCACTATCGATTGTTTCAGATCATGATCCCTATTTTACATCAAGATTCTAGAAAAGTGTTCAGAAATCCATGGATACTAAACTTCGTTTGAGCACTGCCTACCACCCCCAAACTGATGGACAATCAGAACAGACTATTCAAACCTTATAAGACATGTTGAGATCATACTCACTTGACTTTCAAGGTATATAAGAAAAATATTTACCATTAGTCTAATTTTCCTATAAAAATAGATTCCATTAAAGTAATCAGATGGCACCATATGAAGCGTTATACAGAAAGAGATGTCGCACACCAACCTGTTGGGATAATGTTAGTGAAATAAAACTCGTAGGCCCATAACTTGTGGAGGAAATGATGGAAAAGGTGAAGGTAATCCAAAGCAACATCAAAGCAACTCAAAGTAGGCTAAAGAGCTATACCAATAACCGAAGGAAGGATTTAGAATTTCATATAGGAGATCATGTTTTCTTGAAGATATCTCTATGGAAGGGTGTTATAAATTTTGTTAAGAAGGGTAAATTGAGTCCTAGGTACATCGGACCTTTGGAAATTCTTGAACGAATTGGGGCTGTAGCTTACCATTTAGCAATGCCGCCAAGTCTCTCCAATGTTCACGATGTATTCCATGTATCACTGTCGAGAAAATACATGCCTGACCCAATGCATGTACTTACCAATGAGGAATTAGAACTGGAAACTGATCTGTCTTACTATGAAGAGCCTGTCAAGGTACATGATACAAGAGAACGAGTGCTGAGAAACCGGATGACTCGTCTGGTAAAAGTTCTATGGAGAAACCATAAGATGGAAGAGGCATCGTTGGAACCTGAGGTATATATGATGAAGAACCACCCGAGTCTTTTTATGTAGTAATATTCTAGAAATTTCAAGTGTGAAATTATTTGAAGGATGGGAGAATTTAACACCCCAAGCTTCCATAGTATTCTTCTCTTTGAGTAATGAAATAGCTTGCAATGTACGCAACTTCGAGATTCTAACACACATCGACCAATCAAAGTAGCTGTTATGAATAGTAATACCCACTTTTTGAAATTTTATAAATTTTATCATTCAAAATGGACTTGGTTTTTGGATTCAGAGTATCAAAATTAGCTTAGGGTGATTTTTTGGTATTTTTCTGAAAACTTTCAATTTTTGATGAATAGTGAAAAACACTAAGTTATAGTTTAAAACCTAATTTTTATTTAAATAATTATTTATTTTATTTAATTTTATTTAAGTCAAAATAGATACATAATACCTATATAAGTTCAATGTAATTCATTAGAGTCAGTTTATAATTGTTATATATATATAAATTTTATTGAACTTTTTTCCATCTTTTACCCACCTCCTAGGAGTATTTGAAAATTTACATAAAACTTTATTTTACCGCTTCTGTGAGTTGAATTTCAAAAATCCAAGAGACACGGTTGATATCAGTAAGTAAAATGAGGTTCAATAAGTTGAAAATATTTTTTGATGAATAATAACTTTTTTACTTTTATTTACCCCGGTTAAAAGTAAATAGGGTAATTAAGGGTAAAAATGATATTATTATTACCCTAACACATGTCCTAATTCTATTGTATAAGTATAATTCCACCAAAAACAACCTTAGGAATAAAATATGATCCTTTAGGTCCACTTGGGTTAGATTAGGACAATTATTATTATTTAATTCAAAGAAGAGTTAAAAGTGTTAAATTCAATGTTTAATAACTAAAACATTATTAATATAGAGTTATACATAAGATAAATTCAATTATAAATCTTAATTAGAAATATAAAAATATTTCATACATAATGGTATTTTATTTATAATTTTTAGACATTAAATTATTAAATTTATTTATGACACAATGATGAAGCAGTAATTACCGTATTAATGAGAGATTAAAATAACTGATATTATAAATATCCAAATAAAAGTAATTTGAGACTTTTAATGAATTCCACTAATTTTATAGGTTAATATTACATGTTAGGGTTGGTTATATGACTTTTTTTTGAAGTAATATTGTTTTTATGAATTTATAAAAAAACAAAATAACAAATAATGTCAAAATTTACACAAAAGAGTTTTAAAAACAAATATTATATTATTAATTGATACTGTATTCCTAAAAATCTAAGGTTTAGACAGAAAAATTATATAGTGATATTTGTATCATTAATGAACCACTTGGTGTTCTCTCAAAAGTATATAGTAATTTTATTAACCATATAATATAAAAATACAAAGAGACATGGTAAATGTCAAACTTTTTAACTAAGAGTTAAATCTAAAAGATAAAGTTAATATAGTGACCCAAACTTGTCTAAAACCTATTTGTTCAGTGGTTTTCGACCCATACCCATCTTAGTCTTTAAAGAATACGTTTTGGAGTCATTATAAACGTAAAATTATTTTATTATAAAATAATATTTCTAGCTTTTCTTAAGGTTCCCCTCACCCCTTTTATAAAATGGCACTCCCCATTCTCTCTAAATCACACCCTCAAAGACATTGGTCTCAGCCAAAACCTTCCCAAATACCCGACCAACTGTCCTCCCTTCATCCTAGAGGCCTTAATTTAGTCAAAAATCCAACCTAAGGAGCCATTTTGATCAAATCAAAAGGAAGAACCTGAAGAAGAGGTAAATATTTCATCACCTCTTTCAAGTTCCTTTATTCTTCCACTTCCTCTTTTTTGTTGTTTCCATTATAAAATCATAACTAAAATATCTTCTATATAATGTGATTTTATTATAAATATGGTACAACCATATTCATTATTCTATCCATCCTTTGAATGACATGTCACCATACGTGCGTACGTACGACTTATCGTCTCGACGTTGTGGTGTAATTGTTATTCAATACATTATCATTTGGATGGGTATAATAATGATGTGTAATTGATGTAAATAATAAATATAACATTATAATGATTCTGTATATATAATATACCATCCAATTATATATTATTTTAATATTAAAATAATGATATTATCGCTCGTGCGTATGTATGGATTACTGTCTCCACGAACATGATAAGATTCATTCCCCATCGTATCCATTCAAGACTAATTTTCATTAGATGATTAAAAATAATTTTTACAGACTTAATATCAATCTGAATATGAATAAGATACATCCTATCCATAACAAACATTACTTATGTAATAAATCATATAAAGGAAAATGAATCAGTTAACACCTGAAACGACGATAATACTAAGATATTATTAACAAAGCTATGTTAAAAGATCATATATGATATAATATTAATGTATATGATTCTTGTATAATTTAATAACAATTATTTAACCATTATACAAGATGTTAACCTACCCTCGACCAAGGAAATGTACAAGGTAAGGGTTAATTCAACAATCTCTTCATTATCCAAGGTTGTTTATACATAATTATCAACTGGGAACTCTTTATCATCCACATACATATTTCTTAAAAATGTATTTCAAAACATTATTACTATTTTATTGACTATGGGTTAAATTCATTTATTACCCTGTTTGAATTTTATAAGATGTTTATAAAGGAATCTTTCCGTCGTTTTCCAAACAAGGTCCTTTATAACATTTTTGAAAAGATTAAGGTAAGGATGTATTTTTTTAACTTATACGGAGGGTGCGGCTATTTTCTACCATTATAACATCTTTGAATGTTCACTTACAAGATTATAATAATATTTCCAAAATAAATTTTATCTTAAATGATTTCAATATAGGAAGATATATATTTTCCTAAAAAAGGTTTTGATTTCAATGTCAACATCTTTTGATGGATTTTAAGCTTATTTGAAGTTGATTTAAGATGATACAAAACTTCCATATTGTATTGAAGGTTTTGTGATATTTTTGACTATGGATGTGTTATTTTTACACTATTCATGGTTTATGGATAAAGTATTGACATTTTGTATGATAGTTTTAATACAAATTTTTATGTTATGTTTAAAACTTTTCATATGAGGAATGAATTGGACTTAATAAGTGACTGGTGGAGCCCCCTATAGCTCCTCGATGCATCGGTAGGTCTCATGAGACAAACTAGTGTCTTGGAACAAGGCCTTGAAAAAATCTTATTTGTAGTCTTGGCACAAGTCCTTGACTATGTGGTTATAAGAGTCTAGCATTATGCATTCCATCATTATGAAAGTGGCTATTGATATTGCATGTGACTATTCGACTGGTAGAATATCCATGTGAATAAGTAAATGGAATTATTTGATTTTATCTTTTCCATATTATGCTGTTTTTCAAGTTTAAAAGTCTCTTTTTAGTCTTATACATTGACTTAAATTTTTATGCTTATTTATGAAATTTTTCGCTATACTGTTATCCTAACTGAGCATCTGACCTCACCCCTTTCTAGGTTTTATTTTTCCCAGGATGCGAAGAAGTATATTATGAATGACTTACAGGGATAGTCTATGGTATCTCAGTGTTGTCTATGGAAAAAATGTTGTTGTAGTTTTCCTTTTTTATGATGTAATGTAAACCTTATGAATATATCTAGTACTTCCAAGGATACTAAACTATTCAGTCATTCGAGGCTTGATCCTTTATGATCATGCCAATGATAAGTAATAATGCACCTAATCTAGGCTTATGGGGTCGGGGCATTACAATATTTATCCTCAGGTGAAAAAAACCAAGTGTAACTGTAAGAGTTAAAGGGGTTAACTAAGGGTTAAATCCAAAATTTAAGGCTATTTTTGTGACCTAAAATTGCCTTAAAATCATAGGTTGAGAGGATTCAGACCCATATTCATATTATCTTATAAATAACTTTCTTTTGAGCTATTTTAAATTTAAAATCATTTTATACTGATATAATATTTTAAAGGATTCCAAGAGTGTGTCTTTCCTATCCTATAAAAATGCACCTCCTTCCTCACTTCCTCAAACCACATTCAGTAGTATATCACAACCAAACTCTTCCAAATTCACCTCTAATAATTCTTATTTAACCTTTTAGGGTATTCTTATTCCAAAAATACCATTGTTATCATCCCTATTTGAAGATCCAAAGGAAGTCCACAAAACAAGTGGTAATCACTTTACCAATTCAATTCAATTTATATTCTTCTTCTAATTAATCATTATATGTTGATTCCATGATAAAGTAATAAATCTAGTATAATATATATATTGAGATGTTATTATGATTATGATAAAACCATATTCTTTTTTATCCATCATATAAAAAACAATATCATCATACATGCATACATACGACTTACCATCTCCATGTCGTGGTGTAATTGTTTTTCATCACTAAATTATATTGAAGGGTATAATGATGTGTATAACTAATAAAAATAATTAATATGATATGATAATTATTATGTATAATTAATATATCATCAAAATATATACATTTTACCCATTAAGGTAATGATACAGTTGCTCGGGCGTACGTATGACCTAACTTCCAAAGACGCGATGAGATTCATTATCTTGGTCAACCAATCAATAATGATTATAAAAAATGTCCAATATGAGTAAATATTATATCTATGAACTTAATATCAATCTGGATATGAATAAAATATATCATATTCATATTAAATATGACTTACACAACAATTCATGTATTGGAAGAAAAAGTAGTTAACACCCTAACAAATGGTAATAATGAAATGTTATTAACTAAACGATACAACATGATCATATATGATATAATAAATATGGATAGAGTTCTAGAATAATTTAATAACATGATTTAAATATTATACATGAGGTTAATGAACCCTCAACTAAAGGAAAGTACAAGGTAAGAGTTAATTTCACAATCTCCTTATTATACAAGACTATTTACAGGTAAGTATCTACCAGGGAATATTTATCATCCATGCCCATGTTCTAGAAAACTGTATTCAAAATATTCTAATTAATTTTCTAAAAAAATTATTTTCATTTTTTTCTAATGTTTTCCTTTTTATAAAACATTTTCAAGGGAGACTGTTTCATTTTCCCAATTTATTACATTATGACCTTTTCAAAAAAATATGTAAGGAATGTTTTTTAACATTTATGGTATGGGAGAAGATTCAGTTACAATTTTAGAAGATTATTTTCACTAAAAATGTTTTATTTTAAAATTAAATGATTTTTTTTAAAGAATCAATTAAATATGGATATTTATCTCAATAAGTTATGAATTATTTTTTTATTATTTTCTTCTATGCCAATATCCTTTCATGGATTTTATGTTTAATTGAGGTGGATTTCCAATGATACAATTTATCATATTTTATTGAAGGGTTTATGATATGTTTTACAATGGATGTATTATTTTGATACCATTCACGGTTTATGGTAAACATATTAACATTTCGTATGATAATTTTAATACGAATGTTTATGTCGGTTATGTATCACCCTTTTCGTATGAGGAATGGATTGGACATAGTAAGTGATGGGTTAGGGAGCATTCAATGAAATCCCCAAGTGTTGTGGACCAGTTAATGAAATATCCTTGAGGCACCATTAGTTCTTTTGAGACAAACTAGATTGGGTTTTTACTAACATGTTACTCTTTTATGTGTGGTCATCAGACAAGGTTTTAACGATATGGATATGATGCTCGACATTAAGCATTCCCCCATTATGAGATTAGTTATTGATATTTCATGTGAATATTAGACTAGTAGAATATCCATGTGAATGTTTATATAGAATTTTATGATTTATTCTTTCCATGATTATGTTTATAAGGATTCTATTTCGTTTATATACAATGCCTTAAATTTTTATGATTAATTATGATACCTTATGCTATTAAATTTACCCTTAATATGCATTTGATCTCACACATTTCTTATATTTTCTTTCTCCTAGGATGTGTTGAGGTGTATTATGATAGATTTTGAGGGATAATCTAAAGGATAAGAGGATGTTAGCATAGCAGGAATGATTCTTTGATGGCCCCGTTCTCACCCACAGTGCTCCCTCAAGCATAGTCTTCTTCCCCCTAGGGTTTCCTCCTGAGAGCGCGACTCCTTCCGACCCGTATTTTTTTTGTTTCCCTCAATTTTTTCCCCTTGGGTTTCATCATAACATCGCTACTCCTTCTGGCCTATTCTTTCTCCGATTCCATTGCTCTTCCCTGATTTCTCTCCTCTCCTTGGATTCAGGTTTTCGTTCTGTTGAGGTTCATTCATCTTTCATGGTGTTTCTATCGAAGGCGGTTCACTGTGGAAGCCTCAACCCACTTCGACCTGCTCTGATCTTGTGTTCCACCGCACCTCTCTAGGTTAGATTTGGAGTGGTGGTTCATTTTGGTTTTGGGATTTTTGGTTTGGTGGTCGATAGTTTTCAGGCGTGCTCCTACGTCGGCTTGTTCTCTTCTTTGGCTCTTGTTTTACTCTCATAGGGATGTCATCATTTTGAGCCCTCTTCCCTTCAAACCTCTGCCCTAACTTCAAGTCCCTCACCTCCTCTCCTGGTAAGATCTAGAGGGGTGGATTATTAGAGGTTTTTGGAGTTGAGTTTTGATGGATGACGGTGCCCCTTTCACGACATACTCGGCGTTTCTTATTCCTTGACATTCAGGTTTCTGCATCATCACTGGGTTGTTTGAGTTTCTTTCAGATTTTTTTCTCAAGTCATCTATTAAGGATTGGTGATTATTCTACTACCGTCGATCTTCTCATTGTTTCTTCAGAAATGAACCCCTTTTTATGTTTTTGGAGTGGTTTCTGTATCTGTTTGGTTTTGATGGTCGACAGACTTGTGTTCAGCATTCTCATGTGGTGAGTTCATTCTATAAATTGGGTGTTTTGGGGGACGACGACCGACTGTCTTCGGTGTTCTGGTGTGGAATTTGGATGGTGTGGATGATGGACGATGTTCTGTTGGTATGGTTTTTTAAGGTGGTTATGTTTTCTGGTGATGGGTGTAGTGACTGCGACGACAGTGTTGATAGGATGGAATGACAACAGATCGATGTTTCGCAGGGATAGAGATGGCGTGATGATGCCTACTGTGTTGTGATAATGACGGTGTCAGTGAGTTTACTGGAAGTGCATGATTTTCGGGATTTAGTTCTCGAGGTTGTGCCTTTTCTGTTTTGAATTTTGAATTCAGACCCATCTTTTGAATTTTGGTATTGTATGGTGTAACGCATTTCCCACTTTTCCAAGTGGGTTTTATGACAATACAAAGATAATATATTTGGATAAAGGATAAGAGTTTTTTCAAAGGAGATAATATGTCGTACTTCGTTTCAAGATATAATGTAAAACTTATTTTTGTATGTAGTATTTACAAGGTAATAAACTGGTAGGTTCGTAAGTATTTGATTTCTTGTGATCATTGCAATGTAATAAAATAATGAAACATCTCTGCGCTTTTGGGTCAGGGTTTTTCAACCTACCTTTGGAAATATGGTCCTCCTTAGATCAATACAAATGCTGGTTTATTTCACACTAGAACAAAATAGACTATTCAATATCCTTATCCTTTGATAAACAAAATAAATAGTTAGTAAACATATAACAAAAAATATGTGAGAAATGTCCATGTGTTGGCACCCAATTTGTCCATAAAAAACCATCTTCTATGATTCCCATGTACTATAATTATATTATAGAAAAAAACTAATAGTTCATGTTCATACATCCAACTCATAATCACTTATCTAAAAATTAATTCATAGATAGTGGTACTTCTTCATGTTTCAACATCTCCTCTATGGTAAAAATATGCAAAACCCTATAATAGATCAACTCTTATAAAATAATGTGACAAATCAATATATCCTTTTTGATAATGGAGTACAAACTTCATAGATTCTAAGTGTTATATTCAAAAATTCTTTATGAACCTACAGATAACTACCACTATATTTCAAATTTATATCCTTTTACAAACCATGGAATTTATCAGGTTTCCAACCATTGATCCATATAACGCTGACACTTTATACTCATACTCACATTTCATTATTGGTGAATTATTTATATAACAACAAATTGCATGCTTGGATAGCGATTATAGGCTTATATTCACTCATTTTTTATATTTCTATAACATTACATATATACTCTTATAGTTATAGAAAAAGTTTATAGACATTAATTAGTTTTTTATTTACATCTCTAACACCCTATTTATGAAAAAAACATTTTCAAATTAAATCATCCACACAATTCATATTTCATCTCATTAATTTTATCTCTCCTTAAACATGAAATATTCATATTATCTAAATAATGATGAAGTAATATGAAAATATCATTATGAAATAACTTCTGATAATATAAATCATATTCACTTCTAATAATGAATGGAATCTCCACCATAAAGTCATTGGAAATATAGTTCCAATTCATGGGTTCATGTTTCAACCCATATAAAATAAATTTGAATTGGCACACTAAAAAATCACCAAAAAATCAACAAAAACTTTCACATAATCCATGATTATTTTCTCTTTTAACTCACTATGAAGGAATTTAGTCTTCACAACTATCTGATAATGAATCAGAATCACCCTACAAAGTATTTCATGCAACGTCCATATTATGTAATCCCTTATAACTTCATAAAATATTTTGGAAAAATATATACCTTTTTTTGAAGTCAAATCAAAAAAATAATTTTCTTATAACATTTATTATAATTTTTTTCTTCTTTAAACTAGTAGAAAAAGTTGTTTACCACTATTTTTTGAGAAGAAAATTTTTATTATCTCTCATATTTTTAACATATACAAGATGGATATATACTCCTTTATTTATAACTCACATTATCTCAAGTCACTCAACCTTTTCAACTCTTTAATTATCTAACAATTTCTATTTTCTGTAATAAGAATGAATTTTATATAACATATGACCCACTACCTAGGGAACCAATACCTGGTAAATCAACACAAAATAACATGTGGTTATACTCCTTTTGAAAAAAATACTTTTGAAACATCACCATATATATTGTTTCTCTAAGAATTTATAGTCCTATGTATTTCTAGTACATCTTTGAAACATCTTTGAATTTCTATGTAATTTTTTTTTAATTATATAGAATTATTTTGAGATTGTGGAATTCGCTGGCACGTGATTTTGTGGCCTGAAGTTCCCAGAATGATCCATCGAAAAATGTTATGATTTATAGTGTGTGAGTAGTTTTATTGAAAAAGTGGAATAACTCCTAAATAGTTGCTCAGATCAGAAATCTGAGGGCACTGTTGCGTTCAAGATGGCGAGTTTACCCTTGGGGCAACTTAATTTTAGTTGGTGCTGGCCTCTAGTGAGAAAACATAAAAATGGAATAACCATAAATAAAATAATTAAATAAAATTATTTTATTTTTCAAATTCTTATAACTCACGAACGGTGACTCAGATTAAAAAACTGAGACCACCACTGAACTCATGGGGGTATGCTTTCCTTATGAAGACCCAAATATCAGCTAGCACGGGCAGATATTGGACTTTAATTTTTATATGTAAATGACATATTTAAGTAACAATTATTTTATTTTCAAATCCTTATAACTCCTAAATGGTAACATAGATTGAAATTATGAGAGTACCATTGAACTCGTGGGGGTGTGTTTCCCCTAGGCGGAGCTTAATCTTGATCGGCGTGGGTTGAGGGTGAATGATAATTTTTTAACCATTTTTAAGGTACGTTCAGTAAACGTGCGAGTGAGATTTTAGAACTTTTGAACCAGTGATCGGATCAAAAATATGAAAGCACTATTGAATTTGGAATGCTGGGATTCGGTAAGAAATGAATCAACTTCATCCGGAAAGGGCCGAGTGTAAAAGTTATTTTTTCAGATTTTCCAGAAAAATAATAAAATAATTGAAAAGAATTGTTTTATTTCTTTTCTCACTATTGGGTGGTGTACGGTGACGCTATGATGCAATGATGAGGCGGCGATGAGACACATTAATGGAGGGTCAATAATGGCTCGTTTAAAACCAAAACTTTATTACCTTAATTGATCATTAAATGTGGAGAATTAATTGAGGCCAATTTAAGGAGAATTATTAATGGGTGTAGTGTTGTTGCGCCATTTCTCTTCTTTAAATAATCCAACATGTTCGGTTTGGGAATTAAATTTGGAGGTTTCTCTAACGAAACTCCGACAAATTTCCTCCCCAAAGAAGAATGACGAACGTCGGTGGATCTTCACCGTCTTCGATGAACCTCGAAGAACATAGAAGGGAAGGGATGACATCGACACCTTGAACTCATGAGGAACCTTACGACGATGATTTCCTTCTGAGATACTCTACATGAATTTTAGCGAGGGGTGGCGTATGGCTAGGTTGGGTCGGACTCAAATGCACTGGACCAGACAGACCCATACCCGAACTAGGTCAGGTAGAGTCGGTCTATTTTTAAGTCAGGGTATGTAGGACCCCCAGGTCTGGCTGGTCAGGCCTGTCTAACTTGGTTGGACCAGGCTCGAATGCAACCTGGCCCTGGTTACTAAAAATCTAATAACATGCATATCTGGTGTCTAATTGAGGCACCATCTGTGGCATGAGTACCCTTGCGATTGGGCGGTCCTTATGAGATACTCTACATGTGTTTCTCCCAGGGGGCGGGTATGGTTTGGTTTAATCAGAATCATATCAACCAGACTAGATTGACACAGACCAGAACTGGGTTAGGTTGAGTCGGTTGATTTTTTAAGCCAAAGTATGTGGGACCCCTAGGTCGGGTTCGTCGGGTCGGTCTGACCGGGCCCGGATGCAACCGGCCCCTAGATACTAAAATGATAATAACTCGCAGACCATGTGTGTGATTGACGCACTGTCTATGGTACTAGGACCCTTACGATGAGGTAGTCCTACTGAGATACTCTACTTGAGTTTTGGATGGGGTTAGAAAATGGTCGGGTTGTATCAAACTCGAATCCAATTGAGACCTTTTTATTAAAACGTCTGTATCTTGAAAACCGCAAGTTCAATTGTTGAGAAGTTTGTGGTATTGGGAACCTCTTGATGAGGTAGATCTTTTGGAATTATCTATGGTGACTTTAATATAAGTTGGGATTCAATGAATGGATTGAGGGGTGGTTCTCATGGGAATGCTATGTACGGAACCCTACGGTTGGCTGAGACCTGAGGACTGCTGACTTTCAACTATGTATCACTAGACTATGGCCCAGTGAGAAGCACTTCTCTATGACTTTTTAGGCCTAATGTGGGAATAAAATCTCTGTGACTTTGTATGTCCATGGTACATGAAGAGTAGGAGTACCTCAGTTGGCCAAGATTAGTGGGAAGAACTTCTTTATGACTTTACAGGCCCATGGTTGGAATCACTTCTCTATGATTTAGCAGGCCCATGGTATGCAATTGGTAGGTGTACCTAAGAAGTCCAAGGTTATTGAGAAGTACTTATTCGTGACTTGGAAGGCCAACTGTACTTTTTAGAGGAGGGGTTTTCTAGTAGCTGAGGCGTTCGATGATGTGACTGATGATGCTTCTGTTACTACACTAAATGTATATCTGGTGTGATTTTCCTTGTGTTTCGTTCTTTACATTGAGGATTGTTTTGTGGTCTTTCCTATTTGTTTTGGAGTCCCTACTAAGTAATTTTTTACCCACCCCTCCATGGGTTCTCCCACATGTGTTGTGTCTGGTGCAGATGATCGATGTTTTGACAGAGACTTTGGTGGATTAGGACATAGATCTACTCAAGGTCATGAGACTGAAAGACACTACGACAGTGGACCTGGTGGCCCAGGACCAGGTGGGGCCTAGTAGGACTAGGTGGACATGACAATATACATTAAATTTTAGTAGCCACACTACTCTCACAACTAGGTGGGGTTTTCCGTAGATTGCCATCAGAGTTTCCTTTGTGTACTTTTCTGTTTTCAGTCCTTTCGTTGGGTTTGTATTTTGGCCCACTTTTTTTTAGTTGTATTTCTTACTCAGTATTGTTTTAGTATACTAGTTTTTATTTGGCTAGTGCGTGGGACATTTTTGGGTGTGTGTGTGCATACAAGTATTTAGGAAAATTCCTCCCACTTGCAGGTTGATGCCTTCAGTGCAAGTTGCCAGTTCCTGGCCTTCGAGAGGTGGGTTGGGGTAGTCATAACATGGGCCCAAGGGACGGCTTGTGGAAAAGTGGTATTAGAGGGCAATCAGTTCTACTAAAATAACTAAGAGTTTTTATTTTCAATGGGGGTAATAGTGTTATGAGTCTTGAGTTCATATTTTAGTCTAAGGATTCCAGTGTTGGTGCGGTGGTGGACGTATCCATACACCAGGACTCTGAATTTGATTTTCTGACATGGTACATGAAAACACTAGTACATGTGTTTTGAAAATGTTTTTCCCTTGATCTCTTTTGAGTCAACTGACCATGTATGAAATTTTAACAATGGTTCATCTTGATTGGCATTCTAGATTCCTCCACACAGACAACCAGATAAGATCCCAATATGTGGTTGTGAGGACAAACTGCCTAGAGACAAGGAATTTATTCACGGAGCAGTTCTAGAGATCTCCCCAACGGGTGGTGTACCGGTTTTACCACCACCCACTGATCAGATAGTAGGCACACCACCAGTGGTTCATGTGGATGCAAATTTCCAAACCATGTCATGGATGACTCTTTTGGCACTTAGCGATAATGCACATGGTTTGAATTTGTTTGACGAGCATCCGCGACAACGGTCACCTAAGATGCAGGGTCAGCAGGACCTACGGATTAAAAGTGTGCAATGTAAGATGCAAAATCATAGGGTTTATAGGAAGGAATTTGCTAGTTTCAATAAGGGTAGGATTTTCTATGCTCTTTGAGAAAAGGGACATCTTGTGAGTGATTGTCCCACCATTCATACTGTAGGTAAGGATAGAAGACATTTGCATACTATCGAGGCTTATGACCCCATGACTATAGGGACGAATCAAGGTATGATGTGTTTCGTTCTACTATAGCTGCTGTATTGATAGAAACTTGTACTAGTTTTTTACCTTTTCTACCACTTCTTCTTGTTTAATACCTTGAGGTTCCGGTTAAGACCATTAACTTGACCATCACGTATAGAGACTCCAACTAGAGGAGACCCAATGACCACATATTGGTTCTGATAGTGTTACTTGACTGTTGAAGGTATTAGTATCATTTGGGATATCTTGGTAGTAGCGTCGAGGCTTTACGACATCATTAATGGTATGGACTAGTACTGTTCATTCTAGGATTGATGGTCTTTGGAAAAAGTTGTGGTTCATCCACATAGATGGACCATATTTAATTTTATCGATAGAGGGGATATCCTTACATATCTTGATGGTCTCAAGTAGAGGAGGGAATAGCCAAATCCTATTCAGTTTTCTCATTCTACCCTCAGTGTAGTGAATGTAATGAGTCTACATGTTCCTTAGTGACTGTTTTATATAAGGAAATCTCCATTGAAGATGTACCATGATTACCTCTCTGTTGAGAGTTAAACCTATTCTTTGATCCATACCCTAGGAAAAAACTAATATTCACACATGTATATAAGATTAATCCAATGGAGCATCGTGAATCGAGGGTTCAACAAGAGGACATGGGAAGGGAGTAGTTACATGCAGTCAAAGAGTATGACCCGATGGATCCATGAATGATTCGAGGTATGGTCTGTGTCGACTATTGGTTGTTTTACTAATACAAATAGGTGATAATTATTCATTCTTGTCATGAATCTTGTTCAAGACCTAGATTTTCATATTAAACTGATGAATTGATCCTTACATCTGGAGATACCTATGGGAGGAGACTCGATAATCACACTTATGCCGATGATGTGATCTTCCCCTTGAGCAGAGAGTTTCTATTGGAACCTCTTGGTGGCTGCATCGAGTCCTTATGATGTTAGTTTGGGTATGGATTGGTCATCCACATTTCGTACTCATATTGAATGTTTTAGTAGAAAAATGTGGTATATCTACAACATTTGAATGAGTTTTTCCTTGGTTGGTGAAAAAAATGAAACCTAGGAACCATGGGATAAACTCATGCATAGGAGGGTGCAGCCGACCACTCTTGAGCCGACCAGACTTACCCTCATGGAAGAAGGTGTTTTCAGTTTTCAGTTCCCAACAGTAGTGGCAGAGTGCAGGAACATCCTTTCTAAATAAGTTTCCAGGATTACCTCCCCATAGGGTGAGGGACTTCTATATCATACTACACCCTGATATGGCACCGATATTGACATAAGTATATTAGAGGGATTTCATAGATATTCTCAAGTAGGGGGTGTAGGAGGTGGAATTGCAGAAGAAGGGCTTAGTAAGACCCCATATTCGAGGTTATGTGTGTATTACATCATTTTAATCATGTGGGCGTGGATAACGAGTACCCACTACCAAAGGGTCATTGGGAACATCAATTAGTTTAAAGGGGTAGCCTTTCACATGGATATAAAGGTTCCCATTTGATTTTCAGTAGATGAGACATCAAAGATAGATAGAGTTACATCAAGACTATGAATTTGAGATAGTTTATACTCCTGGGAAAGAGAATGCGGTGGCAGACACGCTCAGCAGGAGGACTGCTTTACAGTTGATGAGTGAGGAAATGGAGCAGCTAGCCATGATGCAGATATCCTTCCATGATGATGATGGAAAAACTTACCATTATTCAATGAATGTCATTCCCTTACTCTTGTAGCAAGTCTGGGAGGCACAGTTCGTGGATGTTTACTGTGAGGCCCGATGATCTCAGTTATCCTTAGGATATGCAGCTGATGTATTTTCGATAAGTGGGGAGAAGGTCATCCTTTTCAAAGGACACACTGTAATACCAATGATGTTATGGGAGGAGGTGTTGAGGGATTTTCAAACATCCCCTTGGGTGGTACATCCTGGTGTGGTGAAGATGTACTAAGACCTCCGACGTCAGTACTGGTAGCCAGGAGACAGAGACCCTTGGATTTTGGCGAAGGAGACCATGTTTTCCTTCAGGTGTCTCCCTGAAGGGGATTGGGGAGTTTTGGATGGGTCATAAATTTTTCTCTGAGATTTATCATAAATTTTTAGTTTTTGAGTGGATTTTGAGAGGTTTCATACCTCTTAACTCTTCAATCATAGATACAACCAGTGCATGATGTTTTCGATTTATCACATCTGAGGAGATATGTGCATGATTCATCACACGTCATCAACTAGGGCGAGCTAGTCATTGATGATGCAGAGATGTTTGCAGAGTTCTTGGTGGAGATAGAGGATCGACATGAGTGGATTCTATGAAGGCGGTCAATTCCTCTACTGCATATACGATGACATATTGAGAATTTTCAAGAGATCACATGGGATAGGGAGGCCCAGATTCGTTCTTAGTACCCCCATCTTATTGTTTAGTTGTTGATTTGCATTTTGGGGATGTGAAGCCTTAATTTGGGGAGGATGTAACATCTCTAAATTTACGTGTAATTTTTTTTAACTATATGGAATTATTTCGAGACCGTGAAATTTTACGGAACATGATTCCGAGACCCGGAGTGCCCGAAATGATCTTCTGAAATATGTTAAGCGTTAAATAGTGTGTGTGAGAAGTTTTCTTGAAAAAGTAGAATAAATACTAAAAAGTTTCTCATATATGAAATCCGAGGGTGGCTTTCTGTTTAGGATGGTGGGATTACCCTAGGCAAGAATTAATTTTAGTCAATGTAGACCTCTAGTGAGAAAACCCTAAAATGGTATAACCATAAATAAAATTATTAAATAAAATTATTTTATTTTTCAAATACTTATAACTCACAAATGGTGACATGGATTAAAAATATGACCCTAATACTAAACTTGTGAGGGTATGATTTCCTTAGGTAGACCCTAATATCGGATGGTGCGAGCCATCAATGGAAGTTTGTTTTTGGACGTGAATAAAATAATTAATAATTTATTTATTTTTAAATCCTTATAACTCCTAAACGGTAACTCAGATTTAAATCTGAGAGTACCATTGAAATCATTGGGGTGTGTTCCCCTTAGATGAAGCCTAACCTCGACCGACATGGGATGCTGGTGAATGTTAAAATTTGAACAATTTTTAAGGTACTTTCAGTAAACGTGTGAGCATGATTTCCTAACTTTTGAACTGAAGCTAAGATAAAAAATCAGAGTGAACATGGGTGGCGGATGGTGACAGAATTATTTTTTGGACTTTTCAAGAAAAATAATAAAATAATTTAAAATAATTATTTTATTTCTTTTCTCACCGTTGGGTGGCGGATGGTGACGTTGTGGTGCAGCAACGAGGTGGAAACTATGCACTTTAATGGAGGTTCATTAATGGGTTGTTTGAACCCACGACACTATTACCTTAATGTATAATTAAATGTGGCTCATTAAATGAGTCTAATTTAATGATCATTATTAATAGGCGCATCGTCACTATGCTTTTTTTGTTTTCTTTAAAAAATTAAATGTGTGGGGTTTGAGAATTAAACATGAAGGATTGTCTAATGAAACTCCTAAGAATTTCCTCCCCAACTAAGAATGACGAACACCAGTAGATCTTCATCATCTTTGATGATCCTTGATGAACAAAGATGGAAAGGGAAGACATCAATGCCTGAACTCATGAGGACCCTTGTGACGTGGCGGTCCTTCTAAGATACTGAACAAGAGTTTTGGTGGGGGTGGCGTATGGGTGAGTTGGATCAGACTCGAATCCACCAGACCGGACCAACCCAGGTCCAAACCAGGTTAGGTTGAGTAGATCTATTTTTATACTGGGCTATGTGGGACCCCCGATTTGGGTTGGTCGGGTTGGTCAAACTGGGTCAGACTAGCCTCAGACGTAACCATCCCCACATTACTAAAACGCCTATAAATCAAAGACCGGGGGTCTGATTGATAGGTCGTCTGTGTCACAAGGACCCTTATGATGAGGCGGTCCTTATAAGATACTCATTTGGAGTTTTAAAAGTGGAGGGGGGGGGGCGTATGGACAGGTTGTATCGGACTCGAATCCACTCGACCAGACCGACCCAGACCCAAACCAGGTCTAGTTGAGTTGGTAAATTTTTTAAACCAGGGTATGTGGGACCCCTGGTTCAGTGTGGTCGGGTCGTACCGGGCCTGAACCCAATCGGCCCCTGGTTACTAAAACACTAATAAATCACAGACCGGGTGTCCGATTGACATGGCATCAGCGGCACGAGCACCCTTGCGACGAGGAAGGCCTTCTAAGATACTCTATGGGAGTATGGGGGGGGGGGGGTATGGCTGGGTTGGATCAGACAATAATCCAACTAGGCCCTTTTTACTAAAATGTTTGTATCTTGAAAACTACATGTCTGATTGACAATCCATTTGAGCCATTGGGAACTTCTCGATGATGTGGATATTTTGAGATTCTCTACAGTGAATTTTAGGGAAGTTGATATTCAAAGAATGGCTTGATAAGTATCTCTCCTAGGCGCACTATCTACAGAACCCTCCGGTTGAATGAGACCTAAGGACTGTTGACTTTCGACTCTGTATGACTCGACTATAGCCCAGTGGGAAGCAATTCTCTATGAATTTTCAGGCCCCTTATGGGAAGAACTTCTATGTGACTTTGCATACCCATGGTACGTAACGAGGAGGACTACCTCGGTTGGCCAAGATAAGTGGGAAGCACTTCTCTGTGAATTTGCAGGCCCACACTGGGAACCACTTCTCTGTGACTTAGCAGGCCCATGGCACGTGATGGGAAGGTGTACCTAATAAGTCCAAGGTTAGTAGGAAGCACTTATTCGTGACATTTCAGACCCATTATAATCATTATAGGAGGAGTTACACAACAACCAAGGTGTTCAACGATGTGACTGATGATGCTATTGTTACCAAACTAAATGTATACCTGGTGTGATATATCTGGTTCTTAGTTATTTACTTTGAGGATTTTTGTGTGGTATTTCCTTTTTATTTTGGGGTCCCAACTGAGTTCTTTGTTACTCAACCATTCACAGGCTTCACCTGCACGTGTTGTGTCTGGTGCAGATGATCGACGGTTTGACAGAGTCTTTGATGGACCAGGACCTAGCAGTGCTTAGGGGGATGAGATTGACGAATCCTATGATAGAGGACCTAGTAGCCTAGGACCAGGCGGGGTGCAATAGGATATGGTGGAGAAGAAATTCTACTTTGGATTCCAGTATCTATACTACTCTCACGACCATGTGGGTTTTTCTGCGGATGTCCATCAGAGTTTCCTTGGTGTACTTTCCCATTTTTAGTCCTTTCGTTGGGTTTGTATTCTGGACCACTTGATTTTTGTTGTACTTTTTACTCAGTCTTGTTTTAGTATACTAGTTTTCTTTGGAAAGTGTGTGGGACTTGGTTGGGAATGTGTGTGCGTACATGTATTTAGGAAAATTCCTCCCACTTGCTAGTTGATGCCTTCAGAGCTAGTCGCCAGCCCCTGGACTTTTAGAGGCAGGCTTGGGGTAGTCACAGAACGGGCCCCGAGGGATGGGTTGTGATAATCATACCTCACTGTTTCAATTGGAATTTGATTTCCCTTTAAAAATACACCTTCTATAAAATTAGGTATCTCTAAAACTAAATTACTCAAAAACTATCTTGATTTTTTGTAATTTTATCTAGATGAATTTTTAAATTCATTGATTATTTGTTTCTACTACAATAATATTCCATGTTTAGTTTCCTCTATTGGATCTTATCATTAAATTGAATATTCAAAATTTTAATCAACATCTGTAAGCCATTTTCAATGAGTTATAAACCAAATTCTTCATTCTCTATGCCTAAAAAAGAAACATGCTTGAGACTTTACCTCTACATTTCCCCTCCACCAAAAGATGACGTGAATGTAGGAGATACATCTGTTGAATTTAAAATAGGATATAGTTACCATTCTTTCATACAAAATTTCTCAAAAAGAATCATGAACCAATAAAGTGGACTAACCCTAATTCATTGGATTTTCTATGTAGATCATAAAAACCTCTCAAAATTTCCATGGAAAACTAAAAAGAAACCCCATGAAACAATCCCTCTATTTAAAAGACTAATTAATCCACTCTAGGTCACTGTTGAACTTTATTTTTCATGGAACAATCCTCTACGACCATATTCCTTCAAGTTGTGAGAACCTCAGAAACTCTCTACATCTGTATTATACCCCATTATCATATTTGAATCATTTCAACTTAGTTATTGTACTCATTTTACAGTATGGATATCCATATAATAATGGTTATGAAAACATTTTTTGTTGATAAATTATTCCCACACTTTTTTTTCTCACCTCATCATCAAGATATAATAGTATATCAATGCCTTTTTAGAATAAAATTTGTCTGGTCCCCAAACATTCATATGAACCAATAATAACTTCTAATTTCTTGATGTCTTTATTTCCATATAAGAGGGATCCTTCCTCTGCATTCTAAGTATACAACCCCAATATATTATGTACTATATTAATAAAATATTTTTATGTAACACCCCAATCTTCCATGGTATGCTTCTCTTTGAATAATACAGTAGCGTGTGTTGTACACAACTTCGAGTTCTAACACACACCACAACCAATCAAACTAGCTGTCATGAATAGTAATACCCAATTTTTGAAATTTAATAACTTTTACCTTTCAAAATGGACTTTATTTTTGGATTCGGAATATCAAAATTATCTTAGGAAGAATTTTTGGTATTTTTTCTAAAAACATTCAATTTTTGATAAATAGTGAAAATTACTAAATTTAAATTAAAAATAACTTTTTTAATCAAAATAATTAATAGTAAAAAATAATGAATTTGATTAGTTTTAAATTATATTTAGAATATATTTTTACAATTTAATAAAATTTTGGTTATTGGACGTAATTTCACATTTAAACCAGACATAAACAAGTGTCAATCTTTTGATAGTTATTATTTCTTACAAACACGCTTTTTGTTTTGACAGCAGGAATTAATTTTAAATTAATTTCTGCCAATTCGATGTTTTGAATTTGGAAAAATGGATTCCATATTTGGAATCAGGATGTCCAAATTTTGTAAATAGGTAACTCTTATTTTTAGACATTTTGAATAATTACTTCGGTAAATATTTTATTTACCATGGTTAAAGGGTAAATCCGATAATTAAAGGTAAAAAATAATATTATAATAACATTAATTAATCCTAAAACATGTCCTAACCCTATTGGTTGATACCTGTCCAACCATGGGATATTTGGGTCAATTTTGGGACCCCATGGATCCACTTGTAAGTGATAATGACACTTTATATTAATTAAGTAAAAGTAAATACCAAAATGACATAAGCATATATCTTTTAGAAAAACAATTTTTACGTAGGGTGATATATCCTAAATTTTAGAAAATAAATATTAATTAGAAATCTAAAACGATTTCATACATAATCGTATTTCATTTATAATTTTTAGACATTGAATAATTAAATATATTTATGACACAATAATGATGCGGTATTTTCCTTATTAATGAATGAATCAAATAATTGTTATTATAAATGTTAAAATAAATATAATTTGAACTTTTTGATGAAATAAACGAATTTTATTAGTTAATATGACATTTTAGTATTGCTTAAATAAATTTGGTTCGAATTAATAAAGTTTTTAAGACTTAATCAAAAATCAATTATTGAATAGTATCAAAATTGACATAAATGAGTATTTAAAACAAATATTATATTATTAATTGATATTCTATTCCTAAAAATATATGATTCATCCAAATGACTTATATCATGATAGGTGTATCATTAATGGACTAGTTTGGGGTCTCTTGGAAGTATATAGTAAATTTATTAACCATATAATATAAAAATACAAAGTGACATGGTAAATGTCAAACTATTTAACCAAGAGTTAAAACTAAAAAATAAGGTTAATAAAGTGACCCAAACCTGTCTAAAACTGATTGGTTGAGTTTTTTTCGACCTATCCCCACATTAAACTTTAAATAATCAACTTTGGAGTCATTAGAAACCGAAAATAATTTTATTATAAAATAATATTTCTAGCTTTTCATAAGGTGCCCCTCAACCCTCTTACAAAAGGGCACTCCGCCTACTCTCAAATTCACACCCTCAAAGTTGTTTTGTTTGGACAAAAACTGACCAAATATCCTCTCAACATCCGTAACTTTATCCTAGATTCCTACCTTTAATCATAAAGCCATATTAAGGATCCCTTTTTATCAAATCAGAAGGAAGAACCCAAAGAAGAGGTAATGTTTTCACCACCATCTTTCAAGTTCCTTTCTTCTTCAACTTATTATTTATTTGTTATTTCCATTATAAAATAATAACTCTAGTATCGTATATATACTGGGATGTTATTATAAATATGGAACAAATATATTCATTATTCTAACCATCTTATGAATGATAATGTCACCATGCGTGTGTACGTACGACTTACCGTCTCCACGCCGTGGTGTAATTTGTTATTCAACACTATGTTATTTGGATGGATATAATGATGAGTAATATGTATATAAATAATGAAAATAACATGATAATGTCTCTTTAAAATTAATATACCATCCAATTCCACAAATTTAAGGAAATGATATTGTCGCTCATGCGTTTGTACGGATTACCGTCTCCGCGACACGATGAGATTCATTTTCACATTCACCATTCATCGAAGATTATAAAAATATATATTACTAATAAGTATGTAATATATGACATAATAATGATACTGTATATATATATATATATATATATTTTCTTACATATATCTTATTCACTTAGTTCTGTTCAATACAATATGAAAACGGAAATAACGTTTATACGTATGTATGGACTACCATCTCCATAAACGGTGTTTTTCATTTCAAATATATATATATATGTCTATTATAAATATTTATATTATAAATATATATGATATATAAATCATGTTTTATATTCTGTAATTATTTAAATCTTGATCTAAGTGATACAATCAAGAGTAACAAGTTAAAACACGTACGATAAAGAAAGCGATTATTACCTGAAGTGTTAATTTAACATAGAAATTATTATTAAATGGGTAGTAAAAAGTCATAAATGAATCATGTATGATATCATAAATATTAATATGGTTCTGGTATAATTTAATAACATAATACGATCTTCATACAGGAGGTTAAAAGTACCCTCGACTAAAGGAAAGTGCAAGGTGAGGGTTAATTCCTCAATCTCATTATTATCGGAGATTGTTTATTTGCAAGTACTTACTAGGAAATTTTTGTCATCCATGTCCATTTTTCATAAAAATGATTTCAAAATGAATATTTTAAGGATTTTTGAAAGGTACTCTTTATCAAGATCATAATTTTAAATGTTTTAAAGATTTATCTTTCTAATTTTTTATAATTAATGTCCATGTTTTCAAAATGATTTTAGGGATTTATTTATATGGACATGAATGTTTTGAAATGATAAATCTTTTAAAAAGTTTAAAAGTGGTATGAGAAAATTTTATTCAAAAATCTATTTCAAATTAATTCTTTTATAAATGTGTGACTTTAAAATGATTTTACAAAAAAAGGATATTTCTCTCAAAAAGTTTTACTCATCATTTTCATCTATGTCAGTATCCTTTACTGGATATTATTTTTAATTGAGGTTGATTTATTATAATACAATATTACATATTGTATTGAATGAGTTATGATATTTTTGATTGTGGATGTTCTATTTTTATACCATTCATGGTTTATGGTTAATGTATTGACATTTCGTATTCTAGTTTTAATACAAATGTTTATGTTATGTTTCAACTATTCATATGAGGAATGTAGTGGACTTAGTAAGTGATGGGTGGAGCCCGCTACAGCTCCTCGATGCATCGGTAGGTCTCATGAGAGAAACTAGTGTCTTGGCACAAGACCTTGACAAAAATTTAATTTGTAGTTTTGGCACGAGACCTTGACTATGTGGTAATGATGTCCGGTATTAGGCATTCCCTCATTGTGAAGTTAATTTTTACATGTGTTTATTAGACTAGTAGAATATTCATGTGCATGTTTATATGATAATTTTTCATTTATTTTTACCATATTATGATCATGTTTATGTTTAATAAGGCTTTTGTTTTTATTACACATCTTTCCTTAAAATTTTATTGCTTCAGCTAAATTATTTACACTTACTGAGCATCTGAGCTCACCCCTTTCTTATGTCTTATTTTCCCAGGATTCCAAGAAGTGTATTATGATTGATATGAAGTGTTAAGCTAAAGGGAAAAATGGAATTCTCAAAGGATCATTTATGTTGTGTTTTATTTTCTAAAGTGTAATGTAACATCCATGTATGTAATCTATTTTCCAAGACTGCTAAAATGATCTATCCTTCGGGACATGATTCCATGTAATCGTGCCAATGTATTAAAATAATGCACCGGCTCTGGGTAACTGAGGTTGGGGAATTACATTTGGTGTCAAAGGAATTTTAGTACAATTCTTGGAAGCTAGATTTAGATAAACTCAGATTAGATCACATAGCCCAAAGATAGACTTTGAGGATTAGTATAGAAGAACTTCCTAGAATTTTGGTATTGTAGAGATTTTGTGAGTTTTCCGAGAAATACATCCTTGTCTAGATACGAGTAGGTAGAGGCGGCTCTAGAATAGATGTACCTAGAGGTAAAACCTGAAAAAATTTCTTTGAGCTGGACTCGAACGGGAACTAGTGCATGACAATGGGCCTTGCTGCACTCGTGGTTACAACAATCCCGAGGGATATTCTTAGGATAATTCTCATCTTCTTTACAAATAATTATGAAGGGTTTATGAATATATACTCCCTCAAAGAAAACATCTTTATGATTATGTATTATATCCATAAACTGTTCAATTTACGTTAGGTATTTTACAAGTTTGAAATTATTCATTGCAATTCATAAATGTACCAAGTTTTTGCCATTGTATAGAAATGGTGCCCAGGGGATGAAATGTGAACTACAACAATACGTATGATCCAAAGAGTAAGAAGGATCATATCATTCATGGTATTAATCCAACATTTAGAAGGGAAATAGTCTCCCATGTATTCTCAATATATGAAGAAATAGTATCATGTGTTAATAAGATAAGTAAATAATTTTTGAGTCCTATGGCATTGAAGGAAAGGAAGAGAAGAAAAGGATGGATCAGAGAAAGATGGATAAAGGGAAGAGGGAAAAGAATAATTTTTCCATATGTGATAACTATGGGAAGAAACACCCTAGAACTTTCCTGAAAGGAATGAGATTTTGTTATATGTGTGAAGAAAAAGGACACCAAGTATGTGACTACAAGGGTAAGAAAAAGGTTTCAAATTTACAATGCTTCATCTATAAGGAGTTGGGACACTACGCGAACCAATGTCCAAATCATCATAGTATGCCCCAAATGATGTTATTGGATAATAATCAAGTTATGATACTACCTCAGATGAAGAATAATGACTAGTGTCCTTATGTTGTTATTATAGGATTATTTCATTTGAGTGTTGTATCAACAATATACTGGTTATATGAATTATGGAGATAAATAAGGCCTGTACTAAAGTACTATTTTATTGAGGATTTGAGATTATATGGTTCTAAGAAAACTGACTTAATAGTGTGGTACACATTTGGTAAAATACATGGTTTAAGGAAAGGTAATCCTTAATATGGTCCCGATAATGAGGTAGTGATTTTGGAATAAGAGATAGTTGATCTGAATAAATTATATTGGATATTCTTGACAACCTTGAAACTGATTAATGATTTTTCATCATTGGAGTTTAGAACTTTCTTTTGGATAGAAGGAGTATATCCAATATTCTATAAAAAATAAGGGATCATGAATAAGGTTTTATGGTAATTCAGGATGTTGCAGTGTTTTAAAAGAATACATGATGAAGGCGTTCACATGTTATTAAGCAGAAAAAAAGATCATCATTGTGTTTACCATCCTTATAAATTTTGGACTGTGAGTTTGGATAGAAGTATTTTGGATAATTATCGTTTGAGATTAATTTTGGATTTCCATAAAAGGACAACCTGGAGGTGGGGTGGCAACCCGTCGCGTCCGGAAAGTCCATGAGACTTGAACCCGCAACCGAAGGGCGACAAGGGTGTATCACCTACCACTGGCCCACATAATGTCTTAGATTGAATAATGTAGTCTTTTTTTTAAATTCTGGTATATGAATTATAAATTAATTTTTTTACCCTATACAAATAGGATAAAAAAAATATTATTTTTAAGTTCTATTATCTTTTAGAGTGAAAGATGAGTTTGTGGTAGAAATTAGTTAAAGGATGGGACTCTACTTCTCAAGTATATATTTTTCTTCTTCTCTTATTCTATGAAGAAATTAATTCTTATACTTTAGTGAAGGTATATTGAAACAAATTTTTTTTATCCTAATACCATATGTTTTGTTGAACCAATGGTATTTTAAATCATCATAGATTGATGAATTTAAGGCCCTCAATTTTACACTTGTTTGTGATTGATGACCTCAATCACTACCTATAAATATTTATGTTTCCCCTCCAATTGTATGTATCTAATTTCCACCAATGTTCTCCTAATCAAGATCATAATTTGGTGGTGACCCTTTTATTTCCCTTTTCCTCTTATTAAGACTAAATTTTATTAACACAATTTCCGATGTGGGTTTTCCCACAAAGATATTTTCTATTTTCAACTTTTTATTTTCGAAGAACAATTTCAAATTTTTAGGATGAAATTTATTGAATTAGGGGAGAATGTAACACCCCAACCTTCCACGGTACACTTCTCTTTGAATAATATAGTAGCGTGTATTGTAGCAACTTCTAGTTCTAACACACACCACAACCAATCAAACTAGTTGTTATGAATATTAATACCCACTTTTTGAATTTTTTTAAATTTTATCTTTCAAAATGGACTTCATTTTTGGATTTATAATATTGAAATTATCTTAGGCTGAATTTTTGGTATTTTTCTGAAAACATTCAATTTTTGATGAATAGTGAAAATTACTAACTTTTAATTAAAAACAACTCTTTTAATAGAAATAATTAATGGTGATAAATTATGAATTTGAATGGTTTTAATGTATATTTAGAATATATTTTTAACATTTAATACAATTTTGGTCATTGGACATAATTTCACATTTAAACCGGACATTAACAAGTGTTAATCTTTTGATAGTTATTATTTCTTAAAAACACGCTTTTTGTTTTGATAACGGGAATTAATTTTAAATTAATTTCTGCCACTTATGTGTTTTGAATTTGGAAAAATGGATTCCATATTTTGAATCAGGATGTACAAATTGTTTAAATAAGTACCTCTTATTTTTAGACATTTTTAATAATTACTTCAGTAAATATTTTATTTACCATGGTTTAAGTGTAAATCAGATAAATAATGGTAACAAATAATATAATAATAATAATAATTTATCCTAACACGTGTCATAACCCTATTTATTGATACATTTTCGACCATGGGAATATTTGGGTCTGTTTTGGGACCCCATAGATCCACTTGTAAGTGATAATGAAACTTTATATTCATTAAGTTAAAGTAAATACTAAAATGACATTAGCATATATCTTTTAGAAAAACAATTTTTACATAGGGTTATATTTGTTATATTTTGGACTATTAATATTCATTAGAAATCTAAAACTATTTCCTACATAATGGTATTTTATTTATAATTTATATACATTGAAAAATTATATATATTTATGACACAATAATGATGAAGCATTTTCTTTATTAATGAATGAATCAAATAATTGTTATTATAAATATGAAAATAAATATAATTTGAAAGTTTTGATGAAATCCACCACTTTTATTGGTTAATATGACATGTTAGGATTTCTTAAATGAATTTATTTCGAATTAATAAAGTTGTTAAGACTTTAAAAAATATAAATTATTGAATAAAATCAAAATTGACATAAATAATTTTTTTTAAAAAATATAATATTATTAATTAATATTCTATTTTTAAAAATATAAGGCTTAGGAAAATGACTTATATCATTATAGGTGTATCATTAAGGGACCACTTTGGGGTCTCTTGGAAGTATATAGTTTGTTTATTAACCATATAATATAAAAATACGAAGTGACATGGTAAATGTCAAACTAATTAACTAAGAGTTGAAACTAAAAGATAAGGTTAATAAAGTGACCCAAAAATGTCTAAAACCTATTGGTTAAGTTGTTTTAGACATATAACCAGAATAGAAGTTAAATAATCTACTTTTGAGTCATTAGAAACCGAAAATAATTTTATTATAAAATAATATTGCTTGCTTGTCCTAAGGTGCCCCTCACCCCTCTTATAAAAGGGAACTCCCCCTTCTCTCAAATTCATACCCTAAAAGCCTTTTGTTTCTACCAAACCATTCCCAAATATCCTCTAAACATCCCTCAATTCATCCTAGAGTCCTTAATTTATTCAGAAATCCAACTTAATGAGTCCTTTTGATCAAATTAAAAGGAAGAACACAAAAAAGAGGTAATGTTTTCACCACCCTCTTCCAAGTTCCTTTCTTCTTCAACTTATTCTTTCTTTGTTATTTCATTTCTAAAATAATAACTCTAGTATATTATATATACTGTGATGTTATTATAAATATGGAACAACTATATTCATTATTCTATCCATCTTATGAATGATAATGTCACCATCTGTGCGTACGTACGGCTTACCGTCTCCACCCCGTGGTGTAATTTTTTATTCAACACTATGTTATTTTGATGGATATAATGATGAGTAATATGTATATAAATAATAAAAATAACAAGATAATGTCTCTGTAAAATTAACATACCATCCAATTCCCTATCTTTAATGAAATGTTATTTTCGATCGTGCGTACGTACAGATTACCGTCTCCACGACGCGATTAGATTCATTTCCACCTTCACCATTCATCGAAGATTATAAAAATATATATTACTAATATGTATGTAATATATGACATAATAATGAAACTGTATATATATATATATATATAAAATTACATATATCTTATTAACTTAGTTCCGTTCAATACAACATGAAAACGAAAACAATGTTTATGCGTACGTAAGGACTACCGTCTCCATAAACGGTGTTTTTCATTTCATATATATATGTCTATTATACATTTTTATATTCTAAATATATATGATATATAAATCATGTTTTATATTCTGGAAGTATTTAAATCTTGATCTATGTGATACAATCAATAGTAACTAGTTAAAACATGTACGATAAAGAAAGCGATTATTACCCGAAATGTTAATTTAACATAGAAATTATTATTAAATGGGTAGTATAAAGTCATAAATGAATCATGTATGATATCATAAATATTAATATGGTTCTGGTATAATTTAATAACATACTACTATCTTCATATAGGAGGTTAAACGTATCCTCGACTAAAGGAAAGTGAAAGGTAAGGGTTAACTCCTCAATCTCATTATTATCCGAGATTGTTTATGTGTAAGTACCTACAGGGACATTTTTATCATCCATGTCCATTTTTCATAATTTTTTTTTCAAAATGAATATTTTAATTATTTTTGAAAGGTACTATTTATCCATATCAGAATTTTAAATGTTTTAAAGATTTATCTTTCTAAATCTTTTTAACTAATGTCCATGTTTTCAAAATGATTTTAAGGATTTATTTATATGGACATGAATGTTTTGAAATGATAATTCTTTTCAAAAGTTTCAAAGTGGTATAGGAAACTTTTAATCAAAAATATCTTTTAAATTACTTCATTTATAAATGTGTTTCTTTTAAATGATTTTACAAAAAGTATATTTCTCTCAAAAAGTTTTACTCATCATTTTTAACTATCTCAGCATCCATTACTGGATATTATATTTAATTTGAGGTTAATTTATTATAATAAAATATTCTATATTGTATTGAATGTGTTATGATATGTTTGACTGTGGATTTTCTATTTCTATACCATTCATGGTTTATGGTTAATGTATTGACATTTTGTATGCCAGTTTTAATACAAATGTTTATGTTATGTTTCAACTATTCATATGAGGAATGCAGTGGACTTAGTAAGTGATGGGTGGAGCCTAGCATAGCTCCTCGATGCATCAGTAGGTCTCATGAGGCAAACTAGTGTCTTGGAAAAAGGCCTTGACAAAAATTTTATTTGTAGTCTTGGCACGAGGCCTTGAATATGTGGTAATGATGTCCGGTATTAGTCATTCCCTCATTATGAAATTAGTTATTACATGTGATTATTCTACTAGTAGAATATCCATGTGCATGTTTATATGGTAATGTTTCATTTATGATTACCATATTATTTTCAAGTTTATGTTTAAAAAGTATTTTGTTTTTATTACACATCTTGCCTTAAAATTTTATAGCTTTCGCTAAATTATTTACCATTACTGAGCATCTGAGATCACCCCTTTCTTATGTTTTATTTTCCCAGGATTCCAAGAAGGGTATTATGATTGATATTCAGGGTTAAGCTAAAAGGAAAAATGTAATTATCAAAGGATCATTTATGTTGTGTTTTATTTTCTAATGTGTAATGTAATGTCCATGTGTGTAATCTATTTTACATGACTGCTAAACTGATCGGTCATTCGATACATGATTCCTTGTAATTGTGCCAATGTATTAAAATAATGCACCGCCTCTGGGTAACTGGGGTCGGGGAGTTACATTGTATTCCTTTTGTTTCATGTAATATCATCCCCATTTTACCCATCTAATCCAGACACTCATGAAACAACCTCAGAAACCATAATATTGATTTTCAAGTACACATTTCTCCAACGGAATTGCTAGTTTGATAAAGTGTCGTGTGCTTAACACCTTTGGTGACCACCGTGGAACCATATGTGACTTTACACAGGGAATTAAAAAACATCATAAATAACAATATCTTCCAATTTTCAAAATGAGATCAAATTCATCTATAGAGCTAGTATATATTGAACACATTGAAACTCAAACTATAATATATTTAATTTTTAGACCAAAAGATAACCCATTAACCCAATACCATGATCCGAATCACCTACATGTTGAAACCTATCGAATAATTCATATATATATATATATTTATTCATGCATCCTCTATCATACGTAGATTGAAAAGAAGGACCATAGTCAATAATATACTAATCAAGTAGACATGATACACTCAGTATGAAACTGGACTTATCTTTTATAATGGGATTTTAAGGTCTTTATTCAAATTTATACCTTCCTAAATTGACACATCTATCATAGTAATATTTCTTCAAATTCCCATTTATCCCATAATTTCAGAATATGGGAATGATCTCCTCATAATTAACTTTACTCCCCTCTCTCGTGCCATTTCCCTTATTCTAGATTTTCTATTAAGTGAACACCCATTACCTTATACATTGAATGAAATTTTGGTAAATATTAGGGTTACTTCCTCTAAATTTTATAATTCCAAATCAGTTCTTACATTTACTCAAACACCAAGTCACACATACCATGGTAATTTTTAATCACGTCTCATTAATAGAAAAAATTGTGATAAAAGGATCAATTCATACTCTTCCCCAAATAACCTTACCCCAATGGAATCATACTGACTTCAAATCATCTTTAAAAACATTAACTGGTAATCCCATGACTTTTTCTCTAAAACATAATACTTAAGATTCATTGCATCACAAAAACATTCATAGTTGTTGGCTTCTCAAATATGTTCAAAATCTTGATCATTAAATTACAAATGGTATTCATTTGCAAAATAAATAAGGCCACATTTTTCACCAACACCATCTAATAACTCCCAATGAATTCTAATCCATCAATTCTAATTCTTCTTTTAATATCACTATTTGTTTCACTCCCTTTAACTAAACCTCCAAATCTATTTGGACCAAATAGTCTTCTACCAATATTCTACAAAATCTAAAATCTTTCCCTTCAAAGTTATTTGTTTAGAAATAAAGAAATTCTATCATTATCCATACAAAATCAATGTACTCTCATTTCATATAAAAATGAAAGGGGATCAGAGACTACTTACCAAAATTATCCTAGATATCCAAGTGTAGAATTTTGCTCTTCGCGAAACATTGAACACTGAACCATAGTCTGACCATAGGAAACTATGTAACCAATATTTAATACTAATTATTTTGTTGGAATATTATATCATTGAATATTTCTATTTTAACCAAAAAATATTGATTAGTATCTGGGAAACACTAAAATAGATGACATCTGATGTTAGAAAATCAACTTCGAAACAAGGCTGCAAAATAAAAAAACTAAATGACCTCACAACCAAAAGATAATATCCATGAGTAAATAGAAATAAAGAAAAAATAAATAAATGGATCAAAATTTATTGTAATTACATTGTTCGTTAATTACTCTTGTACATGTGAGGAACATTGTAACCATAAGATTAAAGATAATACAATGAATTTACAAGATCCATAAATTTTATAACTCTGTTCCAGAATAGAAAAATAATTGTGAACTACTCATCATTACTTATATATAACCCACCCATTATTTTATAAACGATTCTAGAATGTTCCCCCAGTTCCACCACCATCCAATCCTTGTGGATGATAACCACTCGGTCTTGAAAAAAACCAGTAACCACTTATTTTCACAAATTCATCTTAAAGATTCCATTGAGCAGTTCGTGTTTTAGATATAATTATTAGGATTATTTCTAACTTGTAGAAATTTTTAATTTGAATCTTCAATTCACACATACTAATTCCACTATAACCTACCAAATTCACTCATTTTGAAATTTTCTGACACATATCCATAACATATTTAACACCCCAAGCTTCCACGATACACCCCTCTTTGAATAATAGAATAACTTGCGTTGTACGCAACTTCGAATTCTAGCACACCATGACAAATCAAACTAGCAATTTTAAATAAAATTATAAATTGTAATACCCACTTTTTTAAATTTTATAAATTTTATTTTTCAAAATGGACTTCATTTTTGGATTCGTAATAACAAAATTTGCTTAGGGTGAATTTTTGGTATTTTTCTAAAAACATTCAATTTTTGATAAATAGTGAAAACACTGTGTTATTATTTAAAACCAAATTGTTATTTAAATAATTTTTTATTTTATTTAAATTTATTTTATGTCAAATTAGATACATAATAACTATATATTTTCAATGTAATTCATTGGAGTCATTTTATAATAAGATTAGATATATAAAACTTTATTGAACTTTTAATGTCTTTTACCTACCTTCTATGCACATTTTCAAATTTGCATAAAATGAAATTTTACCGCTTCTGTGAATTGAATTTAAAAAATATGAGATACAAAGTTGACCTCAGTATGTAAAATGTGGTTCAATAAGATGAAAACAATTTTTTGTGAATAGTAACTTTTGAATTTTATTTACCACGATTAAAAGTAAATAGGGTAATTAAAGGTAAAAATGATTTTATAATTATGCTAACACATGTCCTAATTCAATTGGATAAGTGTATTTTGACCAAAAATCAAACTTAGGAATAAAATACGATCCATTTGGTCCATTTGGATTAGATTAGGACATTTATTATTATTTTATTTAACGAAGAGTTAAAAGTGTTAAATTCAACATTTAATAACTATAAAATTTTTTAATATAGGTTTATAAATAAGATAATCTAGACTATAAATATTTATTAAAAATATAAAAATATTTCTTATAAAATTAAATTTTATTTATAATTGTTATACATTAAATAATTTAATTTATTTATGACACAATGATGATCCAGTAATTACCTGATTATTGAATGATTAAAATAATTGATATTAAAAATATTAATATAATTGTAAATTGAGACTTTTGATGTATTCCACGAATTTTATAGGTTATTATGACATGTTAAAGTTGAATAAATAATTTGTTTTCGAAGGGATGAAGTTGTTATGACTTTCAAAAATACCAAATACTAAATTGTGTCAAAATTGACATAAATGAGTTTTTAAAACAAATACTATATTATTAAATGATATAATATTCATAAAAATCTAAGTTCTAGCCAAAGAACTTAGATATGGTTAGATATTTCAATAATAAACCACTTGGGGTTCTCTTGGATTTTTATAGTACCTTTATTAACCATTTATTATAATAATACAAGAATACATTGTAAAAGTTAATCTATTTAACTAAGAGTTAAATCTGAAAATAAGGTTAATAAAGTGACCTAAACCTGTCTAAAACCTATTTTTTGAGAGTTTTTTGACTATCCCCACCGTAGACTCGAAATAAATCTTTTTTGATTCATTATAAACTGAATATGATTGTATAATAATATAATATTTTATGTTTTTTTCTAAAGTGACCCTCACCTTTCTTATCAAAGGGTACTTCCCCTTCTCTCAAAATCACACTTCCAAAGACATTTGGTTCAGAAAAACCCCACTAAAATATCCTCCAACTTCCCTCATTTCAACCTAGAGGCCTTCCTTTTATCAGAATCCAGCTTATGGGGCCCCTTTGATCAAATCAAAAGGAAGCACCCGAAGAAGAGGTAATAATTTCATCACCTTTTTCAAAGTTATTTTCTTCTTCCACTTCCTCTTTCTTTGTTGTTTCCATATAAAAATAATAACTCCAGTATCTTATACATACTTTTATGTTATTATAAATAAGGTACAACCATATTCATTATTTCATCTATCCTATTAATGCAATGTCACCTAACATGTCTACATACGGCTTACCGTCTCCACGTTGTGGTGTAGTTTATTATTCAACAAATCATTATTTGGATGTGTATAATAATGAGTATAATTGATGTTAATAATAAATATAACATGATAATGATCCTGTATATATTATATACTATCCAATTACATACGATTTATCAATCAATATAATGGTATTGTCGCTCGTGCGTACATACAAATCACAGTCTCCAGGAACACGATGTAATTCATTCCCCATCGTAATCATTCAAGAATAATTTTCATTTTATGATTAAAAATAATTTTTAATAACTTAATATCATTTGGGATATGAATAAAATATATCCAATCAATAAAAAACATGACTTACGTAATAAAAAATATAAAGGAAAATGAATCAATTAACACCCAAAACAATGATACTACTAAAATATTATTAACAAAGCAATATTAGAAGATCATATATGATATCATATTTATCTATGTTGTTATTGTATAATTTAATAACAATTACTTTACTATTATAAATGAGGTTAAAGTACCCTTGACCAAGGAAAATTATATGGTAAGGGTTAATTTTACAATCTCTTTATTATCCGAGGTTGTTTATACGTAAGCATCTACTGGGAATTATTTATCATCCTCATCAGTGTTTCTTAAAAATGCATTTTAAAACATTTTTAATATTTCCTATAATATGGGTTAAATTAATTTATACCCTTGTTTTAATTTCTATAATTTTTTTTGAAATTAATGATTTCGTCGTTTTCCAAACAAGGTACTTGATGACATTTTCGACAAATTAAGGTAAGAATGTTTTTTTAACTTATTCGTTGGGTGAGACTATTCTCTGCCATTATAACACCATTGAAGCTTACATTACAATATTACAAGAATATTTTCAATATAAATGTTTTCTTTTATAATTATTTTCCTTTTAAATTATTTAAAAATAGAAATAGGTATTTCTCTCAAATAGTTTTGATTTCATCTATGTCAACATCCTTTGATGGATTTTACACTCATATGAAGTTGATTTTTTATGATAAAATAATCTATATTGTATTGAAGGTTTTATGATATGTTTGACTATGGAAGTATTATTTTTATACCATTCATGGTTTGTGGTTAAAGTATTAAAATTTTGTATGCTAGTTTTAATACGAATGTTTATGTTATGTTTTAATCTTTTCATATGAGGAATGCTTTGGACTTAGTAAGTGACGGGTGTAGCTCGCTATAGCTCCACGATGCATCAGTAGGTCTCAGGATACAAACTAGTGTCTTGACACAAGTCCTTGAAAAAAATCTTATTTGTAGTCTTGGCACGAGGCCTTGATTATGTGGTCATGATGTCCTACATTATGAATTCTATCATTATAAAATTGGATATTGATATTATGTGTGATTATTTGACTAGTAGAATATCTATGTGAATAAGTAAATGGAATTATTTAATTTATCTTTTCCATATTATGTTGATTTACAAGTTTAAAAGGCTTGTGTCTTAGTCTTATACATTTCTTTAAATGTTTATTCTTATTTATGATATTTTCCACTATATTTTTGTCCTCACTAAGCATCTGAGCTCACCCCTTTCTATATATTATTTTTTCCCAGGATGAGAAGATTTATATTATGATTAACATGTAGGAATAGGCTAAGTAATATTAGTGTGTTCAAAGGGGACATAATGATGTTGTTTTTACATTTCATAATGTAATCTAAAACATATGTATGTATCTAGTACTTCTAAGGCTACTAAATTGATCAGTGTTTTGGGACACGACTACTTATATCATGCCAGTATTATGTAATAATTCACCAAGTATGGGTAACTAGTGACATGGAATTATAGTTGGTATCAGAGGATGTTTAGTACAAACATGGAAAATAGATTTAGAAAAACTCTTGTTAGATAACATTACCCTAAGATAGACTTTGAGGATTAGTATAGAAGAACTTCCTAAAATGTTGGTAATTTATAGATTATGTGAATTTTACAAGAAATATATCCCTGTATGGATACGAGTAGGTAGAGACTGCCCAAGAACAGATGTACCTTGGAGTGAAAACTCTGACATGGGGTTTTGGGCTTGACCCATTGTTTCCTATTACACGATAGTGGGTCTTGCTGCACTCTTGGTTACGACACTCCCACATGATATTCTTAGGACAATTCACATTTTAATTACAAACAATTATGAAGGATTTATGAGTAAATACCTCCTCAAATAAAACCTTTTTTTATGATTAGGGATTATATGCATAAATAATTCAATTAATGTTAGGTATTCTACTTGTTTGGAATTATGTATTGCAATTCATAAACTAATCTAGTGTATGCCATTTTTTATAAATGGTGCCTAGTGGAAGGAATTGAAACTGTAAAAATGAACTTAATCCATATAGGGCTTTCCCTCCTACTAATGAAAATTTTAGTTGAGATAGTGATGCAACCGATGCTGAACAACATATAACCATGATAGGAAAACTCACTCAGGTTATGAATAATAACCTTACCCGTATGGAGCACCATGATCAACAACGCAGAGGATCAATGTTAGACCGATTCATGAGGAAAAAACCACCAACATTCAATGGGACTAAAAATCCATTTGTATCTGAGAAATGCATAAGTACTTTAGAGAAAATATTTCATGCTTTGGGGAGTAGTGAAAGGGAAAATGTTGTCATGGCAGTTTATCGCCTCATGGGAGATGCAGATCAATGGTGGTCATTAATTCAAAACACAAAGGAGGATGAAGAAGTATAAAATATTGAATGTAGGGAGTATAAAGAGACTTTCTTAGAGAAATACTATCCTCATGACTATCGAGTAGATATGGAAAGATAATTTTTGAGTCTGAGGAAAAAGGAGGATGAAAATGTCACTAAGTTTGAGGATAATGTTACAAGGATAGAAAGGCATGTACAAGATTATATACGTAACCAAAAGAGTAAGATTTATTGATTCTTTGATGGGTTAAAACCATTTCTCCATCGAGAAATAGTCTCAAAATCCTTCTCATCGTATGAAGATATTGTCTCAAGTGACATCAAGAGATAAAATGAATTCTCTAATTCTTATGACTTTAAATAAAAGTAAGAGAAGAAGAGATCTGTTGAACACTCTCGAAATGAAAATAAGGGGAATAAGGGAAAATTTTAATTTCCATCATTTGGTAAATGTGGGAATAAATTCCCCAGTACTTCCTTGAAGGGAATGTGAGTCTGTTAAAAGTGTGGTGAAAAATTCCACCAAGTTCATGATTGTAAGGGAAAGAAATAGGATTTTAATGTTTAATGATACAATTGTAGAGAAATGGGATATTATGCAAATGAATTTACTACGTGGCAAGGAAACATACCTAAGAAAATCCCAAGGGAGGAATTATAAGATTATGTGATCACTACTACTGAGGTTGATGCTCCAAATGACGTGGTGGTAGGCAATTTAATGGTTTCCTCAAAATTTAGTCAATGCTTTATTTGATTCTGGATGATCACATTGTTTCATATCTTGAAAGTTTTCTAAGAAAACCAGATATTTCCAATTTTATTTAACAAGGGTGTTGTCAGTAAAAACTCTTAAGGGAAGTATCATTACAACATTTTTTTAATCAGTTCCCATTAGGGGATATAAAAGTCCTTTTTCTACTGATCTCATAATCATACAAATGATTGAATTTGGTATCATCCTTGGTTTGGATTGGCATTCAAGCTATGATGTGAAAATTTATTATAAGAAGAAGGAGGTTACAATTTTTAATTATGATAAGGAGTAACTTATCTTTAGAGCAGAAACGTCGCCATCTGATTCTTATCTAGATCCACCCCAAGTAGCTCTACAAAATTCTATTATTGGGGAGGAAGACAATGAAATTACTCTGGGTGAGGAAAGGAATGTTCAAATAGAGGATGTACCTATTATGAAAGAATATTTTAATTTGTTTCTAGAGGATTTACCAGGACATACTCCAGAATGAGAAATTGAGTTTTCCATTGATTTAATTCATGGACCAAGGACCATATCGAAGACCCCTTATATAATGGCCACTGTGGAATTAGTGGAACTAAAGAAACAACTAGAGAAATTGAGTAATAAAGGATTTATTCACCACGGTGTTTCTCTATTGGGATCCCCTATTCTTTTTGTTAAGAATAAATATGGATCTATGAGGTTGTGCATTGACTACAGGAAGATCAATTATATAACAATAAAGTACAAGTATACCCTACCTCACATTGATGATTTATTCGATCAACTTCATGGAGCTCAATATTTTTTAGAGAATGACCTTCAATCTGGGTATCATCAGTTGTATGTGAATACCGAAGACATTATGAAGACAACATTTCGTACCAGGTATGGGCATTACTAGTTTAAAGTAATTCCCTTTGGACTGACTAATTGACCCTTTGTATTCATGGATCTAATGAATATAGTTTTCAAGGAATATCATGATTACTTTGTAGTCATATTTATTGATGATACTTCGGTTTACTCCAAAATCTATAAAGACCATGAAAA
Organism: Viscum album; assembly: GCA_963277665.1. NCBI lineage: Eukaryota > Viridiplantae > Streptophyta > Magnoliopsida > Santalales > Viscaceae > Viscum > Viscum album. Next base: position 1,224,671,758 of record OY728148.1, read on the forward strand.
TCACTTGCGCACTATTCTAAAGACTCTTAGAAGAAATGAATTATATGGGACATTTAGTAAGTGTGTATTCTAGCTTTAGGATATTTCTTTTCTTTTCCATATTGTTTCTAAGGATATAATCTCTATTGATCCTTCTAAGATGAGAGCAGCACAGGAATGGCAAACACCGATGAGTATAACTAATGTATGTAGTTTTATTGGTTTAGCATGTTGTTATCAGTGTTTTGTCTAAGATTTTTCCTGATAGGCTAACCGATTAACCAAGATCACATGTAAATGTGTTAAATTTGTTTGGACAAAAGAGTGTGAAGAATGTTTCGAAGAATTGAATAGAATATTAGTTAATGCTCCTATCTTGAATCTACCATCGGGGAATGATGGGATTGTTATTTATAGTGATTCTTCAAAGAAAGGGCAGGCTGTGTCCTTATGTAGAATGGAAGAGTAATTGACTATGCATCAGGATAACTAAAAATTCCTGAACAAAACTATCCCACTCATGATCTTGAGTAAGCAGCAGTAATATTTTCTTTTGAAGATATAGAGACACTATCTCTACGGTAAAAAATGAGAGATATATCCTGATCACAAGAGTTTGAAGTATATTTTCTCACAGAAATAACTCAACATGAGGAAAAGACGATGGATTGAACTACTCAAGGATTATGATTGCACTATACACTACCACTCGGGGAAGGAAAATAAGGTCGCAGATGCTTTGAGTAGAAAAGATCATGTAGTATTGAACAAGATGAGAGTTGAAAGGGATCCTATGTTCATGGATCTAGTAATGATGGATATGGGAATAATCATGGAAGGTGAAACATCAATACTCTTTTAAATGGTTTCCAAACCATATTTACTTGAATGGATAAAAAGTTCTGAGAATGATGATGAAGATTTTCAACAAAAATTAAAGCTGTGAATGATGGGAGATTAATCGAATTTGTATATGAAGAAGGGATTTTGAAATTCGGGAAGAGACTTTATCTTCTTGACATACCTGATCAAAAAATGGAATTGTTGGATGATGCTCATAGCTCCAATTTCTCCATACACTATGATAGCAATAATATGTATATAGATTTTAAGGGACATTTTTGGTGGGACAACATGAAGAGGGAGATTGTGGATTATGTGTCAAGATATATGGTTTGTCAATAGGTTAAGTTTGGAAGAAAGCATCTTGAATGAGTCATGAAACCTCTTCCCCTACCCAAGTAGAAGTGGGATGATATTATGATGGACTTTGTCATGGGGCTACCAAAGACTCCTAGAAGGAATGATGCAATATTGGTCTTTGTTGATCGTCTTTCCAAGTCAGCACATTTTCTTACTATAATAGAAGATTTACCACTTGGATGTTTATCAGGACTGTATATTAATGAAGTTGTAAGACATCATGGTGTACCCACATCGATTGTTTCTGATCGTGATCCCCATTTTACTTCATGATTCTGGAAAAGTATTAATATGTCCCTAGATATTAAACATTGTTTGAATACTACCTACCACCCTCAAACTGATGTAAAATCAAAATATACTATTCAAACCTTATAAGACATGTTGAGATCTGGATCGCTTGACTTTCATGGTATGTGGGATCAATATTTACATTTTTTTGAATTTTCTTGTAACAATATCTTCCATTCAAGTATTTAGATGGCACCTTATGAAGTGTTATATGGAAAGAGATATCGCACACTAACTTGTCGGGATGATATTGGTGAAAGAAAGCTCGTAGGCCCAGAACTTGTTGAGGAAACAATGGAAATGGTGAAGATTATCCAAACCCACATCAAAGAAGCTCAAAGTAGGCAAAAGAGATATGCCGATAACAGAAGGAAGGATTTGGAATTTCAAGTAGGAGATCATGTTTTCTTGAAGGTATCTCCATGGAAGGGTGTTATACGATTATGTAAGAAAGATAAATTATGTCCCAGGTACATCAGACATTTTGAAATTGTAGAACAAATTGGTGTTGTAGCTTATCATTTGGCAAAGACACCATGTCTCTCCAAATATCATGATGTGTTCCATATATCAATATTGAGAAAATTCATGCCTGACCCAAAGCATGTACCCACCTATGAAGAATTAGAACTGGAACCTAATCTGTCTTATTGTGAAGACTCTATCAAGATTCTTTATACCATAGAACATGTGTTGAGAAATTGGATGACTCACCTAGTAATTTTTTTTTCAGATACCATAAGATGGAAGAGGAAATGTGGGAACCTGAGGCACTTATGATGAAGAACCACCTGATTCTTTTTATGCAGTAGTATAGTATAAATTTCATGGAAAATATTATTTGAAGGAGGGAAGAATCTAACACCCCAAGCTTCCACGATACACTTCTCTTTGAATAATATAATAATTTTTGATGTACACAACTTCAAATTCTAGCACACCACGACCAATAAAACTAGCCATTTTAAAAGAAGATGTGAATAGTAATACCCACTTCATGAAATTTTATAAATTTTATTCTTCAAAATGGACTTCATTTTGGATTCGTAATATCAAAATTTTCTTAGTGTGATTTTTTGGTATTTTTCTGAAAACATTCAATTTTTTATGAATAGTGAAAAACAATGTGTTATTGTTTAAAACCAACTTTTTATTTAAATAATTAGTTATCTTATTTAATTTTATTTTAATTCAAAATATATACATAATACCTATATATTTTCAATTTAATTCATTGGAGTGATTTTATAACAAGATTAGATATATAAAATTTTATTGAAATTTTAACGTCTTTTACCCACATTCTAGGAACATTTGAAAATTTGCATGAAACGTAATTTTAATGCTTCTATGAATTAAATTTAAAAAAATAAAAGAGACATGGTTGACATCAGTAAGTAAAATGCAGTTCAATATAATGAAAATAATCATTGGTGAATAGTAACTTTTGAATTTTATTTACCATGGTTATAAGTAAATAGGATAATTGAAAGAAAAAATGATATTATAATTACCCTAAAACAAGTCCAAATTCTACTGAATAAGTGTATTTCGACCAAAATAAACGTTAGGAACAAAATATGATCCTTTTGGTCCACATGGATTAGATTAGGACATTTATTAATATTTTATTTAAAGAAGATTTAAATGTGTTAAATTCAAAGTTTAATAACAAAACCATTTTTAATATAGGGTTATACATAAGATAAATTTGACCATAAATATTCATTAGAAATATAAAAGGATTTCCAACATAATTTCATTTTATTTATAATTTTTAGACATTAAATAATTAAATTTATTTATGACACAATGATGATGTAGTGATTACCTTTTTATTGAAAGATTAAAATAATTGATTTTATAAATATTAATATAACTATAAAGTTAGACTTTTGATGTATTAAATTTTTTTTATATGTTTATATGACATGCTAGTGTTTCTTAAATAATATTGTTTTTGTTGTGATAAAGTCGTTATGACTTTCAAAAAAACCAAACAGTAAATAGTGTCAAAATAGGCCTAAATGATTTTTTAAAAAAAAATACTATATTATTAAATAATATAATATTCCTAAAAATATAAGGTTCATCCAAAGAACTTAGATAAGGTTATATATGTAAATAATGAACCACTTGTGGTTCTCTTGGATTTTTATAGTATGTTTATTAACCATTTATTATAATAATACAAGAATACATGGTAAAAGTTACACTATTTAACTAAGAGTTAAATCTAAAAGATATGGTTAATATGGTTACTTAAACTTGTCTAAAACCTATAGGTTGAGAGGTATTCTACCAAACCCCATATTAGACTCTAAATAAATCATTTAGTATCCATTATAAACCGAATATGATTCTATAATAAAATAAGATTTCAATCTTTTCCTAAAGTGACTCTCACCTCTCTTATAAAAGGGTACTTTCCATTATCTCAAAATAACACCTCCAAATCCATATGACTCACCCAAACTCCACTAAAATATCCTCCCAACTACCCTCAAATCAACCTAGAGTCCTTAAATTTATTATAATCCAACCAATGTATCCCTTTTGATCAAATCTAAAGGAAGAACCCAAACAAGAGGTAAAAATTTCATCACATCTTTCAAAGTTATTTTCTTCTTACACTTCCTATTTTTTGTTATTTCCATATCGAAATAATAAATATGGTACCTTATACATACTGTGATGTTATTATAAATATGGTACCACTATATTCATTATTCTATTCATCCTATGAATGATAAAGTCACCATACGTGCGTATGTATGGCTTATCGTATCCATGTCGTGGTGTAGTTTGTTATTCAACACTTCATTAATTGGATGGGTATAATAATGAGTATAATTGATGTTACTAATATATATAAAAGTTAATGATTCTGTATATATGATATACTATCCAATTACATACTAATTCCCCATCAATAGAATGTTATTTTCCCTCGTGTGTACGTACGGATTACCATCTCCACGAACGCGATGAGATTCATTCCCCATCATAATCATTGAAGAATATTTTTCATTTTATGATTAAAAATAATGTTTAATAACTTAATATCATTATGGATATGAATAATATACATCTTATCCATAACAAACATGACTTATGTAACAAAACATATAAAGGAAAATGAACCAGTTAACACCAGAAACAATGATACTACTAAAATATTATTAACAAAGAATTATTAGAAGATATTATATGATATCATATTTATGTATGTGGTTATTGTATAATTTAATAACAATTATTTAACTATTATACAGGAGGTTAAATTTACCTCAACCCAAGAAAATTACAAGTTAAGGGTTAATTTTAGAACCTCTTTATTATCTGAGGCTGTTTACACGTAAGCATCTATTGGGAATTCTTTATCATCCTCATTTGTGTTTCTTAAAAATGTATTTCAAATTTTTTTACTATTTCTTATAATATGGGTTAAAGTCATTTCAACCCTTGTTTTAATTTCTATAAAATGTTTTTAAATGAATATTTTTGTCGTTTTCCAAACAAGGTACTTGATGACCTTTTCAAAAAATTAAGGTAAGAATGTTTTTTTAACTTATACAATGGGTGTATATATTCTCTGCCATTATAACACCTTAGAAGTTTACCTTACAATATTATAATAATATTTTCAAAATAAATTTTTTATTTTATAATTATGTTACTTTTAAATGATTTAAAAATAGAAATAGATATTACTCTCAAATAGTTTTGATTTCATCTATGTCGACATCCTTTGATGGAGTTTACACTTGTTTGAAGTTGATTTATTGTGATACAATATTCCATATTGTATTAAAGGTTTTGTGATATGTTTGACTGTGGGCATGTTATTTTTATACCATTCATGGTTTGTGGTTAAAGTATTAACATTTCATATGCTAGTTTTAATATGAATTTTTATGTTATATTTCAATTTTTTCATATGAGGAATGCATTAGACATAGTAAGTGATGGGTGGAGCCCGCTATAGCTCCTTGATCCATCAGTAGGTATGATGAGACAAAATTGTGTCTTAGAACAAGGCCTTGACAAAATATTATTGGTAGTATTGGCACGAGGCCTTGATTATGTAATTATGATATCCGACATTTTTCATTCCATTATTATAAAATTGGTTATTGATATTATATGTGATTATTCAACTAGTAGAATATCCATATGAATAAGTAAATGGAATTATTTGATTTACATTTTCCATATTATGATGAATTTTATGTTTAAAAGTCTTCTGTTTTAGTCTTATACATTTCTTTAAATTTATGCTCATTTATGATAGTTTCTCCTATATTTTTATCCTTACTGAGCATCTGAGCTCACCTCTTTCTATGTTTTATTTTTTCCCATGATTTGATGAAGTATATTCTGATTAACCTATAGGAATAGGATAATGGATATTAGTGTGTTTAAAGGGTCACCATGTTGTGGTTTTACCATTGAATAAGGTAATCTAAAACATATATATGTACCTATTACTTCCAAGTCTACTAAACTGATTTGTATTTCAGGACATGATTCCTTATATCATGAGAATGTTATGTAATAATGCACCGACTCTGTGTAACTGAGGTCGGGGTGTTACAACATAGGTTGCTTATACCCCCTCCCTATATAAAGATATAATGACACAACTCATCTTTAACATGATCCGATATCAACACTTACTTGAATGAATATATTTAAAAATTAAATGGGTTCCCAAATCACTTAAACCTATTTTTATGTAGAGTAGCTCATGTAGAAAGATTATCTCAACATTCAACCACTAAATTATCATATAACACCCATGTTTATCATCACCAGTATATTGATAATATGTATGTAGAAGCCATGATAGAGGGAATAAAGGTCTTGAGATATACCTATATAATAGTAATTCACTGCAACATTAGTGAATTGCCCTATTGAAAAAATATAATACATGTTATATCCAAAATGCATAATAATAATGTATAGTACTTCTTTAATGAACTAATTTATTTATAAACAGATGCTTATTTTCTTATAGGCATCAACTTTCATATAGTAACATTGTTTTCAACCTCATATACATGATCAAAGATACAATGTTCTCACACCATGTATACTTCATAGTTTGACCAATCACACGTCAACATCTCACACAATATCCTCTACTCCATCAACCTATTTAAGTCACCATATCCATGCAGTGATACAAGTATATCATATCACAAAATCATTTGTCATAAATTAACATCATCATGTCATTTAAACACTAATACAACACTAAATCATCCATCTTGAGTTTATATCATATATCTAATGCATATAAAATGTATGGATGTTTTATAGTGAGATATATTTTTACAATAATAAATCAAATAACATCCATGCATGCATAATTGAGTATTATAGCATATGATATATCTTATCCTTGATAATTTTTCTATGATAATTATAATATTTTATTCTCTTAAATAGGGTTTGGGGAAAGCTGTTTCTCAGTGTATATTTGGATTTTGGAAGAAGGATGTTTTCTATCTCAATCATCACCCTCTTTGAAAAATTTCTTAAAAGTTACCGAACTGAAATGTACCTACTTTTAAATATTTTCAAACATAATGTTTTCCAAGAAAGTTACTTCACATCGAAATATCTCAAAAGATGGAACTTTCCATTCCAAAACCTTTTAATTATTTTTTTAAAAATAATTTTTACGTTTATTTCAATTTAATTATATATATATAAAAAAATTAAAAAAAAATTAAACATTAATTAAATAATTTTATAGTCAATATTACTTTCATTAAAATATTCTGAAAATTTTATTCTATTGAAACCCCCACCCAATCCTTCCTTTTATATGGGGTGGTCTATGAAATCAATCCCAAATTTTCAATGTTTGAATCGTCTTCCACTTTTCTAGAATATTAAAATGAATTTTTTTCTTATTAATATTATGATAATAATAATAATAATAATTTTAATTAATAATCTATTAAACATTATTTAACAATATCATCTAATAGAATTATGTATAATAATTCCATTAATATTACATTTATTAAACTAGTCAACACTATCATTAATCATATAATTAACATTAATTAATAAGGAAATTAATTATAATAAACTATTATAATGTAATAAATACTTAAGTAATTATGTAATAATTAATAATAATAAATGATTAATAATAATGAATAAAATATATGGAAATAAAAATAAAAATAAAAATAATTAATTATTTTTACAAATATTGAGTTATAATTGAGAAATTAATAATATAATTAATGTGGTATTAGAAAATAACTAGTAATATTTCTTAAATGGAGCCCTCAATAAAAATACTAATAATAATTTTGTTAATAATAATTAACAAATAAATTATTAACTTTTTATAATATTTAATAATATTTTTGTAATAAGTAATGTGGTCAGAAATATAAATAAAAATTAATATTATATTAAATAATACAAATAGAAATTTGAATATATAAATATATAATTGATAATAAATTTTCATTTTATATTTAATAATATAATTCAAAATATTTAATAAATTGCTTTATGATATAATTATTAAATTAGTTTATAATACCTAATTATATTATAATTATTAATTTAGAAAGTAATATAAATAGAAATAATTAGAAATTAAATTAATTATATAATTAAAAATATAGTTAAATATATATATATATATATATATATATGTAATAAGGTATTAATTTAAAAAAAATCGAATTTAATATTAAATAATAATAATAATTGATGGAGTTTTGAGTTAAGAGACCCTTACCCCTTTTATTAAAAAGACATACAAGAGAATAGTAGATGATGTCTAACATGGAAAACTAACCTCATCAAATGAAAATAAAAAAGGTAAATATACTTTAATAATCAGAATACATCAATTCATTATCATACTCAATGTCAAATAATCATAATTATAAAAAGAAGATCTGTATGATTTAGTAGACATAGTTCTTTAGAATTGTGGATAATCTCTCTATATCCTAGACATCTTGGACTAAAAGACTTCTTCATCAACCAAGGTTCTCTTTCCCTTCTATAGATCATGCTTGTAAATAGAATCCCTTTGAGTTGAAATATCATCCATTATATCTTGTTAACTTCTTCTATCTTGCAGACCTTCATATTGCTGTAGATATCCCTTAGGTATTGATAATGAATGGGGGATTGTCCCAATTAAGTGGTCTCATAATCCCATGAACCCTCTCCCTATATTGACATTTCCATCATTAATAACCCTGATCCAAGACACTATTATTTGTTTTGTTTCTAATAACATATCCATCATGTTTGTTCAGAATATGTACCTTCTATCTAGAGAAAATATCACTCTAATGAATTCCAGATATAGGAGTAATTGTTTAAGGCACAACATAATTAGAAATGACAATACCACATACCCTTTTGGTGTCTATAGTTTACTACCAATCTAACTTTACCACATATCCTATAATATCATCAATAAAATAATTATAATATATTTCAATTTCATTTACCCTTACAAGACTAGTACTAACTTCGAGCCTTTCTAAAGATGGAAACTTAGTGAGCAATGAATATTTAGATGAATTTTCTTTATGAAGACCTAGACTAGCTCCATTACATCCCTTATCATAGACAAGATGCATGAACATTTTCCCCTAAATCCCATAAAACCCTTGTTCCTTCCCATGGAAAATTACTTTCCCAACAATAATTTTTATCATCACTATAATTTAATATTCAACTCCCCTACACTAGAATATCAATACCCTTAGACGATCTGCCCATATGTTTCAAGGACAATAGTTGTTTCCAATTACATACAATAGGATTGGAACCACCCCTTTTTATCTAATGTTTTTGAAAACCCTTTTAATTATTTCCTTTAATGGAGTATATATAACAGAACATATCTGTTCAGTTGTTAAACATAAAATATAATATTTCATATCAATCCATATATAACAGATGTAGTTTCTCATTTCAAATATATATGTTGATATCTTCCTCAAAATATGAAATAAAATCATTATTGATCAATGTAAAATTGAGATCAATATCATGTAGAATTATATTATAATGACCAAATCGAACAAGAATTATAGCACTATATATATTCTTATGTGTTTCCCTATGATGGGTGAAACATCAAATAAAATATGGGTATTCTATATTATTTGATTATATATTCTAATTCCATTCCACTATAAAACTAACATGTTATGATGGGAACATGAATTAATGAAGAAATCCTACTCCTGAATTTTGTGCATAATTGGATTCAAGGGAACAAAATTATGTATCCATGTTCATAGATTCAATTTATAAAATAATACCATGATTTTGAAAATATAACATCAAATTTGAATTCACTTCTAACCCAAAAATATACAAATAGAAAAAGTCATTTAGTCAACTCCAAAACTTTCAATGTTTTTCCACCAATGAGTAAAAACATTCCAACAATGAATAAAAATTTATATTATATAAATCCATCCTAAATAGATTTCAGATTAACTTTTCATTAGTCATCATACATAAAGGTTCTGGGGAGCAATTGAAGTGGTTAGGGCCATACCAAACAACATTTATTCATCAAGTTCAGCAGATTTCACCTTAAAATAAGATGAATAGAAAATTCAAAATCCAATAGAATGGATTATAAAATATTATTTGTAATTAATTTATGTAAATATTGTATTAAATTGAATTGAAATAATGTCTTCATTTGTGTATAAAATAACAAAATTAAGTCGTATTATTATTATGATAGAGGACTGAATGTTATAACTACTCTATAAATGATCCAAACATGCACAATTAACCTCTAATAATCATCTTAAAAATACTCAAGTTCTAGTATAGTTGATTACACTAATTGAATATTTCATTGATGATATCCGCAATATCCACTCAAAATTCAAAAGGATTCTTATTCATATTCCTATATTTGAGATGGTAGAGGAGGAGGATTTTGGTCTATTCTTGAGAAATTTCTTTGATATGTTACCTCCAGGGAATAGAACATATCTCCATAAATATTCATTGTGAACAAAAATTATTTGGTATAATAATGGTATAATTTGGTTTAAATAGTATTAGGGTTTCGGGAATAACAATTTAAATGGGAACTTATCATTCTATTAGTCATTGGATAATCCAATGTCTATATATTATTATTATTATTTTTATTAATTGCATGGAATGTGATAGACTCTTAGATGAATAAATATTATTTATTAAAAAATTAATTAATATTTATTAAAATATTATATCTCACATGACTATTATCTCATCCTATCATTACTTCTTATTCTTTCTTCAATCTTGAATAATGATTATTTATTAAAATAAATAAATATCACAAAATTACTAAACAATAAATTAATAAATATTATATTCAATAATGTTGTTTATAAAACTTTATTAAATATTTAACCCAAATTTTCTATCATGAAAACTTAGTATATTAATATTTATTCTCAATAGAAACATGAATAATTATTAAACCACTTACCGGAATAATATTTAATCAGCATGTTAAATTCATCTAGAATTTAACTACGGTTCTAGGTACACTTAGTGTGTGACTCTTTAATACCCTTTCTTAGTGGAATTATGTTAGTCAACTTAATGTCCATGGTTATCATATAGAAATTTACGAAGAAACCCATAGAGAAAAAAGTTAATGTTATGATGATATCCAACCTCGTATGAATGTACACCGAGTCATATAATACCTTCAACATGATCTTTATATTTAATCAGGTTTCATGCTGATGTAAAAAACCTATATTTTTAGTGTCTTTTTATTTTAATTTTCTAAAATGAACTTTCTAATAAAAAATTATGGACATGTACTTAATAAGGAATTTTCATTCCCACAAATGGTCTTGAGATATCAACATCCACTCAACTATGAAGGGATAAACACTTTATTATAGTATTCATTAATGAAACATTAACCATTACACACCTAATATATCCTAACTCCATACAAGTTTATGTCATCATGATTTTAATTAATTCATAGAAGTATGTGTTTCCTGATTTTCATTAATAATAATCTTATATCCAAAGGATCCTTATAAAAATCCATATATATGAATATTATATAGCACTTATAATTGTGGATTCCTACTTGAATACTATTCTCTCATAACCTCTTTTATAGAGATTACTAAGTATACACCTCATGAGAAGATGTCTCAATATATTATGATCCCTATACACATGATAACCTATATTATTTTTATCAGACAAAATGATATCTTATAACCATATAAAATATATTTTAGAACAATATCATCATACCTATAGGTTCTCATAAAAAAATAGGAACTGCCATGGCCTTTCAATTCGACATGTACCATTCGGAATTTAACAAATACAATGTCACATTGAAGAATAATCCTGATGTGATAATAATTTTATTAATATTAAAAAACAATTAATATAGGTTATCATAATGTATGTATGTGTTAGTTTTAGCATGCCAAATATATTAAACAATCACTTATAGGAGATAAAACTTTTAAAAACCATTAGTCTTATAGATATCATATGATATTCACTCTTATTTTGAGATAAGTATTTATTAATGGGGTCTTACATGTTCTCTTATATTGAAAAATTTTCTAGTATGACCTCACCCGTTTATGAAAAATCCCTCATGAGGAGATACTTCTGTAGAATATTCTTTGTCCATTGATGTGACTTTTCCTCTATTGTGAGTTCCAATACAACAATATTATCAAGATAAAATGTCATAATTTATTTACCATTAGCCACCAAATCAATCACTTAGATTAAGGTTTATAACCAAACTACATCCTTAGCCATATTAGAAGCTGAAATACAATTTGATTCTACTTTAGAATGTTTGAAAAGTAGATGATTCAAAATATTGCATCTCAAATAACATATATTGATACTAAATACATATCATGAATTTCATTTAAAATCATTTTGATATATTTTGAGACTACCATCAGATACCCACTAATGAAGTTCCTCCCATCTCGTCTATATACCTAGAACATATTCTTAGTAAAAACTGGATATATAAGGATAAAATTAACATAAATACAATATTGTTCAACATGGTCTTCATGATATCTTATTACCGTGATCAAGGAACATGTAACATCAATCATGGTACATGACATGGAATACAAGATAGACCATATCATGGATGTCTGTAGGATCTAATTCATCCAATCTATCTCCATGCGTGTTTTGAGGAAAATTATTTTTTGAAAGATTAATACCATGTTACACATGAAATAATCCCATATTTGATTTTTTTATACTAAATATCATTAGTATACTTTTAATGTGAATACCTTGATATAATCCAAGAAACCTCTTGGATCAAGAATGAATGTTTTTGATCCCCTGTATTCTAGTCTATTCAACTAATTCAATCTTGAAGAATCACTTGTTTTATAAATATATTACTCACTATAGATTGGTATGTCATGTCAATTGAGTAATATTTCAAAATAAAATACTATAAGGAATAAAACTGAAATCCCGTAGAACCCCTTGTAAATACGTGAATCACATTTAGTCCTTATGAAACAAATTATTTTATGGCTTCAGAAAGTTGAATGTCCCATGACATGGATTATTGCTTCAATCCATAAATGTATCTCTATAATTTTCATACCTTATTGGTAACACTTGGAGCAACAATCCATTCTAGTTTTTTCATATAGACATCTTCCTAAAGTTTCCTATTATGTAAATTTGTTTTGAAATAAATGCCCTAAATATCATATTTATGTAAGGATTCTAATAAAAATTAAATTCCAATGGATTTGAAAACGGAAAATGGAGAGAAGGATAATAATAATCAATTAATTGATATTGTTTATACCTTTTTACACTATCCATACATTATAGGTATTCACTTCACCTTAAATGTATATTTTTCTAGTGAATACCTATTATCTACCAAAATGAATTATATTAACTAGAGGGTTGACTAAAACCCATACATGGTTTTGATACATTGTATAAATTTTAGAATTCATGGATTCTTATCACCAAATGTATTTTGATATATCTAATTCCTTCTTGTAGGAAAGTTATCCTTTTTGTCATACACTACTGAGTCACTATCTGTGGTGACTAGAAAACCATATCATTCTCATTCTCTAACAGACTTTATGCTCCTATTCAATACTAGTTTATCAGGGATAACCTCTCCTATAAAGACCTGTGTAATCTAATCATAAACCATCTCTTATGAATCCTATGACTCAATGTCATTGTTGTAACTATCTCTTTTATATGTGTGTTCCCTCTCATGAAATATTTATTTTCATGTAATAATGTATTTCTTTTCTAAGGTCTTGTATAGTTAATATCTCTTTTGTCCATTGCGATTTCCTAAAAAGATACAATTTGTGCCCCATGATGCTAGTTTTTTCTAGATTTGGCCTTTATGGATTCATCAAAACCCTATATATGAATATGAAACAACATAGATTTATTTGAATATATTAATTTTTATGATATCTCATTTGTTGTGTTAGATGGTACTTGGATTAGACAATGTGTTTCAGTCTTTAATTCATACCCCCAATTGAATAATGGATGACCAAATCGACTCATCATTGATCTTACAATGTCATGTAAGGTGTGGGTTTTCCATTCATTGAAACCATTTAAATATTGTGTATAAACATGAATGGTTTGAAATAGAATTGAGAACTGCTATAAATAATCAACAAACTCTCAGATATGATACTCACCAACCTAATCTAATTGATGTTTCTTTTACTTAAATACCATATTATTTTCTAGTTCATTATAAAATGATATAAGTTTTAAAATTATTCCAACATCTATGTCATTACATATACATGTACATATAAACCCAAGTCGTTATTACAAGTAATTATGTTATAATACCCACCTATAACATCAATTGGAAAAGGTACACACAAATCACTATGTACCAATTATTAAAGGTTTATTTGCCATTTCCTATTAACAAAATTTTTTGATTGTTCATCATTCCTTATAAACAAGAAATATATATAACATGTTGTTTTATATTAAACTAATTTAATAGGTATTTTGAAGGATCTTTTCCAAGTTCTTCACATTTACATTACCAAGACAATGATTCTAAATCAAGCTATGATATGATTCATGTAAACCATATTCATTAGCAATTTTCTTATACTTGGTTTTCATAATCAGGTTTACAAATAACATGATTTAAATTTTCTATACCATAACATAATCAATTTTTTATATATGAAACTATTTTCATTTAAAAACATGAAAATAAAACCATATGTATCTAGGTAGGATATAGAAATTCATTTTTTGGTAACACTAGAAGAAAAATAAAGGTTTTTTAAAACCTAGACCATCACTTTTGTTAATAGAAAGTTGTAGTCTCCTATAGCTATGGTGGAGATTATTTCTCTATTGGTTTCTCAAGTGTCCACCTCTCCTATATAATTCTTTTGTAATTAATCTTATTTATTTATATGAATACCCATGTGAGTACCAAAATCTATATCTAATACCCAATTAGCATATATGAAAATATTTCACTCGATAAATAATTCCCATGAAGTTTCCCTATGTTTAATCAACTTGGTGTAGTTCTTATTACAGGGTCTAAGCATTCCACATAAAAAAAATATTATATCTTTTTCCCTTAACTTTTCATTTTATATTCCTCTTTTATGAAGGATGGTTCTCAAGAGACTTAATCTTTTAATGAGAGTTCATTTTTTCATTATTCATCCTTTTTAAACCATATATACCATTGGTTTTTACACTTCATGTCCTTTCCAAGAAAGTGTGTTATGGTAAGGAGTTTTGAGAGAGACTTCTCACTATAGATTAATTATAATTCATAGTAAAATAAAATATACTCTTAGGTAGTTAGGATATAAAATATCTATGAAAAACTCATGATGTATCATAATAAACAAAATATCCAAGTTATCTTTGTAGCCTATTAACATGACTACATGTGGCCCAACTAGAACAAACCTTACAAGATTTTATAGGAATACAAAATTTTAGACATCATAACCCTCTTATATTTACTTCACTTATTAAAGATCATTAAGGTGTTTCATCTTTCTATGTGCCTCAGTTTACTAATTTTTCTTCTTGCTCTCACTATATGTGGATGAAATAATGAAACATTGGAAATTTGTGAAATCATCCAAATGATTCATGTTGAGGAAGCATACATTAACACTAAAATCAATACCAAGAATAGTAGGATTATGAATTTTCAACATGTCTAATTTACATTTATTTCATTTTAATCCAATATCCCTCAACATTGATTTTAGAATATCATTTCGTATTGATATTATAGTGGTAATGATATCTATTACCCTTATCAAAACCAATATAGATTCATGAAAATATATTAAAAGGTACTCATATAGGAGAGTATTTCCAAATATATTAACTCACAATAACCCAACATGTTAAGTGGAATCCCCAATCATCAAATAAATTTACTATATTTCCTCAACACTTGTGTACCACTTACACTAAGTCTCGTGAGGTGATCAACACTTAGTGCGAACATGGCTAATTAGGCAAAAAATTCAGGTTAGAAATTTCTTAGTAATTGAAAGAACCTCAATATATTTTGGTCAAGTACTTTCAACTAACTTAAGATTTTCCCCCATGTAATGGAAGGATTTTGACCTAAAATTTAGATTGAGTGATTTTTTTCATTATAAATAAATTTCACATTTCATCTCATTATATGATTAAGTATATTGAGTGGATTTTAAATATGTGATCAGTCTTTTACAGATAAAATTCATCATGAAATAAATTTTATATTAATTCCACATTGATATATAATTAATTAATATATTTAATTTTATCACTACAATGCATCCATAACTAAGTCAATTTGAACTTGAAAAAGAAATAAGTAAAATTATAATGATAACGATCTTTTATATGGTTGGTTTATCTATTGGATGAAAAAAGAACCCTTTAACCTAAGGATAAAACTCGAGGAACTAATTATTGTTTCTATTTTTAGCAATCCAATTTTGCACATATGTACCTATTGGGATTGGTATAACTTAACTATTGATTTGGAATTACTCCTATTATCTGTGAGATCCATGATTTACATATTATTGTGTTGAAATTCTATTAAAGGGAACTAATTGAAATGATTACGAGGTTTAAATAAAAGAAACCATGGAAAAATATATCCAACATAGTATAGAGGAAGGGATAACATGTAGGACATCATTTTAATTTAATAAAAATAAACTAAAAGAAACCAACCACAATCACATTCCAATTTATGCTCATGATAATCCACATAAGAAACAAATACCCATTTAATAAACATAGATTCATTTCAACCATTCCAATTTAATTTAAAATGTTCACAAATTAATAATTTATTGTTATTAATTAATCTATTAATTTATCTTAATTGGTATCTGTACTATCCTTGAATTTTCTTCCTATTATGATTTTAAAACAATTTAACCAAATAATTCAATATAAACTCATCTATGTACAAAGTATGAACTTAGAGACAACATAACAAGAACCCATATGAACTATCAAAAATTTATTATATAAATATACTGACCACCCCTGTGGTATATAATATACAGATTTTTTCATTTAATTAAATTTATTATAGAATTAAATAAATGAAATATGGACCCATGTTAATTAACATAGCATGTAATGATTTTAAGACTCATTGAGTTGATGAGGTATTATGACTATACATGGTATGTTGTTATGAATATCATATAGAAATTAATTTATAATTTAATTTATACAAAACCAATCATATGGAATGTATATGTAAATAAATGGCTCATGGGATCAAGTTAATTATATTTAAAATGGAAAAATTAATTAATTTTTCTATCATCATGAACATGTATGATACACAACATGTATAGGGAAACTACACACCATGTATATTTCTCCACCATCTATCCAAGACACAAGCATGGGGATTGGAAATATACTTCGGTCATAAATATTTATGTGGTACATAGAATGTATGGGAGTTACTTGTCATGTGACCTCTAATTTACATGGTTTTAGTCACATACTTTAAATAAATATATAGTGATTCATTGAGTATGCATCTTCAAGCATGAAAAAATATGTACTATAGGGAATTTATTCTGAAAAATTGTGTGGAAGTAAAAATTGGTAAACATATAGTTTTTAGTAAAAATTGTTTGTAAAATTATTACACAATAGCTTGTATTTATCATAGTTCATCCTGGAATTGTGTAAATGGGTACATGACATATACCAATGGACAATACATTGGGTAATCTTTTTTCTATCCATCAATATTTTTCAGAACCTATGGATGGGTTCTATAGATGTTATTCATATATTATATAACCATTTTTATTATGTAAACAAGAATAATGATGATTAATAAGGGAATAACTCAATATTTTAATTTTTACTAAATAATTAAATAAATGAAAATCTATATGTGTAAAATAATCATTATTTAATAAATAATTATAAAATGATATGTTATTACTT
This sequence comes from Viscum album, assembly GCA_963277665.1. Lineage (NCBI taxonomy): Eukaryota > Viridiplantae > Streptophyta > Magnoliopsida > Santalales > Viscaceae > Viscum > Viscum album. Next base: position 1,224,689,782 of record OY728148.1, read on the forward strand.
TTAGGGAACTTGACTGCTTGGGAGTACAATGAACATGGTTGGTGATATACCCAACAATGGATATTCATTAACATTTCCAGATATCTCCTCAGAACTAGATGAATAAAAATCATGGAATCCATGAGATATGATCATCAGATATAAATTATAGTTAATTTATTTAAATAAAGACTTACCTTAAATTATTGTTCTTCTTCAATGATGTATCAGATAACTATCCTACATTTTATTATTAATGCAACAAAGGATATAGGGGTAGAATCCAATTAGAGATGATCCACAAGTTCACTAAAAACCTCCAATAATGACCATATAAAACATAATTTTCTAGAATGGAATATTCTGATAATTAAATCATTAATTGATTATCACCATAAGAATCACATTGTGGGATAAAGTATAATTATTATTTTTCTAGTGTCAGGAGTGTGGATAAGAATACCACTCTCAAATTATGATCATTTTCTGGGCTAAGTTAACACTAGGTATTTGGAGATCTATATTTAGAATTATATTGTTCACAATAATTATTAGGGTTAAAAAGTGATATAATTTGGTTGAAATAGAGTAAGGGTTTAGAGAAGAATAATTGCACATTCTCCCTTATTAATATCTTATTAATGGGGGGATAAAGTATAATTATTATTTTCTCTTGAGTCAGGAGTGTGGATAAGGACTCCACTCTCAAATTATGATCATTTTCTGGGATAAGTTCACACTAGGTATTGGGAGATCTATATTTAGAATTTTGTTGTTCACAATAATGATTAGGGTTAAAAAGTGATATAATTTGGCTGAAATAGGGTAAGGGTTTAGAGAAGAGTAATTGCACATTCTCCCTTATAAATAATTTATTATTAGAGGGATAAAGTATAATTATTATTTTCTCTAGAGTTGGGAGTGTGGATAAGGATACCACTCTTCAATTATGATTACTTTCTCGGGGAAGTTCACACTCGGTATTGGGAGATCTATATTAAGAATTATGTTGTTCACAATAATGATTTGGGTTAAAAAGTGATATAATTCAGTTGAAATGTAGTAAGGGTTTAGAGAAGAATAATTGCACATAGTCCCTTATCAATATCTTATTATTGGAGAAACCCATGTATAAATAATAAAAATAATATTATTATTTAGTTAACATGTGCTACACTTTTCAATAAATAAATATTATTTCATTAAGAAACAAATTAATTTTTTTTGAAATAATATTTAACAAAATATCTATCACTAGACCATTAACTCATTATGTCATTACTCCTTTTTATTTATAGAACCTATAATAATGGAAATGAATTTATATAAGTAAATATGATTCCATTACACACTGATAAATAAATAATCACTGTATTCAATAAAATAGAGATTAAATATTTTTTAATTATTAAACTCACATTTATTCTCTCTAACAACTAGTAGCTATATATTTTATATAAATACAATCATTAGTAATTATTAAACCACATATGTGAATAATATTTACTGAACATGTTTTATTCATATAAAATATAACAATGGTTCTATATATAATTAGTGTGTGACCCTCTAGGTCCATTTCATAGTATAATTAGGAAGAATGACCAAAATATCAAGGTTAATATCTAGATAGATACTAAAGAACCCACATATAAAGAAGATAATGATGAAATTAAATAAAAACTCATAGAACTAAACTTGTTGATAGTAAATCATGGAATTAGACTAAATCTTGATGCTTCATTACTAAAAAAGGGAATGAGATATTTAAATTCTCTAGTATGGGAAGGGGAAATTCATTTGTCACATTATTGATTAATTTAATATCACTCTTGATATACGCAACCTATCAAACCACACTATGAGCATATGTCATCACAAGCTCCATTAATACATCAAATTACACAACACATGACATGAAAAATAATAATCTTAATGTATAAGGATAATTTCAAACATTTGAGAGATGAAAATCCATTGGAATAAGTAAATGTGGATTCCATACTAGTAGGAATTGTTCTCACAACCTCTATTGATTACATTAATATGGAAGAACATTTTTAGAAGAATTATCAATGTCTTATGAGCCCCTACCCCTTAAAGATTATCTCAATTTTTACCAATTAAATCATATCATCCAACCATAGAACATATATTTATGAATAGTATCATTTCACTTCTAGGATATAATTATTGTGCAGAACTATGATGAACATTTAGTGTTATAGTTATCCTAATGAAATTGTCACATAAAATGTTGCAGAGAGTATATATCATGATTTGATAATAACTTTATTAATATTCAATAACCATGAATAAATGTAGTCATAAATGATGGATAAAATTACAAGGGACATTGTGTGATATTGAACTTAGATGGGAGTTAATTATGGTATTCCCTGTTGATGACAATTAAAACTCATAATAAATTATATATTTCACTCAATGAGAATGACCTCTCAACGTATAGGTTCACTTTTTTATGTGTTTTTAACTAGATAATCTTTAGATCTATTGATCTATTTATTTTGAACGCATAATGTTAATATGGATATGAGTATTAACATTTTTCACCTTCAAAGGGCCATACCAAGAAGCATGAATTATTGATGTGAAATTAACAACAGTTCACTCTAGATCTCGCTACTCTTAGGGGTCACTCGCCTTACAAATGTTAATGCTTGGTCACTTCTAACCCAGGCTCACTCCCATAAAACTTTAAGGGATTTATCACTACTTTTAAAGGGTCACTTCCTTGAACATTCCTTCAGTGGATCATTAACATTGGAAATGATCACCTTCATAGATTATGGACAAGTAGGTCCCTTCTACAACATCTCGAAATGCCTCATAAAATTTGATAGATGCTCTGATGTAGCTCTTCTGGGATTATCCTTCACCTCTTTGAAATCATCTTGATGAAGATACCGTCATTTTAGAATATCTCTAGAACAACATCTAATTTTTTGTTAATATAACAATATCTTTCTTCAACATCGGTAGGATAATTAATTATTTCCAAGACCTGTAATATTTTATCCCCCGATTTGGAAATAGCCCTTCAAGTTACTCTAAAAAAATTGTATCTTTAACAGGCTCTCTATTCATATTTCTATCTCTCGATGTACTGTGAAACTTCCAATATCCTCCTTATAATGAACACATCTGCTTCATTTCAATCTTGTGGTTTGTATTAAATCTTATTTGACTATGATGTAGCCAAGTGTGAAATGTAATTAATGGGATCTTAATGTTCCAATTAATATGAATTAATCCCATATAAATTTAAGAAATAAAACCCATACTTTTTGTTTTTAACTAAAACATCCAGATAACTAAAACTACATGATGTGGCTTGGTCTTCAGTTATGTTCATTATAATTCCCCTGTCTAAATATCCTATAGTGTGTTAAGATTTGACACAGTGAATCCTTTTGTTCTATAATTTCACTTAAATATGGTCTAGTTTACTATGGTGTGATCTTTTGTTGTTGACTGGATCCAAGAAAATACATACATTAACTATTCTATAACTCACACAAGATCTCTGGAATGATATCCTCTATCTTCTAATCAAATTGTACTAACTGTATCATAGACACATTTCTATGATAAAGCTACTAGTTCTATTTAATAGACTTATATGGGATTAGATATATTGAATTCTTATTATATTTAGATTTTTTACCCTCTATGATGTAAGGTGTAGGTATGGTGTGGACTTCTTATTTTCTAATGGGGACTACGATGCATCCTTAACCTACAATACAAACACCTCAAAAGTTATAGTAGAATAGATTTTTATCGTAAGACCTACTATTTCATAGCCATATATCTATGGTGTGGTCTCTTAAAATGTTCCAGTGGAATCAAAACCGTTGTTAATACTCTCTACATTAGAGTTCTTTTATAAGGCATAGAGTGAGGGCTTCGAGTCCCTCATCATAATTGACTTCAAAAATCTTGAACTATATAAAACTATTCAAAATATTTAGTTTATAGTATAGAGTAATGGGGTCCACAACCAACTTCCACTGCATTTCCACACTGAGTAATAGACCACAACACTAATGTATATACTAACCAACATGTTTTCTTACATGATCATCCATGTACATACTCTACCTTTACATGAGCATTCCATACTAACATTCTTGACAATGTGGCACTAGGGATCATCCTCCATCCAATATGGATTATTTTCGAACATGTTTTTTAAACCATTATAAATAGAATTTTAGAGAACACAATATAGATTTGGCGCGGAAAAACATTGGAGTTACCATATAACATGTCCTCTAAAGAATATCAAGGTGAAATATGACATATGCTTCTCAAATAAAGAAAATTATATGACAAAGAGTATAATGTGTAGAAGATATGGATGCACTAAAGTGCATCTACAAGAATTATAATAACAACATGAAGACTACTATGTCATGGTATTTCCCTTATTGGAAATATTGAGTTCATGTGAAACACACTCCATGAAAACTCCTCACAGTTTCCACTTGAACTAACATCACATTAATGAAGAATTTATAATAATATCCATAAATCGTAATGTAAATAACATACCATGGTAATACATTCAAAAACTATAAATCTCCCTAGCTTCACTTAGACACTTTTGGTAATCTTCTAAAATGTGTTATCAACAATGTTATTTTCCAAAAATCCAATTTACTTCATTAGGATTACAATACACAACTTGTTCCCCTCATTAGCTATCATCAACATGTGTTCTCAATAATGTTATATACAATAAATACAACTAGATTTATTGAAATGTTAACACACATATTAGCCATAAAACTTTAACATATTTATTTTAAATCAAAATTGATCATACTTATCATCAAAAACCATGAAAGACATTATTTTCCACAAATCCATCATCATTCCAAAGGTATTTCTAACAATATTCCCCTTTGTATTGTGTTAAAAAAACACAATAAATAAATTTTATCCCCCTTATTCAATAAATCCTTGCATTTATCTTCTCCCCCTTTATGGTATATTATCTCCCTCAATGATATATTTTCCCCCTTATTGTCAATTTAAAAAAAGTGTCCTTAGAATGTAAATTTTATTCTAAACCTCCTCCTTGAAATGTAGGGATACATGTTTCTTCATTCCCCACATTATTGGAGGTAACATAAAATTCAAATATTCTCCCACTAATATAGAAAAATATTACACGAAGTATCAACTCCCCCATCGGGATATCCTCTCCATCTAAGGATATTTTCTCCCCTATTTCAAAAACAACTTCATTCTTTGGAATCTACCACATTTTTATTAGCCTAATTATTTGATACCACACATTACACATGCCAATATCTTTTCCTTCTAAATTTACCTAAGATATTAAATGAGTGAAATAACAACTTTTAACATGATGTTTCAATAAATACTATAATATTACTAATCCATAGATTAGTTTAGGAAAAATGTTTATCCACAACAACAAGCTTATTCATGTCACTCATAAATACAAATAAACACACATGAAAACTTTTGTTTCTCCATATTCAAATGACAACCTATGATATCTACCAATTTAAACCAAACCATTAATATATAACATTAAAGTACATGGTTGTGACAATCATATCACATGATGAAGTAATGAATGTAACTTGATAATCATTTGTCAAATTTTTTGGCAAACATGGTTCAATTTTAACAAATTATATCCTTTGATATCCATGACATATAGATCATTACAAGATTTAAAATCATCTTATAAGTCTTAATAATATTTTATGTTCGACATAAATTCTCCAGAGGTGTCTTCTCCTAACAACATTTTTTATAGCACTTGCTGGTATACAAAATGGGGGTACATATACTTATTGTCCATATTTAGATTAATATCCATCCATATAAGATTATATAATGCAATTATTCATGTTCAATTCATAAACAATCACCCCATATATCAAATATTTTCTCTAATTATTGACTTATTGAAAAAAATTTATAAATAATAAATCATATGGGGATAGGGGCACCACAACATTCCTCAAGCTGTGGAATAGGTCCAGTAATGATGATCCTACACATCAAATTCCATATTTTATTTTCCCCATTTTAGATTATGGGAAAGTAATGAAATCATCACTTCAAGATTTTTATAATCTCTTGTACACAAATAAAATTACCTGCTACTAATGTATCTCTATTCCGTGACACAACTTCCACACTTTTCATCATGGATAAAGAATTTATATCCTTTATTAGGTTGTTTTTCCAAAATTGTGGAATCGATCACACTTAAACAAGTATCTTTTTTTAGTTTCCACAAAATAATATCTCACCTCAGTCTTAATTCTCTATTTAATCTTCATATTTTTCCACTTAGTGGTTTTTATATGACCACTTTGTGACACCACTTCCAAAATGGAGAACCGTTCCTACTCGAAATATAAAATATTTAGTAAAGTAAACATCATATTTTACTCCACCATATTCACTTCTAGTACAAGAACATATTTTACTTCTTGATTTATCTTCATCTCCTCAAAGAGAGTTGAAGTTAGCTCTTATATTTTGGTGTTTTATCCACCCTTTAATGAGTCTCATTTTCATTATAAAAAAATATTGAACCTATTTTATATATTAATTGATCTCTAAAAAGGTTAATTTTTCTCCTTTTATATCATTCGAGTAGGGTGGATCATTATAAATTATTTACCCATTGGATAATTTATCCAATTTAATTAACTTTCCATGTGACTGAGGTTTGAATAATAAAAACATTTAATATAAGAATCACACTTTATTTGGTTTTTCCATGATTGGGGTGTTGGAACTACTGGAGTTATTCTAACATATTTTCATTTTCTTTGAAACAACAACTCATGATGTTACCAAATATTACAATATAATAAAACTTTGTTTACTTCATATTTAGAGGAATCATAATTCTGGATTTTTTATATAAGATCAATTTACATCTAGAGTTAAAATCTAAATTTCTTTTCATTTCTTCAAAATTTTAGATTTATTTTTAAGTGGTCTTAATATTCTTTTTATAGGTTTTTATACACTCTTAATGTTATCTTATATTCTCTAATTTTTTCTTGAAATTTTTCATCCAACTTCTTCAAATTTGAGTTAGTATCTCTTACTGTCAATTTTTTCATCTGATTATGATATTAGTGAAATATATATTACCATTAATTCCTTTGAAATGGTAATTTGTTTTTTGATCTCTTGGGAATTATCTTTAGGAATATATATTTGTTCTATAATTTTAATTACCTTTTAATTATTAATAAAATTAATGGAAACTTATTCATTATACAAAATATTAATTTCCATAGATTAAATATCAATCATTGAGGAGTAAATTCTATGTATGATACTCCATTGATCATTATTTTCATTGAACGAGCATTCTTTGTAAGATGAACTTGAATTTTCTTCCATTTCAACACAAAAAATACATCCCCATTTCATCTCTATGAGTGATTATAAATTTTGACATCGTTTATCAATAAAAGGGTTAGAATATAAGATTACATCATGTTCATATTTTACCATAGCTATAGAACACAACATATGGGATGAGTCTTTCTTATTTTTTATCTTTCTTCACTTTTTTATAAGTCTCCTCTCACTTTGTATTCATTCTTTGACAAAACAAATATTCCAATTTAGTCAATATGTATTTGGAAAATGTCTAATGAATCATATTTCTTTGAAATTATTCCTCAAGAGCATCCTTTAATTCTAATTTTAATGATGCATAAATGTAGAGACCCAAAGATTGATGTACATGGACATTACATTACTTTTGTGGAAAACATAATACATGAAAAAATAGACTCTCAAAGACCATATTAGTTTAGTGTCTTTCGAAACTCGGAACAAAATCTTCTAATCATGGTGAAATATCTTCAACATCTCCCATTACGTTCTTCCTCTTTTTTTACCTAAAACCTTTATTTATATCCTGGGTAAAAGAAAACATAAAAAGGGTAAGATTAAATGCTCAGTAAGGGTAAACATGGATAACATAAAACAATATATAAACATTTGAACATAAAAGCATGAGCATAATATTTGAACATCAAAATATTGAGCAATGAAATAAAGCATGGAAGTACATAAGGCATAGATCATAAAGGAACATTAATCATGATAAAATATCATGGAAATAAAACATGTAATTTTGGAAAACCATTAAGCACATGATATTATTTCCATAGTAGCCAAGGCATTGCATCCAAGACCATCATAGTGGACAAAGACCATTACTGAACTGAGTTTACTTGTCGTTCTAGCCCTGTATTACTAAACCAGATTTACTTGTCGTTCTAGACATGTCTATCTAATAAGATATAATTCGTTACCCAATGCATTGGAGGGAGATATAGGTCTCACCCATCTTATATTGAAATCATTATTACATGTTCCACAAAACCATAATAAATCATTCATCGTAACCCAAAGAATAAAACGGGTTTCATAAACATCATCCCATCGCGACATAATCCATATAAAACAAATAGATATAATTTAATCATAATAAAAATAAAGCCATGTAAATAATAGAGAAATTATACTTGAAACATAAATATGATAAATAATGTAATCTAATATGGAAAATAGTTTTGATAAAACACTTGAAATGAATTCTTGAGGAAAAGATCCTCTATTCTTCAAAATCATTTTCTTTCCAAAACATTCCATGAAATTTTAAAAGAAAAAGATTTATTGAAAATAATCATGAAATATTGTGTAGTAAGCTTCATTAAGAAAAGGAGTTATGAAACCCTAAAAATATGTTCATGCAGTATAAGTAGAAAAAACAATCTCCTCGTACTTTTACCGAAAAAGTCAAAAAGTTTCTCGTATGGTAAACAAAAGAAAGATTCCCTATATACCATGTAGTAAAAGTAAAATAGGGTAAAAATGACTTTAACCATATATGGATGAATAGTAAACATTTTATGAAAGAATTTTTAGAAAAAATGTCCATGGATGGTTAACATAACCCCGGTAAATACTTACGAATAAACAATCACGGATAAGAATGAGATTGGAATAATTATCCCTTACCTTAGGCCTGATATGATTTGTACATATACGAACCCCATTTATAATGATTTAAATAATTTCATTGAATTATTCCAGAATCTTATTCACTATTGTGATATCATATATGGTCATATTCTTATTTTTTATTAGTAATATTTCATTGCTACTTGTTATTCGGGTGTTCATTGCTTTATGTTCTTATGCGTGTTTTGTCAAATAAATTCTTATTGCTCTTTTTAGGTTATCGATACATCATTTAAAGAATGGTATTAGTGTAATATATATCATATTTTTCATTCAATTAATTAATATAATCATTATTCAATGAAGATCATGTAGAACGAGTCGCATCACATTGTGGAGATGGTAGGCCATACGTACGCACGAGCGATGATATCATTCCCATGATTGTGGAATTGTATTGATGTGTATGGTATATAATATTTCAGAATCAATATCACTTTAAAATAATCATATATAGTTATTTCTTCCATCCTTATACCCATCCAAGTTTGTTAGTGATGAAATGAAATATTACACCACGGTGTGGAGATGGTAAGCCGTACGCACGCACGCATGGTGATTTCATTTTTTCCTAGGATGGATAGAAGATAGAATATGGGTGTTTCATATAACAACATATATGTATAAAACTGATACTGGAGTTATTAATTAGTAATGAAACAACTCATATAGAGAAAGTAGGAGAAGAAATATGTTTGAAAGAATCGGTAAAGGATATTACCTCTTCTTCGTCACGCCTCCTCTTAACCTCCTCTTAGGGCACTAAATTTGGTATTTGAAGAAGACAAGGACATCTAGTAGGTTTATAGGGAAGTGTATAAGTGAAATGGCCAGGGTTTAGATGAATTTAAAAGCTCAAATGTTGTGTGAAGTTGAGAGGGAGGAGGTTCCCTTTTATAATGGAGGAGAGGGGCACCTTTGGAAACCTAAAAATATTAATTTATAATAAATTCAAACAAAACTTAAAAACCTCATAGAATGACTCAATTTGAATATGAGATGAGATAGGGTTGTAATCACATCAACCAACAACATTTATATATGTTTTATGTTTATTTTAATCCTTATCATTTTGATTTATCCTTATTTAATCTATTTAATTTTATTTGTGGTAATAATATTCTATATTTTAAATTGTTATAAATACATAATTATATGAGGTCAATTTTCCATAATTGGATACTTTATAACCTTTTAGACCATATAATTTTCAATTTGTAATTTTTAAATATTTTTGGGTTTTTTAAATAATTTAATAATATATTATTTTTATAAAATACCAATAGTGTAAATTTTGACACTATTCATTTATTTGAATTTAAATAAAATACTCACAGAGAATATATTCGAACAAAAATATTTAATAAGTTAGTAAAATTTAATATTATACTGAAAAATGCATGGAGAATATTAATTAAATCAAATAATATTTATTTTAATATTTTTAAAACCATTTATTTTATATTTTTCTTAACAAAATAATTACTACAACATTTTTGTATAATTATTAAAAAAACTTATTTGTTACATAAAAATTTAAACAAAAATACTATGATGAATAAAAAACTAATATATTTCATAATAATACTTTTAGTCGAATTTATCTTCTAAAACACCATACTTTAAAAATGTTATGTTTATTAAATTATGAAGGTGATAACTTTGACATCATTTGAAATAAAATAATATAAGTGTCATAATCACTTTTATAAGGCTCCAAATTGTAAAACATTATACCTTTGAATGATTATGGTTTATATTTACACGACCAATATGTTTTGGTCAGGTTTTCAGGCTTTAAATAGGTATTATTAGTTTAATAAAAACTATATTATTGATTTTTCACTAAATAAATAATTTCTACATCATTAATGTATAAGATATTAAGGTAATTATATATTTGTTAAAAATTAAAAATAAATTACCATGATAAAAAAAACATTTTATATTTCAAATTAGTATTTATAACTGAATTTATATTATGTATAACCTTATATTAAAAATAATTTAATTATTAAAGTTTGAGTGAGACATATTTCACTTTCATTTAAATAAAACAAATTAAAGGTCTTAATCACATAAAAGTGGGTTCTAATAGATACCATTTAGACCCAAATATATTTTAGGACAAAATATAATCATCCGATTATATTAAGACAAGTGTTATGATAATTTTATAATGTTATTTTTACCCTTAATTACTTAATTTACCTTTAATTGTGGTAAATAAAATTTACCGTAGTTACTATTCATAATGCCCAAAAATATAAAGTGTCCTATTAAAATAATTTGGACCTAATTATTCCATATATGGAATCCAATTTTCCAAATTCAAAACATATAATTTTTAGTAATTAATTTAAAATTAATCCCGTTGTTGAAAACAACGGGTTTTTGTTTAAAACATTGCAAAAGATTGAATTGATTTTTCCTACGAATTCTATGTAAAATTAATGATAATGACATAAATTATATTAAATGGTAATAATATATTATATTTATACTTTAAAACAATTTACTATTATAATTTAACCATATAAATTATCTTGATGAAAAAAGTTTTTTAAGTAAAATTTAGCATGTTTTTCTATTCATCAAAATAAGAACATTGTCAGAAAAATATTAAAACATTATAAAATGTAAATTTTTTTATAATGATTCAAAATAAGAAGTTTATTTTGTAAAATTTAACTTATAATCTTTTCAAAATTTATATTTAAAACGGGTGCTCCATCAAAAGGAGGAAAAACTGCAGTTTTGGAAAAATACTTCTTTTATCTGAAAAATTGATTTTGTTCTCATACCTCATTCCAGAAAATGTCTAAGATGAATTATAATGTTATAAAATTAAAAATGAGGTTAATACTATTCATAACGGCTAGTTCACAATAATATTATAATAATATATTGTTATTTATTGAAATTCGGTATTGCGTTCAACACACGCTATTGAGAAAGGTCGTTCTTGCGTGTAATGCAAGCCAAGTCAGGGTTGTGCATAGGGAAATATTACTTTGGTGTTGCTTATAACATACTAAAAATATAGTTTAGTTATACATTGATCAAAATCTATACTTGGTGTGGTGTAAAATGAATTTTATTCGAAAGAACATGAAATTCACAAGCCAAGAATAGTGTTGCATATAATAAAAGTTAATACGATGTTGCGTATAGCGCAAGATAATATTATTGAAGTGTACAACAAAAGACATCAAAGAAATTAAAAAGAATAATTCTCATAAAATCTCAGGGAATTACATTCTACCCCCCTTAAAATGAATTTCTCCCTCAAAATTCGTCGGTGTTATAAATGGTTTTCTACTTGAAAGTTTCTTTCCTAAAAACCCACATTGTGAAAAAGAATACTAAAACTTAATTTTAAAAAGGAAAGTTAGAAACATAACGGTTACCCAAAGTAACTTAGCACTAGGTTTCCACATAAGAGAATATAGGTGAAAATATGGATATGGAAGAGAAATCTAACCATCATGTTCTGATAAAGAGTGGTAGAGAACATGGCTATGAAAAATTTAACAATCACAAAGCCATAAATTTGTGATGAACTAAGGTACCATCTGATTCATTAGATATTAGAGTATTAGGACAACATTTTTTAGTTTTCAAGATATTTTCCTAAATTTGATAAATTTTTACACTAGGAAAAATACTTACATGATTTCAGTGTAATACCATCATTGGTCATTCCACGAACAATTTCCACTTCATCTCTAATTTAAAGAAATGAAGTTGAATTTTTCATTCTTGAAGTGTTAGTAGATCATGAGATAGAATGATAGATCATTCCATCTTTCTCTGTCACAAAAACTTTAGCACAAGTTATTAAATATACTTAAGTCCATCTATGCCGAGATTAACCATATATGGTTCCTAAAATTTACTTATAATTCATATATCATACTCCTTCGTAAAATAAAATTAATCTATACTAACCACGAACTTCCTATATGATAGTGGTAGGTGATAAAGGCATGTCACACTTCTGTTGTGGGTTCAATTCCCGCAGCCCTGTCCGATGCGACGAGTTGTCACCCATCCTATGGGTTGTCATTTTTCTAAAACTATACTATTATTACATTTCAGAAAAAGTTGTATCCTTATGAAATATTATCTTATGTCTAAATTAATCCATTCCAACCTTTAGGCTTATTGAAAATATTTCTGTCCAATCTCATAGTATAAAGAAAACGATTACCAGAAAGGTCATCTACCAACAATGTGAATACTATCATTTATCCCCCATATATCAAAAGATATATCTTATTGTTGGTCACATTCCAAACATGTGAATACCTTAATCATGTATTCTCTTGAAAAATGAATACCCATTGAACATTAGTGAAAACATGAATGCTGTAAAAAGTTAACTCATTCCACATACCAAAATATCAAAATTTCTATATACTCAAACCATGATATCACTTTGTCCTTATATCAGTCATGAGCTCATTAATACTATCAAACATACTATTTTCTCCTTATCCCTTAATTATGCTCATATCATATGGCTTCAAAAAATAATTCAATCACTTTTCATTGTTACCGATACCTTATAATTATTGAAAACCACAATAAACCAATATATAGATTTTCCAATATTCCACGATATTATAAATGAGATTCCAGAAAATTATTTTGGAATCCCATTACATAAACAATTAATCATTCCAGAACATCGTTGTCATACTCAAAATTGCCAATAGTGGTCACATGTGACTTCCCTTTGTCCGTTTCCTTAAGTGGTTGTTGATGTAGATCATCATTAACCCTTGGATTAGGGTATTGGTTAGCATAATGCCCCATTTCCTTGCACTTGTAGCACTGAAGTGTTGGTGGTGCATTCTCTGTAGTCCTTTCTCTATTCACATCATTAACTACCCTTTTCCCATTACTTCAACACTCAATTTCTCAATTACCTTATTTTCCACACTTAAAACATTTTCTAGTCCATTTAAGACAATATCCACTATGCTTCTTTCAACACTTTGAGCATAAAGAAACATTCGTCTTCTTTTCACCATTTTTTTTGAGATTTTTCCTTGAACTCCATCTTTAATTTCTTGTCAAAACCATGAGATAGATATGTAACAACAACTTCTTGTTTTACCTTGATAGCACAACACACAATTTTTTCATAGCTACAGAAGTATCTTATAGCTAATTCCCATCAAAGACTTGGTTTTATGCCACTGAAAAATCGATCAACTTTACTTTTAGGTTGGATGATAAATCCAGATGCATACCTTGCAAGCCTTGTAAAATTTTCCTCATATATACCAATAGATTCATCATCCTTTTGCTTTAGCTCAAGTAACTCATTTTCAATATTTGTTTGAAGAATATGAGGGGAGTACTTATTGAAAAGTAAGTTCTTGAACTCGTCTCATTCCATGGATTCAATTTCAACTCGGGGACTTGTATTCTTAATTAGAGTCCACCACTGGTCTGCTTCACCTTCTAACTGGTAAAAAACCAAAATGAATTTTTTCATGCTCTGAACAATGAAGTATGGAAAATATCTTTTCAATGGTACTGATCCATTGTTTAGTAACAAGTGGATCAGATAACCCACTGAATGAAGGTGGACTTTGCCTCATGAAAGACTCAATAGAATATTGTTCCATTCTCTGCTCGTTTGAAAGACCAGAATGATTCATATGTTGTGTAAGTATAGAAATAAGATTTTTTTCTCCATATCCCATAACATTGGTTTTTTCAGGAGGATAATCATTGCATTTTCCATTACATTGATCAACACGGTTCCTTCGGGTTCCAACCATCATCTAAAACCCAAAAAGAATAGTGTGAGATGCAAAAATCATGATAGGAAAACAACATAATAAAGGGGGAGTACCTTCAATATATAACATCTTAGGTTTAATTCAAATATCTTTACCATAATTCTAGGACTATAACCTATACATATACTTAACCTTAGGGACATCCCTAGAAATACCTTAGAAATATCTCTAGGGATCTCACTAAAGTTTTCACATCCTAGTTTCCAAAGATTGACCAAACCTTCTCTCTGATACGAACTGTAGAGTATAAAAACTTGACGTATATGGAAATTACATTACCTTTGTGGAAAACTTAATAAATGAAAAAAATAGACTCCCAAATACCGTATTAGTTTAGTGTCTTTGGAAAATTGGAACAAAATATTCTAATCATGGTGAAAGATCTCCAACATCTCCCATAAAGTTCTTCCCCCTTTTTTAACCTAAAACCTTTATTTATATCCTGGGGAAAAGAAAACATAAAAAGGGTGAACTCAAATGCTCAGTAAGGGTAAACATGGAGAACATAAAACAATCCATAAGCATTTGAACGTAAAAACATGAGCATAAAATCTAAACATCAAAATCTTGAGCAATGACATAAAACATGGAAATTCATAAGGCATAGATCATAAAGGAACATTAATCATGGTAAAATATCATGGGAATAAAACATGTAATTGTGTAAAACCATTAAGCACATGATATGACTTCCATATTAGCCATGACATTGCTTCCAAGACCATCATAGTGGACAAAGTCCATTAATGAACCGGGTTTACTTGCCATTCCAGCCCTGTATTACTGAACTAGATTTACATTCCATTCCATCCATGTCTATATAATGAGATATAAATATTTACCCAATGCATTTGAGGGAGATATAGGTCCCACCCATATCATATTGAAATCATTCTTACATGTGCTAAAAACCAATCATAAATCATTCATCATAACCCAAAGAATAAAATGGGTTTTATAAACATCATCCCATGATGACATAATCCATATAAAACCAATGGATATAATTTCATCATAATAAAAATCAAACTATGTAAATAATAGATACATTATACTTGAATCATAAACATTCCAAATAATGTCATCTTATATGGGAAACAGTTTTGATAAAACACTTGAAATTAATTCTTGAGGAAAATATCCTTTATTCTTCAAAATCATTTTCTTTTCAAAAAATACCAAGCAATTTTAAAAGAAAAGGATTTTATTGAAAATAATCATGGAATATTTTATAGTAATATTCATGAAGAAAATACATTATGAAACCGTAAAAATCAATTTATGTTGTATAAGTTAAAAAAACATTCTCCTCGCACTTTTACTGAAAAAGTCAAAAGGAACCTCATATGGTAAAAAAAGAATGATTCCCTACATACCATGTATTCAAAGTAAAAAATGGGTAAAAATGACTTTAAACATACATGGAATAATAGTAACATTTTATGAAAGCATTTTTAGAAAACATGGGCATGGATGATAAACATAACCCCAGTAAATAATTATGAATAAACAATCTTGGATACGAACGAGATTGGAATAATTATCCCTTACCATAGGCCCGATATGCTTTGTACATATCTAAACCTACTGTATAATGATTTAAATAATGTCATTTAATTATTCCAGAATCATATTCATTGTTATTATATCTTATATGTTCATATTCTTATCTTCTTATTAGTAATATTTCATTGCTACTTATTATTCGGGTTTCATTGCTTTATGTTCTTACACGTGTTTTCTGGAATAAATTCTCATTCCTCTTTTTAGGTTATAGATAAATCATTTACATAATGGTATTGGAGTAATATATATCATATTTATTCATTCAATTCATTTATATAATCATTATTCAATTAAGATCATGTAGAACGAGTCGCATCACATCGTGGAGACAGTAGGCCATACGTACGCACGAGCGATGATATCATTCCCATGATTGTGGAATTTTATTGAAGTGTATGGTGTATATTATTTCAGAATCAATATCACTTTATAATAATCATATACATTTATTTCTTCCATCCTTATACCCATCCAATTATGTTAGTGATGACTTAATAGATTACACAACGGCGTGGAGACTGTAAGGCGTACGGACGCACCCGTGGTGATTTCATTTTATCATAGGATGGATAGAAGATAGAACATGGTTGTTTCATATAATAATATATCAGTATACAAGTGATACTGGAGTTATTAATTAATAATGAAAAAACTCATATAGAGTAATTAGGAGATGAAATAAGTTTGAAATAATCGGTAAAGGATATTACCTCTTCTTCGACACGCCTCCTCTTAACCTCCCCTTAGGGCACTAAAGTTGGTCTTTGAAGAAGACCAGGACCTCTAGTAGGTTTATAGGTAAGTGGAGAAGTAAAATGGGAAGGGTTTTGACGAATTTTAAAGCTCAAAAGTTGTGTGAAGTGGAGAGGGAGGAGGTTCCCTTTTATAAGGCAGGAGAGGGGAACCTTTGGAAACCTAAAAAAATATTAATTTATAATAAATTCAAACCCCACTTAAAAACCTCCAAAAATGACTCAATTATAATCTGAGATGATATTGGGTTTTAATATCATCAAAAAATAACATTTAAACATGTTTTATGTTTATTTTAAACCGTATCATTTTGATTTGTCCTTATTTAATCTATTTAATTTTATTTGTGGTAATAATACTCTAAATTTTAAATTGTTATAAATACATACTTATATGTTGTAAATTTTCCATAATTGGATACTTTATAACCTTTTATACCATATAATTTTAAATTGGTTATTTTTAAATATTTTCTTTTGATTTTTAAATAATTTAATAATTTTTTATTTTTATAAAATACCAATAGTGTAAATTTTGACACTATTCATTTATTTGAATTTAAATAAAATACACACAGAGAATATATTCGAACAAAAATATTTAATAGGTTCTAAAAATGTAATATTCTTCTAGAAAATTCAAAAAGAATATTAATTAGTTCATATAGTATTTATTTTAATATTTTTAAAACCATTTATTTGATATTTGTCTTAATAAAATAATTACAACAACATTTTTGTATAATTATTTAATATACTTATTTGTAACATAAAAATAAAAAATAAAATACTATGATGGATATAAATCTAATATATTTCATAATAATACTTTTAGTCGAATTTATCTTCTAAAACACCCTTCTTTTAAAATGTTATGTTTATTAAATTATGAAGATGACAACTTTGACATCATTTAAAATAAAATAATATAAGTGTCATAATCACTTTTATAAGGCTCCAAATGGTCAAAAAATTATACCTTTGGATGATTATGGTTTAAGTTTTTAAGACTAATAAGTTTTGGTCAGGTTTTTGGGTATTTAATGGGTATTATCAGTTTAATAAATACTATATTATTGATTTTTCACTAAATAAATAATTTCTGCATCATTAATGTATAAGATATTAAGGTAATTATATATTTGTTAAAAATTACAAATAAATTACCATGATAAATAAAAAACATTTTATATTTTAAATTTGAATTTATAACCGAATTTATATTCCATATAACCTTTTATTAAAAATAATATAATTTTTAAAATTTGAGTGAGACATATTTATCTTTCATGTAAATAAAATAAATTAAAGGTCTTAATCACATACAAGTGGGTTCTAATGGATACCATTTAGACCCAATTATATTTTAAGACAAAATATAATCATCCAATTATATTAAAACAGGTGTTAGGTTAATTTTATAATATTATTTTTATTATTAATTACCTAATTTTCCTTTAAATGTGGTAAATAAAATTTACCGTAGTTACTATTCATAATACCCAAAAATAAAAAGTATCCTATTAAAATAATTTGTACCTACTTAATAAACATAAGGAATCCATTTTTTTCAAATTCAAAACATATAAGTTCCAGTAATAAAATTAAAATTAATCTCGTTGATGAAAAAAACGGGTTTTTTTTATAACATTGCAAAAGATTGAATTGCTTTAACCTAAGAATTCTTTGTAAAATTAATGATAATGACATAAATTATATTAAATGGTAAAAATATATTCTATTTATACATTAAAACAATTTACTGTTATAATTTAACCATATAAATTATCTCGATGAAAAAAGTTATTTTTAAGTAAAATTTAGCGTGTTTTTACTATTCATCCAAATAAGAACGTTGTCAGAAAAATATCAAAACTTTATCCAATATAAATTTTTATATCCTGATTTAAAAGAAGAAGTTTAATTTGTAAAATTTAACTTATAAACTTTCCAAAAATTAGATTTAAAATGGGTGCACCATCAAATGGTAGCAAAACTGCATTTTTTAAAAAATACTTCTTTTATCCGAAAAATTGATTTTGTCCTCATACCTCATTCAATAAAAAGTTTAATCTGAATTATAATGTTATAAACTTCAAAATGTGGTTAATACTAATAATAACGGCTAGTTTATAATAATATTATAACAATATATCTTTGTTTATGAAACTCAGTATTACGTACAACACACGCTATTGAGGAAGGTCACTCTTGCGTGTAATGCACGCCAAGTTAGGGTTGCACGTAGGGAAATCATCCTTTGGTGTTTCATATAACATACTAAAAATATAGTTTAGTCATACTTTGATCAAAATCTATACTTGGTGTCATGGAAAATGAAATTTATTCGAAAGAACTTGAAATTCACAAGCCAAGAATACTGTTGCGTATACTATAAGTTATTATGGTGTTGCGTATAGTGCAAGATAATATTGGTGAAGCATATAACAAAACACATCAAAGAACGTAAAATGAATAATTCTCATAAAATATCAGGGTGTTACAAAAAATTATGTTGTTTCTTTGATCGTTCACAAATATAAATCAATGTTGGATTAAAAAAACTCTATCTTCTATCAATTCTTGAAAAAATCCAAGGTAATATTCTATGAAACTAATGAAATTATCTTTCCTCATTCAGATATTATTTCCATCAATCCAATGATCCTTTTTTTGAATTACAGTTTTTCATTATATTACATCATATCCTCTTAGTGAAATAAAAAATCCAAAATTGAATGTTTCCCTTTGATACCACATATATGAAAAAATATGAGAGACATAAAAAGATATTTCCTAGAGAGGTGTGTGAATAAGGGTTTTCACTATCAATGATAAAAAAAATCCAACTCCTTTAAAGTATCAATTTCCATCCAAGAACATGTTATCTAATCCTTTAGGGTCACTTGTTAGGATCTCTAACCATTTATTCTTTAGATTGATTGTTCACTTTTTATGTGAATGTGTAATGTAAATATAGAAAAAAGTATTTACCTATTTCACCCTCATAAGGATACACCAGGATTCATTAATGGTGATCTTTTGTGATTGAAAATACATTATAGGGTTCACTTCTATCAGGGGTCACTCCTCATACGTTGGTCTTTCCTCAACCGGACTCACTAACATAAAATATGTAGGGACATCTCACTATATATTCAGTATATATATATATATATAATAGATAGATAAATGAAATGAAACACACCGTTCATGGAGATGGTAGTCTGTATGTACGTATGAACGCTGCTTTCCTTTCCTTATTGTCTTGGAAGTAAGTAGATGACATATATATATATATATATATATATATACATAAATCCAGTAGATTTAACATGTCATATATTCCATTATTATTCATTATATATACTTTATAATCATTCTGGAATGGTTAACATGGATAATGAATCTTATCGCGTCGTGGAGACGATAGTCCGTACGTACGCACAAGTGATGATATCGTTCCCATGGTCGTGGAATTGTTTTGAAGTGTATGTATACTATTTCAGTATAAATATCACTTTATTATAATCATATATAGTTACTCATTACACCATTATACCCATCCAATTAAGGTGGTGGCGGAAAATAGATTACACCACGGCGTGGAGACGGTATTCCGTACATACGCACGCGCGGTGATTTCCTTTTTCCATAGGATGGATAGAAGGTTAATTAGAGTTGTTTCATATTTATAATAACATATCAGTATATAATAAATACTTATGTTATTACTTTATCATGAAACAACTAAAGAAGAATAAGTTTAAGAAGAAAGAAATTGAAAAAGATCGGTAATGGATATTACCTCTTTTTGACGCGCCTTTTCTTAACCTCCACTTGAAGAACTAAGGATGGTCTTTGAAGAAGACCAGGACATCTAGGATGATACTAGGGAAGTGGAGAAGAGAATTTTGCAGGGTTTGGCCGAGCTTGAAGGCTCAAAGTTGTGTGAGGAAGAGAGGGAGGAGGTGCCCTTTTATAAGGGAGGAGAGGGGCACCTTTGGAATAACTAAAAATATTATTTTATTATAAAGACAAATTCGGTTTTAAATAGCTCCAAATTGATTTATTTCTAGGCTAAGGTGGGTATGGGTCTAAATAATCTCATCCAATAGGATTTATACAAGTTTAGATTATTATTTTAACCTTATCAATTGGATTTAACTCTAAGTTAAATAATTTAACTTTTACCGTGTCTTTTTGTTTCCTTACACTATATGGTTAATAAACTTACCATAACAAGCCAAACGAACCCCAAGTTGTTTATTATTAATATATATATCCTTATATAAGTCATTTGTCCGAACATTAGATTTTTAGGAATTAAATATAATATTTGTTTTAAAAACTAATTTATGTCAATTTTGACACTATTTGGTACATGATTTTTATGAAATTCATTACAGAATGATAAGTTCGAAAAAAGTTACTTAAATCAACAATAACATGTCATATTAACCTATAAAATTAGTTTAAGTCATAAAAAGTCTCAAATTACATTTATTTGGGCATTTATAACATCAATTATGTTAATTTTTCTTAAAAAGGTAATTACTGCATCATTATTGTATCATACATAAATTAAATTATTTAAAGTCTAAAAATTAAAAATAAAATACCATTTTGTAGGAAATCCTTTTATCTTTCTAATGAATATTTATAGTCGAATTTATCTTATGTATAACCCCATATTACAAATGTTTTAGTAAATAAACTTTGATTTTTACTCTTTTAACTCTTCTTTGAATTAAATAATAATAAATGTCCTAATCTAATCCAAGTTGGCATAAATGATAATATTTTACACTTAAGGTTGTTTTTGGTCGAGATAAACTTGTCCAATAGGATTAGGACATGTGTTAGGGTAATATTAATATCATTTTTACCCTTAATTACCCTATTTACTTTTAACCGTGGTAAATATAAGTAAAAAGTTACTATTCCAAAACTTATTTTCATCTCATTGAACCACATTTTACTTACTGACATCAACCGTGTCTCTTGGATTTTTTAAATTCCATTCACAGAAGCGGTAAAATTAATATTTATGAAAAAAATAATTTTTTAACTTCCAGTTAGTAGTTTCACTATTCATCAAAAATTGAAGTTTTTCAGAAAAATTCCAGAATTTCACCCTAAGCTATAATTGATATTCCGAATTCAAAAATGATTTCTATTTTACAAAATTCCCAACATATAAGTTGCATTAATTAATTTTATAATTAATTTTCGCTGTCACAACAAATAGCGTGTTTTTAAGAGATAATAAATATCAAAAGATTAACACTTTTTTATGTCTGGTGTAAATGTGAAATTACATCCAATGAGAAACATTGTATTGAATTGTAAAAATATATTCTAAATATAATTTAAAACCACTCAAATTAATAATTTATCACTATTAATTATTTCGATTAAAAAAGTAGTTTTTAATTAAAATTTAGTAATTTTCACTATTCATCAGAATATGAAAGTTATCCGAAAAGTACCAAAATTTCACCTTAGGCTAAATTCGATACTACGAATCCAAAGATGAAGTCCATTTTGAGATCTAAAATTTCTAAAATTTTAAAACATGGTTATTACTATTCATAACGGCTAGTTATAAAAATATTTTAATAGCATATCGTTGTTTAGTGAAACTCGGTATTGCGTACTACACACGCTATCAAGGAAGGTCGCGATTGCATGCAAGGAAAGTCAAGGATGTGTATTGTGCAAGCTCCTTTTGGTGTAGCGTACAACACATGGCATTAAAATTAAAAAGAATATTTTTCATAAAATCTCGGGCTGTTACATTCTACCCCCCTTAAAATGAATTTCGCCCTCGAAATTCGTCGGGGTTATAAATGGTTTACTATTTAAAAGTTTCTTTAATAGAAACCCACATCGTAAAAAGGAATACCAAAACTTGGATTTAAAAACTAAAGTATGAAATATAACGATTACCCAAATAAACTAATCACTGGGTTTCCACATAGGTGAAAATATGGATATGGAAGAGAAATCTAACCATCATGTTCTGATGGAGAGTGGTAGAGAACATGGCTATGGAAAATCCAGTAATCACAAATCCATAGATTTGTGATGATATAAGGTATCATCTGATTCATCAGGTATAAGATCACTAGGACAACATTTTTGGATTTCAAGATCATTTCCCTAAAGTTGAAAATTTGAATTAGAATAAATACTTACTTTATTTTGGTACAATCTCACTGTTGTTCATTCCTTGAACAATTTCCACTTCATCTCTTAAATAAATGAAGTTGAATTTGTTATTCGTGAAGTGTTAGCAGATCATGTGATAGAATGACGGGTCATTCCATCTGTCTCAAACCAAAGGTTAGCAAAAATTATATACATAAGTCGATCTATAGTGAGATTAATCATATATGGTTCCTTTCATATATCATACTGTTTAATATAATAAAACTAGTTTCTACTAAACAGGGACTTCCTGTAGGCCAGTGGTAGGCGATAAAGGCCAGTCGCACTTCGATTGTGGGTTCGATTTCCACAGCCTTGTTCGACGCGATGGGCTGTCGCCCGCCCTGCAGGTTGTCCTGTTTCTAAAACTATATTACTATAACATCCCATCAATAATATCGAAAAAACTTTTATCCTTAAACAATACTATCTTATGTCCAACATAATCCATTCCAATCTTTAGTATTATCCATAATACTGCAGTCCACTCTCATAACATAGTGAAAATGATTACCAGAGATTTGACACCATCGTTGATCCCCATATAACATAAGATATGTTTTTTTGGTCACATTCCAAACATTCAAAGTCCTTAATCATATATTCTCTTGAATACCCATTGAAACTTAGTGAAAACATGAATGCAGTTAAAAGTTAACACTTTCCACATATCAAAATCCTCAAAATTCTATATACTCAAACCATGATATCACTTAGTCCTTATATCAATCATGAGCTCATGAATATTGTTAAACATTTCATTTTCTCGTTTTCCCTTCATTATGCGCATAATATCTCAATCACTTTGAATACCACATTAGACCAATACATAAATATTCCAATACTCCATGATACAACATTATTTTGGAATCTGATTACATAAACACTTAATCATTCCACCACATCGTTGTCATATTCAACATTGCCAATAGTGATCACATGTGACTTCCCTTTGTCATTCACCTTAAGCGGTTGCTCATGTCGATCATCACTAACCTTTGGATTAGGGTATTTATTATCATAATGCCCCATTTCCTTACACTTGAAGCATTGAAGTGTTGGTGGTGCGTTCTCTGCAGTGTTTGCTTTATTAACATCATTAGAAACCCTTTTTCCATTACTTCTACACTCAGCTGCTCGATGACCTTCTTTTCCACACTTAAAACATTTTCTAGTCCCTTTAAAACAATCTCCACCATGCTTCTTTCCACACTTTGTGAATAAGGAAACATTCATCTTCTTTTCACCATTATTCTGAGATTTTTCCTTGAACTCCATCTTTTGTTTCTTGTCGAAACCATGAAATGTATATGTAACACCAACTTCCATTTCTACCTTGATAGCACAACGCAAAATTTCTTCATAGCTACTGAAGTCTCTTATAGCTAATGCCCTTCTAAGACTTGGTTTTAAGCCACTGAAAAATCGATCAACTTTACTTTCAGGTTGGATGATAATTCCAGATGCATACCTTGAAAGTCGTGTAAAATTTGCTTCGTATATACCAACAGATTCATCATCCTTCTGCTTCAGCTCAAGAAACTCCTTTTCCATCTTTGTTCGAAGAATACGAGGGAAGTACTTACTGAAAAACAAGTTCTTGAACTCGTCCCATTCCATGGACTCAATTTCATCTCTTGGCCTCTTATTCTTGATAAGATTCCACCATTGATCAGCTTCACCTTCCAAATGATATACTGCTAAGATGACTTTATCATGTTCAGAACATTGAAGAACTGAAAATATCTTTTCAGTAGTACTGATCAATTGTTCAGCAACAAGTGGATCAGAAGACCCACTGAAAGAAGGTGGGCGTTGCCTTATGAAGGACTCAATAGAATATTGTTCCCTTATCTACTCATTTGGAAGTCCAGAATGATTCATAGCTTGTGTAAGTATAGCAATAAGATTTTTCACTCCATCTCCCATAACATTTTTTTGTTCAGGAGGACAATCATTGCATTGTCCATTGCATTGATCAACACGGTTCCTTCGGGTTCCAGCCATCGTCTAAAACCCAAAAAGAATAGTGTGAGAGGAAAAAATCATGCTAGAGAAAACATCATAATAAAGGGGGAGTACCTTCAATATCTAACATCTTAGGTTTAATTCTATGATCGTTAGCGTAGTTCTATTACTATAACCTATACGTATACGTAACCTTAGGGACATCCCTAGACATACCTTAGAAATATCACTAGGGATCTCACTAGCGTTTTCGCATCCTAGTTTCCAAAGGTTGACTAAACCTTTCCTCTGATACCAATTGTAGAGACCCAAAGCTTAACATACATAGATATCACTTTACTTTTGTGGAATACTTAGTACATAACAAAACACACACACAAGGACCGTAATAGTTTAGTGTCTTTGGAAACTCGGAATAAAATATTCTAATCGTGGTGAAAGATCTTCAATATCTCCCATAAAGATCTTTTTTTTCTAAATCCTTTCTTTATATCCTGGGGAAAAGAAAACATAAAAGGGTGAGCTCAAATGCTCAGTAGGGGTAAACAAAAAAAATATCAATCACATCATATACATTAGAATACAGCTTTTGGAAATCTTAACCTGCAAAAGAGCTCATAATATCATAACATGGAATAAATCATAGAAGTGAAATGTAATCCCAATAATCACAACTTAAAACATGAAACTTTGTAGAATACACACATAATAATCATTTCTTGTTAGTCAAGACTCATTGCCAAGACTATCTTAGTGGAAAAAGTCCCTTTCTGAACCGAGTTACCCTCGTTTCAGTCCTGCTTCACTGAACCGGTATAACCTACCATTCCAGCCATGTCTATCTCATGAGATATAAAATCTTTACCCAATGCATTGGAGGGATATATAGGTCCCACCCATCTTATAATGAATCCTTTCTTATGTGTGCCACATAATCATAAATCATACATCATTGCATAACACATGTAACAAAAATGGGATTCTTGAAACATCATGACATCATAAAACAAATCATATAAGGTAAATGACTTCATAAAAATAATTACCTCACAAAATAATCAAATAAATGTAATAATAGTGATAAAAACAGAACCCTATATTATCTTAGATGGAAAATAATTTTGATAAAACATTTGAACTCCATTCTTGAGGAAAATATCCTTTCTACTTCAAAAACACTTTTCTTTTCTTAACATGTCATACAATTATAAACTAAAAGAAGTTGATTAAAAATAAACTTGAAAACTTATAAAGGAAGATTCTTGGAAATAATGTTTTAAAAATCCATTCTTTCCGTATAAGTTAAAAAAACATTCTTCGTACTTTTGTCGGAAAAGTCAAAAAGTACCTCGTACGAAAAACGACAAAAGATTACTTTCATATCCTTTACTAAAAACTCACCGAAGGGTAAAATTGGATTTAAACAATTGTAGGTGGATGAAAATAATATTACATATTGAGGAAACATGGATGTGGATGATAAAATACACCCCAGTAAATTTCAAAGTATAAACAATCTCGAATAAAAATAAGATTGTGATATTTCCCTTACCTTAGGTCCGACTTGCTTTGTACGTGTCCAAACCTCCTGTATAATGATTTAAATCATGTTATTGACTTATTAATGAATCATATTAATTGTTATTATATCATATATAGTCCACTTATGACTTTATATTACCCGTTCTTTTGTAAATTCATGTTAAAGAAGAGTTTTGGGTAAAATCGTTTCATTTATTGTAGGTGTTTGGACTTGTTGTTATTGACATTATTATTAATTATATCATGATTTACTTACTTCCAGAATATAAAGTATGATTTATATATCATATATATTCAGTATATATATATATATAATAGATAGATAAATGAAATGAAACACACCGTTCATGGAGATGGTAGTCCGTACGTACGCATGAACGCTGCATTCCT
Source organism: Viscum album (assembly GCA_963277665.1). Lineage (NCBI taxonomy): Eukaryota > Viridiplantae > Streptophyta > Magnoliopsida > Santalales > Viscaceae > Viscum > Viscum album. The sequence continues at coordinate 1,224,717,086 of OY728148.1, forward strand.
TTCCTTATTGTCTTGGAAGTAAGTATATGACATATATATATATATATACACAAATCCAGTAGATTTAACATGTCATATATTCCATTATTATTCATTATATATACTTTATAATCATTCTGGAATGGTTAACATGGATAATGAATCTCATCGCGTCGTGGAGACGATAGTCCGTACGTACGCACGAGTGATGATATCGTTCCCATGGTCGTGGAATTGTTTTGAAGTGAATGTATACTATTTCAGTATCAATATCACTTTATTATAATCATATATAGTTACTCATTACACCATTATACCCATCCAATTAAGGTGGTGACGGAAAATAGATTACACCACAGCGTGGAGACGGTATTCCGTACGTACGCACGCGCGGTGATTTCCTTTTTCCATAGGATGGATAGAAGGTTAATTAGAGTTGTTTCATATTTATAATAACATATCAGTATATAAGAAATAATGATGTTATTACTTTATCATGAAACAACTAAAGAAGAAGAAGTTTAAGAAGAAAGAAATTGAAAAAGATCGGTAATGGATATTACCTCTTTTTGACGCGCCTTTTTTTAACCTCGACTTAAAGAACTAAGGATGGTCTTTGAAGAAGACCAGGACCTCTAGGATGATAATAGGGAAGTGTAGAAGAGAATTTGGCAGGGTTTGGCCGAGCTTGAAGGCTCAAAGTTGTGTGAGGAAGAGAGGGAGGAGGTGCCCTTTTATAAGGGAGGAGAGGAGCACCTTTGGAATAACTAAAAATATTATTTTATTATAAAGCCAAATTCGGTTTTAAATAGCTCCAAATTCATTTATTTAGAGGCTAAGGTGGGGATGGGTCTAAATAATCTCATCCAATAGGATTTATACAAGTTTAGATTATTATTTTAACCTTATCAATTGGATTTAACTCTAAGTTAAATAATTTAACTTTTACGGTGTCTTTTTGTTTCCTTACACTATATGGTTAATAAACTTACCATAACAAGCAAAAAGAACCCCAAGTTTTTTATTATTAATATATATCCTTATCTAAGTCATTTGTCTGAACATTAGATTTTTAGGAATTAAATATAATATTTGTTTTAAAAACTAATTTATGTCAATTTTGACACTATTTTGTACATGATTTTTATGAAATTCATTACAGAATGATAATTTCGAACCAAGTTACTTAAATCAACAATAACATGTCATATTAACCTATAAAATTAGTTTAAGTCATAAAAAGTCTCAAATTACTTTTATTTGGGCATTTATAACATCAATTATGTTAATTTTTCTTAAAAAGGTAATTACTGCATCATTGTTGTATCATACATAAATTAAATTATTTAAAGTCTAAAAATTACAAATAAAATACCATTATGTAGGAAATATTTTTAGATTTATGATGAATATTTATAGTCGAATTTATCTTATATATAACCCCATATTAAAAATGTTTTAGTAAATAAACTTTGATTTTAACTCTTTTAACTCTTCTTTGAATTAAATAATAATAAATGTCCTAATCTAATCCAAGTGGGCCTAAATGATAATATTTTACACTTAAGGTTGTTTTTGGTCGAGATAAACTTGTCCAATAGGATTAGGACATGTGTTAGGGTAATATTAATATCATTTTTACCCTTAATTACCCTATTTACTTTTAACCGTGGTAAATATAAGTAAAAAGTTACTATTCCAAAAATTATTTTCATCTCATTGAACCACATTTTACTTACTGACATCAACCGTGTCTCTCGAATTTTTGAAATTCCATTCACATAAGCGGTAAAATTAAGATTTATGAAAAAAATAATTTTTTAACTTCCACTTAGTAGTTTCACTATTCATCAAAAATTGAAGTTTTTCAGAAAAATGCCAAAATTTCACCCTAAGCTATAATTGATATTCCGAATTCAAAAATGATTTCTATTTTACAAAATTCCAAACATATAAGTTGCATTAATTAATTTTATAATTAATTTTCGCCATCACAACAAATAGCGTGTTTTTAAGAGATAATAAATATCAAAAGATTAACACTTGTTTATGTCTGGTGTAAATGTGAAATTACATCCAATGAGCAACATTGTATTGAATTGTAAAAATATATTCTAAATATACTTTAAAACCACTCAAATTAATAATTTATCACTATTAATTATTTCGATTAAAAAAGCTGTTTTTAATTAAAATTTAGTAATTTTTACTATTCATCAGAATATGAAAGTTATCCGAAAAGTACCAAAATTTCACCTTAGGCTAAATTCGATACTAAGAATCCAAAGATGAAGTCCATTTTGAGAGCTAAAATTTCTAAAATTTTAAAACATGGTTATTACTATTCATAACGGCTAGTTATAATAATATTTTAATAGCATATCGTTGTTTAGTGAAACTCGGTATTACGTACTACACACGCTATCGAGGAAGGTCGCGATTGCGTGCAAGGAAATTCAAGGATGTGTGTTGTGCAAGATCCTTTTGATGTAGCGTACAACACATGGCATTAAAATTAAAAAGAATATTTTTCATAAAATCTCGGGCTGTTACACAAATAGGGGACTAAATCTCATTTTCATTGGATATATCCAAGTGTCCTGCAAAATTATTGGGATATTAATGTTCCCATAAATCTGAATTTATCACATGTGAATTCTACCCATAACTACCTTTTATTCATTTTCCAACCATAACTTCAAACTAACTGAAACTACCAGGATATGGTGTGGTATTTAGTTATTTGGAGTTGAAATACCCATTATTAATATTCTATGGATTGGTATGATTTACCATAGTTAAACCTTTACATCTCAGACTTTATAAAATCATGGTCTAGAGTACTATAGTTTATTATTATATTGTGTTCCGGATCTAAAAAACTCTTCTATTAACACCACCATAACTCATGAATGATCATTGCAATTACCACCTCTAACTCTGAGTCATTCCATAAGGAATACATCATAGACTAATTAATATATAAAATCCAATTATAATATAATATATTATCCTATAAGATTTAATATCCAATATTTTTCTTATTTATAGAATTCAGACCATCCAAAACACATGGCATAGTTGAGGTGTTGACTTCTTCATTTCCTAGGTGACTACATCATAGCCTAATACTACTGCATGAAAACCTCAAAAGTTCTAGTGGCACCAAAATTCGTATAAAACCACTATGTTATATATGTATCTATTTACATCATGGATGCCTTAATTGTTCTAGTTTTTTTCAAAAATCCTCTTAATCTCTTCTACAATATATTTCATTTTTCCACAATATAGCCCGAGACCTTTGACTCCCACGTTAGTCCCATCTCTGAAACACTAGGGAAATATAAAACTCTTAACTTAGTCGACTCTCTAGTTGTAAGAACTGAGGTCTACTCAGTAATTCATAAACACTACCACCCTGTGGTGTAGAACACTTCTCCCATGTGCACACTAACCCTGTAAGCGCACTCACTTGTATACAATCGTCAATGAACTCCCATCACAAGAACCGTCACTAATGGACCACTATGTTATTCCACACCTGAGATCAACCACCATTTTTTCTAGAGGTTTCTCGTCTATGTTTTATAAACCCATCCACACGACATTTTATCTTATCTAAGATTATTATGGAATGTGTAAACATTAGAGTTACACTCTAATATATTCTCTATGGTATATCTTGATGCACTTCTTCTTGAGTTACAAAACTTCAATAACATGGTGATGAATATTTTTCATAGTTGGATCCACTATGTTGTAGCTGAAAGAAATCCAATCACCACATTTCCACTGTGGCCATCACTATTGCATGATCTCTCTACTTTTGTCTATTTTACACTCTTTTTCAACACACTCCATGATTCCAATAGATATCATCCACTTGAGTAAACATCAAATTTTCAGAAAATCAAAACGATTACCCATATATATAGATTTCATCAGCATACCTTGACAATAACTTTAGGACCTATTAAAGTTCCATGTATTACATCACTACTTTGTACATTTGAACATGTAATATCAGTAATGATGTTTTTAAAAATACAATATTCTATATTGTGATTCCAACAAACATATTATTCACAACTTTGGTCATCTCTAATATGTGTTTCAAAAAATTCCATATGATTCATTGAGATAGAAATACACCTCTTGGCCATAAACATTGACCATAATTATTTTCAATCAACCTTAAACATTCTTATTTTCAAGAACCATGATAAACATTATTTTCACAAATGAAACATCAATCATTATGGATTTTAAAAAATTACATATATATTATTTATATGGAACTATCTTCATTGATATATTTAAAGATGATATAATCTAAAAAAATACATTCAGAGATGAAAAATTCCTTATATTTATGTATAAATCTAATGAAATATCATTATAAGAAGGTATAAAAGATTCCATGATCATATCAAAATCATTATTAGGTTGATCCAAAATAGATAAGTGACTTATATATAAAATATAAAACCCAAAATTGTGTGGTAATCCCATGGATTTTGGAAGATAAAAATATCCATCGTCATCTCTATTACATATCTCATGAATCCGCATTCTTCCCCGAGTCTGTAACTAATAAATAATAATAGTAATTTCATTAATAATATAATTAATAATATTTAAAAATGTAATTTATAATAATTTTTTTGAAGTGATATATAATTATTAACATAAATAATAACATAGGATAAACGGGTTCTAAACCATACTATGAATATTGACATCATGATGTAATGGTTTCTTGAAAGGGGGAGATGTGGCATGTTGATTGGTGAGACTACAGTATGTGTGCCATATCTGATGACATGACATGAAAAAATAGTGGAACAATGTAAATATATATAGCTGTTGTTGGGTGGGAAGTTCAAAAGAGTGATTTATTTTTCAGAACCCATCAAATTGAAGTCTACCCACATAGATTTTTTATGTGGTATAGGGGGGGGGGGTGACCTACCGTTGTGAAATATTTCGACATTGCATGATGGTGATCGAATGAGGGGAGACATGATGTAAAATAACTGACGAATCAGAGTGATTATTGGCTACTCATGTAGGCCTTGGTCTATCTCTTTCAGGGAACATTATTCCACATTCAAATAGAAATTTGATCAATTGTGAGCATGGGCCATTGATCTATTCAAATGCAACAAAACATCTCTCGAGGGTTCATTCCATTCTTTATGGTAATGGATGAGGATTCTTCCTCAATGGTTCTATGGTGCGTGCATTGTTTATAGTTTTTAATCCCATTTACAAGCTATAATAATGTAGTTAATAATATAATTGAAAATAATTATTAATTAAATTAATAATATTGAAAATTTACTTAATAATAATAATAATGACTATACTTAATTATTTGACTATTTTTTTTATCAAAAATATATATAGTAATATAATTAATATTTTATTAATTATAATTATTAATAATTATAAATAGTGTAAGTTGTTTAATTATTTATGTATTTAATAAATTTTAATTACAATATAATTAGTAATCTAATTAAATATATTTTATCATTGAGTGCCAAACATTTTTGAAAGAAAAATGTACTTTTAAATGGTAGATTTTAAAACAATACTTTTTTATGTTTGTCAAATTATTTCCCCCTTAGTATTTTTATGATTTTTTTTATTTTCAATTAATTTTTATGTTATATTTCAATGATTTATGTTTCATTAATATATTGTTTAAAAAAATATTATATCCATTTAAATCCACCTATATGTAATATAATATTTTTTCAACTAGATGACACTGAATGAATAAAAAAATAATTTAATTAATATTTTAAAAATATATGAGATACATAAATAATAATTTAAAATATAACAATTTTATAACAATACAACACTGGGAAAATATAAATTAAACAAAACTCTATTGTTTAAGAAAATATAATTTACACTTTAATTAATTTAAAGAAGGTGACATTAAAATGATATGAAATATATACTATAAAAACTGGTTAAAAGAAATTTATAGAATTTAAAAAACATATAAAAATTAGTTGAAAATAATATTAATTTAATAAAGAAAATAAAAAATATAGAATGATTCAAAAAAATTTCATTCTAAAGAAAAACATTAATACATTATATATTTTTCATGTTATTGACATTGTACGATTATAAAATATATATTATAGGTAAAATCAATATAAAATTTACAATATTAATGTAAAACATAAAGAAGGATTTAAAATAAAAATAACTTTTTAATATTAATATTAAAAAAATTATATTGAAATAAGTTAGGGTTAGAGATAAATTATAAATTACAAAAAACATTACATTTTCAAAATATTTTTATGATACATGAATTTTTTATCATGTAGTTGAATTTTAAGTATTATAAAATAGTAATTATGAATGTAAAAAAAATTAACCCTAGAATGAATAGATAAAAAACAATTATAAATTGAAAATTTTTCATAATAAATGACATTCAAATAAATTCAAATTATACAAGACATTTTTATTATAAAAAAATTATATATTTAATCTTTAAAATTTTGAAGTTATTTATTTTGAGAGCCTTTGAATATTAAATTATAGATAAAATCATAATGCAATTTAAAAAAATTATTGAATAAATATTTAATAATTTAATATAAAATTATTTTCATTAAAATAGTAAGAAAAAATATATGACCAATACAAAATAATTATCTTTCAAAACGTATTATTTATACTTAAAAAATAACATATGTTATTGTTTGTAATAACCTGGCCCCAGAATCTTGGAGCTAGTACATTATTTTATTACATAGGCCTGATTATAAGAAATAAAATCCTAAAGGACCAATTAGATTAGATTTCTTGAAAATCCAGATTACATAAAAGATACTAATAATACATTGGGAAATAGAAAATAAAACATGATACATAATCAAATGAAAATAAATGCTTCCATGAAAGATTATTCAATGTATTATTCTTGTTAACAGGGGGAAAATAAACATAAAAATGGTGATCTCAAATTCTAATTAAGTATAAGTAAAGTATAAGAAATAATGAATCAATGAGAATAATAATTTTGTAATGGTAAAAAACTAAAAACTAATTCCATTAAAATATCTTGTTAATGAAATACCAATGTTGAAAGGTAAAAAACTGTAGAACATGAAATTAATCCATAAACTATGAATGAAATGAATCTATATATATTTCGATGCAATTTATCATGGATAAATAATGATAATAACTGAATTTTCACTAATGTAAATGCTTATTTGTTGGATTCCATGTTTTCTAGGTACATAGAACCATTATGATCAACGAATTTCATAAGATAGTTTAAAAATATTTATCACAGACCAATATGGTTTGTACAAGAATATATATACTATCAATACCTTTAACAAGATAGTTTATATCACACTGGTTACAAACGTGAAGGGGTTTTTCCAACCTTATTTCATCCCATGAGACTACTAAGGCATCAAGAGGCATTAATTAACTGGTCCCCAACCAATAGGGGTTTCCTTAAACGATTCGCAACATGTGTATTACCTGTCCATAGAATTCAAAGAATATAATAATCAATTTATTTAATAAATAATTTGCCTTATAATTTATCCATATTAAATAAATAATATGGATTTATCAATAATACCTCAAAGAATGATAAGTAACAATAAGGGTTTGTGATATTAAAAAATTTTTGAGGAAAAATAATCGTTAAACATTCTAATGTTTCCCATACCACCTTGAAACATTTATATAATAATTTACCATGAATTAAAGGAAAAATATAATATCATGAGAATAAGAAGATTCATGTTATAACATTTCAAACGGAAGTATATACAGTATAGAAATGTAAATTGGTTCATAAAAAAAATAAGTCTTAATGTAATGTAAATTGAGGGGAAATATCTTAACTTAACCTTAATTTTTGTGTGTGTTATTTATCCACCTATATAGTGGTTTAATAAATTTTAAAAATTTATACCAGAACCATACTCATGTTTATAAAATCCTATATTATCTTCTTTTAATATTTTATTACCCATTTGTTAATAGACTGTCCATATTTTAACTATTTCGTGTTTTAATTTCAGAGTTTTCTCATATATGTTTTGAAATTTTTATTAATGTTACTATGAATTAATTATATTATATATTCAATAAATATCTATTTAGAATAGTTAATAATATTTGGATACAAGAAATCAAGTGAACTGTTCATGGATATGGTAGGTCATATATGTGCATGAATGCTATTTTCATTTCATTGTTGAATTGTAAAGAATTAAAATTAAATGATAAATATATATATTATAACTAATGTTTCACATCTATGTTATATATGCTCAATATTTTTATTAAAACCAACCTTTATACATTCAATTTCTAGCATGAATGAGTCACATCACTCTGAGGGGGAGGTAGTCCACATTTCCCCAAACGATGTTGTCATATTTACACAAAATGGGATGTATAAGGGTATGTCTGAAAAAATTATTAAATATTAATAATGAAATTATAAATATGATATATATAATATATAAATATTTTTCCATCATAATCTCCCCCATGAGAGGTGGTAATGGAAAAATGAACAATCATCATTTCATGAGGCAGTAGTTCAACGTACATAGAAACTTAATGTTTATTACACATTAGATGGAAGTGTGTGTAATTTTATGTCAAAACCTTTTTATTAAAACATTATAGTATATTTATGATATTTTATTCTTATAAAATAATGAAATAATATTACTGTAGGGATTGGAGAATGGAAATAAATCTAATAAGCTTAAGGAAGTTGGTGACATATTAACCGTGTACCTTCTTTTTATTGGTTCTAAAAGGATTACATAGATGGATTTTTGTACAATTTTAGGATTATAGGATGAGGTTAGTTACGTTTGGGAGCTATTTGAGAAGATATTGGATGATCCAATGTGGATTTATATGTGTGATTAATGGGTATAGTGTACACCTTTTTAAAGTGTAGGATGAGTGGAACTCTTGTAAATACCAAAATGTATTCCTTAATGGGAGATCTACCTTACCTAAAGTTCCTGAAAAATGGTAAAATAATTGATTTAATGTTAATAATGGTCGATTAAAACCTCTACTAAACAAAAATATGTGCATTTTCCTAATTTCATTCCTTAACTACTACGATTCCCCAATTTTATCATTTTGGTTTTTATTAAAGTATCTAGTTGTCCAACATAAGTAATTTAAACATTAATATTGAAATAAAGTGAAATTTATTAGAAAATATAGATCCAATTAATTATTAAAATGATATTAATTGATAAAATAAAAATACTATGTTTTTTAGAAATTATTTTTAAATCAAGCGCATATGACATGTTAAAATACTACTTAAACCCAGACCGTGTCAACAAAGTTGTTACAATATATTGGTCAACATGTTAATTATAAAATATCAATTGGTATATTTGTAGATAATATTCAATATTTATTAACACTGAAAAATCATTTGGAATAATTTAGTATTTTAATTAATTCCGAATAATTTAATAAAATATCATTTATCGTATAATAATAATAAATTCTTTTTTACATTATTATTTTTTTAAAATAAAATTATTATATTGGAATTTAAATATATTATGTTTACATTTTATTTACATGATATATTAATCTAAATAAATAATTAAATAAAATAATTCAATCAATTCAATTAATTTTTATTATTTATAGTATCACTAATTTTAGTTAATTATTTAGTAAATAATCAGTATGTTTGCATTTCTTAATCATTTTAAGTAACTAAACCATATCTAAAAAGTATTGATATATTATTATCATAAAAATAACCTATTTATATTTCAAAAGGATATGTATAACTTAAAATATTAAATTTTTTACATATCTCAATGTTTTGTAAATGTTAAATTTTAGGAAAGTTCCATTTTTTATTTGTCATTACCTTTTGTTTTTCTCCATACTTAACCTTTTATATAAGGAAGTTCCATTTAATAATATCCCAATAACCCATAAAATTCGAACCATGTAGTTATATGGTCAAATTATTTGCAGGAAATTGATTTTGGACATGTGTTGAAGTCGTTTTGTTCTTAATTTTAAAGCATTAGTCCCCTACTAAGCTTATTCTTACTTTAAACACCATAATTAATTTTAATCACTTTCACTAATGTTTTAGTAATAAATTATGTTTATCTTATAAAAAAAATATTGTACTGATTACAACTATGTATGTATCAATTTCAGAATTCAAATCGCATAAGTGGGGAAATTAATATTAATGCTAATCTCGTAGACATAGCAAGAAAGCAGGTTTTTAAAGTAGAAATGTTCAAAAGTTCAAAAAGATTTTATGTCAAATTTTATTATAAAAATCATTCAAATGACCTAAATTGGGTTAATTTATATATAATTTAACTATTTTTTACTTCAAAATTGACATAAAATTTAATTTAACTATGATATTTTTTTTAAAAAAGTTAGTTTTTAACTAAAATGCAGTATTTTTCACTATTCATCAAAAAAATATTCTCATAATAATTCAAAAAATTTACCCTAAGATAATTATAAAATTTTTAATTCAAAAATTATGTTTTTTTAGATCTAAAATTTATCAAATTTACAAAAATTTAGTTTTAAAATAGTTATTCCATTAGAAGGAAGTAAAACCTAGTCCTTTGTGTAACGAAAGAAATCTTAGTGTGGTGTGTAGCATAAACATAACTTGGTGTTTCATATATAGAGGGAGAAAATAACATTTATTTTAATATTAAAGTATTTTAATGTCATGGTGTGTTACATTACCCCTATATGAATTAAATTTCATCTTCAGAATTTGAACATGATCTATGTTATGAAAGAATTGATATTGGAAAATACTAATGTTGAAAACCCACATCATGAATAGGGTTAGTAAAATATATTCTAAATTATATTTAAAGGAAATTTCCATGGTCATGTAACTAAGTTCCCTTGTAGGAAAACATTTGTAGGAAATTGAAACATGGATTCAGAGAAAAAATATAACAATCATGTTTTGATGGAGAGTTCTAGTGAACATAGTTATGAGAATGTTAACAATCAAAAGCTCAAAATCCATGATGATCTAATATTCAATTTGATTCATTGGAAAAAAGGTAATAGGAAAAAAATTGGTTGCAATATCAATTTTCCTAGATTTTATTAATTCTTTCAATCTCTAAGATTATAAGTGAATATAATGACTTTGTATGTTTCTATAAGAACATTATTATCATTTTTTCAAGCATTTAACTTTTTATACTCCATGTCATAACACATGATTCATCTTATAGTGATGTAATATATCAATATCTAAAATTAAATCCAAAGTTCAACTTAAACCATTTCATAAATGGTTAACCTTTCAAATATATCATGATCCAACACTTTATAAATATGGACATAGAATTTACTAAATGAACTTATCATTTGCCTTTAATGAAGTAGCTCAAAATTATCACATTAGAAACATGGGAATAACTTCATCATGTATCTTATTAAAATATAGTAATAACTTCAATATCCATAAAACCTTATTGAAAACATGCATTCTTCCTTATGGATTATGGAAGAGACATGTAATTCGATATATTTTATAAATCAAAAAGTGTTGTATGGACCCCTTGTCGACAAGTTATTAAACAATTACATGGTAGTACTGACTTATCCAAATCAATCATTTTTTATCATTAACTATGCATTACAAATATATTAAGGTATATCTATCCATCAATCATGTGTCTTATGAAAATTTTAACTTTCTACTGAATATCTTTTCTAAGTACCATTCAGTATATAATTCTCAAATCCATAATGAAAAATTACTATTGTTCAATATTTACAAATTTTATAATTCATATCACCAGTACATCACCGATAAAATAATTTTACAACATTACTAAAATATCCAAATACATATTCATATTAATCATTCCACACAAGTTGTATCATTAACATACACATGTCCTTGACCCCATGGAATCTTCTAAGGTATTTTCCCCTGACTTTGGGGAATTTATTTGTATAGTGAACAATATATTTATAGTGTAAGCATTGAACATTGGAATTTTCATTCCTTCCCTTGAAATCATGAATTTGTGTCTTTTTCCCCACACTTAAAAAATATTGCCATTCCATTGAAGCATGTACCAAGGTAATTCATTCAAAAATTGTAACATGTAAGAAAATATTCATTCTAATCCTTCCATTATTAATTTTTTGATCCAATATCCTTGTATTATATGGATTTTGTTTTAAGAAATAGTACATAAAGAATCCATTCTCCATCTTTACAGCACATAAAACAATTTCATCATATGAACAAAAGGTTTGAGAAAAAAGTCACATTTAGAGATTTAGATTAAGACCATCAAATAAGTTATCAATCCTTCACTCTATGTTGTATATATAATCTATATCATACCTATATTTCCTTGTAAATGTATCTTTATAATATTCAACACTTTCTTCTCCCTTTTTCTTTAATATAAGGTATTTTATCTTTATCTCATTTTTTTGATCATAAGGGATGTATTTATCAAAGAATATCTCATTAAAATTTCTACAATCCATGAGTTTAATTTCTTCTTCCCCTTAGTATTCTAGATCAACGAACACCATTGATCTGTATCATCTTTCATACAACACACAACAAGTGTATCCTTTTACTTTTCACCACATCCCAAATTCATAAATTTCATTTCCAGAGACATAAACCATTTATCAGCTAAAGTTTGATTGGTTGCCCAACTAAATAATGGGGGATCATAACACATAATGTGGTCCATGATGGGAAATTATAGTTTTAGAACAAGTTGCTCAATTCAGGTGTGGTCATTAATCAAAACTTGATTATGTTTCCCTAGTATCGCCGTAATTTGTTTTGTTCTAATACCGACCATATTGGTTTCCTCGGGTGGGAAAACATTGCATTTTCCATGAGTATTGATATCGTTCATCCTTTCGAGAACCATTTATAAACAATTTCATAGATTGGATTTGATCATAACATATAATTAAAAATATTCAATATTCTATAATATAAATTTATGCATTGTAAATCATGGAATCACAAAAATTGGTTAATTCAAGGGAATTTTTTCTTTTAAATCCCCTATAATTGTAGGTAATGAACATGTTAGATATCCTAAGCATATCCACTGAGTGTTCCAAACTAGGTGCGTATTAAGGCCCTTTTTCTTGAACAAGGTTACCCTGAGTTGGGTCTGGAACACATTCTCAGAGTTATTACTCATAGGTACATCTGTGCCAGAACCACATCCCCGTGTAGTGTCTAGATGGTGATGTATTGTTAGCAATACCCACATACTCTCTACCTTACAAAAATTATAGGATGGTATTATTTAATTATCCTTAAATTAAATATTAATATTATTTTCCCTAATCTATTTTTTTTCTAAATCATGTTTCCAATGATGTTGATAAACCTCCCTCTGATAAAAACTGTAACACCCCAACCCCATAAGCCTGGAGATGGAACATTATTTTATTACATTGAAATTATTACAAGGAATCAAATCCTAAAGGACTGATCATTTTATCAATCTAGTAAAGCCATATTAGATACATGATACAAATAATACACTGGTAAATATAAAATAAAACATGATACATAATAAAAATAAATAAACAAAATCCATGAAATCTTATTCAAAATTTTCCTTTTCTTAACCTGTGTAAAGGAAACATAATAAGGGTGAGCTGAAATGATCAGTAAGGGTATGTAAAGTGAATGTAATAATGAATCAATGATAATACTAATTATGGCATGGTAAATAACTAAAAATTAATTCCATTCAAATAACTAGATAAGGAAATATCAATATGAAATGGTTGGAAACTAAAACACATGCCATTAACCAATAAATTGAGAATTAAGTGAATAAAAAGATATTTCAATGAAAAATATCATGGATAAATAATGAAAATAACTGAATTCTCAATAATTTAATTCATTATTTTATGGTTTCTATGTTTCCTAGGTACATGATACCATTACCATCAAGATCTCTCACAATATGGTTTAAAACATAATGGTTATAAACCATTTTTATCTCCATCCCAAAATATACTCCCAAGATATTTCACAAGATATTTTATATCATACTCATTACAAATATAATTTTTTTCCAAAATAATTTCTCCCAAGAGACTACTGATGCATTCAGGGGATTTCATTAATTAGTCCCGAGCCTATAGGGCTTACCTTAAACAGTACCCAACATGTGTCTTACCTTTCCAAAGAATTCATCGAATTGAATAATAGATTTAATTAATAAAAATTGTTCTGTATAATATATCAATATATAATAAAGAATATTTATTTTTTCAATAATTATTTATAGTAGGATAAGTAACAACAAGGGTTGTTGACATTAAAATATTTTTGAGAAAAAATAATCTTTAGACATTCCAAAGTGTAACATACCACATTGAAACATTTAAATAATAATTCCCCATGAATTAAATAAAACATATAATATCATTAGAATAAGTATATCCATGACATAGTATTTCAATGGTTATTACATACAAAATATAAATAGTAATTGGTGCATAACAAAAATAAGTCTTAATAGAATGTAAATTGAGAAGAAATCACTTACCTTAACCTTAATTTTGTTGTGTTATATTTATCCTCCTGTATAGTGGTTTAAAATATGTTAATAACTAATACTAGAATAATATTCATGTTTATAATATCATATATTATCTTCGTACAATATTTTATTAGCAGTTTGTTAACACTCTTTCATTATTTTATCTATTTCTGATGTTAAGTACCTCATTTTCTCAAGTATGTTTAATCTTCTTACTTGTTGTTCCTAATACATAGAACATGATTTAATCATATACATAATTTAAAAAATTAATTAATTATCTTATATATTCATTAAATATGTATTTATAATAGTCCATAATATTTGGAGATATGAAATGTAGTTCATCGTTCAGGGATATGGTATGTCATACTTACGCATGAATGCTACATTCATTTCTTTATTGTATTTAAAAGAATGAAAATTAAAGGATACATATTTTTATTATAATTAAATTATCATGTCTACTTTATATATGATACATTGTTTTTTTAAACTGTCTTTTATACATTCTATGTTCAGTGTGAATGGGTCACGTCGCTTTGACGGGGTCTAAGTTCACACTTTCACAAATGATGTTATCGTATTTACATAAAATGGAATGTATTGAGGTATCTATTATAAAAATAATTATATAAGAATAAATACATTAAAAACATAATATATATCATATAAAATTATAGTGTTCATCATAATGGCCACCATGAGAGGTGGTGAAGGAAAAATGGGCAATCAACGTTTTGTGATGTAGTAGTTCATTAAACGTAGAAATAGTAAGCTCATTACACATTAGATAAAAGGGTGTGAATTATAGGACTAAAACATAGAATAAAATATCTTAGTATATTGAGGATACCTTTTTTTGTAATATAATCATGAAATAAAAATATTTTAGGGATTGAATAATGTAAATAAAAATAAAAAGCTTAAGGAAGTTTTTTACCTCTTAATCAGGTAGCTTCTTTTAGTTTTTAAGAAAATGATTTTTTATATGGATTTATTCCCAATTTTAGGGCTATAATATGATTTTGGGGATTTTGGGGACCTATTTTTGAAGAGCATGGTTGAGTGAAAGTGGATTGATGGGTGTGAGTAAGGGGAAGAGTGAACACCTTTTTATAGTGGAAGAGGAGTGAAACTCTTGTAAATATAAAAGGTGTTCATTAATGGAAGGTAGACCTTACCTAAAGTGCCTCCAAAATATAAATTTTTTTAACTAAATGTGAATAATGGTATTTAAAACCTACACCACACAAAAATATATTCATTTTAATAAATATTTTCCTTAGAATCTAAGATTATCCAATTTTATCATTTTGGTATTTATTAAAGTATATATCTTTCCATCCTATGTAACATAACCCTTAAAAAAGTAAAGTTTGATTAAATATAAAATATATATTAATAAAATTATTGATATATTATATAATTTTTAAATTAAACCCACACTTTTTTTGGAAATTATTTTTTAAACCAGTGAATGTGACATGCTAAAAC
The DNA here is from genome assembly GCA_963277665.1 of Viscum album. Taxonomy (NCBI): domain Eukaryota; kingdom Viridiplantae; phylum Streptophyta; class Magnoliopsida; order Santalales; family Viscaceae; genus Viscum; species Viscum album. Next base: position 1,224,733,195 of record OY728148.1, read on the forward strand.
ACAGCTTAAACCTGTACCATGCTAACAATGTCTTTACAATATATGTGCCAATATGACAATTATAAAATATAAATAGGTAATTTAATATATAATATTTAATATTTATCAACACCTAAAAATCACTTAAAATAATATTTTGTTTTTATTAACTTTAAATCATTTAATAAAATACCATTTATCGTAATATAACAATAATTTCAAGTTTGACATTATTTATTTATTTTTTATTTTAATATATCAATATAATATTGAAATTCAAATATATTAGGTTTAAATATGTGTAAAATGATATATTAATCTAAATAAATAATTAAAGACAATAATTCAATCAATTCATTTCACTTATATTATATATAATATCCTTTATTCTAGTTAATTACTAACTAAAAAATCACTACATTTGTGTTCCTTAATAATTATAAATAACTAAACCGTCTAAAATAATTATTAATAAATTATTATGATAAAAAAAATTTATATTTTCATAAGGATATTTATTATCGAAAATATTTTGTTTTGTACACATCCTAATGGTTTAAAAAGGTTAGAGGTAAGGAAAGTTATCTTTTTGTATTTTATCTTAATTAAGATTTTATATAGGCCACATCCATTTAAAAATATCATAATTACCCATAAAAGTTGAACCAAGTGGTAATATTATCGAATTATTGGAAGCTATTGGATTTTGGAAAAGTTTCCAGGTCATTTTGGTATATAATATTATGTTTTAGTCCCTTATTATGCTTAATCTATCCTTAATCACCATAATTAATTTTCATCACTATCACTAATAATTTTTGTTAAAAAATATTATTTCAAATTATTATACCATAAATATTGTACTCATTACAACCATGTATGTCCATTTTTCAAAATTCAAATCATAGAAGTGTGAAAATTAAGAATAACGCTAATCTCACAAGCATGGTGAGAAAGGAGGTTTTTAAATTAGAAACATTAAAAAGATCAATATGTTTATATGTCTGAATTAATATAAAAATTATTCCAATGAACTAAATTGGGTTAATATATGTGTAATGTATCTATTTTGACTTCAAATCCGATTTAAAATATAACTTGAAATTAATAATTATTTAAAAAAGGTGGTTTTTGGTTAAAATGCGGTATTTTTCACTATACATCAAAAATGAAACTTGTGAGAAAAATAACATAAATTCACCCTAATATATTGTTAAAATTCTGGCATAATGAATAGGGATTATTTTGGAAACTAGAATTTATATAATAAATACAATTTCATTTTAAAATAGGCGCACCATTAAAACGTGGTAAAAGAAAGGCTTACGTGTAACGCAAGCTAACTCAATGTGTTGTGTAGCATAAACAAAACCTGTTGTTGTGTATGAATAGGTAAAAAATAATATATATTATAACATTAAAATATTTTAATGTCATTGGGTTTTTCATTTTTCCCATAATTATTATTTATTATTTATTATATTAATATTAAATATTAAAAAATTAATAAATAAATTGATTATATTTAACCTATATAATTATTTTAAATTTTTTATATTTAAAATATTAATTATACTATTATTAATAATTATTTTAAATTATTATTAGTTTTACAATAAATTATTAATAATTAAATTATGCAATTGGGGTATTTCCCTAGTTTTGATGGTATCCTCACTGTACATCATTAAACCTAGATCAAATCCTTTCAGCCCTAATATTGGGGGAATTTTTTGGGTGTCACAGGGTACATGTAACAGGGGTGGAGATCATCTATGTAGGTTTTTATAGTTGACTAAGAACCTCGGTGGTAGTGGGTGTGAATCAAGGAGGATCTAGTTCCTCATGCGAGCGGTGATTGGAGAAGTAACGAAGTGATGATCAATAAAAAAGAGGCATCAATGCTTGTTTGGTGCAGCCATGGTCACATTAGGCTTGTTTATTTATGATTACATGTCAATTTTATTCTAGTTTAATTCCCCTAGGCCTTCTAAGTCCATGTAATGAGATCCCTCCATCGAACAAAGAAAGAGATGGGTTACATTTTTTAATAAATATTGGCACTTCCCCGCTACCTATTTAAAAATAATAATTAAATTAATAATAATAATAATAATTTTATATTATTAGCATAATTAATAATGATTTTAATTTATATTATTCAATAAATTATTTTTTAGATTAATAATTATATAATTATTAAGAATTATAAATCTCTTTAATAATTTCATAACAAATTACATTATTATGTTCTATTAATTTCAATGAAAATGGATCCATATAAAGATTTTCATGGCGTTTAGGTCCACATAATCAAGATATATAGTAAATAATATATTCGCTTGAAATATATTTATCATATATAACATTATTATCTATTTCAATTCATTAACAACTCTGGAAATACAACTACTGATGAATCCAAGAAGAAGAATACCTTCACAAATGTTCAAAAAGTTAGTTTTGGGAATTCTTCTTTTGATTAGATTTTCAGTTTTTTCCTACATTATAATGAAATCATGTACCATTCCCATTATTGATAATTATAATATAGCCCTTTAGAGGCTAAAAATATGTAAATAATTAAATTTTTGATCACATTATACATTATCAGGGGGCGATCCATGGAAATTTAATTATTTGGCTATGTGATTTTCCAAGATTTTGGGATACTCAAATTGTAAAATCACTGCAATTAAGAAGGGTTATTATCAAGTTATAATCATTATAACTGAATTTAAGGTAACATATCATGCGTATTGATCAATTTCTGTCAAACCTATATTCCTAAAAAAATTGAGACAAAAAAATTGAACTTTTAAATGTAAATAACATGCATATCTTGTCATGGATGGGGATATATGGGATGAACTAGCTCTACCGATACACTATAATTCTATGGAATACTTAAAATATAGTTGTAATTCCAATTAAAATTGACTGAGAGACTAAGAAAGAGAGTTATTCTACTATGATTGGGGTTTGGTTGAAATTGACCACACTATAACACATGTGTAGTTTAATGTGTACAATACCATGGAATATTACATGAATCATAAAGTGCAATATGATAATTTCACCATGGTCTAAACTAATTTCAGAATCACTGGGAATTCTCTAGATTTATATAGAATGAATATGACCCACATGATTTAAAAACCTAGAGGGAATTAGGAATCCTCTTATAGAAGGAACAAGATAAAAGGGAAATAAATGGTTTAAAGACATCCACATCCAATAGAAATATTGATTATATGGACTTTGGGAACCATGATATAGTTACTGATACATTTAAAAAACATGAATTTTATTCTTAGTAGGGTCATAATACCAATAAGAGTAATTTTCATGGGGACTAATGGTCATGATCACCCATATAATAATTTTATTTCCATGATAGACTATACTTTGGAAGAAACAGGTTCTGAATTTCCTAATCTATAGCCTGAGGATTCCAAATGGGGTTGTAGTTTCCTTTTATTCATGACATGAGTATCCCATTTAAACTTGAAATTATTGAAAATACTGATTATAAAAAGACTCTTGTAAATGATATTCAAGGAGATGATTCTACCTTTGGTTTTCCAATCTCTATGGAGGCCTCTCAGAAGGGGAATGAACCCTCTAAGAGGGAACCTTGTAGAGAAAAATGTTTCACCAATCCTCATGGTGATAATGATGTACTTATATATGGACTATATTCTAAGGTTAAACATTAGAATCCAAGAGACACTTTTATAGAGGTTTCATCTTTGAATGTTTCTATAAGATTTTTTCTAGAATATGAACATTGTAATATCTAATCCAGTAAACAATTCTTCTCACATGATGGATCAAGAATGAAAGAAAGAAGTTGGGTTCAAGAGATAATTATTTGGATACGTGAAGGATATCTTTCACACAAAATAAAGGAAAATATACCAAGTAAACCTACCTCGGAGTTAGACAACAAAAATATTCCACATACTAAAGGAAACACGTCTTATAAGTGAGTATTCTCTTATCAAACTACCATGGTCTAAATAAAATTGATGGTTCCTTATCTTTTATGGAATTTATCATGTAATAAATCTATTTATTATTTCTTATTGCTAATACCTTGGTCCAATTTGAAAAATTCAAACTACTCATCAGGAATAAGTTTGTCTTTGATTTGTTTTCTGTCACACCGGGTTTTTCATTTTATTGTTTTGATCCAGTTAATTAGAAATCATGATCCTTTTTCATGGGACTTAGTTGAGTTGAATGTTGAGTTTTGTAGTTTCATCTATTTCTAATCACCCAAATTTGGGTTCCCATTTACTTTTTACGAGTTTTTGTATAAAGGGTGCTTACTTCATGATTTGGGCCAACTGTGGGCCCATTTCTAGATTTAAAAACCAAATTTGTTTCTTTCATATCTCATTAGTTTTTCAAGATTTTTCACTCATTCCACTTCCAACATGGCCTGAACGAACTTATTAAAACTACTATATCCTTTTGGACCCCTTAGAAATTTCAATTAATGATTAATTTGGGATATTTATTCAGGTATTGGGCCGGCCTAAGGGCACATTTCCAGTTTTAAAACAATAATTTGTTATATTTATATATTAATAATTGTTTTATAATTTTCGGTGACTACACCTCCCACTTGAGGCCAAAAACACTCGGTGAACCCCCCATATTCTATTTTATCTCATTGGAGCTCATCCTTTCTCAGATTAAGGAAAATATTCTCAATGGTTCTCAAATCGTCCTTGTTTTCCAAAGGTATTTTGTCCCATTCTAAAATCATTAAATTAGATATCTTTTTTCCACTAATATTCTTCCCTAGGTTCTTCCAAACCATAGGATCCTCTCCAAGGATTTTAAATCCATTCCCTTTTTTCTATGGTTGCAGATCTAATGGAAGACGAAGAGTTCTCTGGTTTCCAAGGTGAGATTCCTTCTCATTTATCCTCCATCTTCTTCCTCCATAAATTATTAATTAGTTTTGTATTAATATATAGTCACGCTCATACTATGGTTCTATTATCCCATTATTTTTGGGGGTTTTGATCATTTGGGTCTGGTCCTCATTGGTTTAGGGTTTATAAACCCCCGTATGGTAATATTGGGTGTGTGTTTCCATTATGCTAAGGATTTGAGGTAGGATATCCCATGCACATGCCTTTATCATTTAATTTTAATAATTTTATTATTTTTCACACCTGATATATATTTTTATTACTGTTTTTCAGCATTTGGATAATTTTTTGGTATGAAAAATGGGTTTTTAAGCATTATTTTGTGAAAGTTAGTGTTGTTTTGTCATAAATGTGCACACCCAGTGATTGTTTAAATGTTCAGTAATCTTTTGCACTTGGTTTTTGAGGTTTAGAACCTATTTTATGGTATTTTTAACAACTTCCAGTATATTTAATAAAATATGTCATATAATTTTTATTTTATTCCTTGTCATTTGCTTAAAATAAATTGCTTTGTTTAAAAGTGCATGTCATGTTTCGGTAAATTACGCAGTTAGATTTTATGCATAATGTGTGGTTTCAAAATTATTTGTTTGGATTTATAAATGAATTAGAATAATGAAAAATGGTATTTTTGGGTCCTTCTATGAATTTCCAATTTGGATTTGGTTTTACAAACAGATGGGTTTTTGGTTTACAACATGTTTTGGCCTGAGTTGCCAGAAAATGTCCCGTTTCACATCCTTGTTAAAATGGTTGTGTTTTGAATAAGTAGCCTGAGTATTTTAATTGATTTGTGAATGTTTTTTTATTATATAAATGGTGTTTATACACCTTCTTAATAAAATTGAAATTCATACCTTTGTCAAATGTTAGTTTTGAGAAAGGCTTAATGGACTGTTTGGCATTTTTTTGTAAAAATGGTTTCAATGTGTATTTCATGTTTTATCATTTGGGGACATTTTATGGTCCATGTAACTGATTTATTAATTGGTTTTGTGGGTTCCAAATCTTTTTTGATATGTATTTATAGGTTTTTCCCTTAAAAGATCATTTTTGAATGTATTTTATGGGAAATACCTCGTTATACTCCTTGAAATTGTTTTACAAAACTTTTTAGTGGTTTATTGATTGGTGAATGAAATGTGAAGAATGTTTGGGGGATTTTTGTGTGTTTATGGTTTGGTAATGGAATTTTGATGTGAAAATTTTATTTTATAATATGTGTAACTTTATTTATCACTAAAGGAAATCTTAGGTATCTTGGTGGGTGGATGTGTACTAGTATGCTAGTGATCCCTTGGGGTTTTCCCCTATTTTACGTAGCAAGTTTAACAGTGACAAAAATAATGAAAATATGATGAAATTTTTTTTGGGGACCACAAGGTTATGAGTATGCTCCCAACTAGTGGCTCATGTGCACAAAAATAGATATTTATTATAGTTACTTTCACCAAGATACGAGGTACCTGGGGCTCACAAATAACTAGTGCCTATGGGTATTCCCGTGACTTGTTCTCATTGGATATTTGTACTCACCATCGTCATACACTGTCTTTGGTTGGTAAATTCAGAAATTTGTGTGATTTATTTAAAATTTTACTTTCTTTAAATCATCCCTCTTGAAAACTATTTTCATTTTGAAGTTGCACCACTTTGAAAATTTTTACTAGTGTTCTTTTTTATAAAACCTGAAAGTGTTTGTCTTGTAAATTTTTATAGCATGAGACCTCATTTAAAAAAATTAGAATTATATGTTCAATTTAAAACTTGAAATTTATGTTTCTTTTATTTTAAAGGATGTGCATTGAGAATAGAATATCAGGCTAACCTACTGAGTTTTAACACTCAGGCCTATAATCTTCTTCTGTTTTTAGCCCTTGTGTAGGTTTTAGCTTGAGTTTTATTGCCTTGGGATATGGGTGATCATTGTGTTGGAGAGTGACTAGATGGGTCACATAGAGTTAGTTGGTTATCAGGTTTGGTTAGTTCAGTTTTTGGTTTATTTATACTTTCAGTTTCTTGTACAAATAATGTTCAATTCTATTTTTATGTAAATGTATTTTGGGCTATCCATTTCTTTCCGTTGTTTTTTGATTTTTTATATTTGAGAAAAATAGTTACCCTATGTAATATATTGATGCACATAGTGCTTTTCTCAATCCTGGGAGGATTGGTAACACCTCTCGGGACTTGTCGCGAGATGGAATCTGTGACTAGTTTAGGGTTGACTTGGGATGGTTCGTGACAAAATGGTATCAGAGGAGTTCGGCTCTTATCAGACTATTATTTTTAGAGTTCCCTTGTTATTTGGGGGATTTAACGGTATATGGAGTATTATTGTTGGGACTTTAGGGGTATGTGTAGGAATATAATCACGAAATCTTTCTCATTCTAATCTTCGTGTTTCCACTGGAAGTCTGATTGTATTAGTTTCATTTGTTCTTGTTGATTGTTTGGTGTTGGGATATGACAAGGGGATTCTGACAAATGGCTTCCATGAGCTCACAGGGCCTAGAAAGCCATGTGGAGCTGGGAAATGGTCCTAATAATTCTTTTCCTTTTTAGTGTTGTGTTTGAAGTATGGCCTCCAACCTTATGGTCAAGTCACCCACTGACACTAGCTTCCTTTTTTGGTCTCTTGGACCTTTCTCGAATTCTAATTTTTTTGTTTTGAAAATCCTTGTGTGAGAATTGTGGAAATGGGTTTAGAGGAAGGATTGGATTTCAAAAAGTTGAAAAAGATGTTTTCAAAAATTAAATATAAGAAAGGTTTTGGAAGGTTCTGTTTTTGTGAATAAAATTAGGAGAAATTAGATATGATTTAATAAGATTGGATTATCCCTAATCTAAACAAGTGGTTTGTTGAAATAAAATGTTTTGAAAATTTTATTCATTTTTAGGTGATTATTAATATTTGTTTCAATGGGGTGTTTTAGGATGTTTAAAAGTGGTTGAATAAAATGAATTTGTTTTAAAAATTGGTTTTGAGGAGTAAATGTTTTCCTAGAAAGGGTATTGGTCTCAATGGACATTAGATTATGGAAAGATACCATTTTGAATTTTAGAAAATTGGAAGGGGTTGTTTTGAGTAGCTTGGTTGTTTTAAAAGTTGTTAAAAAATGAAAAGGGTTATTTTTTTAGAAAATCATTCTTGAAGAAGTTTGGTTTGTTTTGTGAAATATGAAAAGGGTTTTTGACTTGGTGGTTAGTGTTCCTTTGGAAGGTACACTATTTTTGGAATGATGTTGTTTTGTTTTTGCCTTTTGCGTTTTCATGGATACTCACATGCATGGTTTTATTGATATATGGAAGGATGGGCTATATGAAATGGTGGTTGGGTGCCTATGGTGGCATGGAAATGTGCATGTGAATGAGACTTGATGAAAAACCAATGGTGAATATGGAAATCCACCATGTTATCTTGTTTTTAAAAATTGTTTTGAGCTGAAATTTTTTGGAATTTGATTATAAACTGAGGGTTATGTGGCTAGTTTTTTTCTATGTCTTAGAAGTTCTGTTTATTTAGTAAATTTTTTTTTACTTGGAAGTCATACTATAGTTTTTTTTTGAGATGGGATCTTGTTGGTGGCTTGGTTTCAGAGTAATGTTTAGTGGGTTTCTGTAGATGTGTTTGATGTTGTGATGTGGCCCCAGATAGTTCTATCGTTGTATGATTTCCAGTTGATCAACCTAAGTATTCTTTACCATGATTCACAAGCTATATACACCTCTTAAAATAATTCCCCATCCCTTTTGTTATAATATAGATCTCTTTGGGCTCGATTTCTATTGCCTTCATGTTATGATGATTCTCTTCGTTATAGCAGTTTTGTTCAGTGGTTCTTGGTATGTTTCACTGTGTTCCTTATTCATTTCGATCCTCATTCAACGTAAGTTGGAATGGTTGTGTGTGTCCCTATGTCTCTGTTGGTAATTATAGTTTTGTTTTAGCTAGTGTATTTAATGAGATAATTTGATTCGTATCTCTTGACTATGGAAATAAAAGATGGTAAAAACATCAGGGCTCTAACCATAGGCCTTGGAGTGAAGCTTTTCACTCAGTCAAGAAATCACTAGTGGTGTGGGGAGCTCTACTAGGCTCCTACCTCCACCATTGTTTTAAGGTAGTTTCTGTGTCTATATTTTGGTTCCTCATCACTGTGAATTTCCTCTTGTCAGAATGAGTGTGGTGGACTTACCCCTCACATAGTGTCTATGGTTATGCCTTCATGGATGTGGGTTTCTGATCAATGTCCTTGTGTGGACCGCCTATATAAATCAGTTTTGGTTTGGTATTAACTATTCATATATTTAGGGTGTTTGGTGTTTCATCTATTTATTTTATGGTTTTAGTGGCCCATTGATCGGGTCCCCTTCCCACCCTACCCCGAGTGGTGGGGGTTTTGATCTGTACCGAAAGTTTTGGCCCAGTATTTGTATCCTCCGTTCGGGAGTGGGTGGTTTAAATGTTCATGTTATAACCCTCTTAACATGTTTAGGTAGGTTTTTGTGGGAGAGTTTTTATGGAATTGTGAAAGTGAGTCCCAATTCTAGTTAATGTTGATTTCATGTTTGTTCGTTTCTAGTTGGGTTTTAATGGTGGAGAGACCCACCATGGGTTTCATTGATTATTCTTTCTAATAACATATCTAGTGATTGTTGTTTCTTAATGGTGTGTATTCCATTCTATACTACACTAGAATATTTTTTTCATTATTTCTCTTTGGTTTGGGTTATTGTTTGGTTCATTGGTAGAAGGCCCAACAACCGGGTTCTTGGTTTGGTTGTGGAGGTAGTGACTCGATCTTTCAGTTGATTCTCGAAAAGTGGTTGAGGGTTGGTGTTTTGGTTGAGTTAAGAGGCTTATAATTCATTAATGGTGTATGGTGTGTCATTTTATTAAGAGGATAGACCATATTGATAAATAATCCTTAGGTTTTGGTCAATCAGCTGGAATGTGTTGTGGCTTTTTGGGGGCGGAAAACATTATTGGTCGGCAGAATTGTCACACAATGTTTTTCATGTCTTTGTTTTGATCTGGTTCATTGAAAATATAGATCATTTTTTGGGTAATAGGTGAGATGAATGTTGATTTTTGAAGTTTCATATATGTCTAATCACCCTATTTTGGGTTCCCCATTTCTTCTTTAGTAGTTTTTGGAGAAAGGGTTGTAACATCATGATTTGGGCCAACCGTGTGCCCTTTTCTAGATTTAAAAACCAAATTAGTTTCTTTTATAAATCCTTTGTTTTTCATCTTATTTCACACTTTTAACTTCATAAATGGACTCAACTAACATATTAAAAACTACCATATTCTTTTGGACCCATTTTAAATTCATAAGATTGGTGAATTTGGGTTATTTATTCAGGTATTAGGCCATCCATAGATCCCATTTCAAGTTTTAAAAAACTATATTTTTTCCTTCATATCTTATTCATTTTTTAATAATTTTTTCTTATTCCACCTCCCACGCGAGACCAAGAACCCTAGGAACACCCCACGTTCTGTTTTATCTCTTTGGAACTCATATAGTCTTGGATTTGGGAAAATATTTTCAATGGTTCCCAAATCATCCAGATTTTCCAAAGGTATTTTTGCTCATTCATAAATCATTCAATTCATTATCTTTTTGCCAGAAATATTCTTCCCCTGGTTCTTCCTGACCCTAGGCACACCCCATTGTTCTATTTTTATGTAAATGTATTTTGGGCTATCCATTTCTTTCCGTTGTTTTTTGATTTTTTATATTTGAGAAAAATAGTTACCCTATGTACTCTATTGATGCACATAGTGCTTTTCTCAATCCTGGGAGGATTGGTAACACCTCTCGGGACTTGTTGCGAGATGGAATCTGTGACCGGTTTAGGGTCGACTTGGGCTGGTTCGTGACAAAATGGTATCAGAGGAGGTCAGCTCTTAGCAAACTATTATTTTTAGAGTTCCCTTGTTATTTGGGGGATTTAAAGTTATATGGAGTATTATTGTTGGGACTTAAGGGGTATGTGTAGGAAGATAATCACAAAATCTTTTTCATTCTAATCTTCGGGTTTCCACTGGAAGTCTGGGTTTATTAGTGTCATTTGTTCTTGTTGATTTTTTGGTGTTGGGATATGACAAGGGGATTCTGACTAATGGCTTCCATGAGCTCACAGGGCCTAGAAAGCCATGTGGAGCTGGGAAATGGTCCTAATAATTCTTTTCCTTTTTAGTGTTGTGTTTGAAATATGGCATCCAACCGTATGGTCAAGTCACCCACCGACACTAGCTTCCTTTTTTGGTCTCTTGGACCTTTCTCAAATTCTAATTTATTGTTTTGAAAATCCTTGTGTGAGAATTGTGGAAATGGGTTTAGAGGAAGGACTAGATTTCAAAAAGTTGAAAAAGGTGTTTTCAAAAATTAAATATAAGAATGGTTTTGGAAGGTTCTGTTTTGTGAAAAATATTAGGAGAAATTAGATATGATTTAATAGGATTGGATTATCCCTAATCTAAACATGTGGTTTGTTGAAATAAAATGTTTTGAAAATTTTATTCATTTTTAGGTGATTATTAATCTTTGTTTCAATGGGGTGTTTTAGGATGTTTAAAAGTGGTTGAATATAATGATTTTTTTTTAAAAATTGGTTTTGAGTAGTAAATGTTTTCCTAGAAAGGGTATTGGTCTCAATGGACATTAGATTATGGAAGGATACCATTTTGAATTTTATAAAATTGGAAGGGGTTGTTTTGAGTAGCTTGGTTGTTTTAAAAGTTGTTAAAAAATGAAAAGGGTTAGTTTTTTAGAAAATCATTATTGAAGAAGTTTGGTTTGTTTTGTGAAATATGAAAAGGTTTTTTGACTTGGTGGTTAGTGTTCCATTGGAAGGTACACTATTTTTGGAATGTTGTTGTTTTGTTTTTGCCTTTTGCGTTTTCATGGATACTCACATGCATGGTTTTATTGATATCTGGAAGGATGGGCTATATGAAATGGTTGTTGGGTGCCTATGGTGGCATGGAAATGTGCATGTGAGTGAGACTTGATGAAAAACCAATGGTGAATATGGAAATCCACCATGTTATCTTGTTTTTAAAAATTGTTTTGAGCTGATTTTTTTTGGAATTTGATTATAAACTGAGGGTTATGTGGCTAGTTTTTTTCTATGTCTTAGAAGAGCTGTTTATTTAGTAAATTTTTTTTTGACTTGGAAGTCATACTATAGTTTTGTTTTGAGATGGAATCGTGTTGGTGGCATGGTTTCAGATTAATGTTTAGTGGGTTTCTGTAGATGTGTTTGATGTTGTGATGTGGCCCCAGATAGTTCTATCGTTGTATGATTTCTAGTTGATCAACCTAAGTATTCTTTACCATGATTCACAAGCTATATACACCTATTAAAATAATTCCCCATCCCTTTTGTTCTAATATAGATCTCTTTGGGCTCGATTTCTATTACCTTCATGTTATGATGAGTCTCTTCGTTATAGTAGTTTTGTTCAGTGGTTCTTGGTATGTTTCACTATGTTCCTTATTCATTTCGATCCTCATTCAACGTAAGTTGGAATGGTTGTGTGTGTCCCTATGTCTCTGTTGGTAATTATAGTTTTGTTTTAGCTAGTGCATTTCATGAGTTAATTTGATTCATATCTCTTGACTATGGAAATAAAAGATGGTAAAAACATTAGGGCTCTAACCATAGGCCTTGGAGTGAAGCTTTTCACTCAGTCAAGAAATCACTAGTGGTGTGGGGAGCTCTACTAGGCTCCTACCTCCACCATTGTTTTAAGGTAGTTTCTGTGTCTATATTTTGGTTCCTCATCACTGTTAATTTCCTCTTGTCAGAATGAGTGTGGTTGACTTACCCCTCACATAGTGTCTATGGTTATGCCTTCATGGATGTGGGTTTTTTATCAATGTCCTTGTGTGGACCGCCTATATAAATCAGGTTTGGTTTGGTATTAACTGTTCATATATTTAGGGTGTTTGGTGTTTCATATATTTATTTTATGGTTTTAGTGGCCCATTGATCGGGTCCCCTTCCCTCCCAACCCCGAGTGGTGGGGGTTTTGATCTGTACCGAAAGTTTTGGCCCAGTATTTGTACCCTCCGTTCGGGAGTGGGTGGTTTAAATGTTCATGTTATAACCCTCTTAACATGTTTAGGTAGGTTTTTGTGGGAGAGTTTTTATAGAATTGTGAAAGTGAGTCCCAATTCTAGTTAATGTTGATTTCATGTTTGTTCGTTTCTAGTTGGGTTTTAATGGTAGAGAGACCCACCATGGGTTTCATTGATTATTCTTTCTAATAACATATCTAGTGATTGTTGTTTATTAATGGTGTGGATTCCATTCTATACTACGCTAGAATATTTTTTTCATTATTTCTCTTTGGTTTGGGTTATTGTTTGGTTCATTGGTAGAAGGCCCAACAACCGGGTTCTTGGTTTGGTTGTGGAGGTAGTGACTCGATCTTTCAGTTGATTCTCGAAAAGTGGTTGAGGGTTGGTGTTTTGGTTGAGATAAGAGGCTTATAATTCATTAATGGTGTATGGTGTGTCATTTTATTAGGAGGATAGAACATATTGATAAATAATCCTTAGGTTTTGGTCAATCAGCTGGAATGTGTTGTGGCTTTTTGGGGGTGGAAAACATTATTGGTCGGCAGAATTGTCAGACCCAGTTTTTCATGTCTTTGTTTTGATCTGGTTCATTGAAAATATAGATCCTTTTTTGGGTAATAGGTGAGATGAATGTTGAGTTTTGAAGTTTCATATTTGTCTAATCACCCTTTTTTGGGTTCCCCATTTCTTCTTTAGTAGTTTTTGGAGAAAGGGTTGTAACATCATGATTTGGGCCAACCGTGTGCCCTTTTCTAGATTTAAAAACCAAATTAGTTTCTTTTATAAATCCTTTGTTTTTCATCTTATTTCACACATTAAACTTCATAAATGGACTCAACTAACATATTAAAAACTACCATATTCTTTTGGACCCATTTTAAATTCATAATATTGGTGAATTTGGGTTATTTATTCAGGTATTAGGCCATCCATAGATCCCATTTCAAGTTTTAAAAAACTATATTTTTTCCTTTATATCTTATTCATTTTTAATAATTTTTTCTTATTCCACCTCCCACGCGAGACCAAGAACCCTAGGCACACCCCACGTTCTGTTTTATCTCTTTGGAGCTCATATAATCTTGGATTTGGGAAAATATTTTCAATGGTTCCCAAATCATCCAGATTTTCCAAAGGTATTTTTGCTCATTCATAAATCATTCAATTCATTATCTTTTTTCCAGAAATATTCTTCCCCTGGTTCTTCCTGACCTTAGGAGTCTCTCCAAGTAGTTCCAAGCCATTCCATTTTTTCTACTGGATCAGATATATGGTAAGACCAAGAGTTTTCTGGTTTCCAAGGTGATATTCCTTCCCATTTCTCCTCCCTATTATTTCTCCATTCATTATTTATAGGCTTTGTATTCTCTTATAGTCATTAGAGACATAGGGTTTTGTTATACCATGATGTTTTATGGTGTTTTTGTTTGTTTGGGACTAGTCATCATAGATTTAGGGTTTATAAACCCTAAGATGGTGATATTGGGTGTGCGTTTCGATTACGCCAACGATTTGAGGTAGGATATCCCTTGAACAAGTATTTGTCATTTAAGTTTCTCCATTTTATTATTTTCACACCTGATATATATTTTTATTACTGTTTTTCAGCCTTTGGATAATTTTCTTGATGTGAAAAATGGTTTTTTATGCTTTGCTTTGTGAAAGGTAGTATTGTTTCTTCATAAAAGTGCACACCATGTGTTTGTTTAAGTGTTCTTTTATCTTTTTCACCTATTTTGTGAGGTTTATAACCAGGTTTATGGTATTTGGAACATACTCTAGTAGATTTAATAAAATATGGAATTCAATTGGTGTTTTATTCCTTGTCAGGTGCTTCAAATAATTTTGTTTTGTTTAAAAGTGCATGTTATGTGTTTGGTAAATTGCTCGGTTGGCTTTTATATTTTAAGTATGATTTAAAAATTATTTTTTTGGATTTATAAATGAATTATGAGAAAAAAAATTTATTTTTGGTTCCTTCTATGACTTTCCAATTTGGATTTAGTTTTACAAACAAATGGGTTTTTTGTTTACAACTTGTTTTGCCCCAGTTACTGGAAAATGGCCCGTTTTACATCCTTGTGAAAATGGTTGTGTTTTGAATATGTAACCTAAGAGTTTTAAGTGATTTATGAATGTGGATTGATTATATAAATTTCTTTTATAAACCTCATTAATAATAATGAAAATTATACCCTTTTAAAATTTTAGTTTTGAGAAATTCTTAAAGGCTCGTTTGGTATTTTTTCTGGTAAAAATGGTTTCCATGTGTATTTCATGTTCTATATTTTGGGGCCATTTTATGGTCCATGAAATTGATTCATTAAATGGTTTTGGGGCTGAAAAATCTGGGTTGATATGTTATTAATGGGATTTTTGCCTTAAAATATCATTTTTAATGGATTTTATGTGAAAGACCTCATTATACTCCCTGAAATTGTTTTATGAACCTTTTTAGTGGTTTTTTGATTCGTGAAAGAAATGTGAAGAATGTTTGTGGGATGCTTTTGTGTTTATGGTTTGGTAATGTAATTATGATGTGAAAATTGTATTTTATAATATTTGTAACTTGATTTATCACAAAAAATAATCCAAAGTATCTAGGTGGGCAGATGTGTACTAGTATGTTAGTGATCCTGTGGGGTTTGGCCCCTATTTCAAATAAAAAGTTTAATGATGAAAACAATAACTACAGTATGATGATGATGTTTTTGGGGGACCACTATATTATGGGTATTCTATCTACTAGTGGATCGTGTGCATGAGAACAGATATTTATTATGGTTACGTTCACCGAGATATGAGGTACCTGGGGCTCACACTAACTAGTGCCTAGGGTGTTCATGTGACTTGTTGTCATTGGCTTTTTTTTACTAACCAGCGACATACAGTGTGTCTAGTTTTTAAATTCATAATTTTTTGTGGTTTATTTAAAATTTTACATTCCTTAATGCATTCCTCTTGAAAACTATTTTCATTTTTAAGTTTCACCTCTTTGAAAATTTTTACTAGCATTATTGTTTACAAAACAGGAAAGTTTTTGTCTGGTAATTTTTTTATAGCATGAGACCTAATTTAGAAAAAATAACTTTATATATTGTAATTAAAACATTAAATTTATGTTTATATTATTTTAAATGATGTGCATTGGGAATAGAATATCGGGTTAACCTACTGAGTTTTAGTACTCACACCTATAGTCTTATTCTGTTGTTAGCCCTTGTGCAGGTTTCAGCTTGAGTTAAATGACCTTGTGTGACATGTGATAATTATGTTAGAGAGTGACCAGAGGGTTCAACTGGATTTAGTTGGTTATCAGGTTTTTTCAGTTGAGTTGTTGGTTTAGTTGTACTTTTAGTTTCATGTACAAATAAAGTTTAGTTCAAATTTTTATGTTAATGTATTTTGTGTAGTCCATTTCTTTCCGCTGTTTGTTTGATTGTTTATATTTGGGTAAAATATTTCCATTGTATACTATATTTATTCCATTGGTTCTTTTTTCCATCTCGGGAGGATCAGGAATGCCTCTCGGGACTTGTCGCGGGCTAGCCTAGGAGATCGGTTCAGGGTCGACTCAGGCGGGTTCATGACAGTTTCCAGCAATATCATGTTTAAAATGGTTGAAAATCTATGAGGTATAAAAATGAAATATTCCAATTCATCTAATATATATATTTTTAAATTACATATTATTCTTAACATTGATTTTTGGACCTCTTATTACATGATATCGTTCACCTATTCTCACTCATTTAATAATAGTTGTATAGAACTATAGAATTATTTTCAATTATTGTACTCATTTTTCAAATATTAATAGTTTCTCATAGGTAACTATAACTCCATTTTTTCATGTGGGAAATTATGGGTTAAAATATTATAGAGAGTAATGCAATGAAACATTATTACTAATTTGGTTAAATTTATTTGGAGGAAATAGAAATTTAAAGAAGGTATATGGGAACCTGAAGATGTGATGAAATAGAGATATCCCCATTTTTTTGAAGCAGACTTGTAGAATTTAGAGGGATAAGTTCATTTTATTGGGTTTAAATGAAAAAACATAAGATTTTATGAATTATTTATGTAAATAAATTTTATTCTTTTGGTGGCTTATGATACACAAAATCCCAAATCTAAATGAAGCGTAATATTGTATAATGTTATATCCTAGAAAGTGAATTGATGGGTATGAATAGAAGTAGATATATGATTAGAATTTTATGCCTTACATATATATAAAATAAATTCATTTGTCACCAATTTATTATAAATAAAAATATAATTTTTGAGTATAAACACATTTTTTTTTCATAGGACTATTTTTTCGGTAAGAAATTTGTTTTTATATTAATAAATAAAATTAATAATTATTTGTGAATGATTATATTAAGATTTATATAAATTATATTCATGAAAATTATTTAACATTCAACTAGTATTTTTTATATGAATGAGATAAGAATATTTATCCAATTTTATGCTTAGAATTTTTTTTCTTCTAAATATAGTTTTTATGCACATTTTCCATATCTATTTAAAATTAATTTCTAACACTAATAGAAATTTAATATTGATAAATGAAATCCATATTTTTAATTATTATGGTAATTTTTTTTAAATATTTCCCTTGTAATTTATTCTAAAAGAATAGTAACTGTGGGATGATTTTGTCAGCTCAATAAGGGTAAACTGGGTTTAAAATTTTAGGATAGGGCTTAACAATTGATCTTAAAATATAATTTAACTTATTGGATGACTATATTTTTCCATTTCTAACCATTTTTATAATATACGGCCACTTAGGGATAATTTTAATTCAATATCACAATTTTTTAATTTAATAAAAGAATAAATAAAAAATGATACTCTATTGACATTAAAATATTTAAAAAAATAAAATAAGGATAAAATAAATGATATGATTTTTTTAAAATTTTATTTGAAATATGAATAATTTTTTTATAATGATAACTTATTTTTAATATTTAGTGATTTAATAGTTACCTAAAATGAATATTCAACACATACACAATATTTAATCAATTAATAGAAAAATATTGGATATAATATTAAAAATATCAAATGTATTAATTTTTTCATGAATAAATATTTTCTAAATAATATTAGATAATTATAACATATTATGGATGTTTTAATGGATTATATTCAAATACCATCATTGCATTTGTGTCTTTCAATTCAAGTTTAATGAATAGGGTCAAATTAACATAAATTATATTTTATGAAAATAATACATTACTAAATAATTTAAAAATCATGAATATATTAAAATAAAAAAGGTGAAGAAGTTATTTTATAAAAGTCACCCCTTTTCCATTTATGATAATATTTTCACCTTATAAGAAAAATTGGATCCCCTTTATTTTTAAAGAGTCATTACGATTGTTATGGTTAGAATTGGTTAACCAAAGGGTTAATCAAGTAAAAAAGATTTTTAATGGAATTAAAATGACAGTAAATTTCATTTTATGATGATATTTTGAAATTGTACTATTTTTAGTTTAATATATGTCCATGTGGAATTATTTTGGATTGAAAATGAGTGTATAATATTTTAATATTTATAGTAATTCCAAGTGTGTTCTTTCATTCCCATAAAAAGGGAACTTATTTTCTTTTTTTTACACCACTTATATCCATCTATATCAGCCAATAAATACTATAATATCATTCTAAATTCCCTCACAACATCCTATATATTCTTTTATTCACAAAATATCATCATTTCTAGGTATAAGGTGTAATCTAAAGAGGGTTTCTCAACAAAGAGGTATAACTCTTAATCGAGCATTTTAAATTTTATTTCTACCTTAACCTATTATATATAAATGGAATATATTATAAAATAATTAAGACAATATCCCAAATATATTTAATTTTTTTACAATAATTTATCAACCATTATCCACCTTTTTTCTATCCTATATAAAGAGAAAGGATCACTCATGTGTATATATAGCCTATCGTCTCTACATAGCGATGTAATTTTTGTTCTTCATTAGTATAGATGAATGGTATTAAATATGGATTTAATAATATATAAATTTTTGTTATAAATCTATAATGGTTAATTATTATTTACACTTCTTTTGTTTTGTCCATCAAAAAATATAAATAAATTTCACATGTACCTGTGGCCTACCATCTCTATGAACGTTGAAATTAATTTTTCTATCTCTACAAATTATGGATGAATCTATATATATAATTAATATATACGTTAGTAACATCATATTTATAATTTTTGATATTTTTGAACCATTACCAATTTATAAATAACAGGACTACTGAACTAAAAAATGAATCAAAAAATGAAATTATCATCTGAATTAAGGATTTTATTTTTTTAATAAATAATTGTTAATAAATGGTTAATATGTTTTTTATAAAAAATTTGTATCTATTTTCATATATATATATATATATATGTGTATGTTTGGGGAATAAATTTATAGAAAAAATAAATTTACTATATAGTCATTTCAAATTTTTACCAAGAGAGTTGAGACTTGAGGTAAGGGTTTATCGTCTTAAAGTTTCTCCATTAGGACATATGTCATGTTGTTCACCTATTTTGTGTTGTGAGGTGTTTATAAAACAAATTATTAATTTTATATCATGAATATCCTTATTATCCTAACACTTAATTTTTTATTTGAAATTATTCTCTCATCGGTCCTATGATTTAAATGATATTGAAGTGGTATGGGTTTTCTGTTACAATCTCTATGTTTATCAGGATTAGTTAGGATTAAGTTTATGATGATGAAATATTATTGTATAACTCTCATGAATCTCACAAAATTTATTATCCTTTAGTTATCCCTAGATAATAAATTTTCATATTTCATTTTAATCTCTTTAATTATTCAATATAATATAAGATTTTTTAATGAAATATGAATTTATTTTTCTCTTCAGTCAAAAATATTTTTCTTTATTTTCATTTTATTATGAATTTTTTTTCAAGAATGATTTTTTATTCTCAAATGGTAATTAAAATTAGATTATACAGATGATATAATTTTTTAAAAATGGTTTAAATGTAATATGATTTTCATTTTCCAATTGAGGTACGTTTTCACTATCTTTACAAAAGTGTAAAAGGAGTTTTTTAATTTCACTTATATGAAATCAATAGAATTTCATGATGTCTAAACACTTGGTTTTTGGAATATTCTTTTTAATGATTCCTAGATTATTTTCAAATAAAATGTTTAATTCATTATATTAAAATTTTGTGTATTTTAAAGAAGTAATTTCAAAGTGAAAATTGTATTTTTCTCAAAAAATGATCGAACTATTCTTTTAAATAATTTTGTCTCTAATATGAAATCCTTTGATGTTACATTATCATTACTAAGGTATATTATTCAACAATTCCATCCATAATCATTTTATTGATGATTAATGATTATGATTAAAAGATTTCTGTAAAACTCACACATTTTTCAAAGTTTATTCTATGATGAGTTGATTAAATATTTATGAAACCAATTTATTTTCCAAGGATAATAATTTTATTAAATGATAATTAAAAACATTTCATTTTCACATTATATTTTATGATGATTTTTTATGATATTGTGGAAAACATATATATTTCTTTCAAACTATGGTGGGTGGACATAGAATTATATATCTCTCTAATTAATTTAGTAAATATGGATATCTCATGAGATAAACCATGATATAAAAGAGAGTCGACCTAGTATAGTAAGGGAAATGGACTGTTATGACAACCTTGGGAGTGAACATTGAATCTTGAGTATTCATGAACTCTAAAGGATAATATCAAATCATTAAGGGAAAGGGTGGGTAAATTTTAAATCATTTATAATGTTATATATTAATTTATTGAATATATATTCAAGGGAAATAAAATAACAAGAAGATATGGACTGTCCTTGATGTTTAACACAAAAATTATAAGAGTAAATATGAAGCAGTAAAGTGATTTACATGAATAAATTTCCCAATAAATTATAAAGAATGTAGGCAAAGAGAATGGGTTTAGTTAGATAATTCTACCATATAAAATCATATTAATATAAACAAGGTAACATGAGATATATGTTTCCTTATGAAAGATAGAGTTAACAACCAAGGTGAAGGGGAATGATAAGAAAATCCAGGAAAATAAGTAAGAATATCCTCTATTTGTAAAAAATATGGAAGAACTAGAGAATAATTATATGCTAATGAAAAATAAGTTTGACATGGGTATCATGATCACTAAGAAACATGAATGCCTCATTAGTCTCAAAAAACAACTCTAAAGAAAGAGATGAAGATCAAAAAAATATTAATCTAATGGAGAAGAAAAATAGTAAAATGATCCACTAGAGTTTCATCATAGGAGGACATGTGTACATGTAGAATCCATTCGACCATTGTGTAAAATCCTCTGATTGGGAACAATATGGATTCATGAATTAAAAAATAAATGTTTATAATTTTAATCACAAATAGAATATCCTTTTTCTCAAGGAAGAAGAGTTTTTATATAAAAGATGAAGATGAAAGGGATAATGATGTGTTTACATCACCCTAAGAAAATATAAAAAATATAGATTGAAAATTTATATTTAAGGGTTGGTCTCTCCTGCCAAATGAAATTTGAGGCACCCCTTTACCCAGGTATAAAAATGTTTTTAGACATATTAAAAAATGTACAAAATTTATGAGAAGATACGATCTGTGGGATGGTTATACAGAAAATAAACGTATGTATGTGATAAAAATCCAATATTTATAGGATAAAAAATGCATGAAAATAAGTGGAGTAATTTATTTTGCAATTCTTATATTAGTATCATAACTGAATAATATTTTCATGGAAAATTATAAATTAAAATTGAATCTCATATATATATGTTTGATTGAAATTTATAACTGAATATATGTATGTTTATATAGTCCTAGTATTAGAATAAAATGGTTTCATTTCCGTATATGAAGAAAGTAATCATATAATATTGTATTTTTATTAAAAAATTCGAATATGTAAATGAAATTATTAGAATAAGACCATTAAAGCCAAGTGTATATATTTTGAGACAAATAAAAAAATGAATTTCATTTTTATCACTATTGATTAATAGTTAGTATCATCTATTTATATAATAATAAAGAAGGTAACCATTATATTTTTTCATAAAAAATAGTGACCTAAAATTTATAAAGTCTTAAATATAAATTATAATGAAACTATAAGGGATTTTGTGATATATTTAATAGATTATTCAGACTAATATGGGAATTGAAGAAACCTATGATGTTAATGGAGCCTAAAATCTTTTTTGGTGTCACTTGTTCATTTATAACAAGTGGTTTTAATTAAATCATTAAATTGAATTTTAACTATGTAATGTTTTTTCTTGGATATATATTAATGGTATAGTGTGCAAGTGTGGTTATATCATTGGATGGTTTTGGTTACTGAAAGTGGAACGCTTTGGGATGTTGGTGTTTCAATTGGAAATCTAGTGTGTGGCATGGATATTTTTGGGGATTTTTAGAATAGAATTTATTTAAATATTGATTTTAAGCTAAATATGCCTAAATGATTTTTTGACTATTTAAATAATAATTGAATGATTCAATTTCATGGAGTTTTTTAGGAATCAGAAATAAATAGAAGACAATAGATTGGAATTATCAAGAAGAGTTTTTATGAGATTAATATTTTCAACAGAAAAACTATAAAATAGTTGGTAAATAGATCCAAATTGTAGTCAATAACTAGGTATGGAAAAATAATGAAATGTAACTATTCTCCCATAACAAAGAAGAATAGTAGGAATCTAAGAACTTAATCCATATCTGTAAAGGAGGAATCGAGGATTGTTTCCCATTAAAATGGATAGTATGAGTATAAAAGTGATATCTTATTGAATAAGTGGGTGAAGATCTAAATGCACTATAAATAGGGGGAGAAAAACAAATATAACCCCCATTTTATTTATATAACAAAGGTGGAGAGATTTTTGTAATTGAAGTATTATCCAAAACATCTTACATGGATATTTTTGAAACCCTATAAACTTTTTTTTTTCATTTTTTGAAAATGCATAAATAAGATGGAAAAGTATAGTTGGTGATTGTAAAAGATAAATATGTTTAGTAATAATTTAAACTTCTTAAATTTCCATTTATTCATTTTTAAATCACAAAATATTTTTTTAAAACATGTTTTACTATACTTTTTTGTCCAAAATGTTTTTATAGAAAACATTACGTTTTACTATACAATTAATATGTTATTAGTTATTTCATATATAAACATTTAAATAAAAATTTTGATTATCAGAATGAGTTTTTGACTAATGAAAATATGATTAACCTTATCAGATTAGGTGTTGAATTTTTTTCTTGTGTATCATATGTACAAAATCTTAACTCAGACCCATACTAGTATCAAAAAACCTTAGACTCACAATAATGAAGACTATCATATTGACATTTCATATTAAATCCATTAGATTGAATATGTTTATAATTTTTCTACAGTAAACTTGTTTCTATTATAAGGAATATTTTTTATACTGTAATAGTGTAAATAAAAATGATGTTGGGAATTAATTTATTCAATTTCATAATGAGCTGTCAAGTTCCAGGTGTGCAAGTTATTGTGACAAACTCATAGATATATGACCATTAGGAGATAAATATAACCATTGGAGAATATTCCTATAAATACCCGATCATTGGATGTGTTTAAAGTTTCTAGATATATTTTCTATAAATTTTTTATAAATCTTACACAACATGAATAACTTGTTATTAGTATGTATTAATTATTTGGAGAGTTTCAATCTATGAAAACATTAGCATGTTGTTTATTTAAGATCGTTTTCAAAATTGTAAACTGTATTTGATAATCTTATTGATCGAGGGATTCTAAGGTTTGGAAGATAGAGAATAAAATCAATTGGATTGAGGGATAATATGGATAGGTAGTTAGACACTCCACTATTTATATTGATGGCTTCTAGGGAATGGAAGATGGAGATTCTGATCATCATATTAGGGATTTTCTTTCTAAGGAATGACATACTTTCTTGTATGTATAAAACAATGGATACCTTTAGTCATTGTTAGTGACTGCCATACTATTATGGTTAAAAGATATTATTCCTTTATTAGTTGTAAGTCATTTATCCATAATAATATCTATTAATTGTTTCTTACGTGTTTTTTTCTATTATGTATATAATTGTAAAGTTTATTATTGTATTAAACTTACTATATACAATTTTTTATCAAATCAATTGTTATAATGATACATAATTTGATTAATAGAATTTGTTGTGATACCAATTTTGTCACTCTAATTTAATTATATTATATCTGATCAATATTTGGTTTCTCTTTTCATCGGACTATGGGTAGAGTCTAATAGTTTACTTAAAGAAGTTTTTTGATTTTTTTGTTTAAATATTTTTAACTAATATTTTTAAACTAAAAGTTACCACCTCCTATTATAATAATATCTTTTACGAGCTATAAATATCATATATTACGATTCAACAATTAGTGTCAGATCTAATTAAAGATCTTTTCTATTTTTTATTCATCAATTGAATTACATGATGTGTTTTTAATTCTTCTATAATTTTCATGTTCTTTATATTTTTTATATAATCATTATATTTAATTTTTTACACTAATGTTTTTTTGGAAAAGATAGAATTTCTATTAATATGGATGGTCTAAATATTAGTTCAACTGATAACCTAATTCGTAACATAACACCTATATTTGATAGTGCTAAATATGAATACTGGGGAGATAGGAGGAATTATATTTTATTAACATTTGGAATAATATATTGGTCATGCTTACTAGAGATTATAAAATTCTTGAGAAGAATGTTATAGACATTACACATAATGAAAAATATGAATACTAGTTAAACATGAGAGTTACAAATACATTATTATGATCTTTGAAAAGATGAATTTTTAGTCAAATTTAATCTTGTAAAGATGTTAACAGTATCTAGAAAAATATTTAGACCACATGCATTGGTAAATAAAATGTTTTTGAGACTCATAGAAAAATGATAATAGAAAACTATTAAGAATTTTAAATTCTACATGGTGAATCAGTCACTAAGATGTAACAGATATTCATGACAATAATTAATTTTTTACATCCTATTGGTGAAAAATTACTTAATGATGAAATTATTGTGGAACATATAATAGATATTTTTTCCAATGAGTGGGAATCTATGAGAATTGATGTTTTTGATACTAGAATATTGAATTATATTATTTTGGATGATTTAATTAGAACCCTTTTTTATGAAGGTGGATTAAAAAGGGATTATGGGAATAAATGGAGGAATTTATTTTTCCACTACCACTTTACTTCCTAAAGTTTAATATGATGGGAAAGTTATTAAATCCCCAAGAAAGAAGAATGTTATTTCTAAATTTGATTCAAGTATATCTAATAATTCTGAAAACGAATATGAAAATATCGCTAGATGGATGGATAAGATGGTTGGAAATAAGGATTTACAAAAACATCATAAGAAATTTAATAAGAATATAAGTGACAATAAAGATTATGTTACATGATATGAGTGTATGAATGCTGGAAATATCAGACCATATTTCCCAAATATGAAAAAAAAGATAGAAAATATAATAATTTAGGTAATAATGCAAAGAGATATTAAAAATCAAATTAAACTCATGTTTTGAAAGTTGTTGAAACTGTTACTACCATGATAATATATTTTAGTGAAAATTAAATTGATATTAAATGTTTCAGATAGAGGAGATTGTGTAGTTTTCTAAATTAAAACAAGTAAATAAATTTTTCTTGGAAAGTCTATGAACAAAAAATTATTTTTCTAATATTTATCTTACTAAAAACTATCTTGATGATAAGGATTCAATATATATAGATAAATAATATTCCTCAACAAGTGATGAAAATTTCTCACCCTTTAATGAGGAAGTTTCTTATTTTTCTAATGGTTTAGAAAATTAAAATTGTGAAGTTGTAAAAATCGTTTTAATTATATGGAAAACATTTTAAACACTAAATCAAGAATAATGTTTTGAAAAAATAGATATTTGATCTTTAAAATAATCTTGAGAAATATAATTTTGAAAACGGTACTATTTAAAATGATTTAGACAAAGTAGTTTCTGAGAAAAATCTTTTAGTAACTAATCAAAATTTTAAAACTAATACTTGTGAGGATAAAGGTTCAATTGTAATATTACAATATGAAATATCATGTTTGAAAAACTTTTTTCAAGATTTACCACCGTAAATGAATGTTTTGATAAAATGTATAAACAAATATTTCTTCATGGTAATAGTTCTAGAATGGGTTATACGTATAAAAAACCCAATTTTAACTAACAATTTCTTTATTACTAAAATTAACAATTTACACCAAGTTTCAATGTGGTGTCCTTTGGAAAAAAAATTGTTAAATAAATATATTTAAATCACTAGGAATCCATAAAGAATATTTTTTTAGACCCATTGGAACTCATGAAGATTATTTTCTAACATTATCAGACCCAAGAAGGTTTGGGTGGAAAAAATTCTAATTTTTTTTAGGAAAACAAAGATAATACCCACAATAAGAATACATGGTATATAGATATTGGATGTTCCAGGAATATGACTGGTTAAAAAGACATTTTTTTAAAGAATATCAAGTTAATGGTGGAAAATTCACTTTTAGATACAATGCTTAGGGAGATATTATATGTATTTGTAATATTGTTCTTCTTGGTAAAGCATTAATATCAAATTCTTTGTTGGTTAAAGATCATAAGAAAACCCTTATAATAATGATTCAATTATGTTGTAAAATTTATCTTGTCAAATTTATTATTGATTAATGATCAGTACATAGTTCAATAGATGAATTTATTTTTTGTTCCAATTGGCATGTGAAGGTTTACAGTCATAACATAGAAGACCATAGGAGCCATGAATTACCATGCCTTAATGTAATAGAAGATAAATCTTGGTTATGAAATATATGGTTTGGAAATCATTAAATAAGAAACATATCTACATTTACTATGATAAGTCTTGTTAAGGATCTACCAGAACTAAGATTTTTTTCTTCAAAAGTATGTGATCCTTGTCAATACAGTAAGCAACATTAATAATGTTTTAAATAAATTAGTGATGTCTAAACATGTGAAGCTTTATAGTTAGTTCACATGGATTTATTTAGACCTATATAAATTGGGGGTATTGTAGCCAAATACTATGTATATTTATTTTTTTATGATAGCACTAGATACAAATGGGTTTATTTTCTCAAAATTAAATGAGAATATTTTTTTATTTTGAATCTTGGGTAGCCAAAGATTAATATAAGAAAACCTCCCTTAATAACTATTCATATTGATCATGGTGGGGAATTTTTTAACTATTATTGTAAATAAATTATTAAGAAAGGTATAAAACATTAATTTTCATCTCCTAATACCCCATAGAAAAATAGTGATGTTGAAAGAAGAAATATTAAAAAATAACCAGAACCTTGTTGAGTGAATACTCAATTACTGGTCATTTTTAGGATGAAGTGGTTAGTAATGTCTGCAATACTATAAATAAAGTTTAATTTATTCCTTTTCACAATAAAACCCCTTATGAGTTTTGGATAATAAGAAAACAAAGAGTTTCTCACTTTAGGGGTTTTCATTGCAATATATTCATCATAAAGATGAAGGATAACTTGTAAAAATTTTCACCCAAATTTGATGAAGAAATATTTTTAGGATATTCCACTAATTCTAAGGAATATAAAGGTTTTATTTAAAATTATTACACTATTTAGGAACTAGTTAATGTTATATTTGATTAAACATACCCTTTTGTTTTCAAATAACCACAACTAACATCTTCTAGTGTTTTTTCAAAAATTGATTTTCAACCACTGTTAAAAACATCTTCTCATAAGAATGTAACTGAATAAATTGTTTCTGAAGTCATTCCTTAGGAATATTTTTTAACATATGTTGAGAAATAGGAATTTTAAAATCCATAAAGACTGTTGTTTCTATAGAATAATCATACTGGTATTATCATTGGTGATATAGAACAACACGTTAGGACTAGAAGTTCCTTAAGGAATGAAATTGAATATCAAGATTTCCATTACCAATTTGAACCTCAGAATAAAAATGACGATTTTGGTGACAATGATTTGATTAATTCTATTCTAGATAATATCAATGAATTTGAGAGGAGAAATATTTTTACTTTAGTTGAACTATCTGAAGAAAACTTCTATGATTGGAGTAAAATTGGGTTTTAAAAGAAAATGTGATGAAAATGGAATAATTGTTAGAAATAATGATAGAATTATTGATAAGGATTATAATAAATAAGAATCAATATAATATAAAGAAACCTATATTTTGGTATCTAGACTTGAAGAAATTTGCATCCTAGTAGCCTTTATACAATTCATTAATTTCAGACATCTTCAAATGGAAGTGAAGTGTGATTTTCTTAATGGATATGTTCAGGATGAATTTTATGTTAAACAACCTCATGGTTTTGAAAATAAAAAACATCATTAATATTTTTATAAACATACCAATTCATTATATGGACTTCACCAAGCCCCTATATATAGGTATGATAGATTAAAATGATATTTTTTTCAAAAAATATTGTTAAGGGAGATGTAGATCCAACCATTTTTTAAAAAAAATAAGTTAATAAAACCTTATGAATGTACAAATAGATGTTGATGAAATTATATTCATATCAAATAAGCAATATTTAACATATTACTTTAATTATCTTATGAAATGTGAGTTTTAAAGGATTATTATGGTTGAGTTAATGTATTTTCTTGGTTTTCAAATCTCACAAAAACCAGAAGAAAATTTTATATCTCAAAAAAGTATATAAATTATCTTATTAAGAAACTTAGATATGATAATACTAAAATTATTAATACTTCCATTAGTACCTCAAATACATTATATCTTAATTAAATATGGAAACCATTTTATGAAAATACTTTTAGATTTATGATATAAATTTTACATTACCCAACTACTAGTCATCAAAATTTAATGTTCTTTGTATGCCTATATGTATGATATCAAGGAAATACAAATTAATTCCATTTAAAATAAAAATAAAAATATTCTTTAATTATTTTAAGGGAACTATAGAATTAGTACTTTTCTATTCTTTTGGAATGGCACTTTTACTAACCAGTTTTTTAGATGTTGACTTTAGTGGTTGTTGAATAGAGAGAAAAAGTACATCCAAAGAATATCATTTCTTTAGAGAGTATTTAGTTCCTTGTTTTTTTAAGAAATAAAATTCAATATCACTTTCCACTGCTGAAGCTGAATATGTGGCATTTGGATGTTTTTGTGCTCATGTTTTGTGGATGCACTCCAAACTCACTAACTATGGCATGATTTTCACAAAAACTGAAATACTTAATAATAACAAAAGATGCATTACCATAACAAAAAAATATATCACATCACTAACATGAATTTTTTATTGATATAAGTCACTGTTTTTGTTGGGATCACACACTAAAAGGAGATATCATTTTAAAATTTATTGGAATGAAAGATCGATTTGTTGATATTTTTAAAACACTCTTCCTTCCACTAGATTTGAATACATTAAAAAATATTAGGAATGACCAACTGAATTTAATCATTAATATATACTTCGTGCTATCCCATCACCTTACATTAAGTTACCCCTTTTAATTGAGGGAGTAAATAGGTTTTTAAATTTTCAAAAACATTTAGTTTTTAAAAAAAGTTAAGGTTTCATTGAAATGATTTATCTTAATGAGATTTCCATACACATATTTATTTATAAAATTTTCATAATAATAATACTTATAAATATTCTAGGTCTCAAAAAATGTATTGAACTTTTCAAGAATCATTTTTCATTAATACGTTTTTTTATTTGAAAAATATCATAGTAATTTTTTATAATATAACTATTATAATTAGTTTTGTGAATGAAATCATCATAAATTTTTTCGTTCACAAAAATATATTATTCAGTTTTCTATTAAAAATATTTTTATTCAACGTTTTGTAATAAAAACTATCATAATAACTATATTTTATAAAAATAAATAAAAATATATTAGTCATACCTAGGGATTTATTCACTCCAAAATATATTTCATTTTCTTGTTACCTTTTAACAAACCTCATTATGATTAGTTATTTTATTATTGTTCTTATAATTATGTTTTTATAAAAACATTTTTTTTTGAAAATTTTAAAAATTTCCTCATTCAGATTCAGTCCCAATTGGATAGAAGTTTTAAAACCTCTAGAGTTAAAATTTATCAAAAATTTCCTCAAATTAATGTCAACTGTTAGATCTATTTATTTTTATTCAAACTAGTTGAATTTATTTTCGAAGATATATAATCACCATAAGTGACCATAAAATGAGGGACGAATATTTGTCCCACATTGGTTATCTCATTTTTTTCTTCAACTGTTTACTACATTTAAGTTATCTATTATGATAAAGTTATTCTATACATCTGATCTACTCACACAAGTCTAGTTACAATGGCTTCAAAATAAGATTTTTCTAAATTTTATTTCTTTAGAGAAAGGTTGGAAGAAAGATATTTTTATGATAAGCATGATTCTATATTGTAGAAGATTATATCTTTTCAAGGCTGGGAGACTTTCTGTGTTTATAAAGATGATAAGGATGCTGCTTTATTTTATCTTAATATTAATACCAAATTTTATTATTATGTTATGTTATTTAAAGAATATGGATAAGATAAAATATCTTTTATAATTTATGTAATAAGTTATAATATTTATCATAATATGATTTCGTATTTTCATGGATTATATTCTATAGGAGATGATCATTGTCTACTTCATAAGTTACCTAATGAGTATTATACATTCAATAGGAAGAAATAAAAATATTTTCTCATTGATTATTATGAAAAAGTAAAGAAGGCTACAAACCTTACACTATATAATAGGGTTCTCGCCATTTGGATGCACGAATTCATTATTCCAAGTAAAGGAGATCAAGATATTTTAAAAATTTATTATATTTTAATATTAGATTATTTATTTAACAAAAAAAGTATTAATCTATTCAAGATTTTACTTCTCACTATTGATAATATCATGTCTATAAATATCAAATAAAATATCCTCATGTTTTCCACTTTATTAATAATATTGTTAGAGGTACGTATGATTTTTTTAAAATGTGAAAAATAAGATTACCTTGATAAGAGAAATTATTTATTTCATAAGTGATGATGTGGTGAAAATGACTAAGGTAATGTTTGATGATAAATCTAAAACTTCTCTTGAGAAAAATGGTGATTCCTCTTCAAAAGAATAACCTTCATGGAAACCTGATCAGAGTGAGAAGAAGAAAAATATAAGGAAAGCTGAAAGTTCTCCACCAATGACACTAAATAAATATAAGAGTGTCCCTGATGAAGTTTATGAATAATGGATGAAGAAAAAATAAGAATGAAAATTAGGATAACCATAATTCTAACATAATCCTAACAAGTCCAAGGCCTTAAATATTCATGTTTTTGATACATTACAGAATAAAGAAAGGAAATGAATGAAAAATAAAACATTGTTAGATGTTCAAATATATGAAATTTTATTGAAGGGAGTTGAGAGAGCTTTGAAAAAAATAGCTCAAACCACTTCCAATACCGATGAAGTTAACCTAGATGTATGGTTAGTTTCCCAAGAGAATTCTATTATTAATATAGATATTGCATATGTAGATAATTAAGGTAAAGTAAAGATTTAAGAATAAGAATATCCATTATCTATTCAACTAAAGGAATCAGAACTGGAAATAGGAAAATCAAATTTAAGAACATCCAGTCAGTTAGAAAAGTAGTTTGAAAAATTAGATTATAAAGAGGTTTAAAGAATTTAAAAAATAAGGTTATAAATAAGAAAAATGAAAAGATAAAGAAGAAGAAAGATAATATGATGAATAAGGTAAGGAATATAAAGAAATTTAAGAATTTTTTGATAAAGACGAGGAAGATGATGAGAATGAGGAGGAAAATGATGATGAAGAGTATACAGAAAATGAGAATGAAGAGAAAGATTAAAATGAAAAAACCCAATCCAAAAAATAATTTGGATGAATCATTATAAGATTTACCCTCCAATAATGATAATGAAGAAAAAATTTGTAGTTCGGAAAAAGAATATTCATAAGAGGATGCTAAGACTTTATCTAATAAAGGTAGTGAACATAATTCAAATACTGGAGCTCATGATGATGTTGAGGATGAAAAGGACATTAAGATCCTTGAATTATCAGTTTATAAGGACGTTGATAAAAATGTTTATAATAATGTTGAATAATTATTTCAAAATAAAGATAAAGGTAAATGGAAAGAAGTGGAAGCTGGAACAAGATAAATTAACCCTCCTAAAATTCATCCATAATTTTCAGATTCAGCTAGAAATATTTTATTTGAGGGATTGGATTACATTGTTTTTCCTTGAAAAGAGTTTAAGGAACAATCCCTTGTTTTCAAAATCATGAATCTGGGTGTTATTTGATTCAAGAGAGTATTAATGAGAAATAATATTCAATCATCATATTAACAGAAAAATTAATTTATCTTGAGGCACAACTAAAATTTCCTCATGAATGTCTTAGACTGAAAAGAAAAACTTGTAATCAAATTTTGAAATGGTAACCTAAATTATATGTTGATATCAAGTGGTATGATGAAAAATTTGAATAATTTAATAATATTTTGAATGAATCTTATGAATCCTATAAGAAGTTAAGAAAAGATATGGCTGATAGGGTAATGTTTATAGAAAGCTTCAGATATAAAAATGTTGATCACAGTAAGAAAAAAAACAAAGAATGGACTAATTTGATACATTATATTTGAGTTTTCAAGACTCAAATCTTATCAATAAGAAATAAGTTTTTTGAATAATGATAAAAAGAAAAAAATGAGAAGTTTTGGACTCAATATTAAAGACTAAAAAACTGGAGTAGGATCAAAACGAATTTGTGAAGATAAATAATTTTATGAAATCATTGATGAAGAAAGATGGATTTTATTAAACTCTCATTGTATATTCTTTTTTAAAAAATTAAAATGTTTTTTAAGGAATGAATTATTCTTCTCATCCCAATATTTTTTTTCTAAATATTTTATAATTATTATTAGATGAATTTTCTTTTAATTTTTTTGTGGACGATTAATTAAATCATTATATTGTAGAATATGTTTTCTAATTTTTCAAACTTTGTAGGAACCTTCAGAACTTATTCTTCATTCCTTTTTGAATATTACAAGGGGGGTTTATAGAAATGGGTATATTTTTACAAAATGAAGAGAAATTGTTTATCATGGGAAGATTTCATAAAAAAGGGGAGAACATTTAATAATGGAAGAGAATAATATAATAAGGGGGAGAATACGAGTCTTAGAGGAAGATTTTATCTTAATGCAAAGGTAATCATATTAAATATAATCATATTCAGATGAATTATAAAATAATGGGGAGTTATGATCAAATATTTATCTTTGAGTACAATGTTATAAAAATAAATTAAATTTATGTTTTTCAATTTTATTTTTCATTTATGTTTTGGGGTTTGTGCTTTCCAAAAAAGGGGATATTGTTGAGTCAGAAGTTATAAATATTACTTTTCCATCCAATTTATTTTCTAAATCATAAAATCTTTATTAAAAACATAGTTTAGAAGATTTTTATGTCCAATGTGTTTACACATTGTTTTTATAGAAAATATTATGTTTTACTATACATAGTATAAGTTCTTAAGTATTCCAGATAAAAATATATAAATAATCATTATGATTATGAAACAATGTTGTGACTGATAAACATAAAACTAAAAATATCAAATTAGGTGTTATATTTTTATATAGTTTATAAATGTAACAAAATCTTAACATCGGACAAATATTTGTACCAATTAACGTCAGACTCAAAATCATGAATACAATTGTATTGAAATTTCTTATTAATCAATCAAAATGACTTTGTTTATAATCTAAATATCATAAAATTTTATCTAATATATGGAACTTATTTTACACTATAACAATGTAAATCAATTTTTCATTATACATTCATTTATGCCAAATTGTAATGATCTATCAAGTGATATGTGCCCAAGTGGTTGTGACAAACTTCTAGAAATATGACTGTTATAAGAATAGTGTGAACTTTGGGGAAGTTTCTTATAAATACTCAATCATTTGAATAATTTTATTTTTTTGTTACATTATATCTAGATTTTTTATAAAGTTTACATAAAGTTAATAACTTGTTCATAGTCTCTTATAATTATTCAAAGTGATTTGTTTAAAGGAAACCATGTCAGGTTGTCTCTATAAAAAAACTTTTATAATTATAAAGAATATCTGATCGTCATTTCAATCGAGGGATTATGAGGATAAAAAGAATGATAATATGATCCATCAGATCAAGGGATACCAGGGACAGGTAGATAGAGAATTTGATATTCGTATCGAGGGCTTCTAGGGATAGGAAGACAATGATTCTAGCCATTATATTGAGGGATTTATTTTCTATGGAAAGAAATTCATTATAATAAATATAAAACAAGGGATACCTTTAGTCAAGGTAAGTGTGTAACTTACTCTTAAATTTAAAAGAGATTATTATTTTAATTGTTGTAAGTCATTCTTACATTATTATTTATGTTAATTTTTTATACAAGTTCATTTCCTGTTGTGTGTGTAATAGTAAATTATATTATTGTTGTAAGATCCCGAATCTCCCTTAAGGTATGTTTTTGTTTAATTTTCAGTTTAAGTTCCTATTTTTTGTTAAATAATTTTTTCCCAAAGTTCACGGTAAGGCTTGGCTGTGTTTTTGGGGTTCAGGATACGAAAATGGAGGAAAAAGTAGTTTCTGGTCATGTTGCATAGTTTTCACATGGTTTGAGAAAATCGTACAAAGATCCTAGGTAACCGTATGAGGGGGGGGGGTATTTTCGGAATGTATAATCTACACAATTTGGGCACAATTTTTCAAATCGTGTGGGTAAATCGTATGGCACTGTAACTTTGAGAAAATTACGAAAAATCCATTATGGGATTTTATGTTCCAACTCAGTATTTATCCCCCTTCTTCCTCCTTCAACCCAAGTGATTATCCAGGGTGTACAAGAACTCCCAAGGGTGTTTATACTTCAATACTATGCCATTCAGAGTGCTATTAGTTGGTGATTAAATATCCAGGTAATTTTAATCTCCTCATTGCTTCTCTTTTGGGGTTAGGGTTCACATCTTTTCCCCACCTCCTTCTAAAGTATTAAAACCCTTTCATTCCTATTGGTTTTTATGTTGAGTCTTCAAAGGTGTATTGAATTAGGATCTAAGACCCCCATTAAGAGTAGATTCACCAACAGATTCAAGGAAGGTGGTCTAGAAGTTATATCCCATGGTTTATTCATAGATTTGTGCATGTAGGGTTTCATTGTTTGTCCCCTCCTTGATGTTCTCCTGATTACATTGACAAGATGTGGTGTATTGGGTGTCTAAATGATTAATTTATCATATCTTGATCCCCATGAGATGCAAGGAGGATTACTTGACCATATTATGGCCACCCATGGGGTGTTTTTTCCCTCTCGGTTGGGCTAATGGAAATGTAAGGTGTGAATTTGACTCATAATAATATAAAGACATAACAGGTTGGTTAATTAGGTTAAGTAATGAGTTATAATGGATGGTGGATAGTTGTGTCTAGTGTGGTTAAAGGTTAATGGATTGTTTGTTTGAAATTTAATTTGTTTAAATGAGATTAGTGGGAATATGATAAGGAATTCTGTTTACACTTGAATATTCTAAGTGAGAAAGTCATGAGAAATGGTAAATGAGGAAAAAGGGTTAATTGTTATAAATGATGAATGCGTTAATGTATTGAGGCATAATGTTAATTTCCAATTAATTGATATTGTTGTGATATTTATAGTGATATTGGCTATGATTTGTTGGAATGTGGTTACTTTTGGAAATGATAAATAAGCATGTGCACATTGCTTAGTAGAGTGGGGTATAGACACGAGGTTCTATGATCACAGGTCGAGTTGGACCTAGGTTCTAACTACACAACCAAATACATGGGTTAGGTAAGGGGAAGGATTTATATTCCCCTAATAGTTGCATTCCACCTAGACAGAGGCTTCGAGGTGAGGGTTATGAGTTTCTTATAATGTGATACCTAGTGAGATAAGACTTGATTTTATTCCCATATTCATGAGAACATTGAACATTCCTAATACATTGAACACATGAAAATGGTCGATTGAACCATGGGATGCCTATGTAGTGAACCTGGATCAAATGGTAGCATGATTAAAAGTAACAAAGTCTAGAATTACATAATGAATTGATCACCTTAATTTCCATTATTTATCACTTTCATGCACTATCTACATTTGCTAGATATTTTGTAGACATTTTTGGTGGTGACCTACTGATTTATACTCACACCTTTATCGGGCCACCATTGGGCACCCAAGTTGATTTAATGCTTAAAGGTCAGGATAAGGGTAATGACCCTATGCTAGGGATTTGAGTTGGACATGGGACATGTATGGGTGAGATT
This sequence comes from Viscum album, assembly GCA_963277665.1. Taxonomy (NCBI): domain Eukaryota; kingdom Viridiplantae; phylum Streptophyta; class Magnoliopsida; order Santalales; family Viscaceae; genus Viscum; species Viscum album. The sequence continues at coordinate 1,224,769,918 of OY728148.1, forward strand.
TCAACCATGGATTCTGAACCATTTTAGGGATTCTACTGATTTTATTTCTTTAGGGGTTTTGTTCACTTGGTATTATAGCTCGACATGACATATGTACTGTTGTATGTGGTTTTACCCAGTTTATGAGTGGGTTATTATGCATGTTATTTTTTTGTTTCCTATTGTTTCCATTTTTAAATTGTTTTCTTTCATGTCTTAATTTGTTAATGAGGTTATAGTCTCCCCACATATCCTATTATACCTTCACTGCAAGTCTGCTACCTCGAGATTATAGGGAGGCGTGCTTGAGGTTATTTGGCAACCTGGCTCGGGGCACCGATTTAGTGGTTTCTGGGTTTGGGACATTATAAAGTAGTATCAAAGGGGTTCATTTATCATTATTTAGATTAGAAAATGGTAGAAAGGAGGTTAGGAAAGTTTCAGGCCTTGTTAATGAGCACATTCTTGGGATTTTCAAACAAATGTATGTGGGGGAAACCCTAGTCACAATGTGATGGGATAATTATTCTTATTGTGTGTTGATATATTTGATTGTATTTCACCATCATGTAATGCACTTATTGTGTGGTTTAACGATTTTGTGATATTTATCTCATGGTTGGAAGGATATGAGGTTGAGAATTCATGCATCATTCTAGGAACCTACATTGGTAAGTGACATGCATCATGGTAGGCACACACATGGGAAGGGTTTGCGAGATGTAAAGGATAGGATGTATTTTTTTCATAAAATTAATGAAATTGGGCCTAATAAGATGGTATGAATGGGTAAAAAGTGAAGTGAAAATGTCAAGTAGTAATTAGAAAATAGTGCTTGATAAAGAACAAAATGTGGATTAACCTGTTGTAAGAGTAAATTGGGATATTGAACTTATTTTGAATTGGTGTAAATGTTTTGGCTTATGAATGTGTGAATTAGATACACATGTTATCCATGGCCTTAGGAGAGACAGACAAGTGTAGTGTTCCAATTGAGCGTTGGGACATTTGTGTAGTGTATGTGAACTGGTTTGGTTATTACAAGTGATAATCCAACATATATAATTTTCCTATTTATAAAAGCATTATGGTTGAGTTCTAAAGTAGATGTTTGGAATTGTAGGAAAAAAATGTCATCTTGAAGATGTGTGCCAGTTGGGTGACATGAGGACGTTTCCATGGACACTCCTCCCGTAGTGGAGTAGTATAACACGGTGATCCAAGAATATAGGGAAGAGTAGGTCCATGAGAACATTTCTGGTTTTATATATATGATGGAGTGAGACCCATGGAAACTTTCACTGAGTATGTTTGAGATGACTAGGGAATTCTAGCTGCAGAACCCTCCGACCATTCCCAGAGAGGGTGGGCCAGATGTAGTTGATTTCTGGATAGAGTTCATCCAAAATATTATTTATCATCTAGAGAGACCTATTGAGAATTGAGTAACGTTTTTGGCCAACATGATGAGGGGTTAGGAAAAATATTGGTGGGAAATCATGGTCAAAACAGAGCAGGCAGAAGGAATGATATGGAAGGATTTTTAGGAGAAGTTTCTTGATCTCTTCTACCAAGAAAACATGAGGCAGGATAAGGATACACATTTTATGGGGTTGGATCAGGGGATAATGATGGTAATGTAATATGCTATTAATTTCACAGATTTGAGATGTTTTGTTCTAATATTGACAAGAAACGAGGTAGTTTAGGTGAAGCACTTCCTGGGAGGGATAAGACACAAGATCAGATCTCAGGTTAATATCTTCTATCTAAAAAGGAATTCAGATGTGGTGGATTGAGACCTTATCTCGATGGGGAAACTGAAGGGTGCTTCATGTAGTAAACTTGTGGTGACAACTAGGTGATCATGTGGTGTGGCTTCCTATAGAATGAAGCACTATTTTGGAATCTTCATGAATATTGGAAGTCCACATAGTAGTCAAAAGAGGGGGTAAACTTCTCAGCATGGCGACTATGTTTTATTCTATTTGTGTGGTCAACTGGGGAACAATCATGACTAGTGTTCCCAATAACTAGTTGAGTTCTGAGCATGTGGCAGGTTAGGCCACCTGCAGTGGTTCTGCAAAAACCCATGACAGTTTTGGAATATTATAGGTTAGAGAAAGATGTCGAGTATAGGTAGGGGTCAGTTACCCTTTATCAGGAAGGCAGTTAGAGTTCCATAGGACATACTGGTAGTGGTGGTGGACGTGGTACTCTGGGGTGAGATCAACATTATCAACATGGCATCATAGTACATGGTACTTTGGCCGAATCCCAGTGTAAAGGGGTAGGTCATCTCTAGGAAGTTCAGACTACACCTGAAGGTGGTGATCCAGGACCGTCTACTATTCGAGGTATGATTCTTATATCTTTCACGCATGGTAGTTCTTTATTTGATACTTGTACTACACATTCCTTTTTTTCTCCTCAGTTCTTAGTTGTGTTGGGCTAAACCGTAGACATTGCATGTGGGGTAATGTCACTTGATAATCATCTAGGGGTATGAGTTGAGGACATTAGGTAGTGTAAGGGTTGTACTCTAGAGATATGGGGGTATCATTTTTTTTGTGATCTATTTTCCCTAGAGATGTCTAATTTTGACCTAATCTTGGGGATGGATTGGATGGTGTTATGTCAAGTCCTTGTCAACTATTACCGACATCGAGTATCATTCACATCTCTTGATAGAAGAACTTATGTTCTTTATGGTGAGTGGGATACTTGAGTGGGCCACGTAGGGCCGCAATGCTAGTAGTTGGGAGAACTCACAACCCAAGGGGCATGCCTTAAGCTGGATGATAGAGGGAAAGTGAAATGAGTATTCTCTTTTGTTGTGGACCAATTTTAGGATGTGTTTCCTGATGAATTGTCATTTTTACCACTAAAGAGAGATGTTGAGTTTGCAATTGAATCGTTTCCAAGGGCATATCTAGTTTCCATTCCACCATATGGAATGACACCAGCAGAGCTCTAAGAACCGAAGGTTCAGTTATATGTTTTGGAGCATAAGTTGTTTATACATCCTAGTACATCACCATGGGGATCTTCTATGTTTTTTTTTTCTGATAAGGTTGATGGATCACTGAGGATATGTGTTGATTATTTGAAGATGAACCATATTATTGTTAAGAACCTATACCCTCTTACTAGAATCGATGACTTGTTTGACTAGATTAGAGGTGCCTTAGTGTTTTCTAAGATTGATTTGAGATCAGGATACCATCAGTTGAGGGTGAGATCTTATGAAATACCTTAGACCACTTTCCTAAGAAGGTAAAAGTAGTATGGATATTTGGTGATGCCATTTGGTTTGACCAAAGAACTGGTTATGTTCATGGCCTTGAGAAACTGATTACTTCTTTGGTATTTGTATCGGTTCGTAGTTTTCCTTGTTTATGACATATTGGTGTACTCCAAAACTCATGAAGATCATTAAAATCATCGTGACATCGTCTTGAGTACATTAATAGAGAATAGGATTTACAAAAAGCTATCAAAATGTCCGTTTTGGTTTGATAACGACCAGTTTCTCAAACATTTCATTTCCGAGTCATGTGTTTCAGTGGATCTAGAAAAGGTGTAAGTCGTAACATCTTGGGAGAAGCCCAAGAACATATCTAATATTCAGATTTTACATGGTTTATCTGGTTATTATGAATGGTTTATTATAGATTTTTCTCATTTGGTAGTCCTTCTCACTGGTCAAACCAAGAAGAAAGTTAAGTTTCATTGGTCAGAGTCTTGTGAGAATGATTTCCAGAAGCTAAAGAAGAGGTTGAATACCGCACTGATTTTGATCATACCCAAACCAGGTAAGAAGTATACATTGTTCTATGACACATCTAGTGTTGGAATTGGGTTACTGTTAATGTAGGATGATTGGGTTATAGCTTATGGTTCAAGGAATTTGAGACCACACAAAAGGAATTATCCTACTCATGACCTGGATCTAGCTTTTGTGGTACATGCCAAAAATTGTTGGAGGCATTACTTGTTTGGGGAACTTTTCACTTTTTTCACAAACCAAAAATGTATTAGGTACATATTATTCATTGGGATTCGAACCTTCGACACCAATAGTGGGTCAGGTACCTGCAGTGTTTTGATTTTGAGTGGTTGTACAAAGTAGGGAAATGGAATAATGTCACTGATTCTCTGAGTTGGAAGACTAAGAATTAGGTGGTTCAAGAATATAGTTTAAAATTGAAGATGATGGCCATTTTTTTGGAGATTCATATAGCATCACATTATGGGAACATGAATATGACCCATGGAACTATAACAATTGATTCCAAACTTTTGAGTTGGGCTAAAGAGATTCAGCTGGTGGATCTAGAGTGTTTTGATATTAAGGAAGGCCTTACAAGTGGGGAGTAACCTTCAGGTTGGACATTTAGTGCTGATGGAGTTCCTTATGTTCACGGTGGTGTTTTGGTGATGGAATATGTATTGGATGAGTTGATATATAAGTTCCATGCATCAAAGTCAGCAGTAATTTTGGCTTGATGAAGATGTATCATGTTCTTCATAGGCAATTTTGGGGGCTAGGAATGAAGAATGAATTTCTGAGTTTTGTGGAATTTTTCCTTACTTTTCTGTAGGTGAAGGATAAACATAAACATCCATATGGGTGGTTGTAGTCATTTCCTATTCCATAGTGGAAGTATAATGATGTAACTATGGAATTCGTAGTGGGTCTTCCAAGGATGCCTTAGAATAATGATGTAATTTTGGTGGTGGTAGATTATATGACCAATGCGGCTCATTTCTTACTGATCTAGGAAACCTATATAGTCGACCAGTTGGGAGAATTGTCTATTTGAGAAATTTTATGGTTTCATGGTGTTTCTAGAACCATAGATTCATATCATGATCCATCTTCCACCACCCAATTTTGGAAGGGACTATAGAAGGTGCTTCATACCCAAGTTTTTTTAGTATAGCATACAACATGCAGACTGAGTAGCAGTTAGAGAATACAATTCATGTATTAGAAGACAATTTAATAGCATATGTTGTGGACATCTATTGTTCGCGGGAAATACACCTTTTACTTGTTGAGTTTTCTTACAACAATATTTTATAGTCTACAATTCATATGGATCCATTTGAGGCACTCTATGGGAGACCATGTAGATCTCTGTTGTGTTAGTTTGAAGTTGGAGAGTCTAAGCTGTTAGGACTGAGTTTAGTGCAAGAGACATCAGAGAAGGTTCTATTGATTCAGAAGTTTATGGAAACAACTAAAAGTATGGAAAAGTCATATGATGATCGGCATCGTGGACATCTTTAGTTTATGGTGGGTGGTAATTTGTTTCTTCGGGTGTCAACAATGTTCGGTCATCGTCGTATCCGGAAATAGGGAATGTTGGCCCCTATGTATGTGGGGCCACCTGAAATTGTGGAGGGGGTCAGACCTGTGGCATACCGATTAGCTCTCCCACAATATTATAGTGGGATGCATGATGATTTCCATGTTTCAAAAAATTGAGGGTATCACCCATACCTATCCCATGTGATAAACACCAGGGATGTTGATCTCGAGGATGACGCGTCATTTGAGGGGAACCCAGTTCATATTGTGGATAATAGGGAGAAGGTCTTGGGGGGAAATGTGGTGCCTTTGTTTCATGTTGTATGGATACATGGAAACATTCATGTCGAAACTTGGGAATAGTAATTGGATATGCGGGCCTTGTGTCTCAATATCTTTTCTTTGGTGACTCAATGATGCTTGGTAAGAGCGGATCATGGATGATCCGTCATAAGGTGGGGAGGTTGTAAGATCCCGAATCTCAATTAAGGTATGTTTTTGTTTATGTTATTTGTTTGGTTTAATAATGGTTTCCCAATGTTCACTAGATGGTTTAGGTGTGTTCCATAGGATTGGGATATGAAAATGGAGGGAAAAAAGGATATTATGGGCATGTTGCACTGTTTGCGCACAATTAGAGTAAACCGTGCAGAGATCCCAGGTAACTGTGCTGGGGGGGGGTGTTTTCATATAGTATTATGCTCACAGTTTTCGCATGGTTTTTCAAACAGTGCGTGTACACCTAGAGGCCCTACAAATTTTAGAAAATTACAAAAAACGACATTATATGATTCTAAGATCCAACTCAGGATTTCTCCCACTTCTTCATACATCAACCATAGTGATGAGGCAAGGTGTCCAAGAACTCCCATGGGTGTTTATCCTTCAATCCCAGGCCATTTGGAGTTCCATCAACTGGGGTCTGTGTAGAGACTCGAAGCCTGACGTACATGGAAATTACATTACTTTTGCGGAATACATATTACATAACAAAAATAGACACACAAGGACCTTAATAGTTTAGTGTCTTTGGAAACTCGGAATATAATCGTCTAATCCTGGTGAATGATCTTCAATATCTCCCATAAAGATCTTCCTTTTTTTATACCTAAAACCTTTCTTTATATCCTGGGGAAAAGAAAACATAAAAGGGTGAGCTCAAATGCTCAGTAAGGGTAAACAAAAGAAATATCAATCACATCATATACATAAGCACATAACTTTTGGAAATCTTAACCTGTAAAAGAGATCATAATTTCATAACCTGGGATAACTCATGGCAGTGAAATGTAATCACAATAACCATAACTTAAAACATGAAACTTTGTGGCATTCACATATAATCATAGAGAATCATTTCTTGTTAGTCAAGACTCATTGCCAATACTATCTTAGTGGACAAAGTCCCTTTCTGAACCGAGTCACCCTCGTTTAAGTCCTGTTTCACTGAACCGGTATAACCTACCGTTCCAGCCATTTCTATCTCATGAGATATAAAATCTTTACCCAATGCATTGGAGGGTGATATAGGTCCCACCCATCTCATAATGATACCATTCTTATGTGTGCCACAAAATCAAAAACCATGCATCATTGCATAACCCATGTAATAAAAATGGGAATCTTAAACATCATGACATCATAAAACAATTCATATATGATAAAGGAATTCATAACAATAATTCCATCACAACATAATCAAATCAATGTAATAATAGGGATAAAAACAGAACCCTTTATTATCTTAGATGGAAAATAATTTTGATAAAACACTTGAACTTCATTCTTGAGAAAAATATCCTTTCTACTTCAAAAATACTTTTCCTTTCTTAACATGTCATACAATTTTAAACTAAAAGAAGTTGATTAAAAATAAACTTGAAAACTTGTAAAGGAAGATTCTTGGAAATAATGTTTTAGAAATCCATTCATGCCGTATAAGTTAAAAAAAACATTCTTCTAGTACTTTTGTTGGAAAAGTCAAAAAGTACCTCGTATGAAAAATGAAAAAAGATTCCTTTCATATATTTTAATAAAAACTAATTGAAGGGTAAAATTGGATTTAAACAATTGTACGTGGATGGAAATAATATTACATATCGAGGAAACATGGATGTGGATGATAAAATACACCCCAGTAAATTCCAAAGTATAAACAATCTCGGATAAAAATGAGATTGCGATATTTCCCTTACCTTAGGTCTGATTTGATTCATAAGTGTCCGAACCTCCTGTATAATGATTTAAATAATTTCATTGACTTATTACAGAATCATATTCATTGTTATTATATCATATATGGTTCACTTATGACTTGATATTACCCGTTCTTTTGTAAGTTCATGTTAAAGTAGCGTTTTGGGTAAAATCGTCTCATTTGTTGTTCATGTTTTAACTTGTAATTATTCATATGATTACATAGATCATTATTACATAATTATAGAATATAAAACATGATTTATATAATATATATTCAGAATATACATATATATAATGGATTGATAAATGGAAAGAAATACACCGTTCATGGAGATAATAGGCCGTACGTACGCGTGAACGCTGTTTTCTTTTCGTTATTGAATTGAGTGGAATTAAGTAGATGACATACATATATATACACATAAATCCAGTAGCTTTATAATGTCATATATTTCATTATTATTGCTTAAATATATTTTATAATCATTCTTAAATGGTTAACATGGAGAATGAATCTCATCGCGTCGTGGAGACGGTAGTCCGTACGTACGCACGAGCGATGATATCATTTCCATAATTATTGAATTGAATTGGAGTGTATGATATAATATATCAGAATCAATATGATTTTCTAATAACTATGTATAGTTATTATTTACACCATTATACCCATCCATGTAAGGTGGTGGTGGCAAATAGATTACACCGCAGCGTGGAGACGGTATTCCGTACGTACGCACGTGCGGTGATTTCTTTTTCCGTAGGATGGATAGATGGTGAAATAGGGTTGTTTCATACTTATAATAACATATCAGTATATGAGTGATACTTATGTTATTACTTCATAATGAAACAACCTAAGAAGAAGAAGTGGAATAAGAAATAAAGATGAAAGAATCGGTAACGGACATTACCTGTTCTTTGAAGTGCTTCTTTGAGACCTCCTTTTAGGGCACTAAAATTGGTCTTTGAGGAAGACCATAACCTCTAGGATGTTGCTAGGGAAGTGGAGAGGAGAATTTATTAGGGGTTGGCCGAGATTGAAGGCTCAAAGTGGTGTGAGGAAGAGGGGGAGGATGTGCCCTTTTATAAGGGAGGAGTGGGGTACCTTTGGAATAACTAAAAAAATTATTTTATTATAAAGTCATGTTCGGTTTTAAATAGCTCCAAATTGATATATTTCTAAGATAAGGTGGGGATGGGTCGAAATAATCTCATCCAATAGAATTTAGACAAGTTTAGGTTCCTATTTTAACCTTATCATAGAGATTTAACATTAAGTTAAATAATTTTACTTTTACCGTGTCTTCTTGTGTTCTTACACTATAAGGTTAATAAACTTACTATAAGAAGCCAAACGAACACCAAGTTGTTTATTTTTAATATATATAACCTTATCTAAGTCATTTGGCCGAACCTTAGATTTTTATGAATAAAATAACAATTAATAATATAATATATGTTTAAAAAACTATTTTATGTCAATTTTGACACTATTTAGTAATTGATTTTTGTGAAAATCATAACAGAATGATAAGTTCGAAAAACGTTAATTAAATCAATACTAACATGTCATATTAACCTAGAAAATTAGTGGAATTCATAAAAAAGTCTCAAATTATATATTTATTTGGGTATTTATAACATTAATTATGTCAATATTTCATTAATAAGGTAATTAGTGCATCATCGTTGTGTCATAAATAAAATAAATTATTTAATGTCTAAAAATTAAAAATAAAATACCATTATGTAGGAAATATTTTTAGCTTTCTAATTAATATTTATTGTCGAATTTATCTTATGTATAACCCCATATTAAAAAAGTTTTAGTAAATAAACTTTGATTTTAACTCTTTTAACCCTTCTTTAAATAAATTAATAATAAATGTCCTAATCTAATCCAAGTGGGCCTAAATGGTCATATTTTATTCCTAAGTTTGTTTTTGGTCGAATTACACTTGTCTAATAGAATTAGGACATGTGTTAGGGTAATAATAATATCATTTCTACCCTTAATTACCCTATTTACTTTTAACCGTGGTAAAAAAAGTAAAAAGTTACTATTCACCAAAAAAATATTTTCATCTCATTGAACCACATTTTACTTACTGACATCAACCATGTCTCTCGGATTTTTTAAATTCCACTCACAGAAGTGGTAAAATTAAGTTTTATGAACAAATCAGTTTTTTTTAACTACCACTTAGTGGTTTCACTATTCATAAAAAATTGAATGTTTTCAGAAAAATACCAAAAATTAGGCCTAAGCTATATTTGATATTATGATCTCAAAAATGATTTCTATTTTACCAAATTCAAAACATATCAGTTGCATTAATTAATTTAAAAATTAATTCCCGTCGTCAAAACAAATAGCGTCTTCTTAAGAGATAATAACTATCTAAAGATTGACACTTGTTTATGTCTGGTTTAAATGTGAAATTACATCCAATGACCAACATTTTATTAAATTGTAAAAATATATTCTAAATATACTTTAAAACCACTCAAATTAATAATTTATCACTATTAATTATTTCGATTGAAAAAGTTGTTTTTAATTAAAATTTAGTAATTTTCACTATTCATCAAAATATGAAAGTTATCCGAAAATCACCAAAATTTCACCCTAAGCTATTTTCGATATTATAAATCCAAAAATGAATTCCATTTGGAAAAATAAAATTCAAAAAATTTCAAAAAGTGGTTATTACTATTCATAACGGCAAGTTTTAATAATATTTTAATAGCATATTGTTGTTTAGTGAAAGTCATTATTGCGTACTACACACGCTATCGAGGAAGGTCGCGATTACGTGTAATGCAAGGAAAGTCAAGGATGCGTGTTGTGCAAGCTCCTTTTGGTGTAGCGTACAACACAAGACATTAGTGAAATTAAAAAGAATATTTTTTTATAAAATCTTGGGCTGTTACATTCAACCCCCCTTAAAATGAATTTCGCCTTCGAAATTCGTCGGGGTTATAAATGGTTTACTATTCGAAAGTTTCTTTAATAGAAACCCACATCGTAAAAAGGAATACCAAAACCAATCTTTAAAAACGAAAGTATGAAACGTAACGGTTACCCAAATAAAATAATCACTGGGTTTCCACATAGGTGAAAATATGGATATGGAAGAAAAATCTAACCATCATGTTCTGATGGAGAGTGGTAGAGAACATGGCTATGGAAAAGCCAACAATCACAAATCCATAAATTTGTGACGATCTAAGGTACCATATGATTAATCAGATATAAGAGCACTAGGAAAACATTTTGGGTTTTCAAGATCGTTTCCCTAAAGTTGAAGAATTTGAATTAGAATAAATACTTACATTATTTTGGTACAATCTTACTCTCGTTCGTGCCTTGAACAATTTCCACTTCATCTCTTAAATAAATGAAGTTGAATTTGTTATTCGTAAAGTGTTAGTAGATCATGTGATAGAATGGCAGGTCATTCCATCTGTCTCAAACAAAAGGTTAGCAAATGTTATTAAATATACATAAGTCATTCTATAGTGGGATTAATCATATATGGTTCCTAAAATGGACTTATACTTCATATATCATACTGCTTAATATAATAAAACTAGTTTCTACTAAACAGGGACTTCCTGTAGGCCAGTGGCAGGCGATAAAGGCCAGTCGCACTTCGGTTGTGGGTTCGATTCCCACAGCCTTGTCCGACGCGATGGGCTGTTGCCCATACTGCAGGTTGTCCTTTTTCTAAAGCTATATTACTATAACATCCCATCAATAATATTGAAAAACGTTTTATCCTATCTTATGTCCAACATAATCCATTCTAATCTTGAGGCTTATCTAAAATACTTTGGTCCAAGCTCATAGTATAAAGAAAATTATTACTTGAAATGTCACAGAATAATCACGTGAATGACATCATTTATCCCCCATATATTATAATATATATCTTGTTGGTCAAATTACAAACATGTGAATACCTTAGTCATGTATTCTCTTGAAGAATGAATACCCATTGAACCTTAGTGAAAACATGAATGTAGTTAAAAGTTAACACTTTCCACATACCAAAATCCACAAAATTCTATATACTCAAACCATGATATCACTTAGTCCTTATATCAATCATGAGCTCATTAATACAATCAAACATCTCATTATCTTCTTATAACTTAATTATGCTCATATCATCTGTTTACCAAAAATGTCCCAATCACTTTTCATGGTTACAAGTACCATAAAATTATTGAAAACCACAATAGACCAAAACATAAATATTCCAATATTCCACGATACTATATACAACATTATTTTGGAATCCCATTACATAAACACTTAATCATTCCACCACATCATTGTCATATTCAACATTGCCAATAGTGATCGCATGTGACTTCCCTTTGTCCTTTTCCTTAAGTGGTTTCTCATGTTGATCATCACTAACCCTTGGATTAGGGCATTTATTAGCATAATTCCCCATTTCCTTTCACTTTAAGCATTGAAGTGTTGGTGGTGCGTTCTCTGCAGTGTTTTCTTTATTCAGATCATTAGAAACCCTTTTTCCATTACCTTGACACTCAGCTGCTCGATGACCTTCTTTTCCACACTTAAAACATTTTCTAGTCCCTTTAAGACAATCTCCACCATGCTTCTTTCCACACTTTGAGCATAAGGAAACATTCATATTCTTTTCACCATTATTATGATATTTCTCCTTGAAATCCATCTTTCTTTTCTTGTCAAAACCATGAGATGGATATGTAACACCAACTTCCATCTCTACCTTGATAGCACAACGCACAATTTTTTCATAGCTAATGAAGTCTCTTATAGCTAATTCCCTTTGAAGACTTGGTTTTTACCCACTGAAAAATCGATCAACTTTACTTTCAGGTTGGATGATAATGCCAGATGCATACCTTGCAAGTCTTGTAAAATTCGCTTCATATATACCAACAGATTAATCATCCTATTGCTTTAGTTCAAGAAACTCCTTCTCCATCTTTGTTCGAAGAATACAAGGGAAGTACTTATTAAAAAATAAGTTCTTGAACTCATCCCATTCCATGGAATCAATTTCATCCCTTTGCCTCGTATTCTTAATAAGATTCCACTATTGATCAGCATCACCTTCCAAACGATACACTTCTAAGATGACTTTATCATGTTCAGAACATTGAAGAACTGAAAATATCTTTTCAGTGGTACTGATCCATTGTTCAGAAACAAGTGGATCAGAAGACCCACTGAAAGAAGGTAGACGTTGCCTCATGAAGGACTCAATAGAATATTGTTCCCTTCTCTGCTCATTTGGAAGTCCAGAATGATTCATACCTTGTGTAAGTATAGAAATAATATTTTGCACTCCATCTCCCCTAACATTTGTTTGTTCAGGAGTACAATCATTGCATTGTCCATTTCATTGATCAACACGGTTCCTTCGGGTTCCAGCCATCATCTAAAACCCAAAAAGAATAGTGTGAGAGGAAAAAATCTTGCTAGGGAAAACAACATAATAAAGGGGGAGTACCTTCAATATCTAACATCTTAGGTTTAATTCTATGATCGTTAGCGTAATTCTAGTACTATAACCTATACGTATACTTAACCTTAGGGACATCCCTAGACATACCTTAGAAATATCTATAGGGATCTCACTAACATTTTCGCATCCTAGTTTCCAAAGGTTGACTAAACTATTCCTCTGATACCAACTGTAGAGACCCGAAGCCTAACGTACATGGACATTACATTACTTTTGCGGAATACTTATTACATAACAAAAATAGACACACAATGACCGTAATAGTTTAGTGTCTTTGGAAACTCGAAATATAATATTCTAATCCTGCTGAATAATCTTCAACATCTCCCATTATGATCTTCCTTTTTTTTATACCTAAAACCTTTATTTATATCCTAGGGAAAAGAAAACATAAAAGGGTGAGCTCAAATGCTCAGTAAGGGTAAACAAAAGAAATATCAATCACATCATATACATAAGCACATAACTTTTGGAAATCTTAACCTATAAAAGAGATCATAATTTCATAACCTGGGATAACTCATGGCAGTGAAATGTAATCACAATAATCATAACTTAAAAAATGAAACTTTGTGGCATTCACAGATAATCATAGAGAATCATTTCTTATTAGTGAAGACTCATTGCCAAGACTATCTTAGTGGAAAAAGACCCTTTCTGAACCGAGTCACCCTCGTTTCAGTCCTGTTTCACTGAACCGGTATAACCTACCATTCCAGCCATGTCTATATCATGAGATATAAAATCTTTACCAAATGCATTGGAGGGAGATATAGGTCCCACCCATCTCATAATGATACCATTCTTATGTGTGCCACAAAATCATAAACCATACATCATTGCATAACCCATGTAATAAAAATGGGAATCATAAACATCATGACATCATAAAACAATTCATATATGATAAAGAAATTCATAAAAATAATTCCATCACAACATAATCAAATCAATGTAATAATAGGGATAAAAATAGAACCCTTTATTATCTTAGATGGAAAATAATTTTGATAAAACACTTGAACTTCATTCTTGAGGAAAATATACTTTCAAATTCAAAAATACTTTTCCTTTCTTAACATTTCATACAATTTTAAACTAAAAGAAGTTGATTAAAAATAAACTTGAAAACTTGTAAAGGAAGCTTCTTGGAAATAATGTTTTAAAAATCCATTCATGCCGTATAAGTTAAAAAAACATTCTTCTCGTACTTTTGTCAGAAAAGTCAAAAAGTACCTCGTATGAAAAACGAAAAAAGATTCCTTTCATATATTTTACTAAAAACTTACCGAAGGGTAAAATTGGATTTAAACAATTTTAGGTGGATGTAAATAATATTACATATCGAGGAAACATGGATTTGGATGATAAAATACACCCCAGTAAATGCCAAAGTATAAACAATCTCAGATAAAAATGAGATTGTGATATTTCCCTTACCTTAGGTCCGATTTGCTTCATAAGTGTCCGAACCTCCTGTATAATGATTTAAATAATGTCATTGACTTATTACAGAATCATATTCATTGTTATTATATCATATATGGTTCACTTATGACTTTATATTACCCGTTCTTTTGTAAGTTCATGTTAAAGTAGCGTTTTGGGTAAAATCGTCTCATTTGTCGTTCATGTTTTAACTTGTAATTATTCATATGATTACATAGATCATTATTACTTAATTATAGAATATAAAACATGATTTATATAATATATATTCAGAATATACATTTATAAAATGGATCGATAAATGGAAAGAAATACACCGTTCATGGAGACGGTAGGCCGTACGTACGCATGAACGTCGTTTTCTTTTCGTTATTGAATTGAGTGGAATTAAGTAGATGACATACATATATATACACATAAATCCAGTAGCTTTATAATGTCATATATTTAATTATTATTGCTTATATATACCTTATAATCATTCTTAAATGGTTAACATGGAGAATGAATCTCATCGCGTCGTGGAGACGGTAGTCCGTACGTACGCACGAGCGATGATATCATTTCCATAATTATTGAATTGAATTGGAGTGGATGATAAAATATATCAGAATCAATATGATGTTCTAATAACTATGTATAGTTATTCTTTACACCATTATACCCATCCATGTAAGGTGGTGGTGGAAAATAGATTACACCACGGCGTGGAGACGGTATTCCGTACGTACGCACGCGCGGTGATTTCTTTTTCCGTAGGATGGATAGATGGTGAAATAGGGTTGTTTCATACTTATAATAACATATCAGTATATGAGTGATACTGATGTTATTACTTCATAATGAAACAACCTAAGAAGAAGAAGTGGAAGAAGAAATAAAGATGAAAGAATCGGTAACAGACATTACCTCTTCTTTGAAGTGCTTCTTTGAGACCTCCTTTTAGGGCACTAAAATTGGTCTTTGAGGAAGACGAGAACCTCTAGGATGTTTCTAGGGAAGTGCAGAGGAGAATTTATCAGGGGTTGGCCGAGCTTGAAGGCTCAAAGTGGTGTGAGGAAGAGGGGGAGGAGGTGCCCTTTTATAAGGGAGGAGAGGGGTACCTTTGGAATAACTAAAAATATTATTTTATTATAAAGTCAAGTTCGGTTTTAAATAGCTCCAAATTGATATATTTCAAATCTAAGGTTGGGATGGGTCGAAATCCTCTCATCCAATAGAATTTAGACAAGTTTAGGTTCCTTTTTTAACCTTATCATTTAGATTTAACATTAAGTTAAATAATTTTACTTTTACCGTGTTTTCTTGTGTTCTTACACTATAAGGTTAATAAACATACTATAAGAATCCAAAAGAACACCAAGTTGTTTATTATTAATATTTATAACCTTATATAAGTCATTTGGCCGAACCTTAGATTTTTAGGAATAAAATAACAATTAATAATATAATATTTTTTTAAAAAACTATTTTATGTCAATTTTGACACTATTTAATAATTGATTTATGTGAAAATAATAACAGAATGATAAGTTAGAAAAAAGTTAATTAAATAAATAATAACATGTCATATTAACCTATAAAATTTGTGGAATTCATAAAAAGTCTAAAATTATATTTATTTGGGTATTTATAACATCATTTATGTCAATATTTCATTAATAAGATAATTACTGCATCATCGTTGTGTCATAAATAACATAAATTATTTAATGTGTAAAAATTACAAATAAAATACCATTATTTAGGAAATCTTTTTAGATTTCTAATTAATATTTATAGTCGAATTTATCTTATTTATAACCCCATATTAAAAATGTTTTAGTAAATAAACATTGATTTTAACTCTTTTAACCCTTCTTTAAATAAATTAATAATAAATGTCCTCATCTATTCCAAGTGGGCCTAAATGGTCATATTTTATTCATAAGTTTGTTTTTGGTCGAATTACACTTGTCCAATAGAATTAGGACATGTGTTAGGGTAATAATAATATCATTTCTTCCCTTAATTACCCTATTTACTTTTAACCGTGGTAAAAAAAAGTAAAAAGTTACTATTCACCAAAAAATTATTTTCATCTCATTGAACCACATTTTACTTACTGACATCAACTGTGTCTCTCGGATTTTTGAAATTCCACTCACAGAAGTGGTAAAATTAAGTTTTATGAACAATTCAGTTTTTTTTAACTACCACTTAGTGGTTTCACTATTCATCAAAAATTGAAAGTTTTCAGAAAAATACCAAAAAATTAGGCCTAAGCTATATTTGATATTATGAACTCAAAAATTATTTCTATTTTACAAAATTCAAAACATATCAGTTGCATTAATTAATTTAAAAATTAATTTCCGTCGTCAAAACAAATAGCGTGTTCTTAAGAGATAATAACTATCAAAAGATTGAAACTTGTTTATGTCTGGTTTAAATGTGAAATTACATGCAATGACCAACATTGTATTAAATTGTAAAAATATATTCTAAATATACTTTAAAACCACTCAAATTAATAATTTATCACTATTAATTATTTTGATTGAAAAAGTTGTTTTTATTAAAATTTAGTAATTTTCACTATTCATCAAAATATGAAAGTTATATGAAAATCACTAAAATTTCACCGTAAGCTAATTTCGATATTACGAATCCAAAAATGAATTCCATTTTGAAAAATAAAATTTACAGAATTTCAAAAAAGTGGTTATTACTATTCATAACGGCTAGTTTTAATAATATTTTAATAGCATATTGTTGTTTAGTGAAACTCGTTATTGCGTACTACACACGCTATCGAGGAAGGTCGCGATTGCGTGTAATGAAAGGCAAGTCAAGGATGCGTGTTGTGAAAGCTCCTTTTGGTGTATCATACAACACAAGACATTAGTGAAATTAAAAAGAATATTTTTCATAAAATCTTGGGCTGTTACAGACTGAAGATATGCATAAGTTTAAGATACTCCTTGCTTTCCTTTTGGGGTTAGGGTTCACATCATTTTTCCATCTCTTTCTGAATATCTAAAACCCTTTCTTTCCGATGAGTTTTAGGATGAGACTTCAATGGTGTGTTGAATCTTGTTCTAAGGCCTCGATTAGAAGCATTTTCTCCATAGATTCGAGGAAGGTGGTCTACAATTTATGTGCCATAGTTTATTCATATATTTGTGCATGTAGGGTTTCATTTTTTCCCTCCATGATGTGTCTTAGATGAAATTAATTAGATGTGGTTTATTGGGAATCTAAATGATCCATGGAATCTATCATGATCTCTGTGGGATGCATGGAGGATGACTTGACCAAATTAAGGCCACCCATGGGGTGTGTCAGTCCTCCTGGTTGTCTAACAGAAATGTAAGCTGTGAATTAAACTAATAATGAAGTAGAGACTTAACAGGTAGATTAATTGGGTTATGTAATGAGTTATATTGGATGATGGCTAGTTGTATCTAGTATATTTATAGGTTAAGTGATTGTTTGAATTACATTTAAATTGGTTAAATGGGATTAATTAGAATATGATAAGGAATTAGGTTTACACTTGAATATGCTTAGTGAGATTTTCATGGAAAATTGGAAATGGGGAAACAGGTTATGTTTTATAAATGATGAATGTGTTAATGGATTGTGGCATTATTTTAATTTCCCATTTATTGATATTATTGTGAAATAGCTAGTGATATTGGATATGCTTTTTTGTGATGTGGTAAATTGTGGAAATGATAAATAAGCATGTGAACATGGCTTGGTAGATTCAGGTATAGACATTTGGTTCTATGCCCACAGGTCAAGTTGGACAGAGGTTCTAAATCCACCCCCAAATATAGAGGTTATGGAAGGGATAGAGTTCTATTCCCCTAATGGTTACATTACACCAAGACCGGGGCTTCGAGGTGAGGATTATGAGGTTGTTATAATGTGATGCCTAGTGAGATAGGACTTGATTTTATTCCCATATACTTGAGAACATTGAACATGCCTAATCCATTGAACAAATGAAAAAGTTATATTAAAACAAGTGATACCTAAGTAGTGATCTTGGATTAAATGGTAGCATGATTTAAAAGAACATATTCTAAAATGACCTATTGAACTGTTTACCATAGTTTCTATTATTTGTCACCTGCATGCACTATCTACTTTTTCTTGATATTTTGTATACACCATTGGTGGTGTCTTAATAAGTTATACTCACACACTCCTCGGGCTGTCATTGGGTCCCCAGTAATATTTCATTCTTGTGGGTTAGTATAAGGGAAAGGGCCCTATCATAAGGAGTTGAGTTGGTTATGGGACATGTATGGGTGATTTTACAGACATAGTGTCTGAAAAAGTTTCTAGATTCAACTGTTTTTCTTTATTTTGGGGGGTTTTTCACTTGGTAATATAGCATGGAATGTCATATTTATTATTTTGTGTGGTTGTACCCATTTTGGGAGTGGCTTATTATGCATATTATTGATTGTTTCATATTTTTTCCATTATTTAATTTTTTTCTTCTATGGAATACATTGAAAATGAGGGTATAGTCTCCCTACGTATCCTATTAAACACTATCTTCTAGTCTTCAAACTCTATTGTATAGGGAGGAACGCTTGAGGTCATGTGGTGACCTGGCTCAAGGCACCAATTTAGTGGATTCTGGGTCGAGGACATTACAATTGTATACAACTTAATATATTTGGTTTGTATTATCGTATTAATTGTGATAAAAATTCATACATTAATTAATTGGAAATGTCGTGTTATTTATTATGTAACTCATATTTAATTTTTTTATATCTACTTACAATTCAATGACACTATTCAACATAATGATGGTCGTGTCCAAAATTTTACATAAGTAGTTTTTTGTGTTTTATTAGTTTAATTCTTTGAGGAAAATATTTTTAAACTAAAATCCACCTCATTTTTTATGAATCTATTTTATAAGATATAAATATAATATATTATGATCCAATAGAATATGGTCATCTATTTTTTTAAATTAAATAATTTTTTTTGGAAAAATGGTGATTGGAGGGTTTTTATGGACTCATCCGTGTATGACTCACTTTTTTGAGATATTTCAAGGATGATTTGGATTTTTTGAAACTTGGATCTTAAATTTCATGATAAATGTGTTGAAAATATAATGGATGTGTACATGAAGTGTAGGATTTTTCTCAAATACATGGATGATATCATGTGATAGTACTTGGAGGTGTTACTAGAATGTACCATGAATGTTGTAAGTGTTTGGAAGTCATCCTAGAATTACATTGGATTAATAGATTATTCATAAGATTTTGATATTTTAGAAAAGTACTAGGTGTGTAAGAATCATCTAATTATTCTATGAAACCATCATCTTAGGATATATTATTCTTTTTATGCATTATTTGATTGGCCTATATAACAATCATCTTAGTGAATGTAACGATTAGTCCTACCCAATGTAACTATCAGCCATCATTATGTAACCATCATATCAGGTCACCGTAGTCATCAAAGGTATTTTTAGAACCCTCATCAATAAAAACATGGTCATTTTAGTCATCTTAATAATAATAAAAGTCTATGAACACATGGCTTGCATAACCATAAATGCTGAGCTGTATAAGAATCATGCCTCTGTAAAAAAAATTAGGCTGGATAATTCAATGTGATATTAAGATTGGTCATGTGTTTCATTTAAATAGATGAAATCTGATTCTATTTTAGAGTATATAATTCCAATATTTCAATTATTAAAATAAAAAATCAAAATAATTAAATTAATCCATTTTAATTGAAATATTTTTCTATGGTTACAAATAACATTTCTGATGATATTTCTGAAGTGGGTTTGTTATTTTTTTGATGATTATAGTGATATTAAATACACAAAACATCATAAAACTTGAATGGAATCCATGATTAAATATAAAATAAATAGGATATGTCACACTGATATTGTTTTAATTTAAATATGAAAATGAAAAGTTACAATCCATGATGTAAATTTAAGGTATTTATTGAAGACGAGTTACAAGATATGATGATATTATTTATTCTATTAACCATTTTTATGATTTTTTATTTCATAGAATCAAGTATATGATGGCTATAGATTTTCCATGAATTAATCCAAGAAAATATAGCCATGGAAACATGGAGAATTTAATCACATGTATTATTATATAATGATGTGTATTCTCAAATATATGATCCAAATAGATATTTAAGGATATTGATAATTTCATATATTCTAATACATGATATCGATTCCTCAATTGGTTTATTTAAATATTTTAGAATAATAAAATTCTAATGATACACGAAAAAAAGAAAAATTATTTTTCCATATTAAATATGGAATCTGGCCTCACATAAATATATGTTTCAACAAAATAAATTAATACATGAAAGTGAAGATACAAACTCTCACGAACCATTACTTAATGTTAGTGAAAAAATAGTGAGGTAGAGAGATTCTATTGGAAATCATTGAACCACCTTTAGATATAATAATAGAAGCTCAACTAAATATTCATGAATACTTTTACATCTAATATGAAGAGGAACATTGAATTAATATGGATATTGTTGTGTAAACATCCCCGAAAATGTGAATTAAATGTCTTTGGGTTGTGTTTATTAAAAACTATGTTTGAAAATGTTCTATTATTGTTTTTGAAAATAAACGTTGACAAATATCTAGGATTTTGGAGACCTTGTAAAATTTATATGTAATTGGTATGGAAGATTTGGATTATGTTTGTGATGTTGTGAAAAAAATGTTGTAAAGGAAGGATTTTCTCAAAATTGAAAAGTTACAAAAACATGTGTGGAGTTTCTCAAATGTGGTGATTTAAATTTAAACATAAATATTTGTAAAAAGAACAATTTTATAAAAATTTTATTGAAATATTATAATTTAGAGCTTTAGAATGGTGATAGTGTCACATAAACATTGTATATTTTTATGAGAATTTTTGGGAAGATGGTAAGTTACATGTGAAAATTGAAAATAGAGGATAAATGTTTCCTAAAAATGTAAAATTATTTTTATGGTTGGTTTTTAGTGTAGATTTTTATAAAAGGTAAACCATTACTATAAATAATCTTATACCCCAATATTTTGGATTGATGAATAATTGGAGAAAATATAAAGGCTCTATTATTTCATTAGACATTTGAAAATATAAATTTTTCATAATGAAATTTACATGAACATAAATTGTTTGAAGATATGGACTTATTCCTACCTAGAGAATTGTGTATTATGAAATTTTAGTGTTTTTTCAAATGAATGAAATCACATTATCCATGGAGATGCACTAACACTTCATCAAATTAGAACACCTTAGTTTGTTGTCTCTTTTATTCTTTCTATCTCTATACTATTTATTATATCATTAATAATAAAATAATTCTCATTAAAAAATGTTAAAGTTGCGTGAACCTCAAAATATTTTCCTAAAATTTCTATGGTAAATCAAAATTCATCATTTGGATAGAAAAAGAACATTATGATATTCCAATTATTGTTTAATAAATATTGATTCAAATCATCAATGGATATCTACAAAAGTAATGGTGATTAAAATTCATCAGAGAAAGTAATTAGCTTTTAATGAGTGAATGGTTATAATCTCTGAGGGATAGTGAGTTTTCTTCAAACATTGTTATAGTGGTGTTATTTTTTTAATTATTTTACATCAGACCATTGAATTTATATTATAATTGTATTAACTTGTTTAGTATGAACTAGGAAAAAATATAATGTCTCATTCATTTTGTCATTTCTTTTTATATGTTGATGTGGAAAAAAGAGATAATAGAGTTTTTTTTTAAAAAAAGTTCCCAAGGTGGAGTTATTTTAATCTAACATACCCTAATTCACCCACCATCATAATGTATTTATCCCACATGAGCCAACAATTGGTATTGGTGTTAATTTTCTATTTATAGAATCTCTCTTAGTAGAATCCATGGATTTAGTCATTCACAAATGGTTTCCAATTTAAAATAATTTTCAATTAGGGAAGACAAATACGAAAAATTATTTATTATCCATAGTAAAGGGTTTATTTTTAACCACCATTAAAGGGATATCATTAATTATAGACAATGTTGTTTTAATAGATGTTGATTAAGGATAATTGGATGCTGATACTAGAAAATCAACACTTTATGGAGGAACCTTATCCAATATAATTTACATGATGGTGAGGTTGTGTAATTGATGAAGAAGTTTGTGGGAAATTATTTTAAAAATATATTAAGTGGATTAAGAAGTCTTAGAATCCATATTTTATTTTCCTTGGAATTACTAAAAGGAATTTTGGATGCACCCAAATTAACATGTAGATGTAATATTTAATCAGGTGAATGTCATTGTGGAGAAAATGTGTGTTCTTGATGATACCATTAATAATGAAAATATTTCCATGAACATACTGATAATTTTTACACCATGTTTCAATCTAAACAAATCATTAAATAAGGAATATGATATCAATGTTCTGAAATTGGATATTTTATACAGTACAATATTTGCATATGAATTAGTAAATGATGATAATAAAGTGGTGGAAATTGGTAAGTTTAATGTGGTGGAATTCAAGGTCATGAATGAGATCACAGTATATATTTCTTATAAAAAAGAATATTTGGATGAATTCATTCCATTTCTTTCCTGAAATCATTAAATGGGTAATGAAAATATAAAATGGAAACATCAACTGGTGTTATTTTAAGAAGAAATGGATGGGTACCTTGTCATGAAATGTGCATAGACGTTTCAAGATGATGATAAGGATTCTAAAATCCCAATGAAGAAATATTAAAAAATGTGAACGGAAATATGAGTATGAAATTAAACATATTTAGGAAGAAAAATTTAATTTAATAATAAAATAGAAGTGTTAGGTCCACTAGGTCGAATACCCTGAGGGGGGGGGGGGATCAGGGTATGAAAGATTAAAATTTATTCCCCTTAGTATCTTGTTTAATAATAAACAAAACTATATTCTCTCTCATTCTCATTGAAAAGTGTGAAAAGAATTTAAATCATGCACAAGATAAAATAATTTTTATATGGTTCACCCCCATAGGGCTACGTCCAAGGAGCATACAATAGTAGTGTGTCAATGTACCATGTTCACTAAGGCTCAAAGACAATAATGAGTATAATGTTCAAGCTAGATTATATATTCCCAGAATCATTGGGTTTCAAAGTCTTATAGTCTAGTCACTATATTACCAAGGGTCACTCCCTATTCCCCTTTCTATGAATCACTACTGGTGGAAAGGTTCATCGTCTTCCTTTTCCATCACTCACTGCTCTAAGAATGGAATCCAATCACAATTTATAGACTTGTAGGTTAAATATAGTTTATGGACATTTCAGTCCCTTAATTTTCATGAATTTCTATATCTTAAAAATCAGGTAGATGTTTTGTTAATGTCCCTTTTTCACCCATAGATAAATTCTACCTTCTTGGGTACTGTTAGATATAGGAAAATATTTCTCAAACTGATTTTAATCTTTTCCAAGATTCCTTGTGCAAACTGTGAAGCACCTTGTTATTCTCTGTACTATGTACAAGGTATGGTATGAAAAAAACATCCTTCACGTACCACTACCACTTCAGTGAACCACCCTTTATCTGCAAATTTCCTCTTCCTTTGCGGTCACGTGCCGCCTCCGTGTTCCAACTACGCGAACCTCTTCTGCGAACCAACCTCTGTTCATGAACTTTTCTTTATTTGAGGATTCCATTACTTAACCACCAGCATACTACTCCTTCTTCCTCCATGTACCACGCCCTTTATAGGATATAGTTTCCCATAAATAACATAGTCAGAATTTCTTCTACACAAACCACTTCACCCTTCGTAGAATTCACCCTCACCAACTACCTTCATACATTTTTGAATTCCTAGATAAAAGTGATATTAAATAATTAAATTCACTCTCACTTATAATTGGTGGGATTATCTATCCTTATATAGGAAATGATATCAACAAAATCTGAAAATCCATGGTTTACAAAATATTTGATTCGGTTTAGCCTCCACTGCATACTGATCCTCCTGCCACGAACCACACACATTCTGCAAACCATTTTCCATAGTGGTCTGCATACTTCCTTTTCTCATATGCAAAACCATTCTCTTTCTCCATAGTGAGAACCATAATTCATTCCACATACTACATTCCCTTCACCGTAAACCATTGCCGCAAACAATTTATGGTTTCATGAACCGCTCCTACGTACCATCCCCGCGACATGGTACTCAGTCGTGAACCCTTCCCAGACATTGTTCATGGCCCAAGTCCCAAGCACCTCATTTCTCTTAATTTTACTATTTTGTTCTCCTCTCTTCACACTGTTTAGTCCTATGAAGAAAACCATACATTTCCAAACAGAAATTCTAAATTTTGAGGCCCAAAAATTGGGAAAACACTAGGAAACAACGCCACCTTAAAAAACTATCTTCGACAAACACCAACCAAAATCATTCACGATTATCTAGCTTTGTCAACAAACACAATCACACCAAAAAAATAGCTGGAGGACATATTCAGATACTCTTTCCCAAGAATTATTTTAGAAGAATGTGATTTAGAAGAAACTGAAGACAAAAAATACTATTAAGAAAATTATATTGGGGCTATTGTGGGTAATTCCCAAACAATGTAAGAGATTGATGGTTATGAAGGATAAGTGGATAAAGAAGTAGATCATATTGTTTAATTAGACACCAATAATTAATATATTGATGTATAGAGAGTGAAAATGAGGAAATCAAATTGAGTAGTTCATTATTGCAAACTCTATACATAGGAGCAAGAATATGAGAAGTCTATCATAAATTTAGAAATTGGAATGATCAAATATATAAATCATGAAAAAATAGCGATTTTTTTATGTTTAAAATCTCAAATTTTAATAAAAAATAGGGGTTATTGATGGTTAACTAAGATAGTGAAATATTGGTTCAAATTTAGTCATGTTATTGAGGAGAAAATTTTAATCATATGATGAAATGTTGACGATTGGGAGAGAATCATAACACAACCTATGGAATTACAATTGTTGACCATATAGGTAATATAAAATATAAGATTAGATAATGTTGTACCATAAAAATAGGCCAAGGATTTTCATGAGAAAAAAATGAATCCTCAAAACAAAAAATATGGTATAAGTATTTAAAATAAAAAGAAATTATTGATGGTTCAAGCTTGGACACAAGTACCTAATCCGAAGTTCATGGTTGATTTGGGAAAAATAGATATTCATAATACTAAGAGATTCCATGGGACATATAGTTTTATGGAATGGACACACAATGATGAAGCTTGTATAGGGTGTTATTATTTCAGAAAGATAGTACATTCAAAAAATTTATTTTTTGTAGGAAAAAGTTACTTATGTTCATAAGAGAAACAAAGGAATCTGAGAAGAGTTAAATATTCAATGAATTATTTTTATTGTAATTTTTTCCAGTGCATATGATTTAGACAGATGGAAGGATATTTGTCATTGATAATGAAGTGTAATGTATTAATGGAGACCTAAATTAGATATATGTAGTAGATAAAGAAATAATCATAAAATCTGAAAATTAAAAATTGTATTTCATTGTTGTAAGATAATGATTTACCATTATATTGGTAATATGCTTAGGAATGTAAATTGGCTTTGTGTGTGAAGCATAGGGCATGGGTAAAAAAGACAAGCGATGAGATGATATTATTATAGAAATTTCTTTGATGTCATTAGAACATGTTTCTGTGTGGATCGTTAATAGTGGAAGCACTTCCCACATGATATGAAATTATTATCTTACCATAGGCATCAAGAATGAGAAATAACATCTTATAAAATTTGGAAATGATGAAAGACTAAATATTATTTACCTTGAGAAATACAATTTTTGGGAAAAACATATTAGATGCATAGATATCTTTATCAATTATGTTATCAGACACAAATTTTTTCATTTCAATCAATTGAGTGTGTAACATGCTGATATTTTTAAAAGAACACTATGGTTAAATTTTTATACAACACACAACCCCAAACATAATCAAAGCATGAAATAATATTATTTTATGACTATTATAACAAATCGGTTGAATTATAATGTATGAATAGAAGTAAATAAATTATGAAATATATTTAACTCTCATAATTAATAAAAAAAGTATTCATATAAATTCTTTTGAAATAAGAAAACAAGTTTTTTAAATAAATTTTATCTTTAAAAATATGTTTTTTTTTCAAAAATAGTTATTATCACTTTTTATGAATTAATATATATAATTTATTTTGTGGATTTTTTATAAATTATATATGATAAAAGAATATAATAAGTGAAATAAACATATTATAATTAACTTAGAGTCAAATTTCTGTATTTTTCTCAAAAGATTGATTTTCCAATGAATAGAAAAAATACATACATTTTAAATAAAATCCCTCCTTTTAATTAAATCTTGTAATTTAAAAGTCCCATTGTAGTTTAGATTTGGTATTCAATTGAAATATGGTCTATTTTATTTATTATAAGAAAATTATTTCCATTTTAATCAGAAATATTACTGATTTTGTTATAAGTTAAATTTTATGCTTAAAAACATTTTATTAAAAGCTGTTATTTATTACATTTTATGAATTTATATTAATATATATTTATTCCAATTATAGATATTGTATATTGAAAAACAGATACCGTATTTGGAATTACGAGGTTAAAATTGAACTCATAGTTCTATTTTATTTTTTTAAGAATAGTAACAATGATAAATATTTGTCACCCTAGTATGTGTAAAATAGGTAAAAAATGATAAAACCATTAGATAATGTCTCAAAATGAACCCCAAAATTAACCATATTATATTTTATAGAATAAAATAAACCATAGACATCCAAAACGATATTATTTGGAATTTTGGGACTATTTCCCTTGATAATACAATTTATATTATATTAATTAATGAAAATTCCATAATGTCTCTCACTTGAATTTAATATATATAATATTTTTACCTAAGGAATAAATGAGGATAAGAGTATATATATATATTTATTTATTTTAAATAATTATAAATTTTTATCATGTTAATTTATTTATACTTTCTAGTGATTGAATTTTTAACAAAAATGCTTATGAAAAACCGATACAATATTCATTCAATTAATAAAAAATAAAATAAATCATTTTAAAAATATTAAAAGTAATAATATTTTGGTTAATTATTATGAGACATGAGTTTTTTAGATACAAATAACTTTTTAGGGTTTTGTGAATGGTTTATATTCTATTTCCATTATTGTCTTGATATTTTAAAATTCAAATTACATCAATAGTTCATCAATTGACATTAGCAGTATCTTAAGAATAAAATATATTATTAAATTACATAAAACCCATTAAATTATTCAAATATGACATGTAGTATTAAGAATAATTGAAAATTTCACGACATGGTAATTTCTGTGCAATTTTTTATCTCATAAGTGAAATTATAACCCTTTAGTGTATAAATATTAATTACCACGGTTATGGTTAAAAATGTTATACAATGAGTTAAACTAAAATATAATGTTCAAAATGACCCATAAACATGAATTAATTTCATTGGATGATGATATTTTGACCATTGAATCATTTTTTTCAATTTATGTACATTTGGAATCATTTTCCATGAGAATTACTTATTTATATTTTAATATTTTATGTAATTAAATGTGTGGCCCTTCGTTATCTTTTAAAGGAAACCCATTCTATATTATCATTAAACCATCTTATTCCATAAATCTAAAAAACCCATAATAAAGTATCTTCTAAACATACTTACTGAATAATTAGTGGATTTTTTATTCTTTAATGTCAATTCCAATGGTCCTTAAGAATTGATCTAAAGGAGGCCTACTAAAGAAGATATAATCTTTCTACCCGACCTCTTGTAGTTAATTTCTTCTTCTAACTTTACAGAATCAGTGATTTTCACCATAAAATAAATTAATATTTGTCCTAAATATACTAAAATGTTAATATTTTAAGGGAAAAACAATTATCCACTCTCTTTTCCCCAAAATATGGAGTGAAATTATCACTCTGCTTATATGTGGACTATCATCTCCACATAGTGATACAATTCATCTTCAATTAACATATTATGTGTTTTTTAATTAATATGGGTTTAAAATTTATGTATTATATTTATGAAATAATTATGATAATGTAAATATTATACCATATCTATGTTATACATTATAATAAATTTGGAATCAATAATGTTTCTTAAGAATATGTTTGGATAACCACCTCTATAAAGTGAAGTGATTAATTCTTCACTTTCAATTTTTATGGATGGTAACAAGGATATATTTAATGAATATATATGATATATATGATATATATGATATAATAATGATTTGTAAAAGGTTAATTATTATTTACCCATATTTTATTCAATATTTCAATGAGTTAAAACATCATTTATGTTTGTGTATGAATTATCATCTTCATGAGAGGGGTAATTAATTTTTACATAACTACTGTTTAAATATAATTTTTTAAAAATGAATATTTATTATATTAATCCCATGGGGTGTTAGCCGAGTGATACCCACTAGTTGTACCCCTCGCTCTCCATGGGAACTGGGCCAGGCTCAAGTTTTGCCAGACTCGGACACTGAGCATATTATGCACAGGGTGATTCAAATCCATTTTCCTAGTTGGGGAACGTGTGGAACACTCTGGGAATGGAAGGGCCCCCAAGTGGGAGGCGAGAGTTACCCTACACACATTTTAATTGTAGATGGTTGTTTTTTGACTCTATCAAAACTCAACTAAAGAAATGTGCATATATGGAAGGCTCTCAAAAAATCAAGAGCCTTTTCCTAGTTACAGTTGATGAACTCCACCATGTCATCTGGTATGACCATAATGCTATTATTCGTAACAATTACTCACTTAATCTAAATGCAGGTCGGGTGTAGATTCTTATTTCCATACATGACGCTGTTTTGTTACAAAAGGGACATTGCCACCACACCATGCACGACTTGGGAATCTTGAAGCAGTTACGAATTAAGGGAAATTTCAATCCACCGCATCATACTCTGGAGGTGTTCTAGATACTTCTCTCCATGGATGGATCAAAATCAATATTGACGGTGCCTCCAAGGGAAACCCGGGCCCTACAGGGTGTGGTTCTGTCTTCAGGAATTACTTCGGTCCGATTCTTGGTTGTTTCATGGGTAGTTGTGGAATCGCCACTGCCCTTGATGCTGAGATGCTATGTTTGATACATACCATTCATTTTTTCAAGCTCTTTGGATGGAAGAACCTCTGGATTGAAAGTGACTCGACGACCATCGTTCAACCGATCTGGAATGGAGTAATACAGGTTGCTTGGACGATTCCTATGCCTTCGATGGAATGCAATAATTCGCTCATCGATATTAACTATATCATCACACATGTTTATTGAGAATAAAACATTGTTGTCGATGGACTGGCCATCATGGGAGTAGATTGAGACATTTCTTCATTTGCAAACCTCCCCGCTGAGCTCATTTCCATTCATGAAAAAGATTGTAAAATGATCCCGTATTTTCGAATCATTTAATTTTTCTTTTATTAATATTGATTCTTTGGTCGTTGTAGGCCAAGGAATTACCTTTTCAAAAAAATATATTATATTAATATCATAATTTACATTTTGATTCTTTTTTAACCATGATCCAATAAAAGGGACTATATCTACCAAACCTAAATTCTCATGAAAGACAAAAGAACTAACACATTAAAATGATGATTTTAATAAGTAATTATTAATAAATGGGTGTTAAAATTTTATAATTGATCATATATTATATTATAAGTTATTATATGAATCTGTAATAGAATTATAAATAATTAATATTTATTATACATGTGGTTAAATTTATTTCAGAGAAATCCTAACACAATGTAATGGTCTTTGAGTCGTGCTTTTATTTTTGTTAGAAATATGTCATATTCACCAGTTATTTCATTTTTTGGTGCATATAATTCCAATTAATGTCTTTTATTATTATTATCATGAGTATTACTAAGATGTGCATATCTATGTACGATTTTTCTCTTTCATGTTTTTAGGAATTAAATGGTACCAATTTAGTAATGGTTTTATGTTTCCGTCTCAACATTTACTGGGATTCATTATGATTATGTTTGTAATAATGAGTTTTTATGATCAATATATCAATAAACTCAAGTGTTTTCTTCATATATGTTTATTTTTAGAAATTTATTTCCTTTCATTTTCTAATCATTATGTACTCAAGAGACTAAAAGATTTTTTTTTAAAACAGATGTTATCTCTCTCTTTAGTAAAAAATCATTTTTCTCCCGTGTCTATATTTTCTAAAAATATTATTCATAATTTATATTATATTATTCTTTGATTATTTAAATTAATTTTTAACCATGATTTAATTTTTAAATTTGTCTTTAGAAGAGATATTTTATCTTTTTCTGATTTATGTGGTTTTGACTATTTACCAAAAATGTGAAAGGTATCCTTACTTTAATGGGCACGACATAAACATAATTTCCCACCATCATGAACACTGATTGATATGATGATTACATTAAACTTTTTTATGTTTCTTTTTCTAGGAAATGTTTTCCAAAATATTTGGAAATTTATTATATTTGAAAAATATTATTTCATAATAAAAAGTGTATTTTCTTTGTGAAATATTCTAGATATATTTTAATGTAATTTTCATTTAAGATGAAATCCTTTGATATTACTTGGAATATAATTTGGTTTTGATCCAATGATACCATCCAATATTATTATTTACATTTCTTATATTGATGGTGATTTAGGTATGATTATAGGAATCCTTTTTCATTCCCATGGGTTTACAAAGAAATGATGAAATCATTAGGAAACTCGTTTATTTCCCATGGGTTATTCTATAATAAATTGATGAAATGTTAATGAATTCAAATTTTTTCGTAGATTACAAGATGATGAAATTTTTATGATATTTTTTAACACATATCTTTGATTTTCATTATGTGATGGGTGGGCTTAGAATTATATATTCATATATTGCATTGGGTAATGATAGATATCTCTTGAGATAATAAAGACAAGAAAATGGAGTGAATATAAGGACCCGGCCGTAAACCTTACTTAATCATGAGTTATTTCAAGAATACACCTTGAGGATCATTTCAGGTTTAGAGTTTTAGAGAATTAGATCATAACTCATGCATTAAATTCCACATTTAAACAAATTGGTTACATAAAATATAGTATTCATTTTTCCCATCAACGGAAACATATTTAAAATAAAACATGGACTCTTTCTTGACACTTCCTTGACACTATCATCATATCATGTACCTTTCCCTTGACCTGTGGAAAACATTTCAAAAACTTGGGATGAGCCTAAAAATCTCAATAAGGGATATAAAAATACGGAAAGGAAACATTAGTACATGTATACATAAGAATCAATGAAATCATACTTTACTCATAAAACATAAGCACTTTAACATACCTCATGAAGTCATAATATTTGTGAATAACTCATAGAAATCATAAGACATAAAGGTAAATTGAGGCATTAATAACATTCTTACGTAAGGAGTAACCCTCATGGTTACGTTTGGAATACCCATCACAGTATATTCCCTAAATCTCTTCGGAGAAACCTTAATGTTTAACCCCTTCACGTTACCCAATGCATTGGAGAGTTATCTCGTGATCACCCTCCCTTAGTTTATCACGGAACCACCCGATTTCATAAACAATGCCCAAGAACTATAACAAAATCATAAAACATAAAACATGCATAAAAGGAACATAAAATTTCCATATTTCAATCACAAGATATCATATCAGGATATTATCATAAATAAAAACATCTAATAAAATCATTAAAACTCTATGAGAGAAAAATCCCTTTATACGTTGAAAATATTAAAAGAATACATTTAAAAGAGATTTTAGAATCAAAGTGTCCCATACCACTTCGAAACTATTGAAAGGGTTTTAAAAAATTAATGTCCATATAAATAAATCCTTAAAACCATCTTTAAAACATGGACATGGATGATAAATGTTTACAAGAATAAATCGTTAAAACTATTTAAAACAATGTTTTAATAAAAGAGTCTTTTTCCATTTTGAACATTTAAATTATAAGCCACATAAAAGAAGACCATTTTAAAAACACATAAATGACTTTAGTATAGACATAATATGTTTATGGAAAGTCAAAGGGGCTGTATATATACTTTATAATAGAATAAAAGTGCATATCATTAAGAAATGTCTCAATGAGAAGAAATTGAGATGTAATCCCAATCAAGGATCATGCCATTCGAGCAAGGATGGAGAAACGACATAATTATGTGTGAAAAATATAAATACACTAAATATAATTGGATAATCAGTGTAAAACAATCAGATTTCATCCACACATATTAATAGCATGACATAATCAATAAGTAGTGGTTTAACCCAAAGAATTGGAATTGGGTTAAGAAGTTCCCTTGCAAAAATTTGATAGCCTAACGTCGTCACATCAAATTTTAGAAAAATAGTTCATGAGAGAGATAAAGGGTATCTCATCACTTAGAAATAAAATTTATAGTAATAAGGATATATAAGAACATATCCCAACAAAACAAAATGTAATTTAAAAGAAAAAACAAAATGAAGTCTTAAACATAAAAGGGTGGAAGGTTCCCTTATCGACTTGGGTAACTTTCGAAACGTACACCCCATGAAAGAAGGACTATAAAAAATTGATGTAAATACTCATAAAAAAAATTATATTAAAAAAATAGTATAATGATGGGAAGTACATACCCCACTCAAAGGAAATGGTGGGAATTGTAGCATAAATCTCACAGAGATAAAAGTGAGATGAAAAATCTCTTATGAAAACTCGGCAGTCTAACGACGCCACTTAAAACTTTCAAAAAAGGATTTATGAGATAAAATAGGGTCTCTCATAATATGAACATAAAAATTACAGAATAAGGAATATAAAATAACATCCCCAAACATAAGAAATATGATCTTAAAATAAATGACATAAAATAGAGTAATTATCAAGAAAGAGAGAGGTAAGATCCCTTACCTCAAGTCCGACTTGTCTTGTCCATTTATTTATATTCCTGAATAATAAAATTTGGTCAACTTATAATTTCTTAATGAAATAATTTAAAGTTTATTATTCAATTAATATCATACATTATCATGTTATAATAATTAGTTAATTATGTGAGTTCATATCATACGTTTTGTTGATGTTCTGTACATGAGTCAAAAATGATCTTGTTTGAAAATAATTTTTAATGTAGTTGTATGTAAATCATATCCATAATAGTATTAATGATTTAAATATCACATATATCCAGAATATATTCGTTTTATACTTATTCCATAATAATTGGAGATAAAAATAAATGAAATGCACCGTTCATGGAGACGGTAGGCCGTACGTACGCATGAACACTACTTTCATTGCTTTAGCACATTAATGGAATTTAAACTAGATGAGAGATATATATATTATAATTAAATTATAATATATACGTTATATAGGTCACATATTTTCATTAATTTCATTCTTTATACATTCCATGTATTGCATGGACGAGTCACATCACTTGAGGGGGCGGTAGTCCGCACTTCCTCATATGAAATTATCGCATTTTCACAACATGCAAAGCATAAAGGTATGTTTTAAATATAAAATAAAGAAGAATATAGAAAACACAAACTCCATATATATCATATATAAAATAATGTGACATAATAATGGCCATCATGAAATGTGTTAAGAGAATATTGAACAATCATCGTTTCGTGATGCAGTAATTCGCCATCCACAGAAACAACATGTTCTTTAACCATTAGACGGAGGTGTGATTAAGTGTAGCGCGAATCCTTCACATAAAAAAAATACTAGTATATTTAAGATAATGGTTTTGTTACAAAAGAAAGGAATAAAAATATTTTATGGGGTTGGAGAAGCAAAATAAAATAAAAGAACATTACGGAAGTCTTTACCTTTAAATCGGGTAACTCCTCTTGGATTGAACCAAAAGGGTTCATTAAAGATCTTTCTGCCAAAGGTAAGGCTCTTAGGATGAAGAGAGGGATGTGGAGAGAAAAAATGAGTAGAGTTTGGTTGAGCCAAAGGCTTGAGTGGTGTGGGTAAGGGGGTAGATGTGGGGGCCTTTTATAAGAGGGAGGAGCGGCACTCTTGGAATGTCTTGAAAAGATACTTAATTATAAATTTTTTTTGGATATTAATGGTCCCAAAATTATATATTTCTAGTATAATGTGATAAGGGTTATAAATCCACCCATACAATAGGTTTTTGACAAGTGTAAGTCTTATATTTTACCTTATCTTCTCATTTTATTTAAATAGTTTATTAATGAGGTAATCACTGTATCATCATGGTGTCATAAATAAATTAATTTATTTAATGTCTAAAAATTATAAAAAAAATACTATGATGTAGGAAATATTTTTATATTTATAATGGATATTTATAGTAAAAAAGTTTACTTGTATAACCCCATGTAAAAAGTGTTTTAGTAAAACATTACATGTTTGTGACATTATTATTTTAACTTTAAATAAAAACTTATTAATGTCATTTTCCTACCGAAGTGGCTCCATGGTGTCCCCAATTTGACCCATGGATTTTCTTGGTCTTCCATGACTCATAAAATATGGGAAGTACATGTGTCAAATTCATTTCATATTATTATAACATTATCTTTACCTTAAATTACACTAATTACCTTCAATTGTGATTAATAAAACATAAAAGTTACTATTCACCAAAAAATTATTTTAATCCCATTTAACAACATTTTAAATTTTAATGAAAACCATGTATGTTGGATTTTTGAAATTCAAAAGACATAAGTGGTAAAGTTTCATTTAAACAAAAAATTAGTTTTTTAACAACAACTTAGTGGTTTCACTATTCCTCAAAAATTGAAGTTTTTCAGAAAAATACCAAAAATTCACCCTAAGATATATATGATATTCCGAATTCAAAAATGATGTCTATTTTTCAAAATTCAAAACATAAAGTTTCAATAATTAATTTAATAATTAATTCCTGCTATCAAAACAAATAGCGTGTTTTTAAGAAACGATATCTATTAAAAGATTAACCCTAGTTTAAGTCCAATTTCAAAGTGAAATTAATTCCAATGACCACCATTGAATTAAATGGTAAAAATATATTATAATTTCACTTTTAAAAAATTCAAAATAGTATCTAATCATATAAATAAATTAGATTAAAAAGTGGATTTGAATTAAAATACAACATTTTTCACTTATTCATTAAAAAATAGGCTTTATAAAAAAAATAACAAAAACCTACACAAAGTAAATTTTGATATCTTGATTATAAATAAGGATTTTATTTGGTCCAATATAACATATAAAATTTTCAACAAGTGGATTTAAAAAGGGTTCTCCATCAAAAGGCGGTTAATCGACCTTTTAAATAATATTAGAATATTTAAGCTTAAAATTGGATTCATTCGCATTTTAAGCCTCTAACATTTATTGGATAAAAGTAAAAATATTTGACAAACATATATAATAATTTTTTAGTTAGTTCTGTTCATTCCATCCATTAAAATGGTTAGGTGTTAACTACTATTTAAAATAATATTATTTTATTATTAGAGTGAAACGTAAGATTTACAAGATACTCATTGTTTCGTATTGGGTATGCCATCGAGCATAGAGTTACCTTTAAATTAATATTAATATTTTATTCAAAGATATGGATAAATATAAAAATGTCATATTCTTTATTTACCTGGGGTGTTACAGTGAAACTTGTTCACTAAGGGACTCTATCCACTATGACTGTCTTAGGACCGATCCTTGGATAATGGAATGATAGATTAGGAAGTTAACCCAATAAACTATGATAATATTGTCAATAAGTCTTGACATATAAAGAAATTATATTCTATACTTACATGTATTCCACTATATTTTTCTTTTTCCAATGTTATCATCTCTTGGATCATGTTATTTTATTAATTTATGATTTATTTCTAATGAAATTCCAAGAATTTTGTTATGATTTTTTTATTATGATATATGATATGTTGGGTATGGTTTTAAAATTTTAATCACATATTCGCATACCCTTATTATAATTTTATTCTTAAATGATAATTGATATCTTCCATACATACCCTTAATGATCATCTAATCTCACTGTTTTTATGTTTTCCTTTCCTCAGGATATGAAGAAAAGTTATAAGTATGATGTTTCAAGGAAGGGTATTGGATATGAATAACTAAGTGTGATAAGATATAGATATTTTGTGAATACATATTTTATAAATCAATGATTCCAAAGATACTGAAACATTATGGTTTTTTGTGTCTATCATAATGTTATGTATTTAATATTAATATATTAAGAAGTAATACAAATGTATGATAATTATAGGTCTCTATAGTTAGTATGATATTATCGTTTATTTACCTTTCTAAACATAGATAAGTAAACATTGGTGAAAACCCATAGGATAATCCTCTCTAGAGGAAAACAACCTCTGTTATGGTAAAGAAAGGAGTGTGGTTTTCCAAGTAAAATTTTCCAATATGGATATAATAAGTAGTAAATATTTTGGAACTAATGAATCCTATATAATAACCCCAAAAACATTTGTTCGAGTATATATTGACCATCACTCTGGTGCTCAATGTGTGTTACATTACTATGAACCAAATTTGACACTCATAGGGAATGTGATTTGACAATCCACATATTATTCATGAACTATTATAAAGGATATCAATTGATTATAACCAATGATAACCTAGTTTAAACCTAAGGTGTCATATATTGGGAATAATGTTATATTATTTAGACATTTTAGAAAATATTTTTTCTTAATGTCTCACAATGTTAGTTTTTATCACACTATGGTTTTTGGGTTTAGATAATGGATGGAACTAGGATGATTCTTATTAATTCTGAATGTGGTGGACAATGAAATGATTTTACTCATGAAAAAATGAATGAAATAAGATCATGAATGTGAAACATTTTGATTAAGCCTAATCAGATATCTAGATATATGATTCAAAAATGTAAAATTTATTGGTTTTCCTAAAACATAAAATAAGAGGAAGATGAACTTTTATGAATGTTCTTATGGTAATGAACAAAGATAGAAGAAACTTAATTTTTTTTCAGGATAAGAAGGTGGGAAGTAACACCTATAATAATGTATTAATAAAAGATAAATATGTTTTCTTTGTCAAAATAATTTTCTAGGTAAAAAACATTAATGAGGAATTTAATGTCATATATGTGGGGGAACTGGGGAATTATTCATGTGAATTCCCTATTCCATGGTTAACTCCTTAGATAAAAAAGGACTTATGTTAAAAAAATCATTTAAGTTAAAGGATATAAGTATTTATATATTATGATTCAATATTTATATTGTAAAAGGTGTTATATCAATGATACTATGGTAATAAAAATCATGAAACATCTAGTCATTTCTCCATAATTATTTTTCTTTAAGGATTTGAACACTTACATTCAATGGTATAACTAACCAATAAAATTGATCTACTGGTAAGGAGATATTATTAGATATTTCATGATTAATGGAAGTAAAAAAATTAATATATAATTTTTTACAATTTAATAATGTTTATTTGGGGTGAAGGGATGATTGAAATTGATTAATTAAAGGATGTAGGATTGGTAACCTTGAAATTGGTTATGAATTTTTTGAAAACATGACATACTTCATCTTTTATTGAGATAATTGAATTTTTGGATTAAAGAATATATTCAATAATATATGATTTTATTTGAGGAATAATGATTGTTTTAATTTTTTGAATCATATATTTCTTCATGTGTGCATAACTTACATGTTTTGGATACAATCATTGGTTTATAAGTTTAAGGTTGGTCATATTTTCATAGTAATAGATACACCATTTGATGTTTCATGTGATAAGATTTTGAGGTTATTTAGACCAATGCATTGGTGTTAGGAATAACACACTATTTATTTCTAAGTAACCATTTCGGTTAATATTCAATTTGATGTTATGTTAATTATAGTGTATGGGATAGTGGGATATAGATGCACTTGATTATTGAAAAATGAATTTTTGACAAGGAGATGACTTTATAGATCATTATGGTCCAGTTAAGGATTTTCTATTATGTTAAAATATAAACATGATTCAGGATATCTTTGTTAATTTCACCACATTATATGATTATATAGGGACTTATCATTTTTATTAATGATATTTTGGGGTGTGTTTCATTCATTTGAGTAATATGTTACCCTTATGATTAACATCTTCTATAAAAGTAATGATTGTTTGGGGAAAATGCGATTAAATATTTGGGGATGTAATTTGAAAGGTTTGAGACCATGTTATACGGTAAAACATTATTTATGATTATTTTATTTTGGTACTTTTGGATGTAGAGTTATTTATTTGTTGAATGGTCCATGTTGATCATTTGGTGTTAATTTAGAATTTTTGGAGAAAAATGTTTAATTTTATTGCATAATGATTTATGCAATGTGGATTATATTTTACCTTATTCTTCACATTTTTCTTTTTTAATGCTTAATGATATGAGTGGTACATAGTTATTGTTTTATGGATTATGTTTCCCATAATAATTTAATTTTAGAACTTCAATAATGTTATTTTCATCTTGTATACTCATTATGTGGAGAAAAGATGATATTGTGGTTGAAATTGATTAAAAGATAAAATTATACTTATTAAGTAATTATATTTCATTATGTTATTAGTGTATAGGGTAAATTAATTCATAAATTCTAGGAAATTTATCTTGAAAAAAATACTTTATACTATTGAGATAATTTAGATGAATTTATGGCCTTTTCCACACATCATTGATTTAGGGTTTTGTGGGTGTTAACTTTTTCCGAACCATTCAATTTATGGTGATCAACATTATCTATAAATACCTATTATTATTTTGAAATTTATTTTTTTCCTTCATGTATATATTCCCACATCCATTTTTTTTATCATATTTGGAAACCTATTTATGTGTTCCTTTTTATGAACTTTATATTTCTCTTTCTTTAATTTTCCATAGGTTGTTTTTTAACCCTTTTTATGATGTGGGATTTCAAAAAAGTAATCTTCAAATATAAAATTATTTATTACTGATGTAAAGATAAAATTGTGAGGGTTAAATTTACTAATTGGTCGGGGATAATGTAATAGAAGAAGATTTAAAAAAACACTTTGTTCAATAGCATATACAACACAATCTATCGATCTTAAAGAAACCAAAAATAATATTATATTACAACCGATTTAAAATAGTTACTAAATTGGAAAATATTAATTGTACTAACCTAATTATAAATATATATAAATTTATTAATAAAGAATAAATATATTGATAAATTATTAAGAATCAATTATTCAATTTTTTAATGTCATTTTATTGTTCAAAATAAATTTTATTCAAAAATGATTTCATCACTTTTTCGTGAATATTTTAAATAATTTCTTGATATTTAAAAATTTTATTTGATAAAATAATATAATTTATAAAATAATAATATCAAAATTAAATTAGTGTAAAATTATGGTAGTTTTATAAAAATGGGGAATTTTCTTTGAATAGTGAAAGATACATGTTTTTCAAATACTGTTAATTGATTTAATTATATAATGTAATTTAAAAGAATATTTTTATTTTGGATTTGGTATTAATGTGAAGTATTATCCATTTGATTTTTAATAATTTAATTATTTCAATTTGAATCAGTGATATTCATTATATTGATATAAGTTAATTTTTCAACATAATTATTTTTCTAAAAACTATGTTTCATTACAATTTATTCGTTTATTTTAATTTTCCTTCAAATAACTTATAGAGATTAAATCATGAAAAATGGATATGATATTTGGTATTATGAGGTTAAAATTTGAAAAATAGGTCCCTTTTAATTTTCGTCATTATGAACAGTAACCATAGAATATATTTTTCACCGTGGTAAGAGTAAATGGGTAAAAAAAGTTAAAACCATGAGATAGGGTCTCAAAATCATTAGTTAGAATAAAATTGAACATAGACATCCAAAATTACAATATATGTATTTTTATTGAAATTTTACCCTAATAATGAAATTTGTATTATTTAAAGTGAGGTAAAATCCTAAATGTCACTCTATGGACATTATGGCCAATAAACCATTTACATAGAGATTAAAAGTGGATATTTTCAGTCATAAATTTTCATATGGAATAATATTTAATTATTTTTACCATTTAATTGATTTATAACTTTTAGTTATTGAATAATTACCAAAAATACATATGCAATACTAAAACCATATTTATTAAACTAATAGAAAGTAAAAAATAAATTATTTTAAATGATTAAAAGTAATATAATTTTGGTGACTTATTGTTTTCGATGATTTTTTTAGATAAATAAAATATTTTAGGAATGTGTTAGAGGTTTATATTGGAATTCCATTGCCATCATGTTGTTTTCAGAGTCAAATAATTTGATTAGTTCTTAAAATGAAGTTAAAAATATTTTATTATAAAAATAGTATATAATGTTATTTAAAAACAATTAAATTATTTCGAGATGAGAATTATGATTAAGAAATCACAAACATTATCCTTTATTCATTTATGATCCTATTTTTACCTTGTAATCAAAATTATAACCTTTTAATGTTAAACAATTCGTTGCCACGATTAAGATTAAAATTGATTAAACAAGGGGAAACATAAAATGATAATTGTAAAAATGAAACAAAAAACCTATCTAAATTTCTTTTATATTATGATATTTTTTCTTTATCCTCTTTTTATTTGAATAACTTTCCATTTCGAAGTATTTTTTTTAGAATAACCTGATTATATATTAATCTATTTTTAGGACCAAGTATTTCCCTTCACTCCAACATTAAAATAAATCCCTTATATATTTTATTTCACCGATTTGATCAATATATCTCATAGAAAACCCAGAATAATTCTCTTCTCAACATCCCTAGACATTAATTATAGGTTTTAGACATGAAAACCCTACTTTTTATTAAATAAAAATTCATGGTTTATTACAAAATATTACACATAATAAAACCAGGAAGATCAAGAATCATTGGTTATTTAAAAATTCGGTAATAAAATAACATCTTGAACATGGGATACACATAGATTATTTAAAACCTCCTTATAATGATTCTAAAATTCAATATCTTTTGAAACTACAAGGGATAACCTAGGGACAATCATCAAAAATGGGTGATCTAAAAAAC
Organism: Viscum album; assembly: GCA_963277665.1. Classification (NCBI taxonomy): domain Eukaryota; kingdom Viridiplantae; phylum Streptophyta; class Magnoliopsida; order Santalales; family Viscaceae; genus Viscum; species Viscum album. Next base: position 1,224,811,778 of record OY728148.1, read on the forward strand.
ATAGTGAGGTAATAATAAACATAACTTGAGGGAATAATTTAATTTTATAAAATATGAAAATCAATGAGAAATATAATTGGTTAGAATCATAAACCTGAATAATAAGTCATGACATCTCATGGTAACATAAATGAATCATGGGAACATGAACACAACAAAAAACATGGAATCATAAAAATATGTCAAGGATATTTACAAAAACATCATGACTAAAAAGTCCTAGGATAGATTTGGTCCACTCCCTAATCCATTGAATTTGGTCTCATGCTACTAAAATATTAATCAATATATTGGAGTACTATATAATTCTGGGTGTTCACGTGACTTTCATATCAATCAAATGCATAAGTGTTCCACATTGATCACACAACATGGAATCATTTTGGGTAACATTTAATTCAAGGATTAATAATTTTGGAATAATTGAATGTAAGAACAAAATAAATGAAGTATGAGTTCATAATGGTAAAGGCACTTGATATAAAATGGGTATGGATATTCACTATATATTTTTTAGGAAAAATTGTAGTGAAATTTCATCAACATAATGTGGTCTTATAAATGTTCATGGGAGAGATTAATGAGAGTAATTGTGTATCTAATAATATAGAAATCATAGGTTTAGTAATGGGGATATTTAATAACATATCGCAACATTATAAAATGTAGATAAAATATATAATAAAATTATGTTTCTTGAATAATGGGAAGAGGGAAAAGATATGTTAATAAATTTCTATGTGGAAGTGGATTAGGTAATTGATATAATGAGATAAGATATGTTTGTAATAATTATTATTGAATAAATCAAATAGTATAGGTACCATTAAATTTAACAAAAAACACAAACAATTTATATTCAAAATACTATTCATAAAGAAGGTGGTTGAATGGAAATGAGAAGAGAAAAATTTCTTACTAAAATTCATCTTGGTAACTGGTGTACATAGAATTTCATGGGAGGGATTAATGATATTTAAATGGAAATCTCATAATTTCAACATAAAATGGATAGTAAGTGGGGTATTTAATAACATGTTCGAAAGTTAAAAAATAAAAGTTATGTTGAATAATATAGAAGAGTTGTATGAATAAAACGGAGAGAGTGAGATCCCTTACCTTGAGATGGTGATTCCGAAAGCATGGGAGGAGATTAATGAGATCATAACATTTCTTTGGGAGTATTATAGATAGTGTATATCAGTTTAAATACATGATCTATGGGTTTTTAGTGGAGTGTAATGGGATATTGGGTGGGCTTATATTAGTAGAGAGAGGGGTGTTCTTTATTATTTCCCAAAGATAGGTTTGGGACTCTATATAGTAAACTCAAACCCAGAAACCATAACATGGAATTTTCACATGGTTTCCTCCCAATTGGAGTTGTATTAATTATTTTTTATGGACAAGGTACCAAATCATTAAAATTTCACCTTTTTTATGTGTAAGTGAGTCATGCACTTAAAGAAATGATTTTAGAACCATGAAATATAATATCAGTTTTGGAGGATTCATAAAGAATTTATAAAACAAAGAAACTAAAACATAGAATAATATTATTTCAAAGGGGGGACATAGATTTGGTTTTTGATACCTTATATGGTATTTATTACATCACTTTGTCCATTATGATTTCATAATACACAACTTATATCAATATTGTATTTAATGTTTACCCAAAAATTCACTCGTCTCAGAAAAACATGAAAAATTTAACATTGGATAGTATAGAGGTTATGATTTAAAAATAATTTCTTGATTAAAATACTTTCTTGATTAAAATTATATTTTTCCCCAAATGCAATTTATGTTTTAACATATCAACAATCTAATTTTATGAAAAATAATTATTAATTTCTTAATAAAGTAAAAAATGAAAATATAATCATTATTATATTTAAATTAATATATTAATATGTTTATACTTTTAAGGTTACATTTTTTCGAGTCAATGTTAAATTATTTGTACCTTTAATTAACCTATTTTACTTTTGTCGTGGTAATAAATATTTACTACGATTATTATTCATAATATTCAAAAATTATGTTTATGTGGTTAAATAATATTAATTAATGTGATTTAAAATATATAATACATTTATGTCATGACCCCCTCCCACCAAAGATGCCCCTCTTGAGCTGGCAATGGTGAAAGGGAGATAATGACCCCCTTAGTCCCGCCTCCAGTAGGCACTGGAGTGGCGACAAGCACCAAGGGTAGGAGTTTTCAAAAATATGGAAGGCATTACCATTTTTATTATTTAAGATCAGGAAATAGGATGAGTCAAACACCAAAAGAAAAAGGAACAAGTAAATGAAAATAAACCCAAACCAATCCCACATGCATGTTTAAACAAATCTGAAACAAGGTACAAGTACAAGAAAACTTAAAAGTAGAATACCAAAAGAAACAAGAGTACATCAAACTTCAAAAACTCCAACTGTCCCGACTAGTAGGGTCCCGCACGGCCCTAGTAGTCCTCTTGGAAATGTGAAAGTAAATGTAGGATTAGCATACAAGTATACTCAATAGGGAAACCTAAAGCTCTCGTGCGCAGGTGGGGAGACATCCTAATGTCCCGTGAGAACAACAGAAGAAACCAAAACCTAGCAAGGAAATCTATCCACCTAACCTAACCAGCCACGCTCACCAGAAACACAAAAAAAACATGTAGTAGTATATAAGAACAAGAGTATTGGGTACCACGCACCATTTCCCCCCACTAGTTAGCCACTCTTCCTAACGGAGAATGTCCTGAAGCTACCACACTCTTCCTGCCCACACACACCTAGGCCTCAAAATCCACACATCCCGCCCATACACACCCGGGCCTTAGAAACCACATATCCCGCCCGCACACACTTCGGCCTCAGAAACTACATATCCTACCCACACACACTTGGGCCTCACAAACCACAATCACATCCCCACCCGAACAAACATGGCCCTCATCCCAAATATTCTTGGGAACAGTAAACATGCCCGAAGAGTCTTGGGCTAAAAGTCACACCAATCAAAACCTACCCGAAGTGTCTTAGGTGTAAGGTCACCTCAATCCATCACATCCTATGGAAGAAGGACCAGGACGGAGCTAGTAACTAAGGGGAAACACCCTCTCCCATGAAATGGGAGTGTTCGGCACTAGGTGCTCAACATGGGTGTGGTGCAACAATACACAAAGATATAGATATATATATATATATATATATATGTATACCAAACACACAGCCCAACCTATGGCTTCTAAACAGAGAAAATGAGTACGTTCCTCATCACTACTACTATGAAGCATGCATACAACAAACAATCCCAACCCTATTTTGGTTTTCATGCATCAACAGTATTTGTTTATTATTTCCTTAACTACTGGGAAAAAAACAAACCAGATCAAGCATTTCGTAGAAAAACCTGGCCAACCACGAATCAAGTTAGATAGAACACAGGCAACACAAAACCAACCTTTTTATCATCAATCATTCCGCATTGATTGTTCCTGCATTTAAGTCATTATCCTTCCCCATAGTTCATTTATCAACTTTCCAGTTTCTTTTTAATATCACAACCCATTACTGCAGCCCTGTTGCCACTATAACCACATCTCCACAACCGTATCACAAAACAAGGCTCGTGCCACATCATTTCCCCTTTAATATCATTTACCACACCCCGTTTCCCATCTTATCCATAATAACCTAGGATTCACCCCCACTTTTTATAGACCACGTAACCAAACCAACACGAACATGTTCATTATTCCATTTTGGTCAACCGGGGTGATCACACAAGGGTTCCAGATATTCATTTAATTAGCCAACATTACTTGATTAACCAATTTCCATATTACACAATGTTTCCATCCACAAAATGGTCTAGAATGATAGGGAAAAATTTAATTGTTCAAGCAAAGGCCCCCAATGACCCTGATTTTCAGTGGGCATAAGCCTATTCAATTCGAAACATAACAATAGAATAAACAAAGATAAACATAACAACTTACCCATCCCTGCTCTTTAATCCAGTTATTATCTTCATTAAAATGGTTCAACTATGTCTCGTGAAAGCAAGAGGATACCCATCCCACATGATGCCCAAAGTAGAGAGATGAAGGTAAAATCGCTACCTCAACAGGTTTTGATCACAATGCTACCCCAAATCAACTCTAGAAGACGTCCGTCGGCGTCCATCGATTCTATCGAATCCCAGAAAAAACCTCCACGGGTGGAAGCTGGGAAGGAAAGGCTAAAGGGAAAACAACAGATCCAAGCTCATATGTTCTGCCTTATAGTTACAATCTTTTGGACGTTGACGGATCGTAAATTGGAGCTCAAACGAAGAAGTTATGGAAGAAAGGAGCTTCAGAGTCTCTCGGGAGGGCTCCGCTCGAAGGAAAGGGGAGGTAGAGAAATGATCTGAAAAGGAGGAGAGGCCCCCGCCTTTTATAGGAGAGAAAAAATAAAGTACACGACATGTACTTCCTAGTACATGGCTTGTACTCGGCCATTCCACACCATCACCACGCGGCTTGCAACACGGCATTCAATGTGGCACACAACCATTGACTGGTCAACACATGGTTTGAGGGTAACACGTACACGAGGAGAAACTACACGACCTGTAGGATGGGATACACAATGTGTACTTATTTATTTCACGCGGCAAGGACATGGCTTCAACATGACACACGACCGTTGACTGGTCAACACACAGTTTGAGGGTAACACGTACGCGGGGAGAAACCACACGACGTGTAGGATGGGCTACACGGTGTGTACTTATTTATTTTATGTGGCAAAGACAAGACTTCAACACAGGGTATACTCGGCAAGGTGTTACATGATGTGTAATCATACTACACGACGTGTAGTCACAAAATTCTGAAAAGTGTGGGAAAAGTCCATTCTACCCTCTAGAACACTTCATGACCTTCTTTTCGACAAAATAATGTGCCGGAGAGGTCCGAGCCATTACACCAGATACCTCTTAAAATATTATCATCCCCGAGAATTCAAAAACCTACCTAGAGGAACCCAACAAGATAACTCATAGGGCTCTCATTATAACAGGAACCCCACCAACAACCCTAATCATATGTGTTAGGAATTCCTTCTCCTATGTCGAGATATTATCGTCTTTAGGCAGCATTGACTCGCTTGCACGGGTTTAATCGCATCTGCATTAATGAATCTTGATTAAGAATTGGGTGTTTCCACTTCCATATATTAGGATTTTTCCAACTTACACTGCCCCCAACACCGTATAACCAACACACTGCCCGAACACATGGCTTGGGGAATTCCTTCTCCCATGTCGAGATATTATCCGCTTTAGGCGGCACTGACTCACCCGTACGGGTTCGATCACATCCTCATTAATGTGTCTCAATTAAGGACCAGGTTTTTCCCTTTCCCCACACATCCGGACATGTTACACACTTCCAGAGAACAAGGAAACAAAACACCTCACAACCGACAATCCAAGCATTCCATATATCAAAGGTATAGAGTATAACATCAAAACAAAGCTGAGAAGAACAAGCAAAACACAAGTCAAAACAACTCTGGGTAATGAGCGTGCATCTGAGCCTCTCGCTCCCAACTTCTCTCTTCGAGGCCTCCATGCCTCCACAACACATGAACCAAGGCGATGGTTCATCCATGGAGCAACTTCTCTTCACGATCCTCGATTCTGACTGGTCATTCCTCAAAGGTCGCGTCATCTCCCATATCTAACTCTCCCCAGTCGATAACGTGAGAGTCGTCGTGTAAGTACCAACGAAAATGGGAGACGTTGAAGACGTCATGAACCTTCTCCAATTGAGGTGGTAGAGCCAGCGATATGCAAACTCACCGACTCGCCTCAGCACCTCGAAAGGTCCGATGAGCCTAGGAGAGAGCTTACTCCCCTTCCCTAACATCTGCTGCCCCCGTCAAGGGGAAACCATCAAGAACACACGATCTCCTACCTCAAACTCCAAGGGCCTCCTCTGACGATCAACATAATAATTCTATCGGTCCTGAGCCGCTTTCATCCTCTCACGCACATGCTGGACATTCTCTATGGTGCTCTATACTACCTCTGGCCCAAGAGCACCTGTCTCACAAACCTCTGCCCAGTAAATGGGTGAACGACATGGTCTTCCATACAAATCCTCGAACGGTGCCATGATAATAGTAGAGTGGAAGTTGTTGTTGTAGGAAAACTCTACTAAAGGAAAGTGTCACACCCATGATCCTTCGAAATCCAGAACGCATGATCGCAGTAGGTCCTCCATAGTCTGGATAGTCCGTTCTATCTTCCCAGCAGTCTGGGGGTGGAAAGTAGTGGTAAGGCGTAGCTGGGTGCCAAAAGCATGATGTAACCCCTCTAGACTCGTGGGGTAAACCGAGTATCCCGATCTGAGACGATAGTATTTGGAACACTATGAAAATGCACGACCTCGTCTACGTACCTCTGTGATAAGGTACTCACCGAGGCCGACTCCTTAATTGCTAAGAAGTGAGATGATTTCGTGAGTAGATCCACCAATACCCAGATAGCATCACAACCACCCTGAGCTCTGGGAAGTCATGTGACAATGTCTAGTCAGATTTTATCCCACTTCCATTCGTGGACATCTAAAGGATGAAACAAACCACTGGGAACACAGTGTTAATCCTTTACTTACTGACACACTAGGCACTTAGCTACAAACTCTGCCACTACCCGTTTCACCCTCGGCCACCAAAAATATTCCCTTTGGCCTCAGTACGTTTTTGAAACTCCCAGATGTACCGCCAAGGCTGATCTATGGAACTCATAGAGAACTCCCTCACACATCGCCTCGGGAACAAACAACCTTCCATGAAAAAGAATCTGATGTCTGCTGTCCTCTAACCATACTTGTAGAGCGTTTCCCTGATCGATACGATCCCGAATTACTTCTGCCTCGGATTATCCCCATTGAGACTCTTCCACCTGCTGCAACAAGGAGGACTGCACCATCATCTAAAACAAATAGACTCTAACACCCTCTACCCTTGCATCCAAGTTCAAGGTAGCCAACTCTCCCATCGCTTTCCAAGCATCAGAGAATTCCTGAACCACATCCTTATGTGACTTCCTGCTCAGCGCAACAGCCACAATGTTGCCATTAGCTTCAGTGTAAGAGATATCGAAGTTGTAGTCTTGGAGAAACTCAACCGATCTCCACTGTTGTAAGTTCAGGTCACACTGGGAGAAGATATAATGTAAGATCTTGTGATCTGAGAAGACCATAAAGCGCTCCCCAAAGAGGTAATGTTTCCACAACTTCAGTGCGAACACTACTGCAACAAGCTCTAGGTCATGGGTGGCATAGTTACATTCGTGAGGGTGCAACTGCCCATACCCATAACAGATCACACCCTTCTTCTGCATCTGTACGCACCCCAAACCAAGGCCAGAAGCATTACAAAACCAACTCATACAACAACCCTTACTCTGGAAACCTGAGTAATAGAGCACTGAAAAACTTCTCCTTCAGGTAGTCGAAAGCTTTCTGGCACTGCTCGCTACATAGGAAGACCTGGTCCTTCCTAGTCAAAGCTGTCATTGGAGCAACAACTCGAGAGAATTCTGAAATGAACCTCCGATAATAACCTTCCAATACTTGGAAACTACGAACTTCTACCATTCTCTTGGGTGCCGCCCAAGAAACAACTGCCTCCACCTTCAACGGGTCCACTGACACTCCATGCCGAGACACCACGTGCCCAAGGAAGTGTACGTCTATCATCATGAACTTACACTTCGACAATTTCCCATAAAGTTGGTGGTGTCGAAGGACTTCCAAGACTTCCCTCATATGCTCAATGTGCTCCTACTCTGATCTTGAGTAGATTAGGATGTCATCGAAAAACACAAAAATGAACTGGTCTAGAAACTCTCGAAAGACAATGTTCATAAGTTCCATGAACACAGCTAGTGCATTCGTAACTCCAAACGACATCACTACAAACTCGAAGTGCCCATACCTACACCTGAAAGCCGTCTTCGAGATGTCAATGTCCTTTACCCTTAGCTGATGATATAAAAATCATAGATCAATTTCAGAAAACCAACTTTCTCCCCTCAGCTGGTCGAAGAGATCATCTAACCTTGTAAGGGGGTAATGGTTCTTGACCATTACCTAATTCGACCTTCGGTAGTATATGCATAGCCTAAGACCACCATTTTCCTTCTTCAAGAACAAAAAAGGATCACCCCATGGTGACACGCTGGGTCAAAAAAAACCCTTCTCCATCAGATCGTCAATATGAATCCTCAACTCCCACAACTCCGAATGTGCCATCCGATAAGGGGCTATCGAAATCAGACGGGCACCAAGTTGTAAGTCTATACCAAACTCAACGTCACATCAGGGGGGGGGGGTAGAGTCACAACCTATTTGGAAAAAAACATCTAGGAACTCCCCAAAAACCTTTGGAACATCCATAATCTCTGTACCAGCTGAAACCACTGATAACCCACCTAACAAGGAAAGGAGGGGCTTCATATTCCGACTTCCCACCTGATAGCTCATCCCACCAACAAAAGCTACACGATGCCCATCCATGACGGAGAACACGCCTCTTCTTTAGAAGCAGTCTATAACAGCACTAATAGAAAAAAACCATTCAATGCCTAGGATGACATCGTATGGATGCATTTGTAGCAAAAGAATATTCCCACTTGATCGATGTGGTCCCAACGCCAGCCCACATCCCCGAAAAACACAAGATACGCTGGTCTGACCTTCAACTGGTGTACTCGGAACCTGGGGTATGGAATGTCTCTCTACGTCTAGACCCAAAGCATGGGCTAGACCGGGTGCAACAAAGGAGTGCAAAGCTCCTGAATCGAACAAAGCAGAAATGAGAGTGCTGAACAAACAAATCGTATCTCGCACCACCTCTAGTCCTTCCGGAGATGCCAAATATGCTGTGTGAACCTGTCCACTTCAAGCTCCTCTGCCTCTATGATGTCGACTACCTCTTTGACCACACACTGGTCGAGGTCCCAGAGGAGCACCCTGAAGTCAGCCTCCTCCTACAAAGTCTGCCCTTGGAGGAGCAGGGTCCTATTGCTGCTGGAAGCGCCTCGCCGGAAAATGGTACTGTTGAGGGGGGAGATGAACCTACCCACCTCCACTATACTGAGCTCGGGTTGGGAACCGACTTTAAATGTGCCCAAGAACTCCGTAAGAGAAACACTCTGGTCCTGGGCTCGTGAAAAAGGGACAAGGACCCGAAGATCTGAACTGGAACTGCTGGGGCCTACTCCCTACTGGCCTAAATCAGAAGGGTCCTGTCGCAGGAGACCTGCTGCTGACTACCTTCCCCATTGACGAAACCGGATGGATCCCCTCTCATGGTTCACCTCACTGCGAGTGAATCCTCTCCACAACCTCTGCCTTCTTCTGTACTGACAAGTATGTCTGAATGGTGAAGGTGGTGACAACATACTGGAGCGATGGATGAAGTGCGTCCTCCAAACGTCTTGCCTGAGACTCTTCATCTGGAAAGATATCCAGATCATGCATAGGAGACCCTTGAACTTGATCCCCAATTCTTGTACTGACATATTCCCATGTTGGAGGGAGAGTAACTCCTTCCACTTCTCTGCCTTGATCATGGAAGAAAGGAATTCCTCTCAGAACTCCTTCTCAAAGTCAGCCCACAGAACCTCTACCTCTGACCTCTCCCTGAGGTAGAGCGTGCACCACTGACGCGCCGCACCTCTCACCTAACTGACTGCTAGGGGAACCCAGTACTACCTCGGAGCACGGATCAAAGTAAAAGCGATCCCTATCTCCTCAATCCACACCTCCATCTCTATATCTGAAGTACTACCCTCGTACTTTTTGAGGGTTTGTCACTGGAAAGAACGAAGAGTCTTCTACCACTGATCATCTTCCTCCTCTCGGTCAATCCTCAACTGATCAACCGCCTGAATCTGATGGGCCTCAACTATCTTAGTCACCCAGGGATGACGTATAGGTGAAATATCTGTACGGTAAACAAAGATCGTCTAAGCCCATGTAGCAAGGAAATTTCTCAAGGTTTCATTTTATCATTTTATTTCAATTTCTTTCCTAGAACACCCAAAATCATGTAAAACAAAAACATGATGATGCATGTACCTTCCCTATGGTCTCTACCCTACAATAAATGTAGTCTCACTTAGTCATTCGGTAGGCTCAGAGTCCTTGCATCGGATCACGGGTGGCCCTAAAATCTCGTGTCCTAGCAGGTCTTCCCTGGCCTATGTCACACACCAAGATCACCTAACATTGTTGCCCTACCATCCCATGCAATCTTTACTATGCCTAACTCCAGACTCCATCCTATCTCTCATTCATCAGGCTCTGATACCATTCTGTCATGACACCCTCCCACCAAATATTCGCCTCCTGAGCTGGCAATGGTGAAAGGGAGAAAATGACCCCCCTGAGTCCTACCTCCAGTAGGCCCCGTAGTGGCGACAAGCACCAAGGGTATAAGTTTTCACAAATATGGGAGGAATTACCCTTTTTTATTATTTAATATTGGGAAATAGGATGAGTCAAACACCAAAAGAAAAAGTAACAAGTAAATGATAATAAACCCAAACCAATCCCACATGTATGTTTAAAAAAATCTGACACAAGGTACAAGTACAAGAAAACACAAAAGTACAATACGAAAAGAAACAAGAGTACAAAAAACCGCAACAACTCCAACTGTCTCGACTAGTAGGGTCTTGCACGACCCTGGTAGTCCTCCTGGAAACTTGAAAGTAAACATAGGGTGAGCATAAAAGTATACTCATAAGGGAAACCTAAAGATCTCGTGAAGAGGGGGGGAGACATCATAATGTCCCATGAGAACAACAGAAGAAACCAAAACCTAGAATGAAAATCTATCCACCCAACCTCACCAGCCACGCTCACCAAAAGCACAAAACAACTGGTAGTAGTATATAAGAACAAGAGTATTGGGTACCCTGCACCATTTCCCCCCACTAGTTAGCTACTCTTCCAAACGGCGAATGTCATGATGCTACCACACTATTCCTTCCCGCACACACCTGGGCCTCAAAAGCCACACATCCCGCCCGCACACACCTGGGACTCACAAAACACATATCCCGACCGCACACACCTGGGCCTCACAAACCACATATCCCACCCACACACACCTGGGTCTCACAAACCGCTATCAAATCCCCACCTGAACACAACTAGACCTCATCCTGAAGATTCTTGGGAACAGTAAACCTGCTCGAAGAGCCTTGGTCTAAAAATCACACCAATCAAAACCTACCCGAAGAGTCTTAGGTGTAAGGTCGCCTCAATCCATCATAGCTTAGGGAAGAAGGAGCAGGAAGGTGCTAGTAACTAAGGGGAAAACACCATCTCCCATGAAATGGGAGTGTTCGGCACTAGGTGCTCAACATGGGTGGGGTGCGATAAAACACAAAGATACAGATATATATGTATACCAAACACAGAACCCAACCTATGGCTTCTAAACAGAGAAATTGAGCACGTGCCTCGGCACTGCTACTACAAAGTATGCATACAAAAAACAATCCCATCCACATTTAGGTTTTTATGTTTCAACAGTATTAGTTTATTATTTCCTTAACTAGTGGGAAAAAAACAAACCAGGTCAAGCATTTCATAGAAAAACCCTACCAACCACAAATCTAGTTAGATAGAACACAAGCAACACAAAACCAGCCTTTTTATCATCAATCAATCCCCATTGATTATTCCTGTGTTTAATTCATTATCATTCCACATAGTTCATTTATCAACTTTCCACTTTATTTTTAATATCACAATCCATTACTGCAGCCCTCCTGCCACTATAATCACATCTCCAAAACTGTATCATAAAACAAGGCTCGTGCTATATTATATCCCCTTTAATATCATTTACCGTAGATCTGCTTCCCATCCTATTCGTAATAACCCAAGATTCACCCCCCCTTTTAAACACCACGTTACCAAACCAACACCCACATGTTCATTATTCCATTTTGTTCAACCGGTGTGATCACACAAGGGTTCCATATATTCATTTAATCAGACAACTTTATGTGATTAACCAATTTCCATATTCCAAAAAGTTTCCACCCACAGAACTGTCTAGAAAGATAAGGAAAAATTTAATTGTGCAAGAAAAGGCCCCCAACGACCGTGATTTTTAGTAGGCATTAGCCTACATAATTCACAACATAACAATAGGATAAACATAGATAAACATAACAAATTTCCCATTACTGTTCTTTATGCTAGTTATTATCTTCATTAAACTAGTTCAACTATGTCTCGTGAAAGCAAGAGGTCACCCATCCCGCATGATCCACAAATTAGAGAGACTAAGGTAAAATCCTTATGTCAAGAGGTTCTGATCACAACACTCCCCCAGATAAACTTTAGAAGACGTCCGTCGACGTCCGTCGCTTCTGTCAAAACCCGGAAAAAACCTCCTCGGGTGGAAGCTGGGAAGGAAAGGATGAAGGGAAAACAACAAATCTAAGTTTATAAGTTCATTCTGATCGTTACAATCTCATGGCCACTGACAGATCGTAAATCGGAGCTCGGACGAAGAAGTTATAGAAGAAAGGAGCATTGGAGTCTTTCGTGAGGGCTTCGCTTGAAGGAAAGGGGAGGCGAGGAATGATCTGAAAAGGAGGAGAGGCCCCCTCCTTTTATGGGTGAGAAACACTAAAGTACACGGTGTGTACTTCCTAGTACACGGAGTGTACTCGGCCATTCCATATGGTCTCCATGCGTCTTCCAACACGGCATTCAACGCGGCACACGACCGTTGACTAGTTAACACATGGTTTGAGGGTAATGCGTACGCGGGGAGAAAGTACACGGCGTGTAGGATGGGCTACACAGAGTGTACTTATTTATTTCACGCGGTAAGGACACAGATTCAACATGGCACACAACCGTTGACTGTTCAACACACTGTTTGATGGTAACGCGTACGCGGGGAGAAACTACATGGCATGTAGGATGGGATACACGGCGTGTACTTATTTATTTCACACGGCAAGGATACGGCTTCAACAAGGGGTATACTCAGAAAGGTGGTACACGGCGTGTACTTATACTACACGGCGTGTAGTCGCAAAATTATGAAAAGTGTGGGAAAAGTCCATTTTACCCTCCAGAACACTTCATAACATTCTTTTCGACAAAGGAATGGGTCGGAGAGGTCCAGACCATTACAATTTCATCAAAATTGATTAAAATAGGTGTAATAATTTAACTTAATATAAAACCCAAAATCTCGACGGAAATCGATTTTCTATAAAATACATTTTTAAAGGAAAAGATGATTACAGTTTTACTCTAAAACTATTAAGGATTATTATGTGAATTATAATTAATAAAAGTAGATATAAGATTTTATCCTTAATTTAATTCATAATTCATTAAGAGTTAATTTAAATAATTTTAATGGATAAACATTATGCATTTTATAACATTTTTTTAGAAAAATGTGTTTTCAGTCATTAAAATAAACTACTTCTAAAATCTAGTATAAAGATGATTTAAATGTAATTAATTGAATTAAATGTAAATAAATATTACTTGTGTTAATTTTAGATAAAATTTATGAATAATGTGAAAATTAATTTATTTTATTTGTCAAACTAAATTAAAATTTTACATAAAAACATTATTTTTCACTACACACTGAGAATTCTATATTTTCTGAAAAATCCCAAAATTTTACGCTAAGTTAATATTAATATTATGTTATAAAAAATGGAGTTATTTGTTTCAAATATTTTTTTTAACTTTGTAGTAAATAATTATAATAATTTATTCATAAAAATAAATAAAAATCATTTTTGAAGAAAATATATTTTGAAGGACAAAAAGACATTACGAAAAATAGATTGTTTTTTACTATGAATTTATAAATATATTTTTGATATATATATATATATATAACAAATGTTTTAATCATAATCATATCTGAAAATTTATTGTAATGTGTACATTAGTCATATTTAAATAATAATTGTTTTTTTGGGTTCGATATGGTGTATCCCATATGCTATGAAGCATAGTTATCTCTTTTAAAAACTCAGGGGGTTCCATTCTTACCCCCTTTAATAAATTGTTTCTTGTAAATTTAAAAATGAACATAGTATGAAATACATGAAAATATCCTTATTTATAACCCATATCTTAAAAAGGTTTAATATAGCATCCACTAAAAAAGGGTCATAGGGAAGTATGAAGGTCATCACATAATTTTTATTCCATGTACTAAAAATTTACTCGGATGTGAAAAAATAGAAATGGAATAGAAAAAATAATTCTAAATAACCAATAGAGAGTGAAAGATATTTGGGTTATCATAATTTAAATGACTACAAAACCATAAATCTATGATTTGTGAAAACACCATCAATTGATCAGGAAAGTTCTAAATTTAAAAACATTTTGGTTTTAAAATTCTTTTCCTAGTGTTAATGAATTTCATTAAAATATAGACTAGGGGAATGGAGAAATATAATTTCCTGAAAAATATAGTTTCATCCTTTAATCAATTTATACTACAGTCTCATATTTTCTCCAAATTATGAATACTCTGCATGGAATTTATTTATATAACTGAATCACTTGAATAATCTTTTACTGGACCACATGATCCACCAAATAATAAAAATATATTCCTCATATATTTATTACATCAAAAATGGTTTTCATAACATATTAAATAACTGAAAATAAATAAAATATAATACATTAATCTCCAAAATGACAATAAAAATCCAAATGGTTTAACATAGATCATTCATTAAATGAATACCCATATTTTACACTAGAAACCTCAACATTGAATAATTTTCAAACCTCAGAGGTTTCCTCTTATACATAAACTTACACCTCTAGAGACATAATATCATTTTTCTCAAATAATCATAATAGATATATATAACTTAACTATATAAAAAATATCCTAAAATATCATTAAACAGATAAAAATAAAAAATATTTTATCCTGGAATATGTTTCCAAAAATAACATGCCAAAAATCCATCACATAAATCATTTAATGTTGTATAAATTCTATTAAATAAAATTTTTCCCTTAAACATATCATCTCAAGACTATATAGGTTTATCGAACCATCAATCACATATTAAGGGGTATCAATCCCTCAATCATATTTTCTTATGAAATATCACTTCATCATTAATTTATTTAAATAGGTTATCAACTAAATTAAAAATAAATTTCAAGTCCATAAAGAATAAAATACTATGGAGCAATCCTTAGATCATTAATGATTCTTATATCCCTAATATCCCTAATATACTACATCTACGAAATAACTCTCAAATAAAGATACCTAAACACTTTAACCCTTACACTTCAACGATTACTAAAACAATTGTCCTTCCATTTTCCAAAACATTTGAGATAGATATGCCCACGTTCAGTGAAATAATATCCATAATAAAGTAGATTCATCCCCCTCCTTGCACACTTATAGAATCAAAGGGCGAGTCATGGTACAAAGGGTGAAAATTTCTCCCGTAAATTTATAATAAATTTATAAAAGTGAAACCATTCTATATATAGGATAACATCAAATTACACTGAAGGAAGAGTGATAACATTTTCAATAAGAAATTTTCCACAAAAAACAATATGTTATAAATAATCAAAGAATTTTTTTTAAAAGATGTTAAATCATTTTGGGTTTTAGTCGATTTTCTTAAAACGATTACAAGAATTATACTAAGGCATCAAATGAAATATAACATGACATACTCTAGTCTATAGTATAGGTAACATGTACATTAGTAATCATGATCAATATAAGCATTGGACTCTCCTTTTTCCCCAGATCCTAGAGATTGTTGATGCTCATCATGCATCTTAACCCTTGGAATAGATTATTGAATTTGATGATTTCTAACTTTTCTAAATTTACAACATATAATTGTATAATGTTACTTAGACTGAAAATTATTTCCATCCATCAAATTATCCATTTTTAATGGACAATTTATACTTTATTCCGTATCATTCCACCCAAAAAATATACCTATTTCTTTATGGAATTTACCTTACATCCTCATTCCACACTTGTTAAAAAGTAGAAATTTGGACTTCTTTCCTTTATCACCTTTATCAAATGAACTTCCTTTAGATATCATATTCCACATACTTGATGTCTTTGGCCATTCAATAAAGTTTTTGTTGTTAATTTTTATTTTTGATATTTGGTTTATAAAAATAACAAGATGTCCAACCTGATCTATCATCATGTTAGGCATCTTGCTTGGGCAGTAACACATTTCCCATAACATGGTTTATTTACTAACATCCTCCTATATATGTCCATTGCCTAGAATAAAGGGAAAGTTTTGGAAGAATAATTTTTACCTATTAAACACATAAATAAAAATATATAATCATTAAAGGGATAAATTATAAATTAAATTTATTCCTTAACTTCTAAATCATTATACACCAATCTATGTTCTCTGTTATCTGTTTACTAACATAGAATCTTATTTCCATTCTTGTACCCATAATAATGGTTCATAATGGGATTGTGATTTACCGTATCGAATCCCATGGGAGTTTCAAACTAGTT
Organism: Viscum album; assembly: GCA_963277665.1. Taxonomy (NCBI): domain Eukaryota; kingdom Viridiplantae; phylum Streptophyta; class Magnoliopsida; order Santalales; family Viscaceae; genus Viscum; species Viscum album. The sequence goes on from OY728148.1 coordinate 1,224,828,407, forward strand.
GTGAATCATGGCCTATTGTCATGCACTACATCCTGACCGAGTCTAGCTCATTGTAGTGTTTTTAGGTTTTACCCCTAAGTACATTTGTGCCAGATCCCCATACACTTGTAGTATTCATACAGGGTTGTGTTAACATATAAAACACTTACTCTATACTTTACCAAATTTTAGGGATTCTTTATCATGTTTATTTTTATCCATAAGTCCTCTTATATTATTTTCTAATCCTAATCCTGAAGTTAATTAAACCACTATTTGATTTCAACTCTAAAAAAACCTTCTCTTTATTACATAAATATTCATGATTTAGTACATAAAATCATACTTAATATAAATTGGAATATTGATAAGTATAGTTTATTTTTTAATTAGATACATAGCATAACATATTTAACATGGGATACAATGACATTATAGAAAATGTCCTTAAAATGATTTTAAGATTCCATAGCTGTTAAAACTGCATGGGATATTCTTGGGAGATACATAAGAAATGGGTGACTTATAAATCCAATTATGTGAATAAAAAATAATAACATGATGGAATAATTTAATTTTAGACAATATAAATTTAAATGGAAACTAAAGGGGGTGATAATAATGATCATGAATAATAAGGCATGATATCATATGAGAACAGAAAGGTAACATGCAAACATGGAAATAACTTAAAACATGGAATCATAATTAAAGGTAAAGGATATATTTCAAGACATCATGATGTAAAATTTCTGATGATGGATTATGTTTACTCCCTAATCCCATTTATTACCTCTTATGATACTAAAATATTATCCAATGAATTAGTTCTCTTTATAATTCAGGGAATACTGATCATTTTCCTATCACTCACAATCATAAGTGTGGCCCATATAACATACAATATGGAATGCTTTTTCATCACTTTTAATTACATTATTAAGGAGTATGGAATAATTATATGTAAGTCACAATAATGTTTTCATGATTTCATAATGTTTAAATACATTTATATAAAATGGGTATCAGTATTCCCTACACATTTGTTTGGCATTGAAAATTATGGTAAACTATTGGGAGCATAACTGGGGCATATAAATGTTCATGGGAGGGACTAATGAGAGTGAAAAGGTGTATCTCATCATTTATAAATCATGATTTAGGTAAGTTTGTTTGAATTAACATTTACCAACATAGGAAATGGTGACAAAAGGCATAAGAAAATGAAGATGATTGAATAATGAGGAGAAGTAAAAGATCGCTTACAAAATTTTAGCATAATAATAGCTTAGTTAAATGATATTATTTGAGTGGATTAAATTTATCTCATTATTATTGAATAAATTTTATATAAGGGGTTTATTATGAAGATATAAAAACATATCCAACTGAGATTAAAAAGACTACTCACAAATAAGGTTCTTAAATGGAAATGAGGAGAGAGAAATATCATATTAAATTTCAGCATGGTAACAGGTGTCCATAAAGGATCATGGGAGGTCATAATGAGAATGAAGTGGGGATATAATAATTTTAAAATAAAATGTAAAATATGGGGGTATGGAATAACATATACCAAAATTAATAATATAAAATTAAGAGGTACTAAAAAAATGTGGTTCTCGAATAAAAGGAAGAGAAAGAGACCCCTTACCTTGATAGGGTGATACCAAAATCTTCAGAGGTTCGTATTGAGAGCCTTATGGAAATTTGTAGGACTCTAAAGAGTCAATTTAAGAATAATTATTCCACAGATGATTTTAGAGTGGTGAATAATGTATATTGAGTGGATTTACATAGGAAAATGCGAGGGGGTTCTTTATTATTTCCCAAACATAGGTTTTGGACCTCATATAATAAAATATTCAAAACTATAGGCATTTCCATGGTTTTTTCCAGTGGTTTCAACCAATTTCATGTTTATTTTATTATTTTATATTTCTAATGGTATAACCCATTATAATAGAATCCTTGATGATGTGTATATGAGTCATTCCCTTTAATAAATGATTTTAAATGCATAAAATAAAATATATGTTTTGTAGGATTCATAATGAATTTATAAAATTAATAAAATAAATATAAAATCACATTATTTTAAAGAAAAAACATTTATTTGGTATTTATACCTTATATGGTATTTATTACATCACTTTTTGGCCATTGTGGTGTCATAATACAAATTTTATACTTATACTGTATTTAATTTTTCCTCGAAAATTCTACTATTGTAGAAAATTATGAAAAATTAACCATTTGATAATTTCAGTGTTCTGAACAAAAAAATGATATTTATTTTAAAAAAAATAATTCTAATATTTTTAAAAATTAATATTTTAAATTAAAATATATATTTATTAAAAAATAATGTGTTTTTAAAATAATAATTTTTCGACCCTTATAAAAATTACATTTTTCATTTTCAAAAATCATTTTATCATTTATATTTAATATAAAATACTAATAGTAAAATTTGAATAAAATATTTAATTTAATAATTTTTAAAATAATCAAAATGTTTTCCCTGATTAAAATAATATTTTACACCAAATAAAATTTTTGTTTAAACGTTTCGAAAATCTAAATTTACCAAAATCATTATTTAATTGTCTATAAAGTTAAAAAACTAAATATAATTGTTATTATATATAGATTAATATATATATATATATATATATTCATACTATTTGGGTTACTTTGTTTCTATTTCCTGTTTTATTTTATTTAACTTTATAAAAGCTATTTTCCTTTCACCAAGGTAAAAAATAATTACTACGGTTACTAATCGTATTGCTCCAAAAATAAGTTGATATTTTTACATAATATTAATTTTTATGATTAAAAATATTCAAAACATCTAATTGTAATCAATTCATAGATGTGGAATAATTTAATTTAATATAAAACCTTCAAGCTTGATGAAATGTAGATTTTCAAAAAATTCAATATTCAAGGAAAATTTTATTTTACATTAACTCTACAAATAGAAATATTATATATATGAATTATAATTAATAAAGATAAATATATTATTTAAAAAATTATTTCAAATAAATTTTAATTAGGGGTTATTTAAATTATTTTAATGGAAAATATTATTCATTTTAAAAAATTCAGTAAAATATGTTTCCAATACTACACATAAATTTATTTTAAAATCAATTATAAAGAAGATTTAAATGTACATAATTGAATCAAATTTTACTAAATAATATATATTTAAATATATAAAAAATATATAGAATAATTTTACATTTAAATTACATAATTTATTAGAAGAAATGAAAAAATACTTAAAACGGTATTTTCACTATTCATTTAAAAAAGTGTATTTTTTTAAATCCTAAAATTTCACCCTCTATTAATTTTGATATTATGATACCAAAAAAATAGTTCATACTATCAAATATATATTCAAATTAGTTAAAAATTAATTAATTTTAAATTTTTCTTACAAATAAATAAAAATAATTTCATGAAGGAAACATATTTTGAAGAAAAAATACATTGCCAAAAATTGATTATTTATTTTATATTAATTTATTAATATAATTATGAATTATACATGTATTTCATAAAGTATGTAATCCTACTCATATCCACAAATTTAATGGAATGGTGAAAATAGTCATAATTAAATAATCATTGTTTTTTGGGTTTAGTGTCGTGTATCTTATATGCCACTGAACATTGTTTTCCATTTTAAAAACAGAAGGAGTTACCCTATTATTATTAAAATAAATTTATATGGGTCATTAATAAGGGTTATAAGGGATATATAAAAAAGAAGATGAAATCATTCAATTAGACCTCATTCAATTTATTTCATAATATACCTTCTATCAATGTGTTGTATTCATCATAAAATATTGAATTATGCATCCTAAAGTGGAGTTTTTTTGTCTAGTTAGCCCCAGATACCTACTCTAGTGGTAGAGTTAGACCACTTAGGGGATTCTTACAGCATTGGGTGGTGTTGATTCTCCCTCAAAAGTCTTGCAGCATATGGTTCATCGGTTACGGTTTCTAGTTTGGTGAGTTAGAGCTTTAGTGGTGTCTAAAGAGGCACTTCTGTGGTGGTGGGGTTGAAAGCAGGCTCGCATATTCCGACATCATCTAGAGGTGCTTGGTTATGTGGATTTTTAAGTGTTATGTTGGTACAGGTTTGTGATGGACTATAATTGTAGATAAGGTGATGGTTTTGTAGGTTGGTGATTTTTCTGCATTGGTGATTTCTCTATTGTTATCTGTTAGATCGATGTTGAATGGAGTTTTTTGGAACTATGATTCTTCTCATGGATTATATGGTCTATGGTAAAGGTTTCAGGCATCTAGTTCTTATTTAAGAGGTGTCTTCAGATGGGATTCAGAGCATGGTGTTTCTTCCTGACCATTGGGATTCAGATTTTGATGTTTTGGGAGGGTATGGCCTTGTACATCGATATCGAGCCCATGAATGTTTGCACAATACATCTTGTTAGAAATCAATGGAAAGGTGGGTACTGATTTAAACATTTTTATGCTAATTGGTGCTATTCCTTTCTATGAAATGGGTGCTTATGGCCTAACGTTTAGTCAGCATATCCCTTTTTGTGTCTTTAAGTCTTTAAAGTCATGATGGGTTCCCCCTCACCCTTAAAATAGGGTCTTTCTTAATAAAAATTAACTTCCAGTCAGTTAGTATCAAAAATATACTAAAATGGCATAATAATTATGGTACTACCATTATACTCCTAATTTTTTAATCAAATTGGAATTGAATGTATCACTCATGCATATATGTGTGTAATCACCTCCATATAGCGATACAATTCATTTTTCATCACCTTATTTCTTGGATGGTAAATATGATGGTTTTAAATTTATATATTATATTTATGATAATATTATAACTATATAATTATAATATCATAAATACCATCTTAGCTACAAATACTTTGTAAAATGATATCATTCCTCATGCGTACGTGCGGACTACCACCTATATGAAGTGAAGATATTTGTTTTTCGTTTCTGATTTACGTGAATGGTAATACGGATATATATAATAAATATATATTTATATTATATAACTATTATTATATAATGGTTAATTATTATTTACCTCTTTCTCATTCTATCTATCTGAAATTGAGAACAACATTCATGTGTACATACCTCTAAATGTCTTTGTGAATGGTGTAATTTATTTTTCCTTATGTATTATTTATGTATATATATATATTGAATATATATGATATTTATATAATAAAAACATTCTATAGATTATGTATCAATGATAAAATTACATGGATAAAAACTATCGAACCGGAATTTTAATGACAAAAGAAAAAGTTAACATTCAAAAATGATGACATTTGTAAAGAGTTTTTAATAAATGGGTGTTAAAATGTTATAAGTGGATCATACATAATATTTTAAGTATTCTACTAACTATGTTATAAAAATATTGTAAATTTAAATTTTTATAATGGATCTTAATGTGCTTTTTAGGAATGTTAAATTTAAGGTAAGGATCCCCCATCTAGATTTTATTTCTATGATACATATGCCATATTAACCACATGTTTTCATTATGTGGTGTATGTACTACCCAAAAATTTATATTATGATGAATATCATTTAAATTATGGGGAATTAACAATGCATATATTTTTATTTCTTTTTTGAGGATATGATTCAAATGTTACCAAAGTAGTAAGGGATTTATGCTTCAATCTCATTGTTTGCAGGGATTGTTTATGACTAACTATACAATGATTTAATTTTATGAAAATTATCTAAATAAACTCATTAATTTTATTATCCTTTGGATATTTAAAGATATTACATGTTTTATGTTAACTTTCCTCCTTTGATGTAATTATGAAACTAAAATAATATTTTTAAGGAAACCCAACTTTATTTTTTATTTAGGTCAAAATTACTTTTCTTCCATGAATATGTAATTGAAATATTATTTGAAGGAAGTATTTTATATTCCATTATGAATATTTACATTCATTTTTACACATAATTTATTTATTTATAAAATTATTTAAAATTAAACTTATTTTCACATTTTTTATTGAAGTACATTTGAATTTTTACTGATAATGTGAAAGGGGTATTTGTTTTAACACACATGATATGAATAAATTTTCCCACCACCATGACTATTAAATGTATATAATCTTATTTTGGAGGATTAAAATTTTCTTTTCAAAATAAATTTTCTCATTAATATTTGGGAAATTATGTAATTTTAAATTAGTGATTTAAAATGAATAAGTTATTTTCCTCATCAATTATTCCAGATATCATTTATAGGAATTTTTAACTATGATGGAATCCTTTTATGTTACATATGATTTATTGGGTATATGTACCAATGATACCATCCAATTTTGTTCCTTGAATTCCTTATGATGATAGTGATTTAAGGAATATTCTATTAAACTCATTTCTTGACCAGATGCTAATTATTTTATGATAAAATCATTATCAAACTAATTTATTTTCCATGAGTTATGATATAATAAAATCAGGAAATGAAAATGAAACTAATTTCCTTTGTGTGGGCTATCATATGATGAATTTTTAATTATATTGTGGCACATATATGTGTTATTTTCATTATGTTATGGTTGTGACCAAAATTATATATCCCTCCAATAAATTGGGAAAAGATGGATATATAGTGAGATAATATGAATGGATATAGAGAGTGAACCCAGATCATTAAAGGACTCTATACACAATGACATACACAACAGTGAATTTCAATTTAGGATAAAATGGTTCAGGGAGTGAACCAAATAAACTGTGATAGTTTTTGATATAATACTTCAATACTGTGAAAATTATTTTCTATACATATGTGTATGCCCAAAAATTATGTATTATGCCAATGTTATGTTCTCACTACTCATTATCTTTAATTCCATTATAATTCATGTCATATTAACTTCTAATATTTATTCCATGACTCCGGGTTATGTTCTATGATAAGATAGTGATGGTTTTCAAATTTTAATCCCTTATCTCATAAAGTTATTCTCATATTAATATTTTGTGTTCATAGATATCTCCATTGTTCAACCATTCCAGAAATCTGATATCACCCCTTAATATGTTTTATTTTCCATTATATATGAATAAATATTCTAATTACAATGTTTTGAAGAAGGGAGATTGTTTTGAAGAAGTAATTGGGATATGATGTTTATCTTTTATGAACTAGTGTGTTATGCATCAATGTTTCCAAACATACTAAAACATTATGATTCCGACATTGATAATATAGTTATGTGAAAAATATTTATCTATTAAGTGGTATAACCTATGTATGAAAACTATGGGTCTCTATAGTTTGACTCTAGGAAAGTAATAAATTTTTCTAATAATGCTTGTATTGTTTATTTGAATTATGGCATAGTTTCTAAGAAATTCCAACAAATGGCACAAAATCTCTTCCTTTTAAATAAAAAAAAAGATAAATGATTTCCATACAAGGATGAATAAAATATACTATAGCATAAATGTAATAGCTATTTGATCCAACCATCCTTGGAAGAATGAATTAAATGTGATAGATATTGAGATCTGTATATGATTTCATGTGATCATATGTTTCCATGTGATTCTTTTCAAAAATAAATAATACTTGAAATAGAGGTTAGACAATCTCCAAGGTATCATGGCGATACAACATGGAAAGTGTTGTTTAATTCTAGTGGTCTGATGGAGAAAACTAATAGTGCTGTAAAATTTCAATATCCCACTTGTCAAAGGTGTGGAAAGACACACCCTGAAGATTACTTAATAGGGATGGGGAAATGATTTATGTCTAGAATGAAAGGACACTATGCTAACGATTACCGATAGGAGAATTCCATTAATGGGATGGAGGAAATGAAATTCTTCAATAAACCCTTAAAAAATAATTCATTGCAATAACTAAAAGGAACCATGGTACTTTTCAAACTGATGGACTAAGATAAGGGATTTTGAAGACAACAAAAAACCTCCAAGGCAGCAAGGGTGATCTTTTCTCCACCACAGTCGCTGAGGTGGATCTCAAAAATGAAGTTGGGATTAGTTTGCTAGTTATTCATTCACATATAGAAAACATATTTTTAAATTATATTTCTACACATTCCTTCATATCAAGTAATATTAGTAGAATAGTACAAACATCACAAAACGTCATGGAAGTAGAGTTAATAGTAAAAATAGAAAATGGGGAAATTATTTCATCTCAAGTATATAACTCCTCTCCTATGAAAATTTGTGGGCTGAAATTTTCAACACACCATTTCATACCTGCTTGGGTGGAATTTAATGCAATTCCAGGCATGGAGTATCTTTGCCTATATAGACCTAACATAAATTGGCATGAGAAGAAAATCACTCTATGTAATGAAAATTGACCTCAGATTCTGTACAAGTGAAAGGAGGAGGATGAATCTTCTTTAACACGGATATATCAAGTGTATATATTATTTCCCTATAATAAATTTATCTAAATTAAATGATTTAGTCTATGGATAAATCATCTTTTAAGAAATGCCTATTGTGAGGGGATATTTTGATGTCTTTCCCAAGGAATTGTCTGGTCTTCCTCCTTGATGAGAGGTTGAATTTTCAATCAATATTATATATGGTAAATTTCCATTATCTAGGGATCTATATAAAATGGATGTTTTGGAACTTGAGGATCTAAAGAAAAAACTATAGGATAATCTAGATAAATTGTTTATATACCCATGTGCTTCACTGTGGGGTAAACCAGTACTCTTCCTCAAGAAGAATGATGGTTTAATGATTGTTTTCATTAATTATCATGAGATTAAAAAGATCATCATAAAAACGTATCCTCTATCACATATTGATGAATTTTTAAGTCAAATAAGAAGAAAATAATACTTCCCCTTTGTGTACATATGGTTAGGATATTACCATGTTAGGATGATGATAGAGTATGTCTCCAAGACTGCTTTTCATACAAGGTATATGCACTATGAGATCAGAGTGGTGCCTTTTAGGATCACTAATACTACAGAAATCATCATGGACTTGATGAATAGTTTCTTTAGAGATTACCACAGGAAATATGTGGTATTATATATAGATGATATTCTAATATACTCAAATACCAATATGGAGTAGGAGGAGAAAATGGAAATTATGTTAAAGACCTTAAGAAAGGAGAAGCTTTTTTCCATGTAAAACAAATGTGATTTCTAGTTGAAGGAAGTATCTTTATTGGGGAATATCATAATAAGAAATGGGATATATGTGGACCTTCAAAGACATAAGAAATTAAAGGATGGCTGGGGAAAACATTTTTTATTAATATCCATGGTTTCCATGGATTATAGAGGCACCGTCATAGATTTTTGAGGAATCTATCATGATTCTAAAACCATATAACAAATATAACGTGAAAGGGAGTCAGGTTTTAATAGAATAGGGTATGTGGAGAGATATTCAAGGAGATAAAAGGGAGGCTTATCACTTCACCTCTGCTCACACTTTCAAGAAGTGGAGATCATTTTGTAGTATTTATCGATGCTTCGATGAAGGACTTGGGCTATGTGTTAATTCATAATCACAAATTCATAGTCTATGCATCAAATCTATTGAATGTTAATGAAAGGAGATACCCAATATATGATCAAGATTTGTCTATAGTGATATTATCTTTGAAAATATTGTGTCATTATCTCCTTGCGGAGAAGTATGAAATATATATGGATTACAAGAGACTCAATTATATATTAACACAAGAAGAGTTGAATATGCACCAATAAAGATGGTTATAGCTAATAAAGGACCATGATAGATCATTTCACTAAAATCCCTAGATAGTGAATAACGTGGCATATTATTTGATTATAAAAAATATAGAAAATCTACCATTGATAAGAATTTAGAGGGATCTGATCTTCTTAGTTTTAGACAGGATGTACATGGGAATTACAAAGGAAAGAACATCATCAATCCTTTCACAAATGATTTCTCAACCTTCCCTTATGGAGAGGTTAATAGATCCCCAAAGGGATGATGTGAGAATTCAGAAAAAAATAGAAACTATAAGAAAGGGTAAATCCTCAGAGTTTATTATTAATTAAGAAAGAGTTATGATATTTGGGTCACATCTATGTGTACCATCAAATAATAAGTTAAATAATGAACTATTGGATGATGCATGTAGATCAACATCCTCCATTCACCCATGAAGAACACCGATGTATCATGATCTATGAGATAACTATTGCTGTGACAGTATAAATATTGATATAATTTAATATAAATCAAATTCCTTGGTATTTCAAACAGTGAAGGAGGAAAGAAATAATTCCATGGGGATGATGTAACCATTACCCATACCAACGTGGAAATGGTAAAACATCACCAGGGACTCTTTCATCGGAAATCCAAATAAATTCAGGTGAAAAATTCTATATTGGTTATTCTAGATCATATTGCAAATACAACTAAATTTATTGAAATTCTATAGGACTTATCACAAGAAAAAATTTTCTGGATGTAAATTAGAGAAGTGGTAAAGTATCATGGAGTACCACTATTTATTGTATCTGATCGATATCTACGATTGTAGAGACACGACCCCAGATAGCTCAGATCCACTATTTGATATCAATTACATCGACATGATTATAAGGAATCAAATATTGAAGGACCAAGAGTTTAGTAGTCTTGGTAAACCAGATACATAAACCATTCTTGAATTAAAAATAACTACACTACTTAAAAATTATTTTTTTTCAGGAAATTAACTTCTAGGATAACTCTAGTCCATCTACTAAAATCCATTCATCTCATTTATAGTACACTTCTTGGATTCATTGGGAATGAAATATAATAAGGGTGATTTAAAATGATCAGTAATAGAAAAATAGAGTAGACGAAATAATTAATCAATGAGCATAGTCAATATGGGAATTTAAATAATGGAACATACATTCTTTGTAATCAATAATCTAAATGGAATTGCACAAAAAATATGTAAAGGTAATAAATGGAAACACATTCCATTCATATAACTATATAAGGAAAAATAAATTTTCCAATATACGAAACTTGAACATATTCCATCTAATTAACTAAAATAAAATGTATCCATATATTTTTCGATAGAAAATCTCAGGGATGGATAATAACTGAAACTAAAAGAAGGAAGTTCTTAATTATTGGACTCCATGTTTCCGAGGTACATGGAAAATGTACTTTCAAGACATTTTATAAGATGGTTTAGCTATTAGGTAAAATCCCATCTAAAATAACTAGCCAACTACCTTATCCCATGAGACTACCGATGCACTAAGGGGCTATCAATAATTGGGCCCCACCACTATCATACATTTTCCAATTCCTTCCTCATATGCCTAATAATAAATATAACAATGATCCTTATAGAATATATGTATGAAATATAAGATATATATTTATTAATATTTCCCAAAATAATAAAATTCCATTCAATGTAATCATTACATGGAAATTGATATATGGTTTAGGAACGATAATTTACAAGAAAATATATATAGATACTTTGGGTAAATTCAATGTCAAATTGGGAAATTGAATATTAAAAGGGGAATAAAATGGATCAAGGAAGTGAATTTTAATAATATCAATGGCCAAATCAATTAGAACCCATCCAGAGGAAGGATAAGGATGGTATCAACACAACATATCCCATGTGGAGTAAATATACAGGGTTGTTTTCATTGCTGAAATAAAATAAGAACTTCTAAAATATTCTTGAGGAAAAGAACCTCTTGTTTTGAAAAAGCATTTAAAAATTCTATTGTTTTAAAGTACCTATTAAGAAACTTTTATTAAAATAATCCTTTTAAACATTCATGTGATGATTTATAGAAATAAAGGCGGATAAATCTGTACATTTCATACGAGGTAAAAGAAACATTCCTTTTTCAAGGTAAAAAAGCGTTATAAATGTGCCTTTCTGGGTAAGTGACAAGAATATTCGTTTGAAAATATTGGAACAAAGGAAAAAATGGTAAAAATTTCTTTACCAAATCATTAGAAATTTTTTTTTAAATCATTTTAATAAAACAATTTTTATAAGAAAATAGGATCTCCGACTAAATTAGATAAATGAAGTCAGGTTTTCTCAAAAATACTTCTAAAACATTTTGAGATCAAAAGAGTAAATTAATGGTTCAAATAAAAGAAAATATTCATTAATAACCAGATGTGAATAAAAGGATTTATTTTTCAATTTCCATTTAGTTAACTCAAATATAAATACAATTGAAATTTTAATATTAATATTTTTTAGGAAAAATAATCTTTAAAAATTACAAAGTGTCCCATAACACAATGAATCATTTTAATCATAAGCCTCATGGAAGAATAAAATTAAACGAAAGTTATAATATCATGATAGTATAGAGACTAACTATATATCTTTTCAGGGGTTAATATATAAACTATGTAAATGCTGCTGGGTTCATAATAAGAAATATGTCTCAATGGAATGGAAATTGAGATGTAATCATTTTCCTTACGTTTACTTTGTGGTGAACTTCATTTAAATTCTGATATAATAAACTTAAGTTAATTATATACTCACTGGATAACCATTTTCATGTTTATCATTACATTAATTTCACTTATTAAAATTCTATATACAACTATTAACAATTAATTTTACATCAGATGTTTTGACTATATTCAATTTATATGTCAAAAGCAAATTTGGTAGGTCAACTATGGTTAAAGGGTCATGATATAATATCTCAATAATAATAATCATTAAATAATTATTAAATTTATACTTTAATTATAGTTAAAAAAAATAATTAAATATTTATTTGAAAAATGAATCAACGTTACAATCATTGAGACAATATCTCATACTTACGCATAAGTTACATTCTCATTTTTCAATGATCGTTATTGAAAGAAGGTAAGTAGAATAATATAGTTCCTTAATAATAATTTTATCATAAGTACCAAATTATTTAATCATATATAATTATATATATAATACTTGTGATTTCAAATTAATCACATCTTATCGAGTAGGTGGTAGTCTACACATCCACAAATTATGTTATCTCTTTTTAAGTGTGTGAAAGGGTAATAAAGGAAATGATTTATTTTATATTTACAAATATAAAATTATTTTATGAATATCTTAAAAATTATCTTTATGTCACATATATTTAATTAAAACCATTATTTATACGATCCATGTATATTGTGAATGAATCACATCTTTTTGAGGTGGTGGTAGTCTGCACTTCCCCAAACGATGTTATCATATTTATACAAAATGGAAAGTATAAGGGTATGTCTTATAAAATAAGTTTAAAATCAAAAATAAATAATAAATATAATATATAAAATATATAAAAATAATTTATATAATAATTTCCTCTATGATAGGTGGTATGTATAAAAGATGAATCATTATTTCGTGCAGTAGTAGTTCTCCGAACACAGAAACAATATGTTTGTTAACCATTAGATGTAAGTGTGTGTTAGTGTATGTACCACCCTTAATAAAAAAATTAAAAATATATTGAGGATATTTTTTTAATCTTATTATAATTATATAAAATGAATTTGTGGGTTAGAGAAGTATATTAAAAAAATTAAATCGTTGGAAAATGTGACCTTAAAAACCGGGTAACTCCTTCAAGTTTATGCCAAAAGGATCTCTTGGAAGGATTTATTCCCAAAATAATAATTCAGGGTATATGGGAGGTATTTTTTGAATATATTTTAAAAGAGAATGTCTAAACCTATGTGGTTTAATTGGTGTGAGTAATGGGGATAAGTGGTGTTCTTTTATAGTGGAGGAGGTGTGGCACTCTTATAATATTTTTAAAAAGGAATTCCTACCCCATTTTTTATATTGAATGTAGATATAATAATATAAATAATTTGATACAAGAGATCATACAGTAGATATATTTCTATTTTACTAATATTTGACAGGTTTTAGGACTTTTTTACCCTTATGATTAAGGTTTAGTCCCTTATTAAACATAATTGTACATTAATTGTTGTAATTAATTTTAATTACATTCACTAATATTTTTTGTTAATATATATTTTGAAATTTTTAGACATTATAAATTATTTTAATTCCAAATCTGGAATAAATTATTTATATTCCAATAATAGAAGTGGTAGAAGTAAATTTAAATTTAATCCCGTAGATAGGACAACAATGTGGCTTTTTAATGTAAAATAATTTGAAATCTTTCTACATGTTTATAGTAAATTTCAATTTTAATTTGATTAAAATAAAATTAATTCAATTAATTTTTAAAAATATGATATAATGAAAATTTAAATCCAATATAAAACAAAATTTAATAGTATAATTAAATTAGATGAAAAATAATTTTGGAACTAAAATTCCAAATTTTTACTATTCATTAAAAATTGAATCTTCACAGAAAAAATAAAAAAATTCCCAAAAGCTAATTTTTCTATTTAACTTATAAATAATATGGTTATTTATATATGTTAAATTTATAAAATGTTAAAACCAGGATTTAAAATGGTTTCTATATTAAAAGGCAGTAAAATTGACTTTATAAAAATATATGTTTCTATGTGTGAAATTGGGTTTGATCTTATCCTATGTGTATCAACACTAAAGGATGAATATTAAAAATATTTTAACGAATAATATATATATATATATATTAGATTAATATCACTAAATAATAATATGTAATTTAATCTATTAGTGTAAAACAACTTTGGGGCCATAAAAACTGTTTTCTATTAAAATATTCCCTTTATATTCAACCAATTCTTATATGAATTTCTAATTAATTTATTCCAAATTAATTAATAATATAATTTTATAGACCATATATTTTAATAAGTTAGTTAACACTATTCATAACCTCTAATATGAAATCCATGTTCGGTCTTATTTAACTAAATATTATTATTTTATTAATATGTTTTTTGTTAAAGCTCGATATTGCGTATATTGTAAGGCATCGAAAAAATTATTTATTTCATGTTCTGCATGATAAATAAATGTTTAATATTTTTAAAGATATAATATATATTAAATTTATATAAAATAGTTAATATACTATAAATTATCAGGATATAATGTCCCCTTACGCAATTGGTGTTGCATGTCATTCACACTATTAAATACAATATTCTTACTTTATCATTTTAGGCTGTTACATTCAACCAACCTTAATTAAATTTCATCATCACAATTATAATTTGATATAGGTAATATATTATTTCATATTTCCTACATTGAAATCCAACATTGTGAGAGTGGTTTATAAATAATGCTCTAGAAAAGAGAGAATGAGAAGTACAATAGTCACATGGACTTCCATGTAACATGGTTTCTAAGTAAGAGAACATTAGTGAAAGTGAAAATACATACTTTGAGGAAAATAATGAATATTTAAATCAAGGTAATGAGGCCATCAATCCTAAATGAGTGGATAATCAATAGAAAGTTGAGGGCCTCACATCCTTAAATCATTGATGATTTAACAGACTGTCGGTGCAATATAAATTATGTTATTTGGCCAACATTTTATTTCTATGTCATTTTCAAAATGTTGGATAATTATTATACTAGCCATGAATATAAATAAATATTATTACTTTATATGTCTCAATTTCATATGAATAATCCTCAATTTTTTATTCTTCAATCAAATTCTAATTCAACCCTCACCCCTAAAAATTAATTACCAATAATGATTTTTTGTGCCTGAATAACTAAAAAAAATTAAATGTGTCATAAGGACTATAAAAGGGTGACATGTCTAACTATTTGTATCTACATATCTTCCAAAACCAATATGGTTAATAAATCAAACTCTATTAATCAAAAGTGATATTATAGTTCCATAATTTTCATTTATTCCTAAAATTATTTAACTTAAAAAATTAAAAAATTGACCATGACATTTTGTAGGCCCCTTCATGGCATGAAACCCTTATCATCCTCCAGTCATGGGTTCAAGACCCACAACCTTGTCAGACTCAATATTTTGTCACTTGAAATTAATGTTTTCTTTTTCTAAAACAATATTAATATTATTTTCAAAATAATTTTGATATAAATTCTTGAAATAAGGTAAATCACTAAATATCCTGTTAACAATTGTTTTCAATAAAACCCCAATACATAAACACTCCATATATTTATTTCCATATATTTTTTTTACTTGGTCTAAGGTTTATCAATAATATCCTGAGTTTTATTTCTAAATCATGACACATTATCTTCAATCTAAAACACCGTATCTTTAACCTTGTTCATTCATTATCAAAATCCTTCATAATTTTTTTCAAAGAAAATATGAATTTTCCTATGTATATCCCCTGTAAGTGTCAAACCAGGTGCACAATAAGACCTATTGTCATGTTTCAGGTTACACTGAGTCAAGCCCAGTACACATTGTTTGAGTTCTTAATCCTAGTTAAATTTTTTCCAAAACCACATCCACTTGTAGTATCCATACATGGGCATATTGATAAGAAGACCCACATAATCTATACATTAGAAAAATTCTAGGGTGTTCTTCTACACTTACCCTACAATTTTACGTTATGGTTTTGTGACTTTCTCTATATTTTCCTAAATTTTATTCTTGAGGTTGATATTAAATATCATATGATACCAACTATAGTGACTCGAACATAGATAGCCTGAATCCAATGTGTGTTATTAATTAAATTGGCATTATTACAAGGAATAAAATCCCAAAGGACAATGATTTTAGTAGGTTAGGAAAACCATATCTATAAATGAGTCTTGTATTAAAAATAAAAACATTAATTACAACATAATTTTTTTATTATTTATAAATAATTAAATTCAAGGATAATTCTAATACATCTACTAAATCCCTTCATATATTTTATTTTAGGCTTTTTGGATTCCTTGGGAAATAAATGTAATAAGGGTGAGCTCAAATGATCACTAAGTGAAAATATAGTGGAATCAATAATAAATAAATGATAATAGTCAATATGTAAAGGTAAATAACTGAACACACATAACTTGTAACCCATAAACTAAATGGATGTGTGTAAACAGTATAGAAATGTAATAACTAGAAACATATTCCATTCAAATAACTAGATAAGGAAAAATAAAAATGGGAAGGTAAGAAACAGAAACACATGCCATATAAATAACTGAAAATTAAATGTATCTATAGATATATCAATGCAACATATCATGGATTAATAATAACTGGATCTAACTTAGGGGTGTTATTAATTATTGGATGCCATGTTTCTGAGGTACATAGAACTAGTACCATCAAGACCTTTCACAAGACATTTTAGCTACTACATAAAAGCCCATCTAAAGTAGCTATCCAACTAACTCATCCCATGAGACTACTGATGCATCGAGGGGATATCTATAACTAAGCCCTACATATATCATACCTATCCAAATCATTTCTCTTATATCAAATAATCAACTAAACAATTTTCTTTCTCAAATATTTGTATGAAATAAAAGATACAAATTTATCAGTATTTCCCCAAAAAATCAAATATTTTTAAAAGTAAACACCATCTGAAAAGTGCTATATGGTTTAGGTAAGGATCATATCCTTGAAAAATGATATGAATACTTATGAAAAAATCAATGTAAAATTATCACAGTAAATTAAATATTTCAAGGGGACAAAAATGGATCAAGGAAGTGAATTTAAATACTATCCTTGGAAAAATTAATCAAAACCATATAGAGGAAGAATAAGGTTGGTAACAACACAACATATCCCAAGTGGACTAAGTATATAGGGTTTTTTTAGATGAAATAAAATAAGAAATTCAAAAATATTCTTGAGGAAAATAAAATATTGTTTTAAAATTGCATTTGAAACGAATTTTATATTTAAAATATGTTTTAAAACATTCTCATTGAAAACAAACAATTTAACTTTTAAAGGACGATTCAATGAAATAATGGCAGATAAATATGTACATGTCATACAAGGTAAAAAGAAACATTCCTTTTTAAATTTCAATAGGGTTAGAATAATTATTTTTTTAAAAAAAGACAATAAGATTACTTTTAAGAAATTATTAAAATAAAAAAAGTGTAAAATGTCTTTTCCAAATAATTTTAGAAATATTTTTGAAAACATTTTAATAAAACATGGTTTTTAGAAGAAAAACTGTTCTCCAAGTAAAGAAATAAATGATGTTTCATTTTCATAAAAATATTATTAAAACATTATATATAACAATGAGTGAAAAAATGGTAGAAATACATGAAAATGGTCATGAATAACCAAAGGAGAATAAAATTATTTATTAAATAATTTTTGTTTAATTTATTCATATGGAACTACCATTTAATAGTTATTAGTTTAATTTTTAATGAAAAGTATCCTTAAAATTCTAAAGTTACCCATACCAAATTGAAACATTTTAAATCATTAGATTCATAAAGTAATAAAATTAAATTAAAGTTTTAATATCATGAGATTAATCAGACTCATGATATATAATGTAAAAGGGTATTATATACACAATGTAAAATAAACTATGTGTATAACAATAATAAAGTATCAATAAAAGGTAAATTAAGATTAAATCTCTTATCTTGTGTTTCCTTTAAGGTGATCATCCTTTATCTTTCTATATAATAATATTATGTTAATTATATAATTTCTTGAGAATTTTATTTTGTTTATCCTTACTTTTATTTCAATTATTACCATGTTCTATTGATCAAATTAAAATATTTAATTTTACGGCGGGTGTTTTGAAGAAATTCAGTTTACATGTCAAAACCACTTTGGTAGGTCATCTATGGTAAAAAGAATAATTATTTAATATATATATAATAATAATGATGACTTAATTAATATGTTTATACATCAGTTATACTTTTAAAACCAATAAATAAATTTTATTATGAAAAATGAATCAATGTTACAATAATGAATATGGTAGGTCATATGTACACATGAGTAACGTTATCATTTTTCCATGATCATTAATGAAAGAAGCCAAGTAGACAAATTTCTTTCTAAAATTATAATTATATCATAAATATCATATTATTTAATCATGTATACTTATATATATAGAGTTTTTTCTTTACTAGGAATCACATCATGTCATGGAGGTGGAAGTCCACATGTCCACGAAGAATGTTATCACTTATTATGTGTGTGAAACGGTAATAAGAAAATTATATATTTTATTTTAATAGAATGGAAATTATGTAATTAATATAATATAGATTAATTTTATGTTACATATTTTTAATTTAAACTATCCATTATTTGTTCCACATATAATGTGAATGAATCACATCTCTTTGAGGAGGTGGTAGTCCACAATTCGACAAATGATGTTATCATATTTATAAAAAATGGAAAGTAATAGGTTATGTGTTATAAAATAAATAAATAAGTATAAATAAATAATAAAAATAATATATAACAGATATAAACAGATTTTCCTCCATAATTTCTACCATGAGTGGTCTTAAGGAAAAATGAAGAATCATTATTTCATGAGGTAGTAGTTCACCGTACACATAAAAAGTATATTTCATTCCTATTAAATGGTTGTGTGTGTCAGTATAGGTATAAAAATAAATAAAAAACATTCCATTATATTTAGGATAATATTTTTAAAATATAGTCATGGTTTAAAAATATTTTCAGGGGTGTATGAGTAAATGAATGAAAATATATTGTTGGAAAATATTCCCTTTAAAATCATGTAACTTTGTTTGGTCTATCCCAAAGGTGGTCGATGGAATGATTTTATCCCAAAGGAAGGATTCAAGGTCAAGGGATGGTATTTTGGGAAGCTATTTGGGTATTTATATTCTGAATCGATGTTGTTTGAGAGGTGTGATTAATGGGGATAATTTGTGTCCTTTTATAATGGAAGAGCAGTGGAACTCATGTAATATTTTAATAATGGAAATGCTTCCACGTTTTTCATGTTTCAAGTGGATCTAATAATGGAAGCAATTTTATAAAAGATATAATAGTGTTGATATATGGAAATCCAATGGCCTTTAGAAAATTTTCAAGGTCATTTGGATCCTTAAAGATTACGGTTTAGTCCCTTAATAAACATAATTTTAAGTTAATCATTGTAAATAATTTTAATTACATTCAATAATAATTTTTTTAAATATTTTTTAAAATTATTAGAAATTAAGTTTTTTATTCAAAATATGGAATCTATTTTTCCAAATTATAATTATATAATTGGAGGAAATTCATTTATATTTTATCTCGTAGAAGGGACAACAATGAAGGTTTTTAATGTAAAAGCATTTGAAAGTTTTCAATCATTTTATGGTCCATTTAAAAGTAAAATTAATTAAAACAACATAAATTGTATTAAGGGAAAAAATATTATCTAGTTAAACTTTAAAGACAACATAAAATATAATTTATCCATGTAACTAAATTATATGAAAAACAAGTGTTCTACTAAAATTTAGTATTTTTCACTATTCATTTAAAAAATGAATCGTCATAGAAAATACGAAAAATTTACCCTAAAATAATTTTTATGTTTCGATTCTAAAGAATAATTTTATTTTGACATGTTAAATTTATAAAATTTTCAAAATTTGGATTTAAAATGGACTTTCCATTAAAAAGCAGTAAAATTGCCTTTATAAACATATTTGTTTTTATGTGTGAAATTAGGTTTGTTATTATCTTATTCATATCAAACCGAAAGAATAAATATAAAAAATATATAATTGAATATAATATATATATATTAAATTAATATCATTCAATAATTTTAATTAATTTAATTTCTTATGGTACAATAGCATTGTTGGCATTAAAATAGTTTTCTATTAAAATATTCCCTTTATATTCAATTGATCTTTATATCCATTTCTAAATAAATTGAAACAAATGAATTGATATTATTATTATTATTATTATATAAAACATATATTTTCATAATTTAATTAATAATATTCATAAATTCTAATATAACATCTTTTTTAGTCTTATTGTATTAAATAATAATATTTTCATAATATGTCCATCGATAAAGCATGAACATGCATTTAACACAAGCCATTGAAGAAACTTATTTTCACTGGTGTCGTAAACTAACTCAATGTTGTTTTTTTTGAAAGCTATAACATATATTGAATTTATATAAACTAGTGACTATATTATTAATTATTTGGATATAATGACCCCTTACGTTCTTGGTATTGTGTGTCATACAACTATCAAATACAATGTTCTTACATTAAAATTTCATGGTGTTACATTCTCCAAAATTTATTTAAATTGTTTCTTCATAATTTAAAATTGATATTGGTAATATATTGTTTGATATTTAATACACAAAAATATGACATCGTGAGAAGGGTTTGTAAAACATCATTTATAAAAGAGAGAATCAGAAGTATAATGGTCAGAAACACATCCATGTAACTAGGTCTCCCAGTATGAGAACATTAGTGAAAACTGAAAATATATACTTGGAAGAAAAGTATAAATATTTATATAAAGTGAATTATTTCATTAATAAAAAATGATTGAATGATCAGTAATGTGTTTAGGTTTTCAAATCCATTAATATTTGATGATTTAAGAGACTATCATTTCAATAAAAATTAACTTATTAGGAAAAAAATTTATTTCAAGGCCATTTTCCTAATTTTGGATAATTATTTTACTAGCCAACAATACAAGTAAATATCTTTACTTGATAGGTTTCAATTTCAAATGAAAAATCCAATGTTTTGGTTATTATTCAATGAAATTCCAATTAATACCTTTACCCATGAAATTAATTTCCAATAATGAACTTTTTATGCCTAAATAACTAAATGAAAATTTTTAAGGGTCGTAAGTCCTATAAAAGATTGAAAAGTCAAGATATTTGTCTGTAACTATATTTAAAATAAAATATGGTTAATAAATTAATCTCTAAACCTTTAATGTGGTTTTATCAGTTCACCACTAACATTTATTCAACAAACATTTTGAATAAAAACAATGAAACATTAACCATGAAATTGTATAGTTTAGTGGTTGGCATGAAACCATTATCATCATTTTGTCATAGGTTCATGACCTACGACCTTGATGTACTTTATAGGTTGTCACTCAACATACAAGTTGTCTGTCTCTAATACCTAATTAACATGATTTCTGAAAATAAATATGATGGATATCCTTGAAATACGATAAATCACTAAATATTCTTTTAAAAAAGGTTTTGAATACAAACCTAATACATAAACACTTCATGCATTTATTTCCACATAAGTACATCCATAGTCTAGGGTTTACAAATAGTATCATTCATTAGATTTCTAAATCATGACACCTTATCTTTATTCTAAAACACCTATGGTTTATCTTTGGTCATTCATTATCAAAATCTATCATAGTGGTTTATAATAAAAATTTCAATTATCCTAATAATTTCACCTAAGAGATTTAAACCAGGTTAACAGTAAGGATCATTGTGTTGCATTAGGTTACACTGAAATAGGCTCGGTACAAATTGTCAGAGTCGTTGCTCCTAGGTACATATGTTCCATAACCATGTCCACTTTTAGTATCAAGACAGGGATGCATTTCTAAGAATACCCACATAATCTATACACTATGAAAATTCTTGGGTTTTCTTCTATAGATATCATCCAATTCTACCTTAGGGTTATGTAACACCCCATGTTTCAAAGTTTGTTTTATGTATTATACATGTTACAAAAACTAAATAAATAAATAATTTTATAAACACATAGATGGACATAGTAAACATTTTATTTATAAAAAGGCCTTAACACATCATTTAAATACACTAGATATCATATCAAACCCACTATGATTGATAGTAACACCAATGAGAATCAACTAAGCATTTTAATTGGGCTGACCAAGTAGGGAATATCACCAGAATCAACCATAATAAGGAAAATGTTGGAATATAAAATATAAATATAACTGATACCAAGAGGAACATATAAAACAATTCTGAAACAAGACATATGAGTATCGATGAATTTTTGTGCATGATTGAATTCCCTTAAAAAATGACATTCATAAGGATTTTTATCCAACCGTTATAAAAAATGTCTGTTATAACTTTTTAAATTAATGTTGAAAATGATATAAATAAACCATTGATATAAATATATATATATATAAAAACAATAGTGATTGAATATTATTATTAAACTTCTATTTTTGCAATAAAAATGGTTATATTTTTGTACCTTGATGTTAAATAATTTGTTTTCAATTATTATTCTAAATTTAAAATAATTAATACTATATTTTATATAACAAAGTAAGGTATTATAGATATATTTTCTTACTATTATATTTAAAGTATTATTAAAACATAAAATGTATGAAATTTAAACTATCTAAACTATTATATGAAAATCCGAATAAGATATATAAAATATAAAATGAGATTTAAAAAATATTGGAAATCAATCAGTGGAACACATTTTTTCAAAAAATGGTATGCTTCCACCTCATCCAATTAATCTAGTGGTACAATCAATGCACATCATCTTACATTTTCAGCGAACCCTAATTCCACACCACACTACGAACATGGCTGCGATGTTTTCGGTCATCAATCTCATGTAGGATCCTCCCTACACCATGAACCATTGATTTAATTTTCAGACCAGAACTATCACCCATCAACACCTAATCTAAACCATCTATTCTATTTAGAAATATCCGGTAATCTTCTTCCTTACTCAAAACCAGAAAACTCTATGCATGACCTCCCCTTGACTAATTGTGGGGCTGTCTCACTCAACTATGGCATATCGCTTAAATTCATTGATTGAACGAATCCTTTGACATGATAAGAAAACCATTAAACACCAAAAAACATTTAATTATGTGATCGTACCGATTAAAGAAACATATCTTAAAACTCTATTAACACTACACGATAAATTTGAAATTTAAAATATAAATATATCCATGTTTCAGATTAGATTTTCTACACTCTAATATCAAATAAGATCCTCTTGGATCCCAAATACATCCAAATAATATTCCTAATATATATAGATATATATCTATTTCAATCAGTGTAAATCATCCTTAATAAAACAAAACATCAGTTTTACATGCATATAAAAACCAGTCCAGCATTAACTTTTGATAGTATCTACCTTTCATAAGAAAGGGTCTTATACCTATAAAAAGGAGAGAACTCTTTTTTTAAAAACACAAAATCCTCCAACATCATTGAAATCCGTTCTATTTAATAAAAAGTTTAATATAAATATATTTTTATTTTTATTTGATATTTCACCTAACAATTTATCTAAATTACTTGTGTGTTATTTGTTTAAAACCATTTTAAAATCATGAATATAATTTCATGATAGAAGTTAAATTGTACAGATTATTTTTTGTTTATTTCCATATTATAATCCCTATTTTTTGGGTATTGATAAGGGATTTATTAATTTCTAAACTGATTTTTTGTAATGGTTATTTATTCATTAACCTATATATATATGTCTATGTTTTTGTCTCTTTGTGTGTACATATATATATATCAAATTTAATTATATATTAGAAACATATTCTAGTTTAAAAAAATTATATTTCAAAACCTTTGAAGGGTTCACTTTTATATTCAGTATTTTCAAATGTTATGTTTTGGGTTTCTCAAATAACTTATGGGTTATGATTCTAAGTTATATACGCCCATGGAACACTATTATTTTATGTAGTTTTTATTGAAAAAATATTATCATTTTATGTTTTTGAAGTTTATTTACATGCATATGTGTGGATTGCATCATAAGATATGGTCACGTCTTATAATATCAAACTTGTCATCGAATCATTAATATATGTGCATCTATTGTGATGAAATAATTCGTTCTTAATATTGTATGATCAAAAGTGTGTTCAAAGTGGATATTACGGTTTTTTATAATACATAAATTATTATCATGTTTTCAATTCTTGTAACTTTTTATATTGTCTAAAAGTAAAGAAATCCAACTGCATCATTTTGTAAGATATTTGTTACTATGGTATATAATAACATAAATTTTTATTATTATGTAACAATGTTTTTAGTAGTAAAAATTGGTGGGAGAATAGACATAAGTATAGAAATCATAAAATGATTTCATAAAATTGGCACTTGAACGTTGTAAATATCGTAGGAATGGGTAGTGAACCCATACCTCAATAAGTGGGTTGGCCCAAGAGAGCTTTCAAAATTATAAGTTCTCCACGCATTTTGTTTTTTTAACAGGCTTGTGTTTATTTTTTCAGAAATATCACTGGATTATTTTCCATATAAGATTTCTAGAATATGTATTTTAAAAATGATTATGGCATCCCACCATTTTATCTCATAAATTTTCATTATATTTAAAAAAACTAAGGATCATTAAAGTCTAGTGTCTCAGAAATCAGGAATAAAAACATGAAAACCTAAACACCCTTTAAATAAACTTGAAAAGATTCTTGAAAAGTTCATCCTATGTACAATTACAACTTCTCATAACCTAGATACATACAATCAAAGGACAGGGTGAGAAGAAGGCCCAGTAAGGAAAGCAATGGAATTATTTTACTTGTGATATCAATAAAAACTTGAAGAAAAACATAAAGATATGAGAAATGGTAAAATAATTATATCATAATAAAAAAACATGAATCATAACATGAATATTTGGCTACAAAATTTAATTTATATATTCATGAACATATCACCAAGGTCAATCCCCAAGGTGTCATAAAAATTACCAAGGTTATTCACCAAGGTATCGCGAAACATGTCATCACTGGAGATTAATTCTTTACCCAATGCATTGGAGCGCTATCAAGGAAAAACCTTAATATGTATTTACTTACATGTGAGACACATTTATTATAATCAAACATTTCATAAATAACCCATAGATAATAAAATAGAAGGGTTTAATTTCAAAATTGTGATGTTTTAGAAGTTCTTAAAAACTTGATTGTAACATCATTTATAACCCATGGATAAGAAGTGAGGGTTTTTTTCATTCAATTACAGAATAAAAAAGATCATTTTTATGTATTAATTAATACCCCTAGAAATGAAATAGGTCTGGGTATTCACGCAAATAAAATACGATAATTTCTTGAGATAAAGAGATAGAAATTTTGATACGAAAATTCTGCAGCATAACAGCTATATAACGTGGTTTTAGAAAACATTGAAAAGAAAGGGGAAAAGGGTCACCCACTCATAAATAAATCAAAATACAGTATGGGTACTGTATAAAATGAAATAATATCATGGTATTTATATTTTAATGAAATACCATATGAAAATGAAACTCAAATAAAAAGAGAAGTTGCGATTTTTTTACAAATATCCGGCAGCCTAACAGCATCACATAAAGATTCAGAAAATCCTTTGACGAGAGTGGAAAGGGTCT
The DNA here is from genome assembly GCA_963277665.1 of Viscum album. NCBI lineage: Eukaryota > Viridiplantae > Streptophyta > Magnoliopsida > Santalales > Viscaceae > Viscum > Viscum album. The sequence goes on from OY728148.1 coordinate 1,224,854,835, forward strand.
CTCATAATTTGGAAATTAAATGGATAGTAGTAAATATATATAATAACAATACCTATAATAATAAAATGGAACTATGAGACATAACATAAAGGAAGTCATGAAGTAAAAAAGGATGGTGAAAGGTTCCCTTAACGATTTGGTAACTTTCAAAACATACACCCCATTAAAGAAGAATCATATAAAGAATATGTAGATACCCATAAATGAATGTATATTACATAAATAGTAAAATAATGGGTAGTTCAGACCCCAAAAAAAGGAAATAGTGGAAAAATATACCATGAATCTCACATGAATAAGATGTGAGATGAAATTTGTTTACCACATTATATTCAATCGAATCGTATGACCAAAAATTACTAACCACCAAAAGAATCACAGAATACCATGAATATAAAGATAATACTGATAATAAATATCCAATTTCAGTACACAATACACCACATTCTATAAATAAGTGGAGAATAATGTAAATCTCATGGAATTAAAAGTGAGATAAGAATCCCTTACCACGTTGTAATCAATTGCATCGTATGACCAAAAGTTAATAACCACCAAACAATTCACAGAATAACATGAATATAAAGAGAAAAATTATAATATATATCAAATGGCAGTACAAAATACACCACATTCAATAACTGTTTTATGTACAATGGAAATCCCACACAATTAAAAGTGAGATTAGAAACCCCTTACCTCGTTGTTCGACTTGACTCGCTCGTATGTTCCTTGTTCTTCCTGAATAATAAACGTAAGTTACATTATACTTGATTAAGAATATTTTTCAAGTTTATTATTCCTTTTATATTATTTATATAATTGCAATAACAATTAGTTAATTATTTGAGCTCATATCGGACATTTTTTCAATGTTCGAAACTTGAGTCAAAAATGAACTTGTTATAATTATAAATTGACCATGTGGTTAAAATTTAATTATCTCCAGAATTATATTCATAATTTATATGTAATATATATCATATATATCTAGTATATATATGTATTTATAATAGTACATAATATTTTGAGATAAAAAATGAAATGCACCGTTCATGGAGACGGTAAGCCGTACGTACGCATGAACACTACTTTTATTTCTATTTCATATTTTAATGAAATGAAAACATAGTGATTAATAGGTTTATTATAATTTTAGTATAATATTTATGTCATATATTTCACATAATTTCATCAATTCTATCCTTTATACATTCCACATATGGCATGAACGGGTCATATCACTTTGAGGGGGCGGTTGTCCGCACTTCCTCTATTGAAATTATCGCGTTTACCAATTATGGGAAAAATAAATGTATGCTATAAAAATAAAAATACAGAATAATAAAAAAACATAAATATAATATATATCATATATAGATATAGGGCCATTATAATGGCCACTATTAGAGGTAGTAGGAGATAATTGAACAATCATCGTTTCGTGAGGCAGTAGTTCACCGTTCATTGAAATAGTATGTTCAATACCCATTAGAAGGAGGTGTGTGTAATTGTAGCTCGAATAATTCTCATAAAAACATCCTTGTATATTGAGGATAAATTTGTTATTATAAAATAAGGTAATAAAAAGCGTTTATGGTGTTGGACAATTAAAATAAAACAAAAGAACTTAGGGGAAGATGTTACCTTTAAATCGGGTAACTCCCTTTGGTTTGAACCAAAAGGGTTTCTTGAAGTGCTTTATGCTGAAGGTACGGATTATAGGATGAATAGATGGATATTGAGAGATTATTGGAGTAGAGGTTTGATGATCCAAAGTCTTGATAAGTGTGAGAAATGGGTAGAAAGTGAGGGCTTTTTATAAGGGAGAGGAGGGGCTCTTTTGGAATGTTTAAAAATATTATTTTATTATATAATGATTTTTGGTTTCTAAATGTCCAAAAATCAATAAAGTCAACGATAAGGTGGCCCATGTTTGAAATAAAATCATCCAATAATAATTGGACATGTTTTGGATATTGTTGTAATTTTTATCTTCTTATTTATTTAAATCATCCATTAATGACATAAACACTACATCATCATTATGTCATATATAATTTTATTTATTTGATTTCTAAAAATTATAAAAAAAATACCAGGATGTAAGAAATAATTTTATATTTCCAATTAATATTTATAGTCTAAAAGATAACTTATATAACCCCATGTAAAATTTGTTTGTGTAAAATAATACATGTTTATGATATTTTTATTTTTACTTTAAATAAAAAGTTACTAATGTGATTATCTTAACCAAGTGGATCCATGGGGTTCCAAAATTGACCCATGGATTTTATTTGTCAGCCATTACTCATACAATAAGTTTATGATAAGTTTCAAGGTAATTTTTATTATTATAACATTATTTTTCACTTAAATTACCTTAATTACTTTAATTGTGGGAAAAAAATTCAAATGTTACTATTCAGCAAAAATTATTTTCATCCTATTGAACCAAATTTTACTTACTAATGACAACCATGTATGTCAGATTTTTGAAATTAAATTCATAGTATTAGTAAAATTTCATTTTAATTAAAAATATAGTTTTTAACTACTATTTAGTGGTTTCACTATTCATCACAAATTGAAGGTTTTCAGAAAAATTCCAAAAATTCACTCTAAGATAAATTTAATACTTGAAATTCAAAAATGATGTCTATTTTACCAAATTCAAGACATATAAGTTTCATTAATTAATTTTATAATTAATTCCCATCATCAAAACAAAAGGTGTGTTTATAAGAAATAATAACCATCAAAAGCTTGATACATGTTAATGTCTAATTTCAAAGTGAAATTAATTCCAATGGCCACCATTGGGTTAAATGGTAAAAATATAATATATTTACACTTTAAAACCAATTAAAAAGATAATTTAACCATATAAATCAATTATATTAGAAGGAAGTTTCAAATTAAAATACAACATTTTTTCACTATTCATTAAAAATGAACATTATCAGAAAAATATCCAAATTTTATCCAAAGTAAATTTTGAGGTCCAGATTCTAAAGATGTAAATTATTTTGTCAAATATAATATTTAAAAGTGATAAAAACTATCTTTAAAAAGGGTTATCCATCAAAAGTCGGTAAAATGCCCTTTTAAGGTAAATTATGCTTAAAATTAGATTAATTTAAATTTTATGCCTCTGACTTTTATTGGATGAATGTCAAACATTTAACAAACATATATGATAATATTTTAGTTATTTCTATTAACTCTCACCAATTAACTGGCTAGGTGTTAACTACCATTTAAAATAGTAATATTATATTATTAGTGTGCACCGTAAGATTTCAAACAAACCTGTTGTTGCATGTCTGGTATGCCATTTAATATAGAATCCCCTTTAAAATAAATTTAATATTTAATTAAAAAATATTAATAAATATGAAAATGTCGTAATATTTATTTTCCTAGGATGTTACATTCTTCCCCCCTTTGGAAGTTACATCCTCACAATTTTAAAAGTGGGCTGGAAACATCATTGAATGCCCCACATCGGAAAAAGAGTGAGTAAAACTATCACTTTAAAAGAAAGAAAGAGAAGTACAAAGGTCACCCAAGTTAACCCATACTATTATTCCATGTAAGAAAACATGGATATTAAAGGGAAAAAAATGGTCATGTTCTGATGGAGAGTTATAGAAAACATGATTAGGAGAACGTTAACCACTAGAAAATCACAAAATTATGATGTGTTAAATGGTCTTTGATTACCCAGTAGGAAACATAAACCGACAAAGTTTTTGTTTTAAATTCATTTTCATAATTTTGAGGAATTAATTTACTACATATAATAAAAACAGAAGGAAATATACATACCTTCAAGTACAGTTTCATTCTTTAATAATTTTCTACCAAAACTAATCTTTTCCCCAAACAATGAGCATTCAAAAATTCTTGGTCACATAAAAAGAACAAGAATCATCTTCTAGAGAATCAAATAATACATAAAACAAGAACTATATTTTTTCATTGTCTTTAGACATCAACTAAAACCAAAATGGTTAGTATGAGATCATATAATCTCCCAAAATGATAGTCCTTTATAAAAATAAATACTACAATTAATCTCCAAAATTAAACAATAAGTACCCAAAGTTCAAGAAAGGAAATTCAATACAAAATTTTCCTTAAATTTATTCAAAATAATCCAAACTAAGTTTGAAACCCAAAACTCAGTTGGATTTAATCACATAGTGTTCCACAATAAATCATAACATTTAACTCCAAAAAACATCGACTACTCTTAAAGTCTCATACTAAAGTGTAGTTAACATAATCACATATTCTCTATGCTTGGTTAATTATTTTCCCGAAATAACCCAAATCAACATATGTCCACAATAAATACATATATTTATACAAAATAAAAATTTTAACCATTCCTCCACAAATGAAATCCTGTAGTATTTTATTTTCCTTGGGCATATAGTATTCCAAAAGAGAAAACATCTTCCAAAATAACCTTTATCATTTAATCACTAAATCATTTTTATATGCTAAATACATTCATTTGATAAAACTTAAGTTCCCAAAATCAACTTATTCTTGATACATAAAATAATTTAACTAAAAAGAACAAGTCTTACTAACCAAGGACTTCACATAGGCCAGTGGTTGGTGATAAAACCCAATCGCACGTTGGTTGTGGGTTTGATTCCCACAACTTTTTCCGACGTGACGGGTTGTCACATGGTCTGTGTATTATAATTTTTATAAAACTAAAAAATAACTCTAGCATGTTTTAACATTAAATGTTTTCTTATACCTTTCATTTTCATCCCAACACATTAGGATAGCTCTGCTCGTATCTATACTGGGACATATTTGCATGATAAACCACTTACTCTGTACTCACCAAAATACCAGGAAGTATTCCTATATTTAAACTTTCCTATAGGGTTATTCCTAAATTTTTCATAGCCTAATTTCCATAAATAACTAAACTATCCTTTGATACCAACTATGGAAGCCCTCCATTTTGTCTCATAATTGTTCATTACATTTAAAAATTTTGAGGATCTTTAAAGTCTAGTGTCTTGGAAATTACAAATAAAAACATGAAAACATAAACACCCTTTAAATACCCTTTAAAATATTCTTGAAAAATTATCCTATATACAATTACAGCTTCTCATAACCTAGAGACATACAATCAAAGGAAAGGGTGAGCAGAAGGCCCAATAAGGAACGTGAGGGAATTAGTTTACTTGTGATATCAATAAGAACTTGATCAAAAAAAATAAAGACATGAGCAATGGTATAAGGGGAATATAATAATTAAAATAATAATATTCATAATTTGAATATGTGGCTACAATATTTAATTTAGACATTCATGAACATATCACCAAGGTCCATCCCTAAGGTGTCATAAAAATTACCAAGGTTATTCACCAATGTATCGTGAAACTTGTCATCTCTAGAGATTAATTCCTTACCCAATGAATTGGAGTGATATCAGGGAACACCGTAAATATGTATTTACATACATGTGATCCACATAGATCATAATCAAATATTTCATGAATAACCCATAGAGAATAAAAGAGATGGGTTTCATTTCAAAATTGTGACGTTTTAAAAGTTATTAAAAACTTGATCGTTACGTCATTTATAACCCATGGAAAGGAAGTGAGGGTTATATGTATGTAGATTACAGAATCAAATAGATCAATTTTATGTATTTATGAATACCCCTAGAAATTAAATAGTTCTGGGTATTCACATAAATAATACAAGATAATTTCTTGGGAGAAATAGAGAGAAATTTTGAGATGAAATTTCTACAGCATAACATCTATAGAACATGGTTGTAGAAAACATTGAAGAGGGAGGAGACAAGTGTAACCCACTCATAAATAACTCATAATATAGTATGGGTAATGAATAAAAAGAAATAATATCATGGAATGGATATTTGAAGGAAACACCATATGAAAATGAAACTCAAATAAGAATAAAAGATGTGATTTCTTTTACGAAATTTCAGCAGCCTAACAGTGTCACTTAATGATTCAGAAAATCATTTGATGAGAGTGGAAAGGGTCTCTCATTATTTGGACATGAAATTTACCTTATTAAAAATATATAATAACAATCCCACTCCTAATAAAATGGAACTATAAGATATTACATAAAGGAAGTCATTATTTAAAAAAGGAGGGTGAAAGGTTCCCTTACCGATTTGATAAATTTCGAAACATACACCCCATGAAAGAAGGATCATATCAATAATATATAGATACCCATAAATTATATTATATTAGAAAAATATTACAATCATGGGCAGTAAATACACCTCAAAAAAGATAATAGTAGCAAATATACCATGAATCTCACAAGAATTAGATGTGAGATGAAAATATTTTACCACGTTGTATTCAATGGAATCATGTGAAAAAAATTACTAACCACCAAATTAATAACATAATACCATAAATATAAAGATATTCATGATAATACATATCCCATGTTAGTACACAATAACCCCATTCTATAAATAAGTGTCGAACAATGGAAATCTCACAGAATTAAAAGTGAGAAAAGAATCCCTTACCACATTGTAATCAATCACATCGTTTGACCAAAAGTTAATAACCACCAAAATATTAACATAATAACATCAATATAAAAATAATAATTATAATATATATCATATTTAAGTTCACACTACACCACATGCAATAAATTAGTGGTGAATAATGGAAATCCCACAGAATTAAAAGTGAGATAAGAAACCCCTAACCTCATTGTCTGACTTGACTCGCTCGTATGTTCCTTGTTCTTCCTGAATAATAAAATTAATTTACTTTATAATTTATTAAGAATATTTTTCAAGTTTATTATTCCTTTTATATTATTTATTACCTTTCTATAACCATTATTTAATTATTTGAGCTCATATCGGACATTTTGTCAATGTTCGGAACTTGAGTCAAAAATGAACTTGTTATAGTTACAAATTGCCCATGTGGTCAAAATTCCATTATCTCCAGAATGATATTAATCATTTATATTTCATATATATCATATATATATATATATTAAATTTATTTATTTATAATAGTAAATCACATTTGGAGATAAGAAATGAAATTCACTGTTCATGTAGACGGTAAGCCGTATGTATGCATGAACGCTACTTTTATTTCTATTTAATATTTTAATGAAATGAAAAAATAGTGATTAATAGGTATATTATAATTTTAGAATAATATTTATGTCATATATTTCACATAAGTTCATAAATTATATTCTTTATACATTCCATGTATGGAATGAACGGGTCATATCACTTTGAGGGGGTGGTAGTCCGCACTTCCTCTAATGAAATTATCGTGTTTACCCATTGTGGGAACCATACAGGTATGCTATAAAAAGGAAAATAAATTATAATAAAGAAAACATAAATATAATATAAATCATATATATATATGTTTCCATCATAATGGCTACCATGAGAGGCAGTATGAGATAATTGAACAATCATTGTTTTGTGAGGCAGTAGTTCTCCATCCACTGAAATAGTAAGTTCATTACCCATTAGATGAAGGTGTGTGTAATTGTAGCTAGAATAATTCTCATAAAAACATCCTTGTATATTGATTATACTGGTTTTTTTATAAAATAATGTAATAAAAAGAGTTTATGGGGTTGGATAAGTAAAATAAAACAAAAGAATTTAAGAGAAGACGTTACCTTTAAACCATTTAACTCCCTCTCGTTTGAACCAAAAGAGTTTCGTGAAGTGATTTATGCCTAAGGAAAGCATTATAATATGAAGATATGGATCGTGAGAGATTATTGGAGCAATGTTTGGATGATAAAGGGGCTTTATAAGTATGATAAATGTGTAGGAAGTTAGGGATTTTTATAAGGGAGAGGAGGGGCTCTTTTGGAATGCTTGAAAATATTATTTTATTATATAATGATTTTCGGTTTATAAAGGTCCAAAAAACATTAAAGTATCCTATAAGGTGTCACATGTTCGAAATAAAGTCACACAATAAGAATTGGACAATTTTTGGATTTTTTTTAAATTTTTATCGTCTTATTTATTTAAATTATCCATTAATGACGTAAACACTGCATCATCATTATGTCATAAATAATTTTATTTATTTGATGTATAAAAAATATAAAATAAATAGCATGATATATAAAATCGTTTTATATTTCCAATTAATATTTATAGTCTAAAATATAATTTATATAACCCCATGTAAAAAATGTTTTAGTAAAACTATACATGTTTTTGACATTTTTATTTTTACTTTAAATAAAAAGTTATTATTGTCATTATCTTATCCATGTGGCTCCATGGGGTCCCAAAATTGACCGATTAATTTTATCTTTTGGCCATTATTCATCCGATAAGGTTATGACAAGTTTCAAGTTAATTGTTTTGTTATTTTAACATTATTTTTACCTTAAATTACCCTAATTTCCTTTAATCGTGGTTAAAAAAAGTCAAAAGTTACTATTAACCAAAAATTATTTTCAACCCATTAAACCAAATTTTACTTAATAATGACAACCATGTATGTAATATTTTGTAAATTAAATTCACCTAAGCAGTAAAATTTCATTTAAATGAAAAAGTTAGTTTTTTAACTACTACGTAGTGCTTTCACTATTCATAAAAAATTGAAGGTTTTTAGAAAAATTCCAAAAATTCACACTAAGCTAAATTTGATATTCTGAATTCAAAAATGATAACTATTTTAACAAATTATAAACATATAAGTTTCATTAATTAATTTTATAATTAATTGCCGTCATCAAAACAAAAGGCATGTTTTTACGAAATAATAACCATCAAATGATTGATACTTGTAAATGTCCGATTTCAAAGTGAAATTAATTTCAATGGCCAAAATTGGGTTAAATTTTGATATCCCGATTCTAAAGAAGAAAATTATTTTGTCAAATATAATATTTAAAAGTGAAAAAACTATATTTAAAAAGGGTTCTCCATCAAAAGGCGGTAAATCACCCTTTTAAAGTAAATTATGATAAAAATTAGATGAATTTACATTTTAAGCCTATGAATTTTATTGGATTAATGAAAAGAATTTAGCAAAAATATATTATCACATTTAAGTTAGTTCTATGAAATACCACCAATACAACGACTTGGTTTTAACTACCATTTAAAATAATAATATTTTATTATTAGTGTGCAATGTAAGATTTCAAAGAAACCCGTTGTAGCGTGTCAGGTATTCCATTGAATATAGATTCCCCCTTAAATTAAAATTAATATTTATTTCAAAAATATTAATAAATATGAAAATGTCATATTATTTAATTTTTTAGGATGTTAAAATGTTGAATCTTCTTGATGTAAATAATTTCAAAATTATTTTTAATGGTATTTTTGGATGTATTTGTTTTTGGTATTATCAATTGAATTTTAAAATCATTTCTCGACATGATTTTCAAAGAAATATTTCCTAAATTAAATTTCAAGGATTTTAAAACCCATTACTAAGAAATTATATGCTCATCACATTATTGTTAATTGATTTTCACAGTTTTTATAGTTCTTTGGGAGTTAGTGGGCATGGAAGCATATTGGACATATTGAATATTTATATTTCACTCTGATAAATTAGAAAATGTAGTCTAATTTATCAAAAACCATGACTGGTAAAAGGTCATTATTTTTAATCTATTGTGTAGTTGTTTGGTTCTTTATAAAAAAATTAAACAACATTTTTAAGCACAAAGTTCAAAAGCACAGGCTCAGGGCATTATAATTGGTATCAGTGGAATGATCTAATTTTTTTTAGGAAATTAGAACCCTTATTTAGATTGAGTATCCTTAATTAGTCAAAATTTCTCTTTGTAATTTTACGATCGAAGGATGGAGAACTCAAACAATACTATTATGCCCTCCGGATGAATTACTTGCTTCGATAATCGAAAAATAATGCAATATAGAATCTCATCCATATAAAGACATGTGATGTACCTATAAACGACTTAAAAATATATGAGGTACAAATTATATAATTCATCTCGATTGCGGTTCTGGTTTTGTCTTCAAAGACATCGGGTAGATACAATTTTGCTTTTATAAATGCCATGGAGCATATACCAAAGGTATTTTTAAGTGTCTTATCCTATATGAGTATCCTGAATCAATTCCAGCCTTTTATAGTGCATAAAGTGAAAGAAATATTCTTGTAACATATATTTTCTAACTCTTGAGTTTTTTTAACAGGTAAAATCTTTGATAACATTGAAAAAATCAAGGATGAAGTAATGAGACATTCCGATAGAGATCAAATTCAAAATGACCATTTGGATTAATATTTTGATGATCATTCTGTTCTAATTGTCTTTCTGTGTTTACATCTATATAAAATAGTATGAACAAGTTGCATCTAGGAAATTGAAGTAGAGGAATTTGAATTTTCCTTGAATTTAATTTCATATGGTGATATGCTACTAACCGTGGGGGTAAACTTTACAGACCATGGGGTTGGGGTCTTGAATATCATTCCATAATCCGGGCATATGAAAACTAGAGATGATGAGTGTAAAGGAATTGTGAAGTCTCAATTCAAATAATAAGGGATAATGTAAAACCCAAGGTTTTAAAGTGTGTTTTATGTATTATGTATGTTAAAAATGAAATAAATAAATAATTTTCTAAACCAAAATATAGAAGTAGTAAAAATTTTAGTTATAAAAATACCTTAACACATCCTTAAAATATATGAGCTAGTCTATAAAATCCACTATGATTGATAGTAACACCACTGGGAATCCACCAACATAATAACTAGGCAGACTAAGTAGTGAATGTCACCTGAATAAACCATAATTTGAAAAATAATGGCACATAAAATAGAAAAAAAAATGAGACCAAGAAGAACACATAAACAGATTCTAAAAGAAGTAGTATGAGCGTTGAAGAATTTTTCTATGTGTTTGAATTCCCTTAAATATTAATATTTATAAGTATTTTTATCCAAACGTTATAAAAATGTCTATTAAATTTTTTTAAATTAAACTCAAAAATGACATGTATGAACGGTTGATATATATATATATATGTGTGTGTATTTACGCCATAGTGATTGAATCTTATTATTAATATTTTTTGTCAAACAAATGGTGACTATTTTGTATATTGAAGTTAGATAATATATTTTCAATTATTATTATTAATTTAAATAATTTAATATTATATTTTTATGTAACAAATTAAGCTACTATAAATATATATTCTAATAAATATATTTGAAGTATTATTAAACATAAAAAGAATGAAATTTAAAATATCTGAACTATTATATGTAAATTAGAATAAGATATATAAATTATAAATGAGAATTAAATAAATGTTTGAAAAAAAGTAGTAGAATGAATTTTTTCCCCAAAATGGTACTATCCTACCTCATATGTTCGATCCAGTAGGCTAATCAATCCACACTATCTAAACTTTTCAATGAACCCCAATTTCACTCCATGCTCTGAACGTGGCTGCAAGGTTTTTGGCCATCGATCTTGAATAGGATCTTCCCTACACTATGAACCATTTATTTAATTTTGGACCAGATCTCTCACCTGACCAAACCTAATCTAAACAATCCATTTTATTTCAAAACATTCCACCATCTTCATCTTTACTTGAAACCATAAAACCATATGAAGGACCTCACCTTAGCTGATTGTGGGACTATCTAACTCAACTATGTCTTGTCTCTTAAATTCATACCTTGAAAAAATCGTTTGGCTTGACAAAAAAACTAATAAAAACCCAAAAAACCTGTAATGATGCAATTTTATCAATCAATGAAACATATCTTAAATCCATATTAACACTCCATGATACATCAAAAATATAACATTTAAGTATATGCCCCCATACAGATTAGATTTATTACACACTAATATATAATAAGCTCCTCTAAGATTCCAAATACTTCCAAATGATATGAATTATATATATATACATATCTCTCTCTATATCAATACTCTTAAATAAGTCTTGATAAAACAAAACGTCAGTTAGACATGCATATCAAAACCAATCCAACATTTACTTTTGACAATACCTACCTTTCTTAAGAAATGGTCTTATACCTATAAAAATAAGACCACTCTTCTATTAAAAACACATACCCCACAATCATCTTTGAAATCATTTCCAGGTAACAAAAATTTCAATAGAAATTTATTTTTATGCCTACTTGATATTTTAGGTTACAATTTTCCTAAATTATGTGTGTGTTTATTCATTAAAAAACTTTTACAATCATTAATTTATCTTCATATTTGAAATTAATTATTAAGGAACCTTGTTTAATAATTTCCAAGTTATCATCCCTATTTTTTGGGCTTATATATAAGGGATTTATTATTTTATAAAATAATTTTTTTTTGAAATTGTGATTGATAGGTTAACTTATATGTTTTATATATACTTGTGTTTATATATATATATATAATTTAAGTATATATGATAGGAATATTTTATTTTAATAACATTATATCTAATACCCATTGAAGGGGTTCAATTCTATATTATGTTTTTTTGAAGGGTGTTTCGTGGGTTTCTCAAATATGTTATGGGTTAAGACTGTATGTTATATACTCTCCAATAATGCTATTATTTTATGTGGTTTTTAATAAACAAATGTTATTATTCTATGTGTGTGAAGTATGTATACATTAATACTCTTAAATTTAATTATAAGTTATGGTTGTGTCCTACGATATGTGGCATTTCATCGAATCATTAATTTGTTTACATCTGTAGTGAACAAATAATTCATTCCTAAGATTATTTGATCAAAATTGTTTTCAATGTGGATCTTATTGTTTCATAGAATACATGATTTATTATCAGATTTTCAATTCATGTAATTTTATGTACTATATTAATGTAAAGAAATCCATTTTCATCATTTTGTAAGAGATTTATTATTAAGGTATATAAACATATAAATGTTTATTATTAATTTATCATGTTTTTGAATAAAAAATCTAGTGAAAGAATATAGATAAGTATAACAAGATTAAAATGATTTCAATAAATTGGCACTTTAATGTTGTAAATATGGTAGGAATGGGGAGTGAATACATCCCTCAATAAGTGGGTAGGCCCAAGATATCCTTTAACGTTATAATTTTCTCCAACATTTTGTTTTTCAACAATATTATGTTCAGTTGTTCAGAAATATCACTGGATTATTTTTTATACTTGTTATTGAGCCTATTTATTTTCAAAATGATGGAATATATTCTAATAATGAATAATTTAAAAATTAGATTCAATGGTATTTATAAAAGTATTTATTTTAGGTATTATCAAGGAATTAAAAAATCATTTCTCAATACGATTTTCAAAGAACAATTTCCTAAAAGGCATTTCAATAATTTTAAAACCCCTTACTGGGAAATTTTATAATTATACTATTATTTTGAAATGATTTTCATAGGTATCATAGTTCTTATGGAGTTAGTGAGTGCGGAAGCATAGTAGATATAATGCATAATAATATTTCACTCTAATAAATTAGAAAGTTTAGTCTAATTTCTCTAAAACCTAAACCGGTAAAAGGTCCTCATTTTTAATATGTGTTGTATAATTGTTCAATTATTTTTATAAAAAAATTGCATAGAATATTCCGGCACTGAGTTTAGAGGCATGAACTCCAGGAATTATAGGTTATGTTTTTTAATCTAGGTTTTACTAAATAGAGTTACCAAGGTTTCTACTAAGTTTTCCTTGATAGAAACTATAGAAACATGACCCCAAATTGCTCAAATCCATTTTCTACAATCAATTATGTTTGAATGATTACAAGGAATCAAATCTTGAAGTACTGAGTGTTATTTAGTATTGGAAAACTACATACATAAATGAGTCTTGTATTAAAAATTACTACACTAATTACAACATATTTTATTTCATTATAAATATGTAACTTCAAGGATAACAATAACCCATATAATAAATCCCTATACATTTTTCATAATAAACTTAATGGATTCATGGGGAATGAAAAACCATAAGGTTTATCTAAATTTATTAGTAAGGAAAAAATATAGTGGATGAAATAATAAATCAATAAGAATAGTCAATATGGCAAGGTAAATAACCGATCACATAAGCAATGTAATCAATAAAATGAATTGAAGTGTGTAAATAATATGGATAGGTAAAAAATGTAAACACATGAAATTAAAAGAACTAGATAAGGGAAAATAAATTTGGAAAGGTTAGAAACTAAAACACATTTCATCTGAATAACTAAAACTGAAATTTATCGATAGATATTTCAATGAAAAATATAATGGATGAATAATAATTGAAAATAAATGATGGAAGTGCTTAATTATTGGACTCCATGTTTCTAAGGTACATGGAACTAGTACCGTCACGACCTTTGACTAGAAGGTTTAGAAATTGGGTAGAACACCATCTAAAGTGGTTAGCCAACTAACTCATCCCATGAGACTACAGATTCATCGATTGACTATCTATAATCGAGCCCACTTATTTCATACCTATCAAAATAATTCATCACTATTGAATAATAAATTTAACAATGTGCCTTATCAAATTTCCATATGAAATAGAATATACATATTTATCAATATTTCCCAAAATAGTCAAATAACTTTTAAGGAAAACACCGTATAAAAAATGGTATATGATTTAGGAAATGATCATTATAAGGCCCCAAACCCAGTTTCCCAGAGCCAGTGCCTTATTGATTAAATTGGAATAAAATAAATTAATACTCATCCCAAGGGACCGAGTAGTTTATTATTATTGGAAACAAGATACATACATAAGTTTATCATTACTACTTGATATAAAAAACAACATAGAAACTCCTTAGACAGCTACAATAACTCCTGGCTTATTTCAGCCTGTCATTCATAACAAAATTATTCCTTCCCTATTGAAATGAAACATAATAAAGGGGTTAGCTCGAATTCTCAGTAAATGAAGAAAATATAATAGAAGATAACAAAAATGTTAGACATGGTGAATAATTGAAGACACATTCCTTTAAAAATAAACTCAAACATAATATGGCAGAAATATGAGCTTAGTAAATATTACCACAAAATAACATAATCCTAGGTATTCTAATAGTATAATAACCACATGAACCATCAATACAATATCCATAATTAAGGAATTAATAATGCTCGACAACATATCCATACCATCAAGGCCTCGTTCCAAGACCATAAATAATCATTTTGTCAAGGCCTCGTGCCAAGACCGTAGTTGGTCTCATGAGACCTACCGATGCATCAGGGGGATATATCGGGCCCTAAATAACACTTAATATGTAAACTTCATTCCTCATATGAACGGGGATAAAAATAAACAACATGTACATTCATATTGAAATTAATATATGAAATGAAAATAGCTTTCCCTGAACATTCAGCATAAACACTAACCATTTGGGGCAAATTGGAGAATGGTTTACAGATAGTACATCCACATAAAAAATAATAATAAAAATTTAAATTGAATTTGGTATATGATCTCATGAATTATTAATCCCAATAATACATAAGTGTCATAAATAGTGTTGAAATAGATTAAGATACTCTTATAAAATATTCGAGTAATTCTTGAAATAAATACTCTTTTACTTTGAAAAGAATTGTTCTTTTGAAAAAATCATTGTATAAACACAGAAGTGGAGTAAGATATTATTTTTATAATAAAATTATGGATCTTATAAATATAATGGTATCCAAAAACATATTAGATATTTCCTTCAAAAATATGTAAGAAGTTGAGATATTTCCTTGAATCGGGCTTGTATTTGAGAAACAATTTTGAAATTCTCCTTTTAAAACATGTAACTATACATAAAAATGAGGAAGGATTATGGTTGGTGTACATATATATAACACTCAAAACGAATTTATGATGGGTATATAATAATACATAATAATTTCATTGAGGTAATTAGACATTTAAAATAACCCGAATGGAAATAGAAGTTCAGGTGAAAAAACCCTTACCCTAAATCTGTACGTGTTCCGCTCTTGAAATTATGCTCTTGGAATATGAAATTATAATTATTAATAATCTACTTCATAACCTATTAGACATTTATTTAGTTTATAATAATTCTATTTAGTTCATTTAAGCCCTTATTGATAAGTTATTATATAGAATATTTTGTTTCGGAGTGTTCGTTTTCCTTATTTTCCAAATCGGTTCACTTGTTCTTAGTTAATGAAGATCATGTGGAATGGACGTAAATCACCAGAATTGAATATACTTATTTATGATCACCAATAGGTATTAGTGGTAATTTATATCACTTTGTTACATGGCATGAGGATGAATTATTATATCTAACTTTAATGATAACTGTTTCGGTAAATTCGTGGGTTTTGATTATAACAAACTCATTTTTATTAATAACATAATACCATTTGTACAGAGGGATTACAGAACCTTAAATATAGTATATTAAGTATATAATATTATGGTTCAAAAATAAAAATAATGGTTTCAATACCATAATTGATAATGATAATAGAAATCGAAATCCCATCATCCTTAAAGGTGGTAAATTGACACATCTCGGATGGTGTTCTTGATTCTAGTGTAAAAGAAGGTAAAAGGGAGAGATTATGATAAATTATTCCACTATCATGACAAAATTCCAGTAAATATTATATATTTTAGTCATAAAATAATTTTTATAGGGAGAGGTAATTGAAAAAGAAAACAAATGACCATGAATTGAAAGACAAAGAATTAAAAAGGGGAATTTACCTCTTCAACCAAACTTTCTTGAGAGCCTCTTTAAGGGAGAGGTTTTGGTATTTTTATGAGAACAAGGATTTATGGAAATGGAAGAGGAGGTTGAGAGGATATTTGGACCCAATATGGAGAAGGCACAAGGATTGAGAGGAGTGAAGAGAAGGGGGAGTGAGAGGGGATTTTTATAGTGGAGGAGAGAGGGGAATTTTTAATATAAAATTCCTTAATTTATTATTTCCAAAATCTACATGGAATAGTGAGTCTTCCTTGACCAAGAATAGTAATTTTATCATGTTAGTTCGACCTAAGTGAGCGTACATCACTTGTGATTTCATGAATAGTGTATTTAACTGATATACAGTATTTTACCGTTTTTCACTATTCATAAAAAATTCAAGTATTTCATAAAAATCCCAAAAATTCACCCCAACCATTTTTCAATGTGTAGAATCCCAAAATGAAGTCCATTTTTTAAAAATAATTTTCTAAATATGATTAATTTTATATTTAATTAAAATCATAATTTATTCTAAAAACAAAAGTTTTAAAACATTCTTTTACTTATTCAAAAGCATAGTTATATCATAATTTCACTTGAATATTATTTATATAATATCATAGGTATGGTTACTATTCATTGTCTTATATTACTATTCATAATTGTATGTTACTATTCATATGGTTTGATTTTTATTCACCAAAAATTAAGTTTTCTTATTGGACTCCAAATAACTTATTGATCACATATGTGTATGTCAGATTCTCGAAATTCACATCACAGAAGTGAAAAACGTATGTTTTAAGGGTCACATAGAACTTAGTAGTTAATTATGTTGTGATTTAATGTGATTATTAAATATTTATAAGAATGGAATTTCAACTTAAAAATATTGGGTCGTTACATTCATCCCCCCTTTAGAAATTTCACCCTCAAAATTTAATTTTACAAACTAGGCCAAAATCAGGTGGGGGTACTTTTCCTTCATTACTTCCTCTAGTTCCCATGTTTCCTCTTCATACTTTTGGTTTTTCCATAGTATGTTGACCGTATGAGTAGTCTTGTTGCATAGAAATCTGTCTCTATGATCGAAGATTTTCATTGGCTGCTCCTCATAAGAAAGATCATCCTCCAACTGTACCACCTCGGAAGAGAGTACATTTTAAGGGTATCATATGTACTTTTTAAGAGGGATACATGAAAGGCATCATGTTCTTTCGACATGATTGGTGGAAGTTCCAGTCGATAGGCCACAGTTCCGACTCGATCAAGGATCTCAAGGGGGATGATATACCTAGGAATTAACTTTCCTTTCTTCCTAAACCTCAGGACCTTATTCAATGGATATGTTCATAGAAATAAGAGATCTCCAACTTTGAATTCAAGGTCTCATCGATGATTATCTGCATAACGCTTTTGTTGACTTTGGGATTCCTTGATATGATGCAGAATGGTTTTCACCTTCTCCACTATTTCTTCAACTATTTCAGGTCCTAGCAGCTTATGCCCACCAACTTCATCCCAACACACCGGTGTTCTGTACCTTTTCCCATAAAGGTATTTATATAGTTCCATTCAGATGCTTGAGTGGAAACTGTTTTTATAAGAGAATTCAACCAGTGGAAGATGTTGGTACCATCCTTCTTTGAATTCCATAGAATATGCTCTCGACATGTCTTCCAGTGTCTGAATAGTCCGCTCAGATTGGCCACCATTTTGAGGATGATAGGCCGTACTAAATTCCAGTTCAGTGCTCAGAGCATGTTGGAGACTTTTCCAGAACTTTGAGGTGAATATAGGATCGTGTTCGGATATAATAGATAGTGGTACTCCATGCAACCTTACAACTTCTTGAGTGTGAATCCATGCCAGTTGATCCAATGAGAAGTCCTCTCGAATCGTGATATAGTGATTTGTCTGTGTAAAACAATCCACAAAGACACATATAGGATTGTTTTCTTTGGATATAATTATAAGTCCAGTGAAAAAGTCAATTGTAATGTTTTCCTACTTCCATGTTGGTATGGGTAGTGGTTGAATCATCCCCTTATACTCTTGCCTCTTAGCCTTCACTTGTTGACATACCAGACACTATGATATATATTCAGCAATCTAACTTTTCATATTGTCCCACTAAAAGTTTTTTCGGAGATCTCAATACATCTTTGTGCTACTAGAGTGTACAGATAAATTAGATCATTGAGCATCATCCAATTGTTCTCTATTTAGCTCAAGAATAGAGGGACCACAAAGCCTCTTTCCGAATTTCAAAATTCCACCTTCAAATGTGAATCCAGTCAACTTCCCATCATTTATAGATTTAATTTTCTTATGAAACACCTCATCATTATCCTGATAACTTTTTATCAATTCCAGTTATTAAGGTTCAACAACCATTTGAAAAAGTAGAGATGTGTTACCTTCCTTGATAATTACCATATCCATCTTTACTAGATCCATGAACAAAGGATCCCTTTCAACTCTTATCTTGTTTAAAATTTCGTGGTCCTTTCTACTAAAAGAATCTATTACCTTATTTGCTTTTCTTGGGTGGTAGTGTATTGTGATATCATAGTCTATGAGTAGCACAATCCATCTTTTTTGTCTCATGTTGAGTTCTTTATATGGGAATATATTCTTCAAACTCTTATGATATATATATATCTCACATTTTTCACCAAAGAGGTAATGTCTCCAAATCTTAAAAGCAAAGATTACCACTACTGACTCAAGATAATGAGTTAGATAGTTTTTTTCATAAATTTTCAGCTACCTATATGCATAAGAAATCACATGATCATTCTACATAAGGACACAACCAAGTCATTTCTTTAATGCATCACTATAGATAACAAACTCGTCATTCCCCGGTGGTAGGGTTAGGATCAGAGCATTCAATAAAATCCTCTTAAATTCTTTAAAACATTCTTCACATTCCTTTTTCCATACCAACTTAGCCCCTTTTCACGTGAGCTTGGTCATTGGGTTGGCTAAACAGGTGATGTTATGAATGAAACACCGATAATAACCAACCAAACCAATAAAACTACGTAACTCAGTTCCATTCGTTGGATTAGGGAATTCTTGCAAATCCTTTGTCTTTGCATGATCTATATATATTCCATCATTAGAGACAATATGGCTCAGAAATGAAACTTATTGGAGCCAAAAATCACACTTTCTAAACATCCCATATAATTTATTTCTTTTAAGTGTCTTCAGAATAGTGCACAAGTGATTTTCATGATCTTCATGGATTTTAGAGTATAACAGGATATCTTCAATAAACACCACTAGAAAGTCATCAAGAGAATCCTTGAAAACTCTATTCATTTGATCCATACAGATGGTGCATTAGTTAGTCCAAAAGGCATTCATGTGAACTCATAATTCCCATACATGGTTCGAAATGCAGTTTTTGGAATGTATTCTTTAATCAAAAGCAACTGATGATATCCAGATCGAAGATCAATATTAGAAAAATATTTGGATCCATGAATTTGATCAAATAAATCATCAATTCATGTAAGAAGATACTTATTATTTATTTTAATATCATTTATCTCCCTGTAGTCAATGCACAAACTCATGGACCCATCTTTCTTCTTAACGAAAACAACAGGGGATCCCCATAGAGAAACACTAGGATGAATAAATTCTTTATCACTCAATTCCTCTAGTTGTTTCTTTAGTTCCACTAACTCCACAGTGACCATTCTATAATGGGTCTTTGATATGGGGCTTGAACCAGGAATTAAGTCAATGGAAAACTAAATTCCCCGCTCTGGAGGATGTCTAGGTAAATCTTCTAAAAAAATATATCAACATATTCTTGCACAATAGGTACGTCCTCTATCAATACATTCTTCTCCTCACCCCCATTTATTTCATTACCTTCCTCCCCAATAATTTTATTCATTAGAGCTACTAGGGGTGGATCTAGATGAGAATGAAATGGTGAGGTTTCAATTCTAAAAATAAGGGATTCTATATCATTCTAAAAAAATTTAACTTCCTTCTTATTGAAATAGATCTTCTAATAATAATTTTCTAGTCAATTTATACGAAGAATTATATCATAGTTAGCCATTGGCATGATGATAAGGTTAGAAACTAAAGCATGTTTATGTGTCATGAGGGGGGATAATCAACACTCCTTTGTTGTAATGATACATCCACCAGGGATTTTGACTGATAACTTTTTTATTAAACCAAATTGGACATATCTGATTTTCTTGGAAAACAGGGAATATATAAATGAATGAGATGATCCAGAATCAAATAAATTATTGGCTATGTTGGATGAAACAATTAATGTACATGCCACCACTTTTTTAGGATCTTCACCCTCCGTAGTTGTGACCACATAAGCTTGGCCTTCCTCTATTGGACTTCTTTGGTGAACATTTACCTGATGCTTAGGACATTCATGTGTGTAATGTCACATCTCCCTGTAATTATAGAACATAACATTGGTATCTTTTTTCTTTCCTTTATAATCCCTAGATAGGTGGCCTTTTCCCTCACTTGTAACAGACTCCCATTCTGTTCATGAAAGTGCCAGGGTGTTTCTTCCCATAATTACTACATGATGGAAATTCAAATCTTCCATTCTTCCCCATTTCCTTATTTCAATTCCCATAGTTTTCAGTATCCCTCTTCTTCTCTTGCATTCCCTTAAAGTCATAAGACATAGAGATTTAATTTTCTGTCTTGATAGCACTTGAGACTATATCTTCATATGATGAGAAACTTTGGGAGACTAGATCCCTTAGAAGGATTTCATTTAAAACATCAAAGAATCGATCAATTTTACTCCTAGGATTACGTATGTAGTCTGCACCATGCCTTGCCATCCTTGAAAAGTTGTCTTCATACTTGGAAACATTTTTATCCTTCTTCTTCCTCAGATTCAGTAATTCCCTCTCCATATCTTCTCACTGTTCACGAGGGAAATATTTTTCTAGGAATATTTACTTAAAATCCCTCCATACCATCTCTTCTATTTCTTCCTCCTCTTTTGTGTTTTGGATTAATTACCACCACTGATCCACATCTCTCATTTGATGATAAACTACCGTGACAACCTTCTCTGTTTCATTACATCCCATTGAGAGAAATATATTCTCAAGGGAACATTTCCACTTTTATGCTACAAATGGGTTTGTATTCCCATTGAATGGTGGAGGTTGTTGTCACATAAAGTGATCTAACATATCTCCTCTACATGGTGGATCTGAATGCTCTGTATGGGTAAGTTTATTATTCATAACTTGAGTAAGTTTTCCCAGTATAGTTATGATTTTCTCAGCACTAGTCACAACACCGGAGCCAACATAATTATCTTGCATTGGAGGGAAATCCCTATATGGGACACATGCATTCATGTGGTTTTTATTACTTCCAATAGGAGCCATCTATTGATAATGGCACAAACTAGATTAGGTTATGAATCATAATGTATAATCTTAAATTAACAAAATACTTAGCACAATTTGAAATCTGGCGCATATCTAATCCCATATTCACAGACATAGTTTCTTTGAGGAAAATTTTACATTTAAATCTTTCATAACATCTTGTAAAGAAAATGTGAATTATCCTAAGCATATCCCCCAGGAGTTTCGTAACCAAAAGTACATGAAGGCCCGTTGTTGTGTAATAGGATACCTCTGGTTGAGCCCAAAACTCTTTGTCAGAGCTTTCACTCCTAGGTACATCTATGTCAGAGCCGCCTCTACCTGATCATATCCAGACAGGGATATATATCTTGAAATATCCACATAATCTATTCCTTACCAAAATACAAGAATGATCTTGTATGTTTATCCTCAAAGACTATCTTAGGGGATCACTACTAGAATTTTTACTTTTGGAGGCGGGAGACCTATATAGGCCGCCATTTGGTGGCCGCTGCACATTATACCTAATTTTACCCCATTTCCCAACCCCCCCCCCCCCCAATTACACCCCCCGACCCCGCACCCCAACCCTCCCCGACCCCGCACCCCGACCCCGCGACCCCGACTCCGGCGACCCCGGCCCCGACGACCCCTCCCTGACCCCGCGACCCTGACCCCGACGACCATCCCCGACCCCGGCGACCCCGCCCCCCACGACCCCGCCCCCGGAGACCCTGCCCTCGGCCACCCCGACCCCCGGTGACCCCTGCGACCCCGACTCCCGATGAGCCCCTGCGAGCCCCGATGACCCCTGGCTACCCGGTGTCCTGACCCCCGGTGACCCCAACCCCCAGAGGCCCCCGACGACCCCGACCCCGCACTGCGCGACCCGCTACCCCGGCGACCCCCTGCGGCACCCGCAACCCTGCGCTGTGCCACCCGCAACCCCGCGTTGTGCCACCCGCAACCCCGCGTTGCCCCACCCGCGACCCCGACAGCCTACGCTAGACCATCGGACAGTCCTGCCTCAACCTCGCGTTGCGCCACCCGTGACCCCGATAGCCTGCGCCGCACCTTCAGACAGTCCTGCCCCCTTCGTCCCCTCTCGGCCCCGCTGCATCCCTCCAGCGAGTCCTCACATCATGCCTCTATCGGACCCTTCCGGTTCATCGTGCCCCACCATGTAGAACCCCCACATGCTTCATCCAGCGGTTCTGCTGCTTTCGATTCCGGTCATCGAACCCCTGTTGTCAAGTTGCTGCGCCATCAAGAATCCGCAATCAAGTCGCACCCCATTACCCGTGGTCGATTCCTCTATAGGTAATGTTTTTTATCCTTCAAATTTTGCTTTGGGGTCATTGGTTTTTAAATTTAATGATATGTGTTTATTTAGAATTTAAATATGATATTTCACTTTTGATTTCTATTATAAATACAGATATGGATAAGAGCTGGATTGATATGCAAGATAGGTTTTCAGCTGAATATTTTGAGGGGATTAACCAATTTATGGATTTCACCAACAGATTTCCAAGAGATATGATTAGTTGTCCATGCAGAAAATGTGCAAATAGATATCTCTTCAAACGAGATAGTGTTAGAGAACATTTGTTTTTGAATGGGTTTTTGAAAAACTATAAGACATGGACACATCATGGAGAAGATTCTGTTTCATGTCATCACTTGGAAAGTATTCATATGAATGTTGATTCGAGAAGAGTTGATCCGATGAACATAATACTCAATGATATGATGCGTCAGTTTCAACCTGAAGACAGTAATGTCGTAAATGACGATGTTGGATTGATTAATCCCCGTTCTTCTGTTGATATAGAAGCATTGAAATTCTTTGAAATTATTGATGATGCGAATACTAAATTATATCTTGGATGCACTAAATTTAGTAAACTGTCGTTCATCGTTGAATTGTTAAACCTAAATGATTTGAACCAGTGGTCAGACACCTCATTCGACATGTTGTTGGTATTGTTGAATAAAGTACTCCCTGATGGAGCGAAGATTCCAGAGTCATTCTATCAAGCTCATAAGTTAACCGGTGATCTTGGTTTTACATATGATACAATTGATGCGTGTCACAATAATTGTATGTTTTTTAGAAAATAGAATGCACAATTAAATAATTGTACTGTTTTCTATACATCCAGGTGGAAGACCAATGATATTAATCAAGGTAGTCTGATTCTTCCTGGGAGAGTCTTGATTCAAGGGAAACAAGTTTCCACTAAAAAAATGTGTTATTTCCCACTAAAACCGAGACTGAAGATATTCTTCATGTCAACTAAAAATGCTAAATTGATGACTTGGAATTCAGAGAGAAAGAAAGAGGTTGATAAATCAACTCACCCGACAGATTCTTTGGCATGGAAAGAGTTTGATCAAAGACACCCATAATTTTCCCGAGATGATCATAATATTCGACTGGGTTTGGCAGTTGATGGTTTTTACCCATTTAGGTCCATGGTTGGTGTGACACATAGTACGTGGCCAGTGGTGTTGGTTCCATACAACATTCCCCCATGGGTATGTCTGAAGCAACCTTTTTTGTTACTGTCAATTCTAATTGATGGACCGAGAGGACCTGGCGATAAAATCGATGTTTACATGCAACCTTCGATTGATGAGTTGCATGAATTTTGGGCTGATGGTGTAATGACTTTTAACTCGGCAGCTAATGAAATGTTTATACTTCGGGCCACTTTGTTATGGACAATTAATGATTTCCCAGTATATTCTAACTTATCAGGTTGGAGTACAAAAGGAGAATTTTCTTTCCCTTGTTGTAATAAGAGTATGAAATCTATATGGCTTAAGAACTGTAGAAAGTTGTCATATCTTGGTCATAGGCGATTTATTCCTCCATTGCACAGGTTTAGAAAAGTCCATGTATCGTTTGATGGGAATAGAGAGTATGAACCATCACCATAAATACTATCTGGGGTTCGAATTTGTGCACAACTTGATCAAGAAAACATCCATACAATATTTGATTTTCAAGATTTATTGGCTCCTGCAATGCCTTCTATTCCAGCTGCAAATAGACAGCGCAATCATAATTGGAAGAAACAGAGTAATTTTTTTGAATTGCCCTATTGGAAATATAATATTTTAAGAAATAATTTGGATGTGATGCACATTGAAAAAAATGAATGTGATAATATATTGTGCACCATTTTAGGCGTCAAGGGGAAATCAAAGGATAGTACTAATGCTCGACGTGATTTGCAAGAAATGGGATTGAGAAAACCATTACATTTATAACCGGGTGAAGGAAATCGTGCATACATTCCTGATGCACAGTACACAATGAGTAAAAAAGAGAAACAAACATTTCTATCAATTTTGAAGACTGTTAAGGTGACCGAATGTTATTGATCTAATATTTCCAAGCGTGTGAATATGGAGAGAATGAAATTACAGGGGTTGAAAAGTCATGATAATCATATTCTGATTCAATATTTAATTCCTATAGAAATTCGTGATTTCTTACCTACCCATGTTGTTGAGCCGTTAATTGAAGTTTCTAATTTTTTCAGATAGCTCTGTTCAAGGAATCATCGCATGAGTGATTTGGAAAAGCTGTAGGATAAGATTTTACTTGCACTATGTCACCTAGAAAAACTATTTCCACCATATTGTTTGGATGTCATGGTTCACTTGACCATTCATTTAACTAGTGAAGTCACTGCTGGCGGTCCCATACAATTCAGGTGGATGTATCCAATAGAGCGATACTTAAATACATTGAAACGATATGTGCACAACAAAGCTCGTCCAGAATCCTCAATTTCCAAGAAATATTTAATGGATTAGTGTACTAATTTTTGTACTTCACATATTGATGAGGTTGAAACAAATATAGATAAACCCTCCCAGAATGGCGAGGGTCCAATTGGAGAAGAAATAACGTTTGATATGGGGAATGATGAGTTGGTTCAAGCTCATCGATATGTGTTGTTCAATACTCCATCAGTTTTTCAATTGATACAGTAAGTTTCATATTTGATGTGTATATTGTTTCTATATATATTTTATTGCTTACTTTATATTATGTTGTGATTTAGGATGCATATCGCTGAGTTGAAACGTGAAAGGCCCCGTGCAACTGACTATCAAATACAAAACATCATTTCAACACATTTCATGAGTGGTTCAAGACTCATGTACGTATAATTGATTTAATATTTTTATAGTGCGACATAGTTGTATTTTCACAATCCTTTATCCATTAAACTATATATGAGAAATTTGTATATTCAAAAGTTACGTGATTTAACCCATCCTGTGAGCGAATAAATCAGCCAACTAGCTGATGGTCCATTTATTACCGCTCAACGCTACAAGTCTTGGGATGCTAACTGATTCTGATTTCGTATTAGTGATGTTGAGATGAACCAAGCCACATAAAATAGTGGTGTTGGTTGTTATTTTGTTGATGCGGGTTATTATTATAGATTTCTGAGAGATATTATTGAGGTTGTTTATGGTCGTGGTTTAAAACACATATTGTTAAGGTGTGATTGGGTCGATCCTGTTCGAGGAACGAAAGTTGATAACTTCCAATTTACATTAGTAAATTTTAACAATATGATATATAAAGATGACCGAGTAAGAAGTGAGCCCTTCATACTGACATCATAGGCAGAACAAGTTTACACTGTCGGCATTGATTCTGATTGGAAAGTTGTGGTGAAAATATCTAAGAGAGGGGTTTTTCTGATTGACCAAGAAGAACCTGATGTTGTCGCATTTCCTGATCAAACACTTGACCAAACAATAGTAGCTTTACGAGATGAAGATATACCATGGGCCAGAGAGACAGTTGAAGAAGATATGATAGACTTTCATGATTAGTGAAAATTGTAATAATATCCCCAGTTATTGTTTGTAAAAATATTTATAAGTTGTATATGTATAATTTTTTTTTTGATTTAACGATAATTTCTTTTAATATAGGTATGTCACAGGGTGGTCACAGTGGTCCACCTGATGGTGTCGGTATGTATGTTTTCATTTTTCTAAATTAATTGATTGTAATTTTCTATGTATATTTCCCTAACTATTTCTAATCATTAATTTATATTGTAATTGAATTATGAATTTATGTTTATCAGGATATAGTGCTTCTTCCAACAGACGTAGGGGTCCTGGTAGAGGGGTTCGATCCTGGAACTCTAGAGCCCGATTGGATGTGTTATTTGACAACACAGTTCATCCAGTTGGAGATGGTTCTACGACATTGAGTCATCAGTTTGGGCATATGATACGAGACTCACATAGATTCCCATTGACGACTCGTGACTGGAGTTCTTTCCCCTAGGATACGATGGACAGATTATGGAGGGAGGTTCAGGTAAATTCAATGTTTAATTTTTCATGATATATTGTTATTATTATTGTCCCATCTACTAATAATTTTTTTAATAGGATAATTTGAAATCCTTTACAGATGAGTTTTAGGCTTTATGTATGTCCAAATGCCGAAAATTATGGAAGGATTACAAGTCAAGGGTGAAGAGAGATCATTGGACACTATTTGAAGGTGTGCCATACATTCTACAGCGAGTCCCTCCGGGCATTCTTCCAGCGTAGTGGCAGGATTTGGTTGCGTTTTGGTCGAGTGAGGCAGCGATGGTAATATTTATTACTTTTAATCTATAAATGACTAATTTTTCAAATGTTTACTAAGTAAATACGTTGAATGTAGACTGAGTATGCTCGTCATTCATATAATCGGGCGATACAGGGCACGCCTTCCAGACTTGGCACTCGACATGTGTCACAGCTCAGACATGATGTAAGTTTAGAATTCACTAATTCATTCATATTTTAAAAATATTGTAGTATAACATGGTGAACCCCTATATTATAGTTACACCAACGCGGCGAGACAATCGATCGAATGTCCATATGGATGAGGACTTGTAGGGCGGGTGATCCCGATGTTGCCGGTGTTATAGTAAGAAAATTATTTACTAATAAATGTATTTTTATTTTATATAAATTATTAATATTTGTTCATTGATTCATTATATGCTACAGGCTCAATTTGACGCTTAGTTAGCAGAGTTGCTAGAGGAGCAACGACGTAGTACTATGCTTAGAGATGAAATATTTCACTGTGTCGTGGGGCGTGATGGTCATGGTTATTCTTTGACTTATGGAGGTGGTGTCCCACAACATGCATTTGTTAGAGAAGATGTGATGGGTTCATGTAGAGAGTCAGGGATGCGCACACAGGTTGAGAAAGATGCTTCCACGTAGGATATGCAACGCAATTTTGATGCACAGTTTCAGCAGTTACGTGCAGAGTATGAGGAGATGTTGTCACAGATATCATCATGTATCGATGATATGATGATGCAACAAGTGGCTCCACAGGTAAACAATAAAACAAACCATACTCAGATTGAATTTTATTAATATGTTTAAGATGCGTAATATTGATATATATTTTAGGCTCCGAATACAGCTGGTGGACATCGCATTGATGTTGGTGATCAAGATGACAATGAACCCCATGCATGAGGTAATTTCTTTTGTGTTGATGAATTCTCTAGAAGTTTTTATAACCTTGGTGAATATAATTTTCCTTTTCTACCTAGATTAGTTTTTTTAGTATTTCTGACCTAAAACTACCGTGAACCATTCTAATTATTATTCGTGATGTATACACGCAGACAGCCCGTCAATCGGACGTGCGGTTTGCGCGGTACGACTCAATATGTGTGTTTTAAGTGATGTGCATGCTTCATAAACGCATGTGAGGGGGGTCCAAACAGGCCGAACAAAGGAAGAATGGCCTGATATCAAAAGAAAAATATGGATGAGTTATTTTTGAAGTGGTCGAGCAGACGACACGTCAATCGGACATGCCGTGTGCCCGCGGTGACCGAGAACGCAGTTCTGGTGTCATAAATGAAAAAACATGCGTCAAACGGTCAAATTCATAGATCACGTCCTCTAATTGACTTGAAACCACCATAAAACATTCTAATTATTATTCGTGATGTGTACGCGTAGACGGAACGTTAATCGGACGTGCGGTTTGCGCGGTACGACTCAATATGCGTGTTTTAAGTGATGCACGCGCTTCATAAACGCACGTGGGGGGGGGGGGGGGGTTCAAACAGGCCGAACAAAGTAGGAATGGCCTGAAATAAGATTAAAAATACGGGTGATTGATTTTTGAAGTGCTCCAGTAGACAGAATGTCAATCGGACGTGCCGTGTGCCCGCGGTGACCGAGAACGCAGTTCTGGTGTCATAAACGGCCAAAACAGGTGTCAAATGGTCAAATTCATAGAATAAGACCTCATATTGACCTGAAACCACTGTTCAACATTCTAATTATTATTCTTGATGTGTACGCGTAGATGGAACATCAATCGGATGTGCGGTTTGCGCGGTACGGCTCAATATACGTGTTTTAAGTGATGCGCACACTTCATAAACGCGCGTTAGGGTGGTCCAAACGGGTCGAACGAAGTCGGAATGGGCTGAAATAAGATGAAAAATATGGGTGAGTGATATTCGATGTGGTTGAGCAGATGACACATCAATCGGACGTGCCTTGTGCTCGCGGTGTCCGAGAACACAGTTCTGGTGTCATAAACGGCCAAAACGGGCGTCAAACAATCAAATTCATAGAAGATGACCTCGGATTGACCTAAAAATACCGTGAAAGATTCTAATTATTATTTGTGACGTGTACGCATAGACGGAACGTTAATCGGACGTGCGGTTTGTGCAGTACGGCTCAATATGCGTGTTTTAAATGATGCGCGCGCTTCATAAATGCGCGGGGGGGGGGGGGGGTCCAAACGGGCCGAATGAAGCTGGAGTAGCCTGAAATCAGATGAAAAATACGGGTGAGTAATTTATGAAGTGTTTGAGCAGACGGAACATCAATAGGACGTGTCATGTGCCCGCGGTGACAAAGAACGCAGTTCTGGTGTCATAAACGGCAAAAACGGGCGTCAAACGGTCAAATTCATAGCAGAAGACCTCAGATTGACCTGAAAGCACCGTGAAACATTCTAATTATTATTCTTGATGTATACGCTCAGACGGAACGTCAATCAGACATGCGGTTTGTGCGGTACGGCTCAATATGCGTGTTTTAAGTGATGCGCGCTCTTCATAAACGCGCGCGGGGGGCGGGGGGTCCAAACGGGCCGAACGAATTCGGAATGGCCTGAAATCAGACGAAAAAAATGCGTGAGTGATTTGTGAGGTTATCGAGCAGACGACATGTCAATCGGACATGTCGTGTGCCTGCAGTGACCGAGAATGCAGTTTTGGTGTCACAAATGGCCAAAACGGGCGTCAAATGGTCAAATTCATAGAGGACGACCTCAAATTGAACTGAAACCACCGTTCATCATTTTAATTATTATTCATGACGTGTACGCGCAGACGGCATGTCAATCGGACGTGTGTTTTGCCCGGTACGACTCAATATGTGTGTTTTAAGAGATGCGCACGCTTCATAAACGCGCGTGAGGGGGGTCCAAACGGGCCGAACAATATTGTAATGGACAGAAATGATACGAAAAATATGGGTGAGTGATTTGTGAAGTGGTTGAGTAGACGAAACCTCAATCGGACGTTCCGTGTGCCCGCGGTGACCGAGAACGCAGTTCTGGTGTCATAAACGGCCAAAACGTGCGTCAAATGGTCAAATTCATAGCGGATGAAATCGGATTGACCTGAAGCCACTGTGAAACATTCTAATTATTATTTGTGACATGTATGCGCATTCAACATGTCAATCGGATGTGCGGTTTGCGCGGTACGACTCAATATGTGTGTTTTAAGTGATGTGCGCGCTTCACAAACGCGCGTGAGGGGGGTCCAAACGGGCCGAATGAAGTCAAAATGGCCTGAAATCAGACGAAAAATACAGGTGAGTGATTTGTGAAGTGGTCGAGCAGACGACACGTCAATCGGATGTGCCGTGTGCCCGTGATGACTGGGAATGCAGTTCTAGTGTCATAAACGGCCAAAACGGGCGTCAAATGGTCAAATTCATAGCGGACGACATCAGATTTACCTAAAACCACCGTGAAACATTCTAACTATTATTCGTGACATGTACTCCCAGACGGCACATCAATCGGACATGCGGTTTGCGCGGTACGGCTCAATATGCGTGTTTTAAGTGATGTTCGCGCTTCACAAACGCACGTGAGGGGGGTCCAAATGGTCCGAATGAAGTCGGAAAGGCCTGAAATCAGAAGACAAATACAGGTGAGTGAATTTTGAAGTGTTCGAGTAGACGTCACGTCAATCGGACGTGCCGTGTGCCCGCGGTGATCGAGAACGCAGTTCTGGTTTTAGAAACGGCCAAAACGGGCGTCAAACGGTCAAATTCATAGAGGACAACATCATATTGACCTGAAACCACCGTGAAACATTCTAATTATTATTTTTTACATGTACGCGCAGACAGAACATCAATCGGACGTGCGGTTTGCGCGTTATGGCTCAATATGCGTGTTTTAAGTGATGCGCGCGCTTCACAAACGCGCGTGAGGGGGGTCCAAACGGGCCGAACGAAGTCGAAATGGCCTGAAATCAGACGAAAAATACAGGTGAGTGATTTTTGAAGTGGTTGAGCAGACGACATGTCAATCAAACGTGCCGTGTGCCCGCGGTGACCGGGAACATAGTTCTGGTGTCAAAAACGGCCAAAACGGGCGTCAAACGGTCAAATTCATAGCGGACGACCTCAGATTGACCTGAAACCACTGTGAAACATTCTAATTATTATTTTTGACATGTACGTGTAGACGTCATGTCAATCGGACGTGCGGTGTGTGTGGTACGACTCAATATGCGTGTTTTAAGTGACGCGTGCGCTTCATAAACGCGCGTGAGGGGGGGGGGGGTCCAAATGGGCCGAACGAAGTCGGAATGGACTAAAATCAGAAGACAAATACGTGTGAGTGATTTTTGAAGTGGTTGTGCAGACAGCACATCAATCGAACGTGTCGTGTGCCTGTGGTGACTGAGAACACAGTTCTGGTGTCATAAACAGCCAAAACGGGCGTCAAACAGTCAAATTCCCAGTGGATGACCTCATATTGACCTGAAACCGTCGTTCAAAATTCTAATTATTATTCCTGATGTGTATGCGGAGACAGAACGTCAATCGGACGTGCGGTTTGCGCGGTACAGATCAATATGCGTGTTTTACGTGATGCGCGCGCTTCATAAACGCGTGTGGGGGGGTCCAAACGGGCCGAACGAAGTCGGAATGGCCTGAAATCAGACGAAAAATACAGGTGAGTGATTTGGGAAGTGGTCGAGCATACGATATGTCAATCGGACGTGCCGTATGCTCGTGGTGACCGAGAACACAGTTCTGGTGTCATAAACGGCCAAAACGGGTGTCAAACGGTCAAATTCATATAGGACGACCTCATATTTACCTTAAACCACCGTGAGACATTCTAATTATTATCCGTTATGTGTATGCGCAGACGAAACATCAATCAGACTTGCGGTGTGTGCGGTACGGCTCAATATGCGTGTTTTAAGTGATGCGCGCGCTTCATAAACGCGCGTGGGGGGGGGGGGGTCCAAATGGGCTGAACGAAGTCGGAATGGACTGAAATCAGAAGACAAATACGGGTGAGTGATTTTTAAAGTGGTCGAGTAGACAGCACATCAATCAAACATGTCGTGTTCCCACGGTGACCAAGAACGCAGTTCTGGTGTCAAAAACGGCCAAAACGGGCGTCAAACGGTCAAATTCATAGCGGATGACCTCAGATTGACCTGAAACCACCGTGAAACATTCTAATTATTATTCGTGATGTGTACGCGCAGACGGAACGTCAATCGGACATGCGGTTTGCGCGGTACTGTTCAATATGCATGTTTTAAGTGATGCGTGCGCTTCCTAAACGCGCGTGAGGGGGGGTCCAAATGAGCCAAATGAAGTCGGAATGGCCTGAAATCAGACACAAAAATACGGGTGAGTGATTTTTGAAGTGGTAGAGTAGACGGAACGTCAATCGGACGTGTCGTGTGCCCGCGGTGACCGAGAACGCAGTTCTGGTGTCAGAAACAGCCAAAACGGGCATCAAACGGTCAAATTCATAGCGGATAACCTCGGATTGACCTGAAACCACCATGCAACATTCTAATTATTATTCGTGACATGTACGCATAGAAGGAAGGTCAATCGGACGTGCGGTTTGCGCGGTACGACTCAATATGCATGTTTTAAGTGATGCGCGCGCTTCATAAACGCGCGTCAGGGGGGGGGGGTCCAAACGGACCAAACGAAGTCAGAATGGCCAGATATCAGACAAAAAATATGGGTGAGTGATTTGTGAAGTGTTTGAGAAGACGACACATCAATCGGACATGCCGTGTGCCCGCGGTGATAGAGAATGCAGTTCTGATGTCATAAAACGGCCAAAACGGGCGTCAAATGGTTAAATTCATAGAGGACGACAATGGATTGACTTGAAACCACCGTGAAACATTCCAATTATTATTCGTGACATGTACGCATAGACGAAACGTCAATCGGACATGCGGTTTGCGCGGTACGGCTCAATATGCGTGTTTTAAGTGATGCGCGCTCGTAAACGCGAGTGGGGGGGGGGGGTCCAAATGGGCTGAAATAAGTCTGAATGGCCTAAAATCAGACGAAAAATACGGGTGGGTGAATTGCGATGTGGTCTAGTAGACGACACATTAATCGGACGTGTCGTGTGCCCGCGGTGACCGAGAACGCAGTTCTGGTGTCATAAACGGCCAAAACGGGCGTCAAATGGTCAAATTTATAGCGGACGACCTCAGATTGACCTGAAACCACCGTGCAACATTCTAGTTATTATTCATGATGTGTACGCGCAGACGGCACATCAATCAGATGTGCGTTTTGCACGCAACGGCTCAATATTGCATTTTTTAAGTGTTGGGCGCGCTTCCAAAAGGCGCGTGGGGTGGTCCAAACCGGCCAAACGATGTCGGATTGGCATGAAATTGGACGAAAACAACGGGTTAGTGAATTTTGAATTGGTCGGGCAGACGGAACGCCAATCAGAGGTGCCGTGTGCCCGTGGTGACCGAGAACACACTTCCGGTGCTATAAACGGCCAAAACGGGCCTCAAACTGTCAAATTCAGAGCATACGACATCAGATTGACCTGAAATCACATGGGGAACACTGAAATTATTATTATTGATGTGTACGAGGAGATTTCACATCAATCGGTCATGTGTTTTGCATGAAACGGCTCAATATGTGCTTATTAAGTGTTGAGCGCCCTTCCGAAACACGCATGGGGTGGTCCAAACCGGCCGAACGACATCGGATTGGCTTGAAATCAGACGAAAACATTGGGTGAGTGAATTGTGAAGTGTTAAGGCCGACAACATGCCAATCGGAGGTGCCATGTTCCCACGGTGACCGAGAATGCACTTCTGGTGTCATAAACGGCCAAAACGGGACTCAAACTGTCAAATTCAGAGCGTACGACATCGGATTGACCTGAAATCAGAGGGGGAACACTTTAATTATTATTCTTGACGTGTAATAGGAAACGACATGTCAATCAAACGTGTGGTTTGCGTGCAACGACTCAATATGCGCTTTTTAAGTGTTCGGCGCGCTTCCGAAACGCGGGTGGGGTGGTCCAAACTAGCCGAACGACGTCGAATTGGCCTGAAATCGGACAAAAACAATGGGTGAGTGAATTGCGGTGTGGTCGGGTAGACGGCACGCCAATCGGTGGTGTCGTGTGCCTGCAGTGACTGAGAACGCATTTTTGGTGTCATTAAAGGCCAAAACGGGCCTCAAACTGTCAAATTCAGAGCATACGACATCAGATTGACCTGAAATCAAGGGTGGAACACTGTAGTTATTATTCTTCATGTGTAAGAGGAGACAACACATCAATCGAATGTGCGGTTTGCGCGCAACGGCTCAATATGTGTTTTTTAAGTGTTGGGCGCGCTTCCGAAACGCGCGTGGGGTGGTCCAAACCGGCCGAATGACATCGGATTGCCCTGAAATCGGCCGCCAACAACGGGTGAGTGAATTGTGAAGTGTTCGGGCAGACGTCACACCAATCGGAGGTGCCGTGTGCCCGCCCTGACCGAGAACGCACTTCTGGTGCCAAAACGGCCAAAACGGTCCTCAAACTGTCAAATTCAAGGTGTACGACATCGGATTGACCTGAAATCAGAGGGGAACACTGTAATTATTATTCTTGACGTGTACGAGGAGACAGAACGTCAATCGGATGTTTGGTTTGCACGCAACGTCTCAATATGCACTTTTTATGTGTTGGACGTGCTTCCGAAAGGCACGTGGGGTGGTCCAAACCGGCCGAACGATGTCGGATTGTCCTGAAATCAGACGTCAACAATGGGTGAGTGAATTGTGAAGTGGTCGGGTAGACAACACCCCAATCGGAGGTGCTGTGTGCCCACGGTGACCGAAAACGCACTTCTGGTGCCATAAACGGCCAAAACGGGCCTCAATCTGTCAAATTTAGAGTGTACGACATCAGATTGACCTGAAATCAGAGGGGGAACACTGTAATTAGAACCATATAATTAAATATTTTATATTTTTAAAACGATAATCATAATTATGATGATATTTTGAAAATCGTATACTTTAAATCGGTTATAGTAAGTTTGAATTGAAATATGTTAATTTGTTTCAATTATATGTTTATAGGATTTATTTGGTACTAATTTTATTATTAAATTATGATATGTAGTTATATTTGATGAGGGTTGCGGAGCATGGAAGATGATGATGGAATTTATGTGGTATTCGTAGTATTTTTTATATTTTTTTTAAAAAAAATTAAAAGCTACAGCGGCCGCCATTTGGCGGCCGCTGTAGCCTGTGCTCGGGTCAGCTAGAGCGGCCGCCAAATGGTGGCTGCTATTGGTCAGCCCTATAGTGGCCGCCAAATGGTGGCCCTGTTGATCATACTTTCTAGCCTTCAGCGGCCGCCAAATGGCGGTCGCTGATAGCAACAATGACGGACCAAAAGCGGCCGCCGTTTGGCGGACACTAGGCGTCCGCTATAGACCTTTAGCGACGGATTTTGGCGGCCGCTAAAAGTCATATTTGTACTAGTGGATCTTCCCTAATTTAGATTTTCTAGTTTCCATGTTTTCTACTAAACATCCTTGGATACCAACTATAATGACCCGACCCCAGTTGCCTGGAGTTGGTGTCTTATTTATTAAATTGGAATCCAAACAAGGAAGAAGCATCCATAAAACCGAGTAGTTTAGTATTATTGGAAACAAGATATATACATAAGTTTATCATTACAACTTGACATGAAAAACAACATAGAACCTCCTTATACAACTTCCATAACTCCTATGTTATTTCAGCGTGTCATTTATAATAAAACTATTCTTTCCATGTAGAAATGAAACATAAGAAAGGGGCATGATAAAATGCTCAGTAATAATAACCAATACAGTGGAAGATAACATAAACATTAGACCTCATGAATAATTGAAAACACGTGGATTTAAAAATAAAGTTGAACATAATATGGCAGAAATATGAGCTCAGTAAACATTAACATAACAAAACATAATCATGGGTATTCTACTAGTCTAATAACCATATGAACCATCAATACTATATTCATAATGAGGGAATTCATAATGCGGGACAACATATCCATAATGTCAAGGCCCCGTGCCAAGACCATAAATATTCATTTTGTCAAGGCCTTGTGCCAAGACAGTAGTTCGTCTCATGATACCTACTAATGCACCAAGGGGATATAGAAGGCCCCAACTGACACTTACTATGTCCAATGAATTCCTCATATTAATGGAGATAAATATAAACAACGTGTACATTAATATTGAAATTAATATATGAATCGTAAATAACATTACCCTAACATTAAGCATAAACCCTAACCATTCGGGGTAAATATGTGAATGGTTTAAAGATAGAACATCCACACCCAAAATAACAACAAAACATTAAATTGAATATGTTAGATGATTCCATGAATTATTAATCCCAATAATACATAAGAATCAGCAAAAGTGTTGAAATAGGGGAATATACTCTTATAAAATCTTCAAGTAATTCTTGAAATAAATACTCTTTTACTTTGAAAAGAAGAGTTCTTTTGGAAAACTATTTGTATAAAACTAGAAATAAAGTAAGATATTATTTTCATAATAAAATTATTGATCTTATAAATATAATGGTTTCCAAAAATAGATTAGATATTGACCTTGAAAATAGGCAAGAAGTTGTGATATTCCCTTGAATCGGGCTTGTATTTCAGAAACAATTTTGAAATATCCTTTTAAAACATGTAACTATACCTAAAATAAAGAAGTATTTTGTATAGTGTACATATATATAACACTCAATCATAATGTATTATGATCATATAATAATACAAAATAATTTCATCACGGTAATTAGACATTGAAAATAACCCGAATAGAAATGGAAGTTCATGTGGAAGAAGTCTTACCTTAAATCCGTACGTGTTCCGCTCTTGAACTTAAGCTCCTAGAATATAAAATTATAATTATTAATAATATACTTCAGAACCTATTAGACATGTATTTAGTTTATAATAATTCAATTTAGTTCATTTATTCCCTTATTTATAAGTTATTATATCGAATATTTTGTTTCAGAGTGTTCATTTTCTTTATTTTCATAATCTGTTCACTTGTTATTAGTTAATGGAGTTCATGTGGAATGGACGTAAATAAAAAGAATTTAATTTTCTTATTTATGATAATCCATAGGTGTTAGTTTTCATTTATATAACTTTTTTACATGGAAGAAGGATGAATTATTATATCAAACATTAATGATAACTGTTTCAGTTAATTTGTGGGATTTGATTACAACGAAGTCATTTTTCATTATAACATAATACCATTTTTACAAAGGTATTATGGAACCTTAAATAGGGTATATTAAATATATAATAATATTGTTAAACCATAAAAATAATGGTTTGATGACCATAATTTAGAATTATAAAAGAAATTGAATGCCCATCGTCCTTGAATGTGGTAAATTGACACATCTCATATGGATTTCTTGCTACAAGAATAAAAGAAGGTAAATAGAGACATGATGATGAATTATTCCATTATCATGAAAACATTAAAGTACATATAAGTTACTGGAGGTATCATAAAATTTGGATAAGGAGAGGTAATAGAAAAATAAAACAAATAAACATGAAAGGAAAGATAAAGAATTGAAAAGAGGAATTTATCTCTTTAACCAAACTTCCTTGAGAGCTTCTTTAAGGGAAAGGTTTTGGTATTTTTATGAGACTAAGGTTTTCTAGACGTCATATAGGATGTTGGGAGGATATTTGGATTGAATTTGGAGAAGGTAAAAGTCTTGATAGGAGGGAAGAGAAGGTGGAGTGAGAGGGGGTTTTATAGTGGAGGAGAAATGAGATTTCTTAATATAAAATCCATTAATTTATTATTTCTGTAACACCCCAAGATTTCATAGTGTGTTATTTCTTCAAAATAATTCAATAACTTGCACTACACGCAACACCGAGTTCAATCAAACCATGACTTACCAAAGGAAAAAGCCATTCAAAAGAGGTTAATAATATTATTGACTAAATTTTAAACTTTATATAATCCTTATAATTTTAGATTCCATATTATGAGTTTCTTAGATATAATGCAAGAACAAATTCATTTTCAGTATTGCACTTTTATCAACTTTTAATAGTGAACCCTTTTTAAATACAATATATTAAACTTTTTGACTAAATGGGGACATCAAAAATTTAAAATGAAACATCCCAAGCTTCCACGGTACGCTTTCTTTGAATAATACAGTAGCGTGTGTTGTACGCAACCTTGAGTTTTAACACACACCACAACTAATCAAACTAGCCGTTATGAATAGTAATACCTACTTTTTGAAATTATATATATTTTATATTTGAAAATGGACTTCATTTTTGGATTCGGAATATCGAATTTAGCCTAAGGTGAAATTTTGGTACTTTTCGGATAATTTTCATATTTTGATGAATAGTGAAAATTACTAGATTTTAATTAAAAACAACTTTTTTAATCAAAATAAGTAATAGTGATAAATTATGAATTTGAGTGGTTTTAATGTATATTTATAATATATTTTTACCATTTAATATAATGTTGGTCATTGGACATAATTTTACAATTAAACCGAACATAAACAAGTGTCAATCTTTTGGTAGTTATTATCTCTTAAAAACACGCTTTTTGTTTTGACAGCGGGAATTAATTTTAAATTAATTTCTGCCACTTCTGTGTTTTGAATTTAGAAAAATGGATTCCATATTTGGAATCAGGATGTTCAAATTGTGTAAATAGGTAACTTTTATTTTTAGACATTTTGAATAATTACTGCGGTAAATATTTTATTTACCATGGTTAAGGGTAAATCCGGTAAATGAGGGTTAAAAACAATAATATTATAATAATACTAAATTACCCTAAAACGTGTCTTAAACCTATTGGTTGATACATGGTCGACCATGGGCATCTTTGGGTCTATTTTGGGACCCCATGGATCCACTTGTAAGTGATAATGACACTTTATTTTAATTAAGTCAAAATGAATACAAAAATGACACAAGCATATATCTTTTAGAACAACAATTTTTACATAGGGTTATACATGTTGGATTTTCGATTATAAATATTCATTAGAATGATAAAAAGATTTCCTACATAATGATATTTTATTTATAATTTTTAGACATTAAATAAGTTATTTTATTTATGACACAATGATGATGCAGTAATTAATATAATAGTGAAAAATTAAAATAATTGATATTATAAATACCCAAATAAATATAATATGAAACTTTTAATGAATTAAAATAATTTTATAGGCTAATATGATATATTAGGATTGATTTAATGGACTTTTTTCGAAGTAATAAATCTGTTATGAGTTTCACAAAAATCAACTATTGAATAGTGTCAAAATTGACATAAAAGAGTTCTTAAAACAAATATTATATTATTAATTGATATTAAATTCCTAAAAATCTAAGGTTCGGCCAAGAGACTTATATTATGATAGGTTAATCATTAATGGACCACTTGGGGGTCTCTTGGATGTATATAGTAAGTTTATTAACCATATTATATAAAAATACAAAGAGACATTGTAAAAGTGAAACTAATTAACTTAGAGTTAATACTTAAAGATAAGGTTAATATAAGTACCCAAACCTGTCTAAATTCTATTTGATGAGTTTTTTTAGACCTATCCCAACCTCATCCTTTGAATAGTCAACTTTGGAGCCTTTATAAACCGAATATGAATTTATTATAAATTAATATTTCTAGCTTTTCCAAAGGTGCCCCTCACCCCTCTTATAAAAGGGCACTCCTCCTTCTCATTTCTCCACACCTTCAAAGCCTTTTGGTTCGGCCAAACTCTGCCCAAATACTCTCCCAACATCCCTCACTACAACCTAGAGGCCTTAGTTTGATCAGAAAGCCAACCTAAGGAGCCCTTTTGATCAAATCAAAAGGAAGAACCCGAAGAAGAGGTAATGTTTTCACCACCCCTTTTCCAAGTTCATTTCTTCTTCCACTTATTCTTCCTTTGTTGTTACCATTCTAAAATAATGACTCCAGTATCATTTATATACTGTGATGTTATTATAAATATGGTACAACCATATTCATTATTCTATCCACCCTTTGAATAACATGTCACCATACGTGCGTACGTACGGCTTACCGTCTCCACGTCGTGGTGTAATTGTTATTCAATATATTATTATTTGGATGGGTATAATAATGATGTGTAACTCATGTAAATAATAAATATAACATATTAATGATTCTGTATATATGATATACCATCCATTTATATATTATTTTAATATCAAAAGAATGATATTGTCGCTCGTGCGTACGTACGGACTACCGTCTCCACGAACGCGATGAGATTCATTCTCCATCGTAACCATTAAAGTATAATTATCATTTTATGATTTAAAAATGATGTTTAAGGACTTGATATCATTCTGGATATGAATAATATACAACCTATCCTTTACAAACATGTCTTACGTAACAAAACATATGAAAGAAAACAAGTAAGTTAACACCCGAAACAACGATAATACTAAGATATTATTATCAAATCAATATTAAAAGATCATATATGATATCATATTAATGTATATGATTCTTGTATAATTTAATAACAATTATTTCACCATTATACAGGAGGTTAACCTACCCCAACAAAGGAAAAGTACAAGGTAAGGGGTTTTCATCTCACTCCTTATTTCCGTGAGATTTATGTCATATTGCCACCATCACCTTTTGTGTGGTATATGTACTACCCATAATTATATTCTTTGTGTAATACACTCTAATTTATGTGTATTTACATATTCATTGTATGATACCTCTTTCATGGGTTGTATATTTCATAATTTACCGAATTGGTAAGTGTTATTTCACAATCTCTTCATTATCCGAGGTTGTTTATATGTAATAATCTACTGGGATCTCTTTATCATCCACATCCATGTTCCTTAAAAATGTATTTCAAAACATTTTTACTATTTACAAGAATATGGGTTAAAGTCATTTATACCCTTTTTTGACTTTTTATAAGAGGTTTATAAAGGAATCTTTCCGTCGTTTTCAAAACAAGGTCCTTTTTAACCTTTTCGACAGAATTGAGGTAAGAATGTTTTTTTAACTTATACGGCGGGTGCAGTTATTTTACGCCGTTATAAAATCTTCAAAGCTTTCCTTACAAGCTTATAAGAATATTTTCAAAGAAAATGTTTTATTTTATATGGATCTTAAATGATTTCAAAATAAAAGGAGATATTTCTTTAAAAAGAATTTTGATTTCATCTATGTCAACATCCTTTGATGGATTTTAAGATTATTTGAAGTTGATTTATTATGATACAAAACTTCTATATTGTATTGAAGGTTTTGTGATATGTTTGACTGTGGATGTGCTATTTTTATACCATTCATAGTTTATTGTGAAAGTATTGACATTTCGTATGCTAGTTTTAATACGAATGTTTATGTTATGTTTAAACCTTTTCATATGGGAATGCATTGGACTTAATAAGTGACGGGTGGAGCCCGCTATAGCTCCTCGATGCATCGGTAGGTCTCATGAGACAAACTAGTGTCTTGGCACAAGGCCTTGACAAAATCTTATTTGTAGTCTTGGCACGAGGCCTTGGCTATGTGGTTATGATAGTCTGGCATTATGCATTCCAACATTATGAAAGTGGTTATTTATTTTTGCATGTGATTATTCGATTAGTGGAATATCCATGTGAATAAGTAAATGGCATTATTTCATTTTATTTATTCCATACCATGTTGAAAGATCGTATTTAAAAGGCTTTTGTTTTAGTTATACATTGCCTTAAATGTTTATTCTTATTTATGAAAGTTTCCTCTTTATTGTTATCCTTACTGGGCATTTGAGCTCACCCCTTTTTTTTATGTTTTATTTTTCCCAGGTAGTGAAGAAGTAAATTATGAATGACTTGCAGGGATATTATGAGGGGTTAATAGTGTGGATATGAAGACTTTGTTGTTGTAGTAGTTTCTCACTTTGAAATGTAATGTAAAACTTTATGATTATATCTAGTGTTTCCAAGGCTACTAAACCAATCGGTCTTTCGAGATTTGATCTTCTTGTGATCATGCCAATGTTATGTAATTAATGCACCGACTCTGGGTAGCTGGGGTCGGGGCGTTACAGTTGGTATCAGAGGAAGTTTAGTACAAACCTTGGAAACTAGATTTAGATAAACTCTGATTAGAGCACGTAGACCTAAGATGAACTTTGAGGATTAGTATAGAAGAACTTCCTAGAATTTTGGTATTGTAGAG
The DNA here is from genome assembly GCA_963277665.1 of Viscum album. Lineage (NCBI taxonomy): Eukaryota > Viridiplantae > Streptophyta > Magnoliopsida > Santalales > Viscaceae > Viscum > Viscum album. The sequence continues at coordinate 1,224,897,966 of OY728148.1, forward strand.
ATTTTGTGAGTTTTCTGAGCAATACATCCCTGTCTGGATACGAGCAGGTAGAGGCGGCTCTGGCACAGATGTACCTAGGGGTAAAACCCGAAAACACCGCTTTGAGCTAGACTCGAACGGGAACTGGTGCACGACAACGGGCCTTGCTGCACTCTTGGTTACGACACTCCCGGGGGATATGCTTAGGATAACTCTCATTTTCTTTACAAATCATTTTGAAGGGATTATGAGTATATACTTCCTCAAAGAAAACATTCTTATGATTATGGATTATATCCATAAATAGTTCAATTTATGTTAAGTGTTTTATAAGTATGGGATTATGTGTTTTGATTCATAAATTGATCTAGTGTATGCCATTGTTTAGAAATGGCGCCCAGTAGAAGGAATGAGAACTCCAGAAATGCACATGATCCAAAGAGAAGGAAGGATCATATCTTTCATGGTCTTAAGCTAGAATTTATAAGAGAAATAGTCTCCCATGTATTATCATCATATGAAGAAATAATATCATGTGTTGATAAGATAAGTAAAGAGTTTACTGAGTCCTATGGATTTGAAGGGAAGCAAGAGAAGAAAAGGATGGAAGAGAGAAAAATGGATAAAGGGAAGAGGGAAAAGAAGAATTTTCCCATATGTGGTAACTGTGGGAAGAAACACCCTGGAACTTTCCTGAAAGGAATGGGAGTTTGTTATAAGTGTGGAAGAAAAGGGCACAAAGTACGTGACTTCAAGGGTGAGAAAATGGTTTCAAATGTACAATGCTTCATTTGCAAGGAGTTTGGACACTACGCGAACCTATGCCCCAGTCATCAGACTATGCCGCAAATGATGCTATTGGATAATAATCAAGTTATGATACTACCACAGATAAGGAGGAATGATTAGAGTTCTTATGTTGATTATGTCAATTGAGTGTTGTATCAACAATGTACTTGTTATAATAATTATGGAGTATATAAGGATTGTACTGCAGTACTATTTCATTAAGGACTTGAGATTGTGTGGAACAAAGAAAAGTGACTCAATAGCAGGATAAATTTTTGGAAAATATATGGTTGAGATAATGATAAATCATAATATAGTTCTGATACTGAGGTAGTGATTTTGGAATAATATGTGATTGTTTTGGATAAATTATATTGGATATTCTTGACTACCCTGGAACTGATTAATGATTTGTATATTCCATCATTGTTGGGGTTTAAAACATTTTTGGATTAATGAAGTATATCCAGCTTTCTATATGGAATAAGGGAGCATGAATGTAATCAATAAGGAATATGGTAATTCAGGATGTTTCGGTGTATTAAAAGAATACATGATGAAGGTATTCATATGCTATTACAGGGTAAAAAGGTTCTACATTATGTTTACCTTACTTATAAATGTTGGACTGTGAGTTTGGATAGAAGTATTTTGGATAGTTCTAGTTTGGATTATTTTGGATTACCATAAAAGGACAACCCGGAGGTCGGGCGGCAACCCGTCGCGTCCGGCAAGGCTGCGAGACTTGAACCCGCAACCGAAGGGCGACAAGGGTGTATCACCTACCACTGGCCCACGAGATGTCCTGGATTAAATAATGTAGTTTTTTTTAAAAGATCTGGTAGATGAATTATAAATTCATTTATTTTGGAACCCTGTACGAATAGTATAAATAGAAAAAAAAATTTACGTTCTATTATCTTTTAGAGTGAAAGATGAATTTGTGGTAGAAATTTATTAATGGATAAAACTCTAATTATAAAGTAAGTATATCTCCTTATTATCTTAGCCAATCTCATAAATAAATTCCTCAACATTAATAAAAGAAACTTAGAACAAAAAATGTTGTCCTAGATAGTACCTTAAATCATCACTAATTCATGGCTTTGGGATTGTTGGCCTTTTCATAGCCATGTTCTCTACCACTCTCCATCAGATAATTGATGGTTAGATTTCTCTTCCATATCCATATTTTCCTACATGGAACCCTAGTATGTGTTATTTTCGGTAATCTTCATACTTTCCACTCTTTATTTTAAATAGAGGCCTCATTAATTCATTTTTCGATGTGGGATTTCAACTAAGATATTTTGAAACGTCAAAAATGTGTTATCCCAATACCCTATATTTTGTTGAACCGATGGTACTTCAAATCATCATAGATTGATGAGTTTAAGGACCTCAATTTTATACTTTTTTGTGATTGATGACCTCAATCACTACCTATAAATATTTACGTTTTTCCTCCGATTATATGTCTCCAATTTCCACCAATGTTCTCCTAATCGAGATCATAATTTGGTGGTGACCCTTTGATTTCTCTTTTCCTCATATTAAGACTAAATTTTAGTAACCCAATTTCCGATGTGGGTTTTCCCACAAATATATTTTCTACTTTCAACCTTTTATTTTCGAAGAACAATTTCAAATTGCGAGGACGCAATTTATTGAAGGAGGGGAGAATGTAACACCCCAAGATTTCATAGTGTGTTATTTCTTCAAAATAATTCAATAACTTGCACTACACGCAACACCGAGTTCAATCAAACCATGACTTACCAAAGGAAAAAGCCATTCAAAAGAGGTTAATAATATTATTGACTAAATTTTAAACTTTATATAATCCTTATAATTTTAGATTCCATATTATGAGTTTCTTAGATATAATGCAAGAACAAATTCATTTTCAGTATTGCACTTTTATCAACTTTTAATAGTGAACCCTTTTTAAATACAATATATTAAACTTTTTGACTAAATGGGGACATCAAAAATTTAAAATGAAATATCCCAAGCTTCCACGGTACGCTTTCTTTGAATAATACAGTAGCGTGTGTTGTACGCAACCTTGAGTTTTAACACACACCACAACTAATCAAACTAGCCGTTATGAATAGTAATACCTACTTTTTGAAATTATATATATTTTATATTTGAAAATGGACTTCATTTTTGGATTCGGAATATCGAATTTAGCCTAAGGTGAAATTTTGGTACTTTTCGGATAACTTTCATATTTTGATGAATAGTGAAAATTACTAGATTTTAATTAAAAACAACTTTTTTAATCAAAATAAGTAATAGTGATAAATTATGAATTTGAGTGGTTTTAAAGTATATTTATAATATATTTTTACCATTTAATATAATGTTGGTCATTGGACATAATTTTACAATTAAACCGAACGTAAACAAGTGTCAATCTTTTGGTAGTTATTATCTCTTAAAAACACGCTTTTTGTTTTGACAGCGGGAATTAATTTTAAATTAATTTCTGCCCCTTCTGTGTTTTGAATTTAGAAAAATGGATTCCATATTTGGAATCAGGATGTTCAAATTGTGTAAATAGGTAACTTTTATTTTTAGACATTTTGAATAATTACTGCGGTAAATATTTTATTTACCATGGTTAAGGGTAAATCCGGTAAATGAGGGTTAAAAAAATAATATTATAATAATACTAAATTACCCTAAAACGTGTCTTAAACCTATTGGTTGATACATGGTCGACCATGGGCATCTTTGGGTCTATTTTGGGACCCCATGGATCCACTTGTAAGTGATAATGACACTTTATTTTAATTAAGTCAAAATGAATACAAAAATGACACAAGCATATATCTTTTAGAACAACAATTTTTACATAGGGTTATACATGTTGGATTTTTGATTATAAATATTCATTAGAAAGATAAAAAGATTTCCTACATAAGGATATTTTATTTATAATTTTTAGACATTAAATAAGTTATTTTATTTATGACACAATGATGATGCAGTAATTAATATAATAGTGAAAAATTAAAATAATTGATATTATAAATACCCAAATAAATATAATATGAAACTTTTAATGAATTAAACTAATTTTATAGGCTAATATTATATATTAGGATTGATTTAATGTACTTTGTTCGAAGTAATCAATCTGTTATGAGTTTCACAAAAATCAACTATTGAATAGTGTCAAAATTGACATAAAAGAGTTCTTAAAACAAATATTATATTATTAATTGATATTAAATTCCTAAAAATCTAAGGTTCGGCCAAGAGACTTATATTATGATAGGTTAATCATTAATGGACCACTTGGGGGTCTGTTGGATGTATATAGTAAGTTTATTAACCATATTATATAAAAATACAAAGAGACATTGTAAAAGTGAAACTAATTAACTTAGAGTTAATACTTAAAGATAAGGTTAATATAAGTACCCAAACCTGTCTAAATTCTATTGGATGAGTTTTTTTCGACCTATCCCCACCTCATCCTTTGAATAGTCAACTTTGTAGCCTTTATAAACCGAATATGAATTTATTATAAATTAATATTTCTAGCTTTTCCAAAGGTGCCCCTCACCCCTCTTATAAAAGGGCACTCCTCCTTCTCATTTCTCCACACCTTCAAAGCCTTTTGGTTCGGCCAAACTCTGCCCAAATACTCTCCCAACATCCCTCACTACAACCTAGAGGCCTTAGTTTGATCATAAAGCCAACCTAAGGATCCCTTTTGATCAAATCAAAAGGAAGAACCCGAAGAAGAGGTAATGTTTTCACCACCCCTTTTCTAAGTTCATTTCTTCTTCCACTTCTTCTTCCTTTGTTGTTACCATTCTAAAATAATGACTCCAGTATCATTTATATACTGTGATGTTATTATAAATATGGTACAACCATATTCAGTATTCTATCCACCCTTTGAATAACATGTCACCATACGTGCGTACGTACGGCTTACCGTCTCCACGTCGTGGTGTAATTGTTATTCAATATATTATTATTTGGATGGGTATAATAATGATGTGTAACTCATGTAAATAATAAATATAACATATTAATGATTCTGTATATATGATATACCATCCATTTATATATTATTTTAATATCAAAAGAATGATATTGTCGCTCGTGCGTACGTACGGACTACCGTCTCCACGAACGCGATGAGATTCATTCTCCATCGTAACCATTAAAGTATAATTATCATTTTATGATTTAAAAATGATGTTTAAGGACTTGATATCATTCTGGATATGAATAATATACAACCTATCCTTTACAAACATGTCTTACGTAACAAAACATATGAAAGAAAACAAGTAAGTTAACACCCGAAACAACGATAATACTAAGATATTATTATCAAATCAATATTAAAAGATCATATATGATATCATATTAATGTATATGATTCTTGTATAATTTAATAACAATTATTTCACCATTATACAGGAGGTTAACCTACCCCAACAAAGGAAAAGTACAAGGTAAGGGGTTTTCATCTCACTCCTTATTTCCGTGAGATTTATGTCATATTGCCACCATCACCTTTTGTGTGGTATATGTACTACCCATAATTATATTCTTTGTGTAATACACTCTAATTTATGTGTATTTACATATTCATTGTATGATACCTCTTTCATGGGTTGTATATTTCATAATTTACCGAATTGGTAAGTGTTATTTCACAATCTCTTCATTATCCGAGGTTGTTTATATGTAATAATCTACTGGGATCTCTTTATCATCCACATCCATGTTCCTTAAAAATGTATTTCAAAACATTTTTACTATTTACAAGAATATGGGTTAAAGTCATTTATACCCTTTTTTGACTTTTTATAAGAGGTTTATAAAGGAATCTTTCCGTCGTTTTCAAAACAAGGTCCTTTTTAACCTTTTCGACAGAATTGAGGTAAGAATGTTTTTTTTAACTTATACGGCGGGTGCGGTTATTTTACGCCGTTATAAAATCTTCAAAGCTTTCCTTACAAGCTTATAAGAATATTTTCAAAGAAAATGTTTTATTTTATATGGATCTTAAATGATTTCAAAATAAAAGGAGATATTTCTTTAAAAAGAATTTTGATTTCATCTATGTCAACATCCTTTGATGGATTTTAAGATTATTTGAAGTTGATTTATTATGATACAAAACTTCTATATTGTATTGAAGGTTTTGTGATATGTTTGACTGTGGATGTGCTATTTTTATACCATTCATAGTTTATTGTGAAAGTAATGACATTTCGTATGCTAGTTTTAATACGAATGTTTATGTTATGTTTAAACCATTTCATATGGGAATGCATTGGACTTAATAAGTGACGGGTGGAGCCCGCTATAGCTCCTCGATGCATCGGTAGGTCTCATGAGACAAACTAGTGTCTTGGCACAAGGCCTTGACAAAATCTTATTTGTAGTCTTGGCACGAGGCCTTGGCTATGTGGTTATGATAGTCTGGCATTATGCATTCCAACATTATGAAAGTGGTTATTTATTTTTGCATGTGATTATTCGATTAGTGGAATATCCATGTGAATAAGTAAATGGCATTATTTCATTTTATTTATGCCATACCATGTTGAAAGATCGTATTTAAAAGGCTTTTGTTTTAGTTATACATTGCCTTAAATGTTTATTCTTATTTATGAAAGTTTCCTCTTTATTATTATCCTTACTGGGCATTTGAGCTCACCCCTTTTTTTATGTTTTATTTTTCCCAGGTAGTGAAGAAGTAAATTATGAATGACTTGCAGGGATATTATGAGGGGTTAATAGTGTGGATATGAAGACTTTGTTGTTGTAGTAGTTTCTCACTTTGAAATGTAATGTAAAACTTTATGATTATATCTAGTGTTTCCAAGGCTACTAAACCAATCGGTCTTTCGAGATTTGATCTTCTTGTGATCATGCCAATGTTATGTAATTAATGCACCGACTCTGGGTAGCTGGGGTCGGGGCGTTACAATTTCCCCACAAGTTAAGGAATAGTGAGTCTTCCATGACCAATAATATTAATTTTATAATGTTATTTCTAACCACGTGGGTTTAAATAACTTGTGATGTCATGAATAGTATATTTAACTGATATACGGTATTTTACCGTATTTCACTATTCATAAAAATTCAAGTATTTCAGAAAAATCCCAAAAACTCACCCCAAGAATTTCTTGATGTGTAGAGTCCAAAAATGAAGTCCATTTTTCAAAAATAATTTTCTAAATATGATAAATTTAATATTTAATTGAAATAATATTTTATTCTAAAAACAATAGGTTTAAAACATACTTTTACTTATTCCAAAGCATAGGTATATCGGACTTTCACATGAATATTATTTATATACTATCACAGGTAAGGTTACTATTCATTAGAGTATATTAATATTCATAATGGTATTTTACTATTCATAAGTGTAGGTTACTATTCATAAGGTTAGGTTCCTATTCACCAAAAAGTGAGTTTTTCTTATTAGAATCCAAATAACTTACTGATCGCAACCGTATTTGTCAGATTCTCAAAATTCACATCACAAAATTGAAAAAATTAGGTTTTAAGGGTCACGTAGCACTTAGTAGTTAATTATGTTGTGATTTAATGTTATTATGAAATATTTATAAGAATGATATTTCCATTGAAAAATATTGGGTCGTTACAATCATAACTATGAAAAATTATATGGATACTAAGGGAAATTCAACTTCAAATAATAATTTGAAATTAATTATATCAAGGGGAATAAAAGGGATCAAGGAAGTGAATGTTAACACTATACTTAGACAAATCAATAAAAAACCATCTCGAGGAAGGATAATTATGGTATCAACACAACGCATCCGATGTGGATTAAAAATATAGGGTTGTTGTCATTGATGAAATAAAAGAAAAACATCCAAAATATTCTTGAGGAAAATGACCATTTGTTTTGAAAAACATATGAAGATAATTTTACATTTATAATTTATTCTGAAACATTTTCATTAAAAATAATCATCTTAAACATTCAATGGATGCTTCATAGAAAAGATAGCAGGTAAATCTGTATATGTCATACCTGGTAAAAAGAAAAATTCCTTTTACAAGGTAAAAAGGGTCAGAGAAATGACTTATTCAGGAAGATACAAGAAGATTTGATTTGAAAAAATTTGCAAAAGAAGAAAATGGAAAAACATTAATTATCAAATCAATGTAAAAATATTAAAACATTTAAATAAACATAACATTTTTCAAAGAAAACATGTTCTCTAATAAAAGAGGGAAATGAAGTCGGGTTTTCATAAAAACATTTTTAATACATTTTGAGTACCTAAGAGTGAAAAATGGTAAAAATACATGAAATTAGTCAGGAATAACCCGATGATAATAAAAAGATGTATTAAAAAGTGGTAATTTAATTTCTTCATATGTATATACCATTGAAATATTATTCGTATTATTTTTGTGGAAAATAATATTTAATGATTCACAAGTCTCCCATACCACATTGAAACATTTTAAATCATAAGACTCATGAAGGAATATAATTAAATAAAAGTTATAATATCATGATATTAAGTATATAAATGATATATTATTTAAAAGGGTAGTATATACACCATGAAATAGAAACTATATACATGATTATAAATAAGTATCATTAGAATGCAAATTTAGAAGAAATCCCTTACATTGTATTTACATTCCGGTGAACGTCCTTTAACATCATGTATATTAAAATTATCTAAATTTTAAAATTTATTGATAATTTTATTACTATTTATCATTAATTATATCAAAATTATTACTAGGATGTATGAAACTACATAAAAAATTATGTTTAATTCGGGGGTCTTTACCAAATTCTATTTATATGTCAAAAAGAACTTTGGTAGGGAAACTATGGTCAAATGGGTAATTATATAAATATACATATTAATAATAATGACATTATAATTATATTTATACATTTATTATACTTTAAAAAAAATAATTAAAGATATTTTTAAATAATGAATCAACGTTACAACGATGGAGATGGTAGGTCAAACGAATGCATGACTAACGTTCTCATTTTTCAACGATCATTATAGAAAGAAGGTGAGTAGAATAATATCATTCCAGAATGATAATTATATCATAAATACCATTTTATTTATTCATATATACTTATATATATAATTTATTTTATGTTAAAGGAATCACATCATGTCGAGGAGGCGGTAGTGCACATGTCCACGAACGACGTTATCACTTTTTAAAAATGTGAAAGGGTAATAAAGAAAATGATAGAATTTATATTTCAATAATGTAAATTGTAACAATAATATCATATAAATATTTTTTATTTCACATATGTTTAATTAAAACCTTCCATTTTATGTTCCATGTATAGTCTGAACGAATCACAATGCTTTGAGGAGACGGTAGTCCACACTTCCACAAACGATGTTATCGTACTCATACAAAATGAAATTTATAATGATATGTGATATAAAAGAATTAAATAATAATGAAGTAATAATGAATATATTATATAAAATATATAAACAAATTTTCCATTATAATTTCCACCATGAGTGGTGGTATAGAAAACTGAACATTCACCATTTCATGAGGTAGTAGTTTTCCATACACAGGAACAATATGTTCCTTACCCATTAGATGGATGTGTGTGTTAGTATATGTAAAAACATTAATAAAAAAACTTCAAAATATATTTAGGATGAATTTTTCATCATATAATAGTCTTTTAAAAATAATTTAATTGGTGGAGGATTAAATAAAATAAAAGATATCATTTGAAAACCTTATCTTAAAGTTCAGGTAACTCTGTTTAGTTTATACCAAAGGGCTTCCATGGAATGATTGATGCCCAAAGTAAGGATTAAAGGAATAGGGTATGTATGTTTGTAATCTATTTGGTCAGATCATGGCTAAGCATTAGTGTTTTTAGTAGTGTGAGTAGTGGGGATAAATGGCAGTGTTTTATAGTAGAGGTGGAGTGACACTCTTGTAATATTTTGACAATGGAATTCATACCACATTTTTCAGTTTTCAAGTGGATCCAATAATCAACCCAATTAGATAAAACAGAGGATAGGGTATATATATTGGCATTAAATGACTTTTTACGTATTTATAGGTCATCTGGACCCTTAATATTAAGGTTTAGTTCCTTATTAAGCTTAATTTTACCCTAACCATTATAATATATTTTAATTACATTCACTAATATTTTTTGTCAAAAAAATGTCGAAAATATTATAAATTAGAAATTATTGTTTTTAAAATAATGAAATCCATTTTTCTATATTAGAATCACATAAGTGGTAGATATTAATGCAAAATTTTTCCCACATACGAGATGACAGTGTGAGTTTTTAATATAAAAACATCTAAAAGTTTGCTATGATTTTATAGTCAAGTTCATAGTTAAATTGATTAAAATGACCTAAATTGGATTAAATGATAAATATATTATCTAATTAAATATAAAAACCAATATAAAATTAAATTTTACATTATAATATAATTAGATGAAAAATTAGTTTTGAACTAAAATTCATTATTTTTCAATATTCATTAAAAAATGAATCTCTGAAGAAAAATCCCAAAAATTCACCCTAATCTAATTTTTATGATTAAAATATAAAAAAGAATTATATTTTGAAATTTTAAATTTATAAAATTTTGATAAATTGGATTTAAATTTGATTGTTCATTAAAAGACGGTAAAATTACTTTTATAAAAATATATGTTTTTTGTGTGTGAAAATGGGTTTGTTTTTTTATCCTATGACTATCAAAAATAATGGATGAATATCAAAAAATATATATTTAATAATATATAAATATATATATTTTAAATTAATATCACTCACTAATTGTAATTAATTTGATTTATTAGGGTATTAGAGTATTATATGCATAAAATAGTATTCTATTAAAATATCCCCTTTGTATTCTATATATTCGTATATCTATTTCTAATTAATGTATATCCAATGAATTCATATTTTAATTTTATAAAACCCATATTTTCATTATTTAGTTAATACTATTCAAAAGCACTCATATAATGGCAAGGTTTAGTCTTATTATATTAAATAATAATATTTCAATAATATGTTGTTCGGTAATGTCTGGTCTTGCATGTAACGCAAGCCATATAAGAAAATAATTGTTCCATATGTCACATACTATCTCAGTTTTGCATTCATTTAATGATATACAATAGATTTAATTTATTTAAAATAATTAATATAATATAAATTCTTGGTATATTATGTTCCTTTAGGTGTTTGGTGTTGCGTGTTATACACGATATCAAATACGATGTTGTTACTTTATAATTTTATTTTGTTATAAAGATTCAAATATAAGTTCTAGATAAGTCTCCAACCTACTATAAACAATTATAAGAACTTCAATATAGCCTATAAACTTCAAAATAATGTCCAATATAAGTATACTATTCAAACATTAGAAGACAAATTTCTAACATATTTTATGGACTTCAAAGGACGATGGGAGTAACATCAACCTCTTGTTGAGTTCTGTTACTACGACAATTTCTAGTTGAGATTCCAAATGGATCTCTATAAATACGTTTATGCGAAGGGGTGTAGAACACCTTCATACTAGGATGAAGTTGGGGGAAAAAACTAATAGGTCCTAAAATGGTCGAGGAAATGGTGGAAACGGTTAAAAATATTCAGCAACAAATTAAGGCTGCAAAAAGTCAATAAAAGATCTATGCTAACAATCCATGATGAGACCTTGAATTTTATGTTGGATACATGGTATTCCAATTCATATTTTCAATTGAATAATGTAATGATCTTTATAAATAATGGAAAGCTTATTCCAAGATGCATGATCCCCTATGAGTTCCTTGATCACATTGAGCAGTGGCCTACCGACATGAACACCGACCTAAATTATCTCAAGTGCACGATGTATTCCATGTCTCCCTCTTTATAAAGTACATAACTGAACCCTCACATGTACTCAATCTATAGGTTTTACCATTGGATAATGACCTTTCATATGAAGGACAACAGATGAATATCTTAGATCATAGAGAAAAGTTATTCGAAATAAGACAATGACCCTTGTCAAAATGCTATGGATAAACCACATATGTGAAGAAGAAACATGGGAACAAGATTAATTGATGAAATATATTTAACATCATCCATTTTAATATGTGAAAAAATCTTTTTAGTGAAATAATTTCTAAGGAGGGAAGACTCTAACAACCCAAAATCTTATAAATAAAATTTGCATCCCAATTATTTTAAATGTCTTATTATGTTATATGGTTATAGAAAACACATGTACTCATTTTGTTTTATTATATACTATTGTATTTGAATGTAAATTAATCATATTTACTACTGATAAAATATATTTTTTGAATATTGATCACATGATTAGTATAAATATAGATTTTTAAAGAATCCAATTTATACAAAAAAGGAAGTGACAACCGCAACCAATAAGATCATACCGTATGAATTCCATTTATCATAGCATATGTGGGTGATATAATATTTGGGATTTTACGTTTACTAAAACCAATATTATATCCAAAAATTTATGAATTAGCGAAACCATTTATGGGATAAGTTCAAACTAATAAAAATCACCACCCAAACCATGTTTTCCGAACCACCCCATAAAAGTCACACCATCGAGCACCTTACCCATAGGGATTTTTCTTGTGCACTAAATAGATGTGTATAAATACCATATAATTATGAGTATGTGCATTATTGTTTATATAATTATAAATATATTTACATCCAATTATTATTACTTTATAAATGATTTTTATTTTGATATAAAAAACACAAATAATATTTTTTGGTAATCATAAAATTAAATTAATGAATTGATTTCAATGAATTAATGTTTTTATTAATTAAATAATATATGAATCAAATTATATTATTTAATATTTATTATTAAATATAAATGATCATATATTTTTTATAATGTCAAACACAATTTCTATAAGTGTTTAAAAAATGATATGGTCAATAAAACCCAACATTTTCCAATAAATATTGGTTACTATTTTTATAAGTCAATGTTCAGAAATTTAAAAATTATTTAGATAATATAAATATTATTTTTGGAATCATTACATTAAAATTATCCAATGGTGAATTTCTCATTATTTCTTGAGATAGTGGAATTTTTGAGTAAAATTTAAATACAATATAAATATACTTTGTGTATTATGATAACATAATGACTAAAATGTGCTGTAATTAAAAATATAAATAGTATCCATGACCAAATACTTATTTTAAATTTAAAATAATGTGATTTTTTACATGGTTAATTTTATAAACCCTTTCTTAATCCTCCAAAACCATTAATATATTTTAATGTTTAAAATCATTTCATTAAAAGTATGACTCACCTCCATGACCAAATTATTCATTTAAATTTAGGGGTCTTTTACTCACACCTATTTATTCAGTTATCTTCTCTAGATTATTTCTTGGATATTTCATTAAATATTATGGGATATGGAATTATATATCCTTGTTACTATAAAATTAATTTCCAAATTATTAGAGACCACTTTCTCACTCATCGACCCATTTTATGATTTTTTGTGATGTCATTATGCTGCTGAAATTTCACTATGATTTTGCATTCAAAAGTTGTTGTTTATTGAATACCATACCAATTTACAATCAAGGGTATTCATATATACACAATTATAAATCTTTGAAATGGGAAATTCAGGTATACATTCCAAACTCCCAGATCAAGGAATAAAATATTATGATGAATGAATCCATGTGGAATGATCTATGTGGGACACTTAAGCATGAGAATGACATGAAATTGATAGGTGCATCCATAATTAAATAGTTCTTCAATGCATTGGGTAATGTTAAGTCTCATGTGACTTCATGTTGGGACAGGATGTGAAATCGATTCCTTTATGATAATTTTCCACCATTATTTTATGGCATTATTTATTTGACCAAGGATAATGATTCAATGTTATAAGTTGTTTCCACATTTTCCATGTTATTATTATTATACTATATCACATATCATTGATCATGTTTATGATTCCGACTCTTTTTATGCCCTATTTATGTTCCCTATTATCAAACATGTATCGCCATATTCCATTTTTATCCCATTACCGGGCTTTATAGCTCACCCCTTTCCTATAGTTGTCCTTAGGTTATCCCGTGTAGTTTTAAATTCCATGTATGTAAATAAGCATGTTAAGGATGTTTTTAAAAATGTTTTTGTATCCCATATTAAAGATTTTATAATACATACCTAATTCTCAAATCCAATAGACATATCAATATTCAAGGTAGTAATAATTGTAATCTTATGTAATAAATGGTGTATTAATGTGAAATAAAGAGAAAGGTTTTTTTAGTTATTATCAAAGTAAATGGTTAAATATTTTTGGTATGAGGATAAAACAATCTTGATAAAGCCTTGAAGATAAGATTAAATATAATAAAACATCCCTAAAATTGTTTATGTATATATTAATATGTTTATCATTTAAATACATCCCTTTATGAATACTATAAGTGGACATAGTTCTGGAACAGATATACCTAGGGGTAATAACTCCCACATGGTGTGCTGGGCTTGAATCTGTGTAACCAATTACATGAAAACATTCATTACTTCTCACCTAGTTTCATACTCATAAGGGATATTATTTAGTAAATTCATTAACTCACTATGAACCATGATTAATTGAATAAAAAATTCCCATAAAAATATATGTTAGGAAAAATATCGGCGACAAAATATATTGAATCCTAGAAATTAATATGTTAAGAAATAAATTTAATTTAAAATTTTTAACTTAAATGTTGTTGAAATCCCATATATGTTTTTAATAGTTTAAAAAATTCATCCTAATGTTTCCTTTTACTCTAGAAAATAACTAGAAATAGGAGGAATCAGTAAAACAATCAAAGAAATGGGCAATGTGATGACTTCACCAATGAGGTTCCCAACCTGATGGGAGTAGGAATTATGAAAATTATGATGATAAACTCTCAACTAACTCGGTTTTGAATAAAACCTTGATTTGAAGGAGCACACAAATCCCCCAAAGAGAGAACAAGCTATGATTGTGAGATTTATTTGACAAAGGTCTCTAAATTTTAAAATATCATCTGATCACTTAATCATGGAATAATGTATCAAATTCATTGATAAGATCTTATCCATCATCAATGTTCTGAACAAGAGAAGTTTCTATTAGATGTTTATCTTGCAGAAGGATAAATTGATCAGTTTTCAATATTGATCAAGAATACAAATCATAAGGAAGATATCAATGTGAAGGGAATGAATTATGGAATTTTTTTTGATAAATATGTTTCCTCACACTATCCAAGATATAATGGAATGAGATTTATATTTGATCCAGAAGAAATGATGAAAAATATATCATAGAGTATGAGGAAAACATCCCAAGAAATTAATGATACACCTTTGGCATTGTTATTACACACAAATAAAAGGTTGACTATTTATTTGGTGGGATAAAACCAAGTATACAAAAATCCCAAAAATCTGGGACATTAATTTAAATGAGGAAATTTGTTGATGTTCCCTCATAGAAGAAATTAAAAACTGGAAATTTAAAGGGTATCATAGGGATAAGAATTATAATTGATGTTTAATTATGGAATTCCAATGGATTAATCTAATGGTGTTATGAAAATTCAACATCTCACCTGCCAATGTTGAGGAAAGAAGCACCCTATAAATTGTCTATGGGGGGGTGAGGAAATGATTTAGGTATGGGAAGGAATGTAACCTAGTTAAATATTTCCAATAGGGGAAACCTTATAATGATATAGAGGAAAAGAATCCTCTAGTCATCCCTCATCTCATTGTTCATTTCTACAACTGTAAGGAACCATAGAACTATGAAAACCATTGCACTAAGATAATGGTTTTCATAGATAACCAACAACCACTGAGGTATAAAGGGATGTATTTTTCCATCACATCCACTAAGGTGGATCCCGACAATGAGGTGGTGAATGGTACACTATTTATTCATTCATATATAGTGAGATTACTTTTTTATTGTGGTTCTAAGCATTCATTCATATCACAAATATTTAGTAGAACTATTTACAAATCACTAAAAATCATGGAATATGATTTATCAGTGAAAATATAAAATGGGTAAATTATTTCACATCTACTATATAACTCTTCTATAATCACAATTTTTAGGCTAAGAATTCCAATGAACCTTATCATACATCATTTAGTATAATTTTATGAAATTATAGGAATGGATTGGATTTACCTATATAGAGACCACATATATTGTTGTGAGAAGAAAAAAACTCTATGTCATGTGAATCAACCCAAAATTATATACAAATTAAAAAAGGAGGATGAATATTATTTAGAACAAATATCTCAATCATAGATTTTTTCCAATGAGAAAGAGTATATAGCTAAAATGATTGATTCTATGGAAAATATGATCCCTAAAGACATTAATATCATGATGGAATATGTTAATGTGATTCTAGAGGAATAAACATGTATTAATCATAGCTAATAGGTTGAATTTTCATTCAAGGTTATACCTGGGGCATTTTCATTATCCAAGAATCTCTATATAATCATTATTTTGGAAAATGAAGAGCTAAAGAAACAACTATAGGATAATCTGGAAAAAGGGTTCACACACCCAAGTGCTTTTCCATGGGGTGAACCAGTCCACTTTTTCTAGTAGAATTATTGGTCAATTCCCCATTTAATTGATTATCATGAGCTCAATAAGATCATGATAAAGAAAACGTATCCTCTTCCATGGATTGATGAATTATTAGATTACCTATGTGAATGAAAATACTTCTCTAAAGTGGATATGTGGTTGGGATATTACCATGTTAGGGTGAATAATATAGATATCCCCAATAATTATTTTCGTACAAGGAACAATCCCTATGAATTTATAGCTATGCCTTTAGTGCTCACTAATACTCTAGCAATCATCATGGATTTGATGAATAATGTCTTTTGAGATTAAGTCCACAAATTTGTTTTAGTATTTATAGATGATATTCTAGTATACTTCAAGCCCAAGTAGGAGAATGAGAAGAATATGAGAATTATGTGAAAGACCTTGTGAAAGGAGAAGCTTTATTCTAATTATAGAAAATGTGAGTTCTTGTTGAATAAAGTCTCATTCTTAGAGAATATCATAATTAGAAATTTGATATATATAGAACCTTAAATGATCAAGGAAATTATTGGATGGTTGAGGCCAACATATGGGACAAATATTCATAGTTTCCTTGTGATATTCGGTACTATCGTCAATTTTTTTGAAATTTATCATGATTTTAAAACCCTGTATCCATGATAACATGGAAGGGAGTCAAGTTTTATTAGAATTGTGAATGTGAAGAGATATTAATGGAATTGAAAATGAGGCCTATCATTAAACCTATTCTCACACTAACAACAAGTGGAGATATTTTTTCTAAAAGAATGGATTGGGAAATGTGTTAAAGAAGAATGAAAAATATGTAACCTATACATCATGGAAGTTTAATGTTAATGAATAGAACTACCAACTCATGATATGGAATTGGATGCAGTGATATTAAAATTAAAAATGTATCATTATTATTTGTTTTGGTATAAGTGTGAAATATATATGGATCTCCATAGATTTATGTATACATTATTAAAAAAAGAGTTGAATATGTTTCAACAAAGATGGTTAGAGCTGATCAAGGACTATGACTACTGAATTCACTACCATCCCAAGAAAGCCGATAAAGTGATCGATGAGTTGAGTAAAAATAATCTAGTAGTTCTTTCATTAATGATAATTTATAGGGATCTAATCTTCTTATATTTAGAAATGATGGAAATGGGAACCATAAAAAAGGAACAATATCAATCCATTGATAAATGATTGCCCAACCATACCTTATGGAGAGGTTAAATGATAATGAAAGGAATGATGTGAAAATTAAGAAGAAAGTGGAAACATTTTGAAAAGGAAAATCTCAAGAGTTTAATTTTAATGAATACGGAGCTGTGATATTTGGGTAATGACTATGTCTACCATCAAATCCTGATTCAAAAAAGGAAAATTTTCATGATTCATATAGTTGAATTTCCTCCATTAATCAAGGAAGAACAAAGATATATCAAGATATCCAATAGAAATATTAGTTGGATAATATTAACAATGAGATCACTAAATATACATCAATGTGCCTGGTACTTCATCCTGTGAAAGGTTAAAGTCATAAGTCTAAGGGGATGATGAAAGCATTAACCATAATATCATAGAAATGGGAAATCCTCACCATGGACTTTATCATCAGAAATCAGAAGACATCTAGGGAAAACAATGCAATATGGGTTGTTTGGGATCATGTTACACAGAAATATGACTTTACCAAAATTAGATAGGACTTCTAACTAGATCAACTTATACGTATATACATCTGAGAAGTGGTAAGTATTTTTAGAGTACCACTATCGATGATATCCGATAATGATATGATATTCACCTCCAAGTTATCCAATAGTCTCTAATATGCTCTAAGCACTGAGCTAGAAATCATTACGAATTATCTTCCTAAAACTAATAGCCAATCTGAGTAGACTATTCATACATTAGAAGGGATGTTTCTAGCATGTTCTATGGAAATAAAAGGAGGATGGGACCAACATCAACATATGATTGAGTTCTCTTACAACAAGAGTTTTCTCTTGAAAATTCAAATGGATTCCATTAAATCCTTTTATCGGAAGAGGTATAAAACACTAGCATGATATGATGATGTTGGGGAATGAAAACTGCATGGTCCTAAAATTGTTAAGGAAATGATGGAAAAGGTTAATACCATTCTATAACACATCAAGCCTACTTAGAGTCAACAAAAGAGTTATGTCAAAAATCATCGTTGAGACCTAGAGTTTGATGTCGAAGATATGTTATTAATATACATATAATTGTGGAATAAATTCATATGACTTAGAAAAAAAGGAAAGCTTAGTCCAAGATATATCATCCCCTATGAGATCCTTGATTGCATTAGAGATGTGGCCTACTGACTATCACTCCCACCAAGCCTATCCCATGTACATGATGTATTCCATGTATCCCTCAGGAGAAATTACGTACCCGAACCTTAAAATATACTCAATATAGAGATGATACCATTAGATAATGACATTTTCTATGAAGAGTAACCGATGAAGATATTATATATTTGAGAAAACATTTCGTGAAATTTAACAGTTCCTCTTTTAAAACTATTGTGGATATACCAAAAGTCTGAAAACTAAATGTGGGAAATAGAGGAGGTGATGAAATATAGATACCCTCATCAGTTTTATTATTTTAAAAGAAAATTTCAAGGAAACAATTTCTTAATGGGGGGGGGGGTTATAATAATAATCACTATTATAAATAATATTTCCCTTGAAATTTAATTAAATGTATTATTATGTAATATGATTATAGAAAACACATGAATTATTTTGGATTTATTATACGCTATTTGATTTAAATGATCATTAATAATCTTTACCGCTGATAAAATAAAGTCATTAAATAGTGATCACATGATTAGTATAAATATAGGGTTTTCACATATCCAAGTGAGGTAGAAAAAGGAAGTGATGGCATCAAATAGTAAGATAATACACTATGAATACCATTTATCAAAGCTTCATAGTGAGTTAGAATCTCTAGGATTTAGCCTTGAACAAGCCCAAGATGAGATCCAAAAACTTAAGCATGAGAAAACCTGTTTATGAGAGAAGTTCATATTCATCGAGATCATGACCCAAACCAGGTTCACTGAACCACCCCATGAAATTCACAACATCCCACACCTTACCCTTAGGGATTTTGTTGGATTATTATATAGATATGTATCATGAAAATAAAATTATGAGTATATAGATTATTTTTTATATCATAATGATTATATTTGCATCCTATTATGGTTACTTTATAAATGATTCTTTTCGATATAATAAAACACAATTAAAATATTTCGGTAGCATTAAAATTTCATTAAGGAATTTACTTTGATGAATTAATGTATTTTGGAAAAAATTAATATTTAAATAAAATATTATTATCGAATAATTTTTATTAAATAAAAATGATCATATAATTTTTAGGAAGCCAAATGTAACTTTTATTATAGTTAGAAAACTATTATAAAAAAAACCCATAATATTTCAATAAATATAGGTCATTATTTTCAAATGTGAAAAATCAAAATTTTATAAAATTATTTAGATAAAATGAATATTATTATTTTGAATATGAAAATCAAAATTATCCAATGGTTAATGTTTCAATATTTTATGAGGTAGTCAAATTTTAATTTATAAATTAAATACCATATAAATATATTTTCTGTATTATAACATTATAATTAAAAAAAGTGGTTTAATAAATACTATAAAGGGTATAAAATACCAAATATATGTTTTAACATTCATATAATGTGATTATATGTTTATTTGGGTAATTTTATAAAGCCTTTATGAATCCTTCAAACCCATTAATATATTTTATGGTTTTAAAATCATTTCTTTAAGAGTATGACTCACATCCACAAAATAAAGGGAATTATATTATTTATTTGGGACCATGTACATATAAATTAATTAAATCCAATCACATTTACTAGAAACTAGGAGAAAAAAATCATGGGATGGTTTGTGGTTTTGGTTATTTTATTAACTATAGTCCAAAACCTAAATAATACTGAAATCCCCCTCTTTTCTTATATAAACACACCCAAAATGTCATTTCTATTAAATAAAACTACATAGAGACCTTAAAAAGTTTTTTCCACACTCTCAAGAGTCCTCCCAAGGTCCCCAATCTATTAATGCACCTCTCTGAAGCATTTGGAGTCAAACACTCAAGTAATGGATATTTTCCTTTCTCCTCTTTATTCAAGTATGTTCTTTACCTTTTGTATTTTATATTCATTAATTTAAAATGGTATATGTTATTAAATATCGTCCTTATTTTCCAATTCATATTCAAATGATTTGAGACTCCTTTCTATCAAATAAACCCATTTTTTGATTTTTTATGCGATGTTGTTTTGTTGTCAAAATTTTACAGTGATTTCCATGCCAAAACAGTTTTGTATTACATACCATAACCATTTTCATATCTAGGGAATTCAAATTTATAAAATTATGCCTCTTTGACTTGGGATATCAATATATTTATTCCACACTCAATTATCATGGAATAAAATATGATTATGAATGAATATATGATTTATAATCTATAAGGAACACATAAGCATGGGAATAAAATTAATGTGATGGGTGTTCTTGGAATTAAATAATGCTCCAATGAATTAGGTAATTTTTAGTCTCATGAGACATCATGTTGGGATAAAAAGTGAACGTGATTCATTAATGGTACTTTCTCAACCATTATTTTTGGGCAGTTTATCCTTGACCTATGTTTATGATGTAGTGTTTTTAGTCGTTTCCACATTTTACATGTTATCATTATCATAATATATCATGTCTTTTTATTCATTTTTATGATTAGTACTTTCTTATGCCCCATTGATATTCCTATTTTCTAACATGCATCAACTATATCATGTTTATTCCCTTAATATGATTTATAGCTCACCCCTTTCTTATGTTTTTCCCCATGTTATTCCGTGCAGTTTAAAAAGAAGTGTAATATTAGAATCTTGTTAATGATGTTTTTAATAATGTGGTAATATCCCATGTTGATGATTTTTTTCATTCTAACTAATTCAAAATAAACTAGAATTCATGATCTTGTAGTTTTTATTTAGTGTAATATTATTTAGTAAGTCAAGTATTAATGTGAAATAAAGAGCAGGGTTGTTATAAATGGTTTTCTGGATACTAAGAAAAAAGAAAAACAAAAAAATTCTTAAAAACTGTATAGAAAAGGTTATCAAATGAGATAAATTAATAATAAATGATACACTATATAATATTCATAAACAAATGTCTAAAATATTTTGGATAGTGATGAATTGATGATCCACTTAGTGGGAGAATAGGGGCATCAAGTATATTCAACATAAGATACTAAAAATGAGTAAAATGACATTAAGGGTGAACCTATAAAGAAATATTAATAGATAGATGAAATGCATAAGAATAATTTCATTGTTTGTTATAAAATGACACTGAAAATGGGGAGAATTAAGTCTCTATAGTAAATATAATTCTAATCTTGGATAGAGAAAAATTGTTCAAACAAATCTCCTCACGGTGAGAATTTGGTTTAGAAGATGAAGGAAGAAATTGAACAAATTAAGGAGAACAAAACATGGGAGATTATGTCAAGGTAAATAGATAATAACATTATAAATACTAAATTTGTATTCATTAATAATCCCAGTGAGGATGGAATGGTGATTTGAAACAAATCATAACTCGTGTGGAAGGGGTAATCTTAGATAAATTGTATTGATGCTGATTGAACATTTTCATTAATATTAAAGATAGATAAAATTATATTATAAATTTCCTTAATTGAGAAAATTAAATACATGGTTCTCTAGGTGGGATTCCAGTCATAATTTATATACATGGGGTTTAGAATAAAAATATTAGATCAAATAGCAAGATTTGTGTTCCTTATTCATAATGATGAGAAAAAGAAATTTTTGTGGAAGAAGATAGTTTATGATTTGAATTAGGAATCGAGAGCATGGTACTCATTACTGGATCAATACTTTAAGGATATTGGTTTAAAGATTGGTGGATTTTATTATATTCGCAATGTCAATAATGAGAGTGACGAAAGGATGAATGTGTTGGTATACATGGATGAAATAACATTTGGTGGATTTAATGAAACACAATGTACAAAGTTAATAGAATAATTGATGCTTTATTATAAAATGTCATTGATTAGATATAAAACACTTTTCCTTCTCCTACATGTAACTCATGACTAAATATTCCAAGGAGGTGCTGAGAATACTTGGAATGTAAACTTCTAAGGTGTTGAGAAAAATGATTTATAGATAGGTGAAGTTGTTAAGGGATGATGATGGAAATTTTTTTAATGTTATAAAATATAGTTATTTGATGTACATGGATTTTAAATGTATTTTTTTTATAATTTTCTAACTTAGTTTTAATTAATTAGTTTAACCAATTTTTATATTTTTAGTTTATTTTTTGTAGTTTTGTAGTAATTTAGATATTTTGATAATTGTTAGTTAATTTATATACTTTATTAGTAATTTAGTATTTCTATTAGTTATATTAATTTTATATATTATATTTAACACTATATTATTATTATTAGTTTATCTAATTTTAGTTTAGTTTATTTTATTACTTTTTATTAGTATATATATTTTAATTTGTATTTTATTTGGCTGCATTAATAAAATCGTATTTGTTATTAGTTTATTATTATATTTAATACTAGTATTTTATTTAAATACATGTGCATTAATATATTATTATTATTATTATTATCTAAAATTAATTTTTTAGATAATTGTGTTTTTTATTTGAATTTTAAATTTAGTTTTAACTTTGATTTTACTTTTTATTTTTTATTTTTTTCTTCTCTGTCCAATCACCCCATCCCCTAGCCTTGACCCGCTCCACCACTTTCCCCTTTCCCCATCCCCTCCCACGTCACCCCCATTTGACCCATTCCTCTCCCTCTCTCCAATCACCCACGCCACACCCCTTTAACTCCCTCCCTTCTATCCCACCGCCCAATTCTGCCTGGAACCGCTCCCTGCTCCCATCCTCTACCCGCCGCCCCTCATCTCCCCTCGGTCCCCGCCACCCCAACCGCTCCCCTCGCCTCTCTACCCAGCCTACCCACTATCCGCAGCGCCTACGAGGCCCTCACCCGCACGTCTCCAGCGCCCTCACCTCACGCCGCTCACCTCACAGCCTCTCCCCAATCCCACAACCATCCACTCTCTCCCCTGCCTAACCCGCCGACCCTCTCTACCCCAGGTCCTGCCTACCTCCCATGCCCCCCCTTACTACTTCAGAGCACACCAAGAAGCTGTAGGCTCTCCTCGATCTGAAGCAACAGAAATCTACCCTCGACTTCAACATATATCATCATCGACGCACACGGTGGTTTTGACACATCATCGATGTGCGTGGCGATTCTCTTGGAATTCTAGAGATTGACATCTTATGGAAAAAACAAGAGCATATCAGATCATATTTTCAGTAACACGGTGGTTTGATTTGGGTGTGGCGTCAGCGAATGCACAGAGCAGAGCGATGATTATTATTTTGTGATTGTTGACAGCGTCTCGTGGTGACCACAACGACGACATGAGCTCAATGATATCTTCTATTTATTATTTTATGTGTTGTGTCATCGTGATTGCAGGATAATTTGTTTTGTGTCGGAGTTGTGACAAAAGTTACGGTAATTGCATGTATTTAATTTATCCTCATGTTTGATTTCCTTTTAAATTAATTTTAATTGGATGTTTATTTAATTAATTATATCTGTGTTGAAATTTATTTTCATTTGGGCTCTGCACACATTCTTTGGTGCCTGTTCGTGTGATACATAATAAGTAATCATGAATAGGATTTCATCAAAGAATTTATTTATCCGGAATTCGATCAAGCACGTGAGCGAATTATGAATAAATAAATATATTAATTTAAAAATTAATATTTTTTTGTGTGAGCTTCTTCAAACTTGTCTGAGTGATACTGAATAAGTGATCTCATGTGAGCAAACCTGACACAGGTAGATACTTAGACTTTGTGATAAACGGGTCGTTGTATTTCACCAAGTGATTCATTACTATAATGACACACAAGTTATTTTTTAGGACAGAGAACGAAATGACGTATAATTTGTGTAACATTAGAATACTGTCTAACATCAGAGAATGAGACCATATAGTATTTTGAATAAATTTGGAATTGGTGAAATTGAATAAATAAATATTCAAATGTGGGAATTAAATAAATGACATTTCATGGACTTGAACGGACGTCACGACTCTGGAACTTCCATCTCTGCCAGTTTATTTCATAGCTTAGTTCACTTAGATAGTTTTAGTTAATTTAAATAGTCATTATAAAAATAGTCATGTAGATTTTAGAACCTAGTTGTTAATCATACAATTAAAGTTCATCTGCCCGAACATTCCTCCAAAAGGACATTTCTAGTGTCTATTCACATTCTCTCTGTGGTTCAACCCCGCTCGTCACTTCTACAGTAGTTAGAAGGTAAATAAATATTTCAAATTTTCATGCGTTGCAACGCGCATGCTAAATTTCTAGAAAATTTGTTAATGTTATAAAACATAGGTATTTCAATGAAATAATATTTTATTTTCTAATAAATTATATTGATATTCTTTCCACATGTTAGGTGGTATGTTAACAAATTAATCCTAAGTAAAGGTATTTTCAAGAAGTGAATAGAATAATCTAAAATAATAAAGGAATGATCTTTTTAGAATCATTGTCTAGTGAAACAACTAGGAAAAATATTTTTGTATATATATAATTATATTGGTATGGATTAGTGTTTGATAAAAAGATAGCATCAGGTGGTCCAATCTATCTTGGCTGAATGGGAATTTCTTGTATTGGAAAGAAACAAAACTATATTTCTCTGAGTCCTGCAGATGTTGAATATATAGTGGAAAAATATTTAATAAACTAGTTAATGTAATAATAAAACATTTTTATTTATTATTGAAATTCATTATTTTGATTTTATAGAGTTATATTAATTTTAAATTTATTAGTTAATTTTTTAGTCAGTAGGAAAACACTTTATTTCCAACTATATATAGATTTCACTAATTATATGATTTTATTTATAATATTTATTTAAAAATAGAATAATTTTAGTTTTAATAAATTATCTTTATTTTTTAATTAATAATATCAAAATTATATTTGGGTGATTTTTTTATAATTTTAGGAAAAGTTTATTTTTTAATGAATATTGAAAAATACAAAGTTGTTATTGAAAATTTTATTTTATTTACAATTATTTGAAGAATCATATTTTATTTTCAATAAGTATAAAAATTTAATTAGTTTCTATTTATTAATCATAATACACTAAATGTTACCGAAATCAACATTATACTGAATTTGGTATAAAAATATTTTTATACTTAAAAAGACAATTTATTGAAATAATGTTTTCATTGTGTTTTAATGGTTTAATTTTATGTCATATTTTGACAATTATATGAATTTAATTTGTTAAAATGGATTGAATATTTGAATTTATAATAGTTTATATTATCTAATATTATTTTTTTCATTGTGAATAGAATAAAACAATAAAATTCTATAACCACGGTTTAGTATAAAACCAATTTACTATGGGTTAAACTAAATATATTATAGAAAAAATAAAATAAAAACCTTGATAAATCTTATTTTATATCATTATAACAACACTTTATCAACTCATATTCATTAAATGTTAATTTCATATTCATTTTCTTTGTTATTACGTTAATATTTTTTAATGTTTTTAAAAATCTGATGTATGCCTTTTCCCCACACTTAAGAAAGGACACCAACTCTCCCCTCTACTCTAGACATCAAGATCCTTTTGGTTCGGAAACTAACTACCCAAAATACTTCCATACAACCCACCCCCTCTTCAATTAGTCCTTGGTGTTATTTGAAAACTAACATAGGAAGGCATTAGGTATATACATAAATAAGATTATGGAATAATAAATATTGTTCTTAACCAATCATTTTAAAAAATTTCATGTTTGTACCTCCATCAAATATTCATAAAAATTTATGAAATAATAACATCATTATATTCCATATACTGATATGTTATTATGTTAACGAAATAACTGATATCTATCTCCTCTTTCATCAAATGCTAAATAGAACCATCTTTTTTCCTAAATGAATGACTAACGCCTTACAGACCAATGTAATTGGTTTTCCATCACCTCCTCTCATGTATGGTTATAATGATATATTTAAGATATATATACATATATATGATATTATTGAAATATTTATCATTTTATAAATTTATTATATATTATTATTTTTTACCATTCTATCTATTGAAAAATGATAACATAATTCGTTCGTACGTACAGATTACCACATCCATAAAGCGACATTATTCACTTTTCATGACCATATCACATGAATTATATATATATGTTTATTTAACGTGATTAAATAATATTTATTAAATAATCATTAATAATTGAAGATAATATGATACTTACATTTTTTCCTCATTTTTGTTGAAAAATGAAAATATTTCTCATGAGTAGTCAATATACCGAAGTCATTTTGGACATTTTAGTTGAATATCATTAATTATTCAACAAAAAATTAATTATTTAGTTAATTGTATATTACATGGTGAAAAATATAAAAAAATTAATAAAAAAACTGAAAAGGGTTCTTAATAAATTAAATATTTAACAGGATTTTATTATTTAAGAATATAAAGAAAAAACATTATGATATGAACTCGAGGTAAGGGGCACATTAAATTAAAAATATAATTTTAAATTTTTTAAAGATTAATTTTATAAATCATGTTATTCTAGGTCCATTTTCATAAATTTGTTTTCATGATGTATTTATATGAATAAAAATGAATTATATAAAAAATTTTACTCTAATTTCACCATCTTTCAAATGATTTTAAGGGAATATTTTTATGTATTTTATGCGGAGTGTTTTGGAAAAAAGAAAAAAAGGAAATATTATTCTTTAACATATACGTGATCAATAGTTTTTCCCACCACGATAACTATTATTTTATATTTGGATTACTTGAAAACGGTTTATTTTTTGTCCCAAAAAAAAACTTCCTTCAATTTGTTTTGGTATTATTGAAAAATGTTTTAAAATAGCTTAGATATTTCAATAACCAAAACTGTTTATCTTATGGGTGGAAAGGAAATTTTAATGATTATGATAATGGAAATGAATGATTTCCTATATTATGATCAATTTTTGGTTTATGAGAATTTTTTAAGATGATGGGTGAGAATAATATAACTCCTTATGATGGGTGAACTAGATATATCCCTTGATGATTAGTGAGCCCAATGTAGTATCCAATGCAATGGGTAAAGGTATGTAAGTAATTATTTAGTTTTTTCTAATATAGTATTATAATTTATTAGGATAATTCATCAATTTGTAAAATTTATTGTATGAGTGATATGGATATTATTTCTAAGTAACCTATATGAATTCTCTATTATTTTTATAGTTTTTTTAGTAAATAGTATGATTTAAAAAATTAAGTTAATAATATTTTGTTTAGAGGGAATTATAAGCTACTTTTTAAGGGTGAAATGTATATATTTGTGAAAAAAAATCTTAAATTGTTCATGAATTTAAAGAAAAAAATTTATTTTTATTTTTACTATTAATATGTTAGTAAAATGTTTTATTAAAATCACTTAGAAGTGATTTTGGCTACTTGGGTAATAAAATGTTTACTTTGAACATAATTTTTTTAAAAAAATATGATTATTCCTATAAATTTTTTTTTCTTTCTTTCTTTACATTTTTCTATTACTGATATTTTTGTGCTCATCCATCATATTTATTTTTTTCCATAGGGTTTTAATGATTATTAGGGAAAATATTTGTTATATAAATAAAACATGTTATATCGTAAAACTTTTGTATTCTGTGAAAATGTATAATGAAGGGATATTTATTATTTCTGACGTAGTTCTTATATATGTAAGGGTGATGAAAAAATTCTCTAAAAAAATAAACTGAAAAGATCATTGGGAATATAATTAAACAAATTTATTTATAAATATATTGTTCACATATTTTTTAGTTTTGGGTTCTTATAAATTAATCCTATACATAATTACTGTGGATAAATTTGTAGATTAGATATATGGGAGTTTAAGTGATGTCTTCGATCAGAATAAAGTTTTATGATTCATTTTCTATAAATCATAGAAACATTTAGTTCCCCACTCACAGATAGATCAAATTGAAATCAAGAATAATTTTATCAAGGATAAAGTGGAACATTTGATAGTGACGTTGTAGTATATTCCTGTAGAATATCATCTCACATATATCCTTATAAAGGCCTTAAAAAAATATCATTTAAATAGAATTGAATATATTTTATTGTCCAATCAAACCCCCACACTAAAGAAATGTGGATTTGGAAACTCCCTCCTTGAGGTATTTTGATCATTTCCCAGAGTGATACTAATTATTATTGTCTTTATAGAGACGTTTATGGGGTATCATTTGGGTTCATGGGAAAATATGGAGAGATGTTTTATATAAATAGTGAAATGTTTTCCTAAAAATGCTATCGAGGAGATTAATGTGATGAAAGGGGAGATATTTACTATATTAAATCAGTGGGATAAATGTTGTTGGGGGGGGGGGGGTTAATCATAATTCATATCATGAAATGCTTTTTTAAGGTTCATGGTGAAAGAATCCCACCATGTGTTGTCAAGGAAGTTGTCTTCTCATGAGCTTCACTCTGTGTAACATTTTTTTTTATCAATTTTCAATATCAATTTTTATTGACCATATTGATCATTTGGAATTGATTAGATTTTATTCTAAGAAATGTTCAATGAGATTCATCGATAATGAATTGATTCATGAATGAGATTTTCATGTTACTCTTGTTTATTAGGTTGATATTGTCTCATATGGGAATAAATTACATTTTTCATAAATATAGAATAGTTTTCTAGAGTTATAATGTGTAAATAATGGATTAATAAGAATTCTAATAAAATTAGTCAATGAGATAGTAAAATGAAGGTTAAATTTTTATTAGTGGTTAAGTAATTGTAAACAAACCTATAGGAGGTGATTGTTAGGAAAAAATCCACATGGATATGAAATCATGGTCTTTGGGTTTTTGTGTTTTTTGTCATATCAGGTTGATGATATTTTTTCAATGACTGTTTCTAATTTTCAATGATAATGGATACCTTATAGAATTTAAAAAAATGGGACTGGAGGCTTTATAAGGTGTTCATTAAGTTATGTAGAAAAATAATGTGAAGGATTAATTTTAGTTTAAGTAAATAATTTTTTGAAATTTTGAGAAGTTTTCTAGTGATTCATGGTTTCTATCATAACTCGTACTAGAGGGGCTTGTTCTGTGAGTACCCAAAGACCGTCTCCAATAGGGAAGGGGATGGTGACGAGCACCGAGTTGGAATATCATATAAATGGGATGCATTATCCAAAATTACCAACACACAGACACACACATCTCCCATCCAAAAATGTTGAAATGTAGAAATGATAAATAAAAAATGCATGAAACCCAATATAACCCACAACCAGAGTACAATAGTGAAAATGTAGGAAAGTAAACAGGGGCAGAATACAATCCCAGAAAATGAGTCTGAAAACAAAACCAACGAAACAAGGTGATGTTTTCCCACATCGTACCTATCTATGAAAGTGAATGCACATGTTCCTGAAACTGATCTATAGAAAACCCTACCCAATCCAACCTGTGGGAAATGGTACTTGGACAACTATCTAAAGTTGCATGAGAGCAACTCATCTATCTATCCTTTCTGAGAACCACCTGGTCCTAGTCCACCTAGGACTCTATAAAAGGTTCGATCGTTTACACAAAACATGACAGGTGTAGGAAAATATTGTGTAGGGGTGAGTAAAACAATACTCAGTGGGATACCCCAAAACTCCCAAGGAAGTTAGCACAATGTAAATACCATGAAGGAAATACCTTGAAGTAAATACCATGAATGAATACCATGAAGTAAATACCAAGATGGAAAATGAACAGTGAGCTCCACACATGCGTATTTCTACCACACATAAAATAATACCATCTAGATATACTCAATCAAAAACTCATAGTCTATAGGTAGGCCACAACCAAGTTCCAACAATTGGATCCTACACAATGTAATATTGTTTTAGGGGAACTCAGTCCTTGAGATATTATATCACTCAGTCCTTGAGATATTATATCATCAGAGACACTCACGAAGAGGTTTAGCTCACCCCCCCCCAAATTAGTCATTATTGGTCAAGGATGATTTATGATACACATAGAGGTGATCAGGAAAAAATATGCTAGGGAATATCATATATTACACCCAGTAACACTAGGGGTTAACATGTACCCAATATGGATCAATTTTAAATGAAGGTGATCATGCCCAGACACCCTAGGGGATACCATATATCAATCCCAAACACTCTAGGGGATAATAAGTACTGTACCGATGCAAAACGCTAGGTGGAGGATCAATACCCTGATCCTAGAGGTTACTTGATTCCACATACTCCAGTAGGGGTGATAGAGGAACACACTCTAGTCCTAGGGAGGGATTCCCGACTCTATCTAGTACTAATCCCCAAGAGGGGATTACAATTCAGTGATGTGGAAATAATAAAATACTAAAACCTCAAGGAAATGACCAAAGGGAATGGTTTTAACCTCTTATGATCCAACTAAAAACTCACCACATCATCACAAAAGTACCATCTCATTGTCAGGGTCCCAGCACAATATAAATATCATCAAATAGACATAACATTAGAATGTTATGGCATTTTTAAGTTTCAGAAGGGGGTTACTGGGCTTGTGGACCAACTCATAGTCAATCCACCAACTATGATGGTCGACCGCCTTGGTTGATTTTTCAGACCTACCACCCCATGATTTCCAAAGTTGACCATAATGGTCAACTACATGACTGCTAGATTGATCGTGGCTCACAATTTACCACTATAGTCAACCGGGGCTAGATCCGGCCTGATTGGAAAAGACTGTCCCACCTGGCCTGACCTGTCATCCTCGAGCCATCCCACTGGCACTCGGCCTGCCTGAATCCTTCCTCCTAGCCCAAACCCCCTAGCTATGGTAGCCTAATCTACACATCCTACTCAACTCGGCCCACCTGGCCCACTCCATTCAGCCAGCTTCGCTTGACCTGTTTTCCCTCCACGTCCACCGTGTCCCATAGACTCATTGCATCTCATGTCCTCTAAACCAAATTGAGACCACTAACACCTCTGATTGCCACCCCCTTGGGCCACCAACACTTCTACCCCACCATGCTGGACTGGAACTGGCTGTCCCTTCCATGGACTACTTATCCATCTCTAATGCCTATATTTCAAAACAGTCGTATATCCACACTCCTTGGGTCTCGATCTAAAAAACCCTAACCTTCTTTGTCGATTTGCCTCTAATCATGGGGTCCGATCACATTCTGAGCTACCCAAAAAGTCTAACTATGTCCACATGGGTCCAATAGTGGGGAATGCGAAGAACATGGGAGAGAAAAGAATGATACAAAAATCAAGGAATGAACCTCAACCTTCTATTCATGTTGGAATCATTCCATTCTCATTAGAGCAAATAATGAAGAATGAAGATAGAAAAAAACTCCATAAATTTAATTCTACTGACGATGCACGTATCAATTCTTGTTCATTTAATTGATATTAATTCATCCTAGATTATTAATGGGATGGAAAATCATAAAAAATTGTCCTGCCTATAGTTCAGATTGATCATTGATGAAGAATGATTGTGTTTCCCTCATTGATGAGATCCTCCAACTCCGTTGGAATGATGATCCACATTCTGGGTGATCCTTCTTCATTCACTTGAAAAATACTCCCACAAATTTCCAAATCACCATGGTTTTAGCAGCCAACAATAATTAAATTCTATAACCATACATTTAAAATATAATTCGTTATTGTATCAAAAATATTTTTTATTCAAATTATTTAATGATGATTACATCCATTTTGAGTATTTCCATAGATGAACTATGCCTTCCAATTTTAGGTCTTGACTAGACTAAATCCACCACTTTGAACATAATGGTGCCCTTGGAAATCTAATCCAGAAACCATTTAAGAGTTATTCTAACTTTTCAAGAAAACAATGCTTGAGTGCTATTAAATGAATAATATTTTTCAAACATTTCTTCCATTAAAATTGGCCCTCAGAATCACACACTGTATCAGTGCCCTATCTCAAAATCAATCCATATTATATCTAAAACTAATACATCAAAAAATACGAGATGGTTCATTCTCCCCACCTTGGGGATTTATTTCCCAAAAAGAAAAAACAAAGGATACTCAAATTGATGAGGGTACAGTGTAAAAATCTACATCTTCTACTCTAATGTGCTCTCATAGAGATTACAGAGATTCTACATGATGTGAACCAAAAAAATCGACCCCCATGAAGGATCCTCTATCTATAATCCTCGATCTCAACTAGTTACTCTACAAAAGTCTCCCCATCCACGTTGTCCAAATCGCCTCAATTAATGATGTTTGATGGGTCATGCATATATATCCTCAGTTGTGACACATGGAAGACATCGTTTACCAGCTCTAGCTACAGAGGTAGATCCATGTGGTATTCCCCCTCACCAACACTACGTAGTATCAAGAAAGGTCTGATGAACGTTAAAGATATATTTCTGACCCATCCAAATCATTGTAATCCCTATTGAGGTGAGACTGAAAGAAACACATGGTCTTCTTCCTCAAACTCCAATGGCATATTCCACCTATCATCATGAGACTTCTGTCATCTCTATGAAGTCTTTATCCACTATTGGATGATTTTCATCGTCTCTATGTTATTTCAAACCATCTCTAACCCCATGAGTGATGAATCTACTAGTTAGGTCCATCAATGTGTTGACTGGAAGGGTCTCCCATATAGGTCCATGAATAGTTCCATACCAATGGTGGAGTGATATATTTTGATGCTTGAAAACTCCACTAGTGGTATGTGATCCTCCTAACTGTGACCAAAATCTTAATTGCATGCCCGAAGCATGTCCTCCAGAACCTGAAGGGTATGCTATATCTGATCATCCATATGGGGGTGAAAGACTGTGATAAAGCATAACTGAGTCCCAAAATCCTCTTCAAATCCCCTCTGCAACCAATATGTAAAGTATTCATAATGATCAAAAACTATCATCGATGGAACTCCATGGGTTTAACTATCTTCTATACATAGATGCTTCCCAAGCTCTCTACTGAACTCTTTTCTCAGATAGCTAGAAAGTGGGTGGAATTGTTGATTCCTTCAATGATCTCCTAGATGGAATCATGTCCCATGGATGTATATGGTAAACCCATCACAAAGTCCATATATATCCCATCCCAGTTCCATTACGGTACCTCAAGGGGTTGGGATAAACCCTTTAGAACCTAGTGCTCAACCTTCACTTGCGGACAAGTGATGTATCATGAAATGAACTCGCCAACAACCTTTTTTATTCATGGAAACCAAAACTAATGTCATAGGTCCTTGTAAAACGTTTACACACTTGGCTGTACTACCAATGGGTACATGTTGAACTCCATTAAAACCTCCTCCCGCAACACCACTGGTAAAACTATGCACCCTCTCAAAAGAAATATGTGCTCCACACCTTTTGAATATCCATTAGGGGAATTCCCTATGGGAAACAGACCATGCACGATATCACAATCGGTATCTCCAAGATATGCCTCCCTGGAAAATTTTATGAGTGGAGGGGTGACAACCATCAACTAGAGGTATGCTACTCCATCTCCATCTATAAAGGATATTTGTAATGAGGCCAACTACTCTGACACTTCATTCAACAACAAAAAACTAGATCTCTTTCTAAGATAATCTACTACCACATTACCATTTCAAAGAGTATAGACAATTTCTAAGTCATAGTCCTGTAAGAACTTTCACCATCACCTATGTATATTGTTCAGATCCTTTTAAGAGAAGAAATATTTGAGATTCTTATGAACCGAGTAGACAATAAATCGCTCTCCCATTAGGTAGTTTCACCACATATTCAATGTGAAAACTATCGATGATAAATCAAGATCATGGGTCACATAATTCTATTCAGGTTTTCTCAACTGGAGTGAACCATAGATAATCACTATTTTCCCTTGCATTAGTAAACAACCAATCCTAGTCCCTGAAGCATCGTATAAAATCACATACTCAACACCCTTTTCTGGAAATATCAAGATGGGGGGATTTTTCAACCTCTACATCAGCATATGAAATATCTTCTGGTACATCTCCTTCAACAAAATGGTTTCCCATTTCATATCAAATCCATATAGGGTGTTTCCAATCTGGAGATGTTGGGTACAAATCTCTAAAAGTACCCTTCAAATCTAAGGAAACTCTGTACCTCAGTAACACTCTTTGGTGGCTCCCAATCAAGAATTAACTCATCCTTTGCTATATCTATTGCATCTCCAGCCTCTGAGATGATGTGTCCTAGAAAATAGACCACATTAATCTAGAACTAACACTTCAATAGCTTCCAATAGATTTTTTTCTCTCCTAGAGAGTCTAGTACCATCCTCAAATGTCTCACATGCTCCTCTTTGGATACCGAGAACACATGGATGTAATCAATGTAGACCACCATGAACTAGTCTATGTAAGGCTGAAGGTTATAGTTATTGTGTCCCATGAAAACTTTATAGGTTCTCATCATTCCAATAGGAATCCCAAAGTACTCCTAGTGACCATAATGACACCAAAAGTTTTTCTTCGTTATATAATAATCTTGTAATCGTACATGGTGATAGTTTGATCGAAGGTAAATCTTCAAGAACAATTGAAACCTAATCAACTGATCAAATAGGCCATTGATCCTCAGTAGTGGATACTTATTCTTCTCTGTAACCAGATTCAAGAATCATTAATCCCCACATAAACTCAATCTCATATCTTCTTTTTCAGAAAAAAAACTTGTTGATACATATGGTGAAACACTAATTTTAATGAATCCCTTTCTCTATAAGTCATCCAACATCACCCTCAGTTTGAAAAGATCTAAAAGAGCCATCCAATATGCTGGTATATATATTGGTGCCATCCAGGGGTGTAGATCAATGAATAAGTACATCTCCCTGTGGGGAGGTAAACCTGAAACATCATAAGTGAAGATGTCCTCATACTCCTGCACCACAATTGGAAAATGAGGAATCATATCATCCACTTCATGGAGGGTGAGGCTGGCCAAATGATGAGTAATCAGATACAACCTCTTATGTCTGAATCCATAATATGCATCATGGGTTTCCTTTTCACCGAAAAAATGGTTCCATCACTGTGGAAACAACACACTATGTGCCTAAAAAAGTCAATCTGAGCTTGAACTATGGATAACTATTCCATAACATGAATGATGTCATAAGTCCTCGACACCACTACAAAGTGATCCCAAGTAAAACTCTTACCTCTAAGAGTTAGTTCACACTATTGTGACTGGTGTGTGATCATCGAATATTATCCTGTATGAGTCTCTAAGAATAAGGGCTTTGTCAATGGTTCAACTGGGATCCCTGAGTCCCAAAAAAGGTTTGTGGTAAGAAAGTGATGACTAGAACTTGTTCCTATTAAAACTAAAAACAAAGTTCAAAAGACAAATATCATACCTCAAATCATCTTAGAGTTTCTTGTTCATAATCCTCCATCAACTGTATTTGGACTCATCCCTATCCACCAGCTCCTTAACCCTAGCCTAGGGGTGGTGGTGGTAATGGGTCATACCGCTGACCACCTCCTACTACCCACTCTTCTCATATACCATGTTTTTTACCATGTGGACCACCCTGATCCTATCTCAGCCTCTATCTCGGAGGTCCTTTGTCAATCCCATGATCAGTTTTATGATGGGTTGATAAATCACATGCTAGATGTCCCTGACCACTAGAAGTGTAACACCATCTGTCTCTGGGATGAATCGATCCACCATGGGAGCCCTACACCACTAAACCTGCCTCTTAGGATCATCCCTTGATGTGGATGACCCACTTGGATCCATGTGACTATCATTAGCTCCCTGCTACCAAGGTCTCAGCTACCCGGTGCCCACTGCTAGCTCCAACTATCATTTTCACTCCACTATAAAACTCTCCATTAGCAAGGCTCACTCATATACCCCCAATATAAATATTAATTATAAGGGATAACTCTAACACCCAGATGTCCCAGTGTAATATATATTCAGTAGTCTGATCCCTGAAGTACACGTCTAATACCATATCAACAGAGTAGCTCAAAAGATCAATAAACCATTCTCAGTACTCCCCCAAGGTTATACATCCCTACCACAGATGCGGAAGCTCCTACACATGTACTTATCAACATATGTCTTGATATAACTCCTCATAAATAGATTCTATATGTCTGTCTGAGAAAGGTATAACATCCCACCTTTTTATCACATAAACTTTCATTACATTTTACAAATCCGAGGATCTTTAAGGTTTAGTGTCTTGGAAACCAGGAAATTTAAACATGAAAACATACAACATTCTTCTAAAACACTTTAAAGGATTCTCCTCATATTCATCTTAGGTTAATTAATGCATCACATAACCTGGGGACATACATCAAATGAAAGGGTGACCAAAAAGCCCAGCAAGGGAAACAAGATAAACATTTTACATGTGAACTTGAGATACTTCAATAAAGTCATGAAAAGAACTTTAAGGCATGAGAATGAAATCATGAGGCATATCATAATAAAAATAAAATTTTCATAACATGAAGATGTGGCTACATCATTTAAAATAGACAATCATGAACATATTACCAAGGTCCATCCCCAAGGTGTCATTTGAAAATTACCAAGGTTATTCACCAAGGTATAATGAAAATTGTAACCTCTAGTGGTTACATCATTACCCAATGCATTGGAGTGCTATTAGGGCGCACCCTTAAATTTTCCTTTATTATCATGTGAACCACATATATCATCATTAAAAACTTCATAAATAACCCATATAGCATAAAATAAATGTGTTTCATTTCATAATCATAATGTTTTAAAAACTGCTTTAAGGACATGATCTTTACGTCACTTTAAACCCACGGAAGGGGAGAGCGGGTTTCATGTATGTAAATCCCAGAATTTAAAATAGAAAATTTTTGTATATATGTGAATAAACTGGTAGAAATAGGAGCTTTGAGTATTCACTTAATAACATGAAGTAATTTTGGGAAAAAGAGAGAGGCATTTTGAGACGACAATTCTGCAGCACAACGGTTACATTACAGGGTTTTAGAAAACGTTGAAAAGAGAGGGGAAATGGGTCAAACAATCATAAATGACCCATAAAATAGTATAGGGACATAATATAAGGTATTTAAGAACATGGTAATGAAATTTTAAAATATACCATATGAAATGAAGAACATGAAAGGAAGGCAAAAATACGATTTCTCTTATGAAAATTCGGCAGCCTAACAGCGTTACATAAACTTCAACCAAAAATGAATTGATGATGTCAAATAGGGTCTCTAATCATATGAACATAAAATATCAGTATGATAGATATAGAGATCATACCCTAACATAATAAAAATCAACTTGGAAGACTTGACATGGAATTAGAACTTTGAAAAGGAGAAGGGTGAAAGAATCCCTTAAAAATTATGCAGCCTAACGGCGTCACTTAAACTTCAAAAAAAAATGAATTGATGAGATCAAATAGGGTCTCTCATCATATTAACATAATATTACAGTATTATAGATATAGAGATCATACACCAACATAACAAAAAGTAACTTGAAAGA
Source organism: Viscum album (assembly GCA_963277665.1). Lineage (NCBI taxonomy): Eukaryota > Viridiplantae > Streptophyta > Magnoliopsida > Santalales > Viscaceae > Viscum > Viscum album. The sequence continues at coordinate 1,224,936,383 of OY728148.1, forward strand.
ATTGAAATGAAAGTAGAACTTCAAAATGAGAAGGGTGAAGAACCACTTAAAATTCGGCAGCCTAATGGCGCCACTTAAAACTTCAAAATACTGAATTGAAGAGACCAAATGGGGCATCTCATCATATGATCATAAAATATCAATATGATAAATTTATATATCATACCCCAACAAAATAAAAAGGAACTTGAAATACTTTACATGAAAATAGATCTTGAAAAATGAGAAGGGAGAAAGAATCTGTTACAAAACTTTCGGCAGCCTAACGACGCCACTTAAAACATCATAAAACGAAATAATGATAGTAAAAGGGGATCTCTAATTATATGAACATGAAAAGGTAAGTAATAGGAGTATAAAAGAACATCCTCTAACATAAGAACATGGATCATAAAAGAAATGACAAAAAATAGATTTCTTGAAAAGAAAGAGAGAGATCGGATCCCTTACCTTAAAATGTAACTCTTAAAACTCAAAGGTTGGGACCTTGAGGGCTTGGGGGAACCTTTGGAGGACTCCTTGGGAGGTAATAAGACCATAACATCTTTGGGGGAGAGTGAGGAGTCTAATGGAGGAGAGGATGGCTTGGTATTTATAGGGAAAGTGAGGGGACAAGGCATTAATGGCCAAGGGACACCTCATTAGTGGTTTTGGAAAAACCATGGGCCTGCACATGGTATTTTCCCATGTTATTGGCCACATGGGACACATAATACCTTATATTACTATTAATAAGTCGAACATATTGATTAAAAACTTAATACATCATTTAATGATGTCATTAAAAACCCGTAACTTAAAAACTGTATTTTCACTATTAATCGAAAATTCAACTTTCTCAGAATAATCCCAAAATTTCACCTTAACTAAATATCAATGCTTTGAATTCAAAAATGAACTCCATTTTATAAAAATTACTTTTTAAATATTTTTAATTTAATTTTTAAATAATTACACTATTCACTGAAAATTCATTTTTTCAGAAAAATCCCCAAAAATTACCATAACATAATATCGACGCTCTGAGTTCAAAAAATTAAATCCATTTTATAAAAATAATTTTCTAACTATTTTTAATTAAATTTTTAATTAAAAAAACACTATTCACCCGAAAAAACTATTACTTGAATAATTATTTATGAAACCGTTATTTAACCATTTTATTGAATCACATTACATAATCAAGGTGCGTAGATTATATTAATACTTTCTTTAAGTGAGATTACTAATCCATTTGGACATATTACTAATCCTAATCATAAAATCACTATTCATAATTTAATATTCATCAAAAATCAAGTTGATCTTATTAGACTCTAAATTTCGTACTGAACATAATTGTAGAAGACCATTTTTTGAAAATCATTACACATTTTTAATTATTTAAGGTTTACATAAACATTTTTAAAATATCCTTTTTCTAAAATTTATCAATAATATGCATACTATATTTATCCGGTCATTTAAAAATTCATAAACTTCATCATAATAAGAAATCCCAATTTTTATTTAAAACAAAGGATTACACAAGGCAGTTACGGTCTCCTTACATAGCCCCTTATCACACCAGCATAGGACCTAAGTGTAAGGTGTGCTAAGGTGAGAGAATCTGAGGGAAGCTCGGCTAACATCGCACGAGTAGTAATTTCTATCAGTTTGAACTTCTCGCAAAGGCGATTCCATTCTAGCTTCACATGATGAAGTTCGGATTGGGTTTGGTCCAGAGCAAAGCCCAGTGCTGCTACCTCCTTCCCAAGTTCTGTTAGATGGGCTTCGATCGGTCCAAGAATACTGGGTGAGGCCATCGAATCTTCTTTCTGTAAAAATTAACCAAGATTACTTGTATTTAGAGACAATAATCAAAACGTTTAGTTTCCAGCGGTCATATTGACCAATGGTCATATAACCGTCTAAACCCAACGGTCTCATTTTAATTATAATCATGTTATCAAATGAAACATTTTTGTTGAGTATAAAAATAAAATAAAATAACACATAAAATTAGGAAACAAGATTTATTCAAAATTTCGGGTCGTTACATTCTTCCCCCCTTAAGAAATTGCGTCCTCACAAATTATAAAATTGGGTTTTGAAATTTCATTGAAAGTCCCACATCGAAAAAGGAGTCAGTAAAATTATTACGTTAAAATAATGAAAGGGAAGTACAAAGGTCACCAGAGTTAACCCACCCTAGGATTCCATGTAGGAAACCATGGACAAGGAATAAAAACAAAGGGTCAAGTTCTGGGGGAGAGTGATAGAGATCATGATTAGGAGAAAGTTAACCATAAGAAAATCCCAAACTTATGATGTGTGTAAATAGTCTATGATTATCTAGTAGGAAATGTAAACCAACAATGTTTTTGTTTTACGTTCCTTTTCATAATTTTCAGGAATTCATTTACAATATAAAACAAAAACATAAGAAAATATACCTATCTTCATGTAGAGTTTCATCCTTTAATAAGTTTCTACCCAAAACTAATCTTTTCTCCAAGCTATGAGCATTCCAAACTACTTGGTCTCATCAAAACACAAGAATCATCTTCAAAATCCACAAAATATTAACTATCTATTTCTTCTATCTTTAAACATTCCCAAAAACAGAAAGGGTAAGGTAAAACAACTCTTCAAAAAAAATAAAGAATCCCATAGGAATGGAAACTACTTTTAAATCTTCAAAGTTTCATGGTACTACCCAAAGTTCATCATTGGCCATTCCATAAATAACGGTCATTAAGATTCCTCAAAATAAACCAAGCTAATATTGAAACCCAAATACAAGAAGGATTTGATAACATAGTCTTCCAAAATAAACTTCATTGTTCATATCCAAACAACATCAACCACTCCTAACATCTTATAACAAAAGTATCTAACCTAAACATATTTTACCCAAGATAGGTTAATCATTTCCATAAGTAACCTAAATTACTATAAGTCCACCTTAAATTCATCGATTCTTCAAAATATAATTCAACCTTACTTCTCAATGAAAATACCATAGTAATCTATTTACCTCGATCATATAGGGTTCCAAAAATAGTGAACATCTTACAAAATAATAATCATCCTTTAATCCCCTAATCATCTCTATCATATTAATATGGAAATCGTCGCATTTGCTATCACATTGGTTTTTGGGACATGTTCTTCCATTTCCCACCGTTAACTAAGAAGAGAAAGTATAATTAGGGGCTTAAATACTTAGCCAATAATCATTAAAAGGAACTTAAAGAATATAAGGATAACTTGTATAAGAAAAGTATACCCTAACTTGTGATCCCCTAGGTTCCCATCTAGGTTATCCATGATCATATATTCTTATGTGAATATTTATTTTATTTTATCCTTGTTCCTTTAACAATGGTTCATACTAAGCTTATGAATATACCAAAGCATATCCCCTGGGAGTGTCATAACCAAGAGTGAAGCAAGGCCCGTTGTCGTGTACCAGTTCCCGTTTGAGTCTAGATCAAAGCGGAGTTTTCGGGTTTTACCCCTATGTACATCTGTGCCAGAGCTGCCTCTACCTGCTCGTATCCAGACATGGATGTATTTGCTTGGCAACCCCTTACTCAATACTCACCAAAATACCAGGAAGATTTCCTATAAATAAACTTTTCTATAGGGTTATTCCTAGAGTTTTCATATCCTAATTTCCACAAATAACTAAACCATCATTTGATACCAACTATAACATCCCTCCTTTTTATCACATAAACTTTCATTACATTTTACAAAACTGAGGATCTTTAAGGTTCAGTGTCTTTGAAACCAGGAACATTAAACATAAAAACATAAAACATTATTCTAAAAAACTTGAAAGGCTTGTCCTCAGGTTCATCCTAGGTTCATTAATGCATCAAATAACCTGGGGACATACATCAAATGAAAGGGTGAGCAAAAATCCCAGTAAGGGAAACAAGAGAAACATTTTACATGTGAACTTGAGATACTTCAATAAGGTCATGAAAAGAACTTTAAGGCATGAAAATGAAATCATGAGGCATATCATAATAAAAATAACATTTTCATAACTTGAATATGTGTCTACATCATTTAACTTAGACAATCATGAACATATCACCAAGGTCCATCCCCAAGGTGTCATTTGAAAATTACCAAGGTTATTCACCAAGGTATCGTGAAAATTGTAATCTCTAGTGGTTACATCTTTACCCAATGCATTGGAGCTCTATCAGGGTGAACCCTTAAATTTTCCTTTATTATCATGTGATCCACATATATCATCATAAAAAATTTCATAAATAACTCATATAGCATAAAATAAATGGGTTTCATTTCATAATCACAACGTTTTAAAAACTGCTTTAAGGACATGATCTTTACGTCACTTTAAACCCACGGAAGGGGAGAGCGGGTTTCATGTATGTAAATCCCAGAATTTAAAGTAGAAATTTTTTGTATATATGTGAATAACCCTGTAGAAATAAGAGCTTTGAGTATTCACTGAATAACATGAAGTAATTTTGAGAAAAAGAGAGAGGCATTTTGAGACGAAAATTCTGCAGCACAACGACTACGTTATAGGGTTTTAGAAAACGATGAAAAGAGAGGGGACATGGGTCAAACAATCATAAATGACCCATAAAACAGTATAGGGACATAATATAAGGGATTTAAGAACATGGTAATGAAAGTTTACAATATACCTTATGAAATGAAGAACATGAAAGGAAGACAAAAATAAGATTTCTCTTATGAAAATTCAGCAGCCTAACAGCGTTACATAAACTTCAACCAAAAATGAATTGATGATATCAAATAGGGTCTCTAATAATATGAACATAAAACATAATTATGATAGATATAGAGATCATACCCCAACATAATAAAAAGGAGCTTGGAAGACTTGACATGTAATTAGAACTTTGAAAAGGAGAAGGGTGAAAGAATCCCTTAAAAATCCGGCATCCTAACGGCGTCACTTAAACATAAAAAAAAATGATTTGATGAGATAAAATATGGTCTTTCATAATATGAACATAAGATCCCAGTATGATAGATAAAGAGATCATACCCGAACATAACAAAAAGTAACTTGAAAGAATTGACATGAAAGTAGAACTTCAAAACGAGAAGGGTGAAGAACCACTTAAAATTCGGCAGCCTAACAGCGCCACTTAAAACATCAAAATACTGAATTGAATAGATAAAATGGGGTATCTCATCATATGATAATAAAAGATCAGTATGATAAATTTAGAGATCATACCCCATCATAATAAAAAGGAACTTTAAATACTTTACATGAAAATAGATCTTGAAAAATGAGAGGGGAGAAAGAATCTGTTACAAAAATTTCGGCAGCCTAACGACGCCACTTAAAACATCATAAAACGAAATAATGATAGTAAAAGGGGATCTATCATTATATGAACATGAAAAGGGCAGTAAGATGTGTATAAAAGAACATCCTCTAACATAAGAACATGGAGCATAAAAGAAATTACATAAAAAAGATTTCTTGAAAAGAAAGAGAGAGATCAGATCCCTTACCTTAAAACGTAACTCTTAAAACTCAAAGGTTGGGACCTTGAGGTCTTGGGGGCACCTTTGGAGGACTCCTTGGGAGGTTCTAAGACCAGAAATTCGTTGGGGGGGGGGGAGTGAGGAGTCGAATGGATGAGAGGATGGCTTGGTATTTATAGGGAAAGTGAGGGGACAAGGCATTAATGGCCAAGGGGCAACTCATTAGTGGTTTTGGAAAAACCATGGGCTTGCCCATCGTATTTGCCCATGGTATTGGCCACTTGGGACACCGAATACCTTATATTACTATTCATAATTCAAAAATATTGATTAAAAACTTAATACATCATTTAATGATGTCATTAAACAACCGTAACTTAAAAACTGTATTTTCACTATTCATCGAAAATTCAACTTTCTCAGAATAATCCCAAAACTTCACCTTAACCAAATATCAATGCTCTGATTTCAAAAATGAACTCCATTTTATAAAAACAACATTTTAAATATTTATAATTTAATTTTTAAATAATTACACTATTCACAGAAAATTCATTTTTTCAGAAAAATCCCCAAAAAATACCATATCATAATATCGACGCTTTGAGTTCAAAAAATGAAATCCATTTTATAAAAATAATTTTCTAAATAATTTTAATTAAATTTTTAAATAAAAAAAAACTATTCACCTGAACAAACTAATACTTGAATAATAATTTATGAAACCGTTATTTAACCATTTTATTGAATCACATTACTTAATCAAGGTGCGTAGATTATATTAATACTTTCTTTAAGTGAGATTACTAATCCATTTGGACACATTAATAATCCTAATAATAAAATCACTATTCATAATTTACTATTCATCAAAAATCATGTTGATCTTATTATACTCTAAATTTCGTACTGAACATAATTGTAGAAGACCATTTTTTGAAAATCATTACACATTTTTAATTATTTAAGGTTTACATAAACATTTTTAAAATATCCTTTTTCTAAAATTTATCAAAAATATGCACACTATATTTATCCGGTCATTTAAAAATTCATAAGCTTCATCATAAGAAGAAATCCCAATTTTTATTTAAAACAAAGGATTACACAAGGCAGTTACGGTCTCCTTACATAGCCCCTTATCACACCAGCATAGGACCTAATTGTATGGTGTGCTAAGGTGAGAGAATCTGAGGGAGGCTCGGCTAAAATCGCACGAGTAGTAATTTCTATCATTTAGAACTTCTCGCAAAGGCGATTCCGTTCTAGCTTCACACGATGAAGTTCGGCTTGGGTTTGGTCCAGAGCAAAGCCCAGTGGTGCTACCTCCTTCCCAAGTTCTGTTAGATGGGCTTTGATCGGTCCAAGACTACTGGGTGAGGCCATCGAATCTTGTTTCTATAATAATTAACCAAGATTACTTGTATTTAGAGGCAATAATCAAAACGTTTAGTTTACAGCGGTCATATTGACCAATGGTCATATAACCATATTAACCCAATGGTCTCATTTTAATTATAATCATGTTATCAAATGAAAAATTTTTGTTGAGTATAAAAATAAAATAAAATAACACATAAAATTAGGAAACAATATTTATTCAAAATTTCGGGTCATTACAAAAGGGATGCCTTTTCATGAGACTATGCTTCCAAGCTCCCCCATCGACCTACATAGCTTCGAAGAAGACCCGCAACGAGGCCTACTATCGGGTCAGTAGGAGTCCTCATAAGGCAGAAAAAAGGTGGCTACCTCCAGCCAATCCACAGCTAACTGGGGGTCTATCTCACACTGAAACATGGGAGTTCGCTGTGTCACAAACTCGTGCATTTCACATAGCCTACGTACATCCTCAACTGGTAGTGCTGGTAGTACCTTCTACTCAACATGGGGTAGTACAACTGGAAAACCACCCAGACGTGCTATCTCATGTATAGAACCCTGTATCGATGCATCATCACTAGAAGTATCATCCTCATGATCTTGTGGTGTAATCGTATGTGGTTTTCTTCATGTTGGTATCCTAAAATTAAACAAGATACAATGGTCAAAAGAGTATATCTTGAGAGCTGACTCAAGAAGGACATGGGAAACACAACCATTCCAATATGATTCATATACCATTATTTTCCCCCAAAACAAGTGTTTTCATGTACCATGTTGAGAATCGGGTAGTCATAGTTCTGTTGTATGGATACATTAGTTGCCACAACAGCACTCGAGTCCCTATGTTGAAATCTAAACTCAAGAAAGGCAATACTGTTTCCCCAAACCAACCTCAAAGAATCATACTCCTAAAGTAGAACTGACCTCCTCTGATACCACTTTATCATTACATTCCCTAGAGGGGAAATTTTCATGACTACCCCAATCCCACCTCTAATAGGCCAAGGGCTGGTGACTAGCACTGAGAAGGCATATCCCAGAAATGGGAGGCATTATCCTAAAGTATCTGTACACACACAAACATTTCCCTGAAAAAACTACTAAAATGAAAAAATTATATGTAAGGAGTGCATGAAAACCACGAAAAAAAACCATAGTACAATAGTGAAAGTGTTGGAATGTAAAAAAGGTTAGAATACTAGCCCACCAAAAGAGTCTGAGAATAAGACCAATGAAACATAGTAATGTTTAGCTCATGTCATCCCTGTCTAAGGATGTGAATGAACATGTTCCTCAAACTCATCCACTAAAAATATGACCTGATATAAATTTAAGGAAACGATACTATGATTGTTCTCTAAAGTCACAAGATCACACCTTGTCTGTCTAGCCTCTCTAAGCCCCATATGGTCATGGTCTACCTAGGACTCTATCAATCAGTAAATCGTCTACACAAAACATGACATGTGTGGGAAAATCCAGTGTAGGGTTGAGTAAAACAATACATAGAAGGATGCCATAAAACCTTAAAGGAAAATACCAAAAAATAAATACCTAGACAGAAATACTAGAAGAAAATAAAACAAAATAAATACCATGAAGGAAAATTGACAGTCATCTGCACATAGTTGTATGGCTTCCACACATGTAGCAATAACATCCACATATACTCAATCCAAGATTCATAGTAGAGAGGTAATCCAAAAACAATTTTCTGCCATAGGATTATTTGTAAAGAATAGTTAATCTAGAAGAGCTCACTCCTCATGCCATTATATCATCAGTGACACTCACAAAAAGGTCTATCACTTTTGGGACCCACCCAAATGAGAATGTATTGATCAAGGAATATTTATTATGAATATAGAGGGTATAATTCCTAGATAAACTAAGGGATACCACAGATCATTCTTAGTCACACTAGGGGATACCAAATACACAATTTGGATCTATTCTCAATATAGGGGATCATTCTCGGACACCCTAGGGATACCATTGATCGCACCCAACTACTCAAGGGGAAACTGCATACCCCACATTTTCACCCCACAAGGTGGACGATCGGCTACCTTCTCATAGAGGTTACATGATTCCACATACTCCACTAGGGGTAATAGAGCATCACACTCTATTTAGGGGTAGAGATGACTAACTTTTTTTGGTGCATGGCCTCTAGAGGGGATTATAGTCCAGTTATGGGGACACAATACCATACTGAACCCTCGAGGAATGGTCAAAAATAAATTCTATCAACCTATAAATTTCAAATCTAAAAACTATACACATAATTTCAAAAGAATCGCCTCATCATCAGGGTACCAACTCTATAGATGAATCATCAAAAATAAATACAATATGAATGTTATGGCATTATAAAGTTTTAGAAGGGCTCACTATGCCTCTGGACACACTCATGGTCATTCCACTGATCGTGGTGGTCAACTGCATGGACCTGACACCCCATGGTTTTCATGAATGACCGTCATGGTTGACCATGCCTCCCACCTTCCATGGTCGTGTGGTAGTTATATCGACTGTGGATTATGGTTGACCTTAGAATCGCTCCGACCCAGTTTCCCCAGGTCTAACCCATTTGGCCCAAACCCCTTAGCCCGACCTCGTCACACTCATCCCTCTTAGGATTCCCCACTCAGCCCTCTTGGCATGCTCTTCTCGGTCCACTATCCCTATGCGTCTGTCACGTCATGCGGACCCACCGTGTCCCGTGACCTCCAATCCACACGAACACCACCACAGTCCACTTTTTCTAGATCCACTGGCTCCCATGTGGCTACTCTCCACATTACATATAGTGGATGACACCAACTTTGGTGTCGCCTCCCCGGGATGCCCATTCCCCCAACTCACCACACCAGACCGCCATGACAGACCTATGCCAGTGGTCCCATCCACATACTACTGACCCATATCAGATGCCAATATTTCAAAATAGTCAACGATCTATGATCCTTGAGTCGTGATCTACATAGAATCGACCTCTGTTTTTGGTATACCTCATATATGAGGGTCCAATCACATTCAGATATACTCGAGAAGTTGAACCGTGGCCACATAGATCCAATGGCGGGGAACGTGAAGAATGGGGGAGGGGAATTCATGATGAAAAACATAATGAAAAAACTTTAGCATTTTTTTCATGTCAGCCATAATCTATTATCTTCAGAATGTATAATTAAGAATGAAGAATGAATAAAATTTCATCAATTTAATTCTACCGATATTGTGCATATCAATTCTTATTTTTTGAATTGATCAGCATTAATCCAAGATTAATAACAGGATAGAAAATGGTAAAACAAATGTCATACATTGTTTTTGTATTAATTTTTTACGAAGAATGGTTGTGTTTCCATCATTGATGAGATCCTACAACTTTGTTGGCGTGACGATACACGATCATATTGTTTTTTCACCGTTAACTGGAAAAACTCTCCAATGGTTGTCTAAATCCCCATGGATTGAGCAGTCTACCCTGAGAATGTAACTCCCCGACCCCAGAAGAACATATTTGGTGGATTATTATGTATCGTTAGCATGATCACAAAAGATCAAGTCTCAAAATACCAATTATATTATAAGCCTTGGAAGTACTAGATACATTCATAATGTTTACATTACATCATAAAATGGAAAAATACAACAACATTGTTTCTATAGACAACACTGAGATCCCATAGACCATCCTTGCAAGTCAGTCATAATATACTTCTTTGCATCCTAGGAAAAAGAAAACATATAAATGGGTGAGCTCAGATGCTCATTAAGGATAATAATATAGAGGAAACTTTTATAAATAAGCATAAACATTTAAGGCAATGTATAAGACTAAAACAAAAGCCTTTTAAACCTGAACTTTAGAATAATATGGAAAAGATAAAATCAAAATAATTCCATTTACTTACTCACGTGGATATTCTACTAAATGAATAATCTCATGCAATATCAATAGCCACTTTTATAATGATGTAATGCATAATGCCATAATTTCATAACCACATAGTCGAGGGCTTGTGCCAAGACTAAAAATAAGATTTTGTCAAGGCCTTATGCCAAGACAGTAGTTTGTCTCATTAGACCTACCGATGCATTGAAGACCTATAGTGAGATCCACCTATCACTTAGTAAGTCCAATTCATTCCTCATATGAAAAGGTTTAAACCTAACATAAACATTTGTATTAAAACTAGCATACGAAATTTCAATACTTTATCCATAAACCATGAATGGTATGAAATGACACATCCACAGACAAACATATAACAAAACCTTCAATACAATATGGAAGTTTTGTATCATAATAAATCAACTTCAAAAAAACTTAAAATCCATGAAAGCATGTTGACATAGATGAAACCAATACCTTTTTAGAGAAATATCTCTTTCTATTTTGAAATCATTTAAAAGTAATGTAATTATAAAAGAAAACATTTATTTTTGAAATAATCTTATAATCTTGTAATGGAAGCTTCGATTATGTTATAATGGTGGAAATTATCCGCACCAGCAGTATAAGTTAAAAATACATTCTTACCTTAATTTTGTCGAAAATGTTATAAAGGACCTTATTTGGAAAACGACGGAAAGATTCCTTTATAAACATCATATAAAAGTAAAACAAGGGTATAAATGACTTTAACCCATAGTATATAAAATATTAAGAATGTTTTGAATATATTTTTAAGAAACAAGGATGTGGATGATAAAGAGGTCCGAGTAGATAACTACATATAAACAACCTCGGACAATGAAGAGATTGTGAAATTAACCATTAACTTGTACTTTTACTTGGTAGAATGTAGGTTAAACTCTTATATAATGGTGAAATAATTGTTATTAAATTATACAAGAATCATATACATTAATATGATATCTATGATCATTTAACATTGCTTTGTTAATCATATCTTAGTATTATCATCATTTCAGGTGTTAACTGATTCATTTTCCTTTATATTATTTTTCAGATAAGTAATGTTGTTTATGGATAGGATGTATATTATTCTTATTCAGAATTATATTAAGTCTCTAAACATTATTTTTAATCGTCTATTGAAAATTAGTCTTGAATGGATACGATGGGGAATGAATCTCATTGCGTTCATGGAGACGGTAATCCGTACGTACGCACGAGCGATAATATCATTAATTTGATATTAAAATAATATATAATTGGATGTTATATCATATATAGAGAATAATAATAATTTTATATTCATTATTTACTTCAATTATACATCATTATTATACCCATCCAAATTATAATGTATTGAATAACAACTACACCACGACGTGGAGACAGTAAGATGTACGTACGCACGTATGGTGACATGTTATTCATAGGATGGATAGAATAATGAATATGGGTGTAACATATTTATAATAACTTTATAGTATACAGAAGATTCTGGATTTTTCATTTTATAATGTTAATAACAAAGAAAGAGGAAGTGGAAGAAGAAAGTAACTTGAAAGAGGTGATGAAATATTTACTTCTTTTTCGGGTTCTTCCTTTTGAATTGATCAAAAGGGATACATAAGATGGATTTCTGACTAAAGGAATGACTCTAGGATGAAGGTAGGATAGTTCATAGGGTATTTGGTCAGGGGTTGGACGAGCCAAATGGATTTGAAGGTGTGAATTAGAGGGAGGGGAGAGAGCCCTTTTATAAGAGGGGTGAGGGGAACCTTAGGAAAACCTAGAAATATTATTTTATAATAAAATCATTTTCGGTTTATAATGGCTCAAAATGAATTATTTAAAGTCTAAGGTGGGGTGGGTCTAAATTCACTCATCAAATAGGTTTTATATAGGTTTGGGTCACTATATTAGCATTATCTTTTAGATTTAACTCTTAGTTAAATAGTTTGACATTTACCATGTCTCTTTGTATTTTTATATTATATGGTTAATAGAATTAATATATAATTCCAAGAGAACCACAAGCGATTAATTAATGATAAAAATATCATTATATAAGTCTTTTGGTCGATCCTTAGATTTTTAGGAATATAATATCAATTAATAATATAGTATTTGTTTTAAAAACTCTTTTATATCAATTTTGACACTATTTGGTATTTTGTTTTTGCTAAATTTATAACAGCATTATTACTCAGAAAAAAATTCATCCAACCATCCCTAATATGTCTTATTAACCTGAAAATTAGTGTAAGTCATAAAAAGTCTCAAATTAAATTTATTTGGATATTTATATTATCAATTATTTTAATATTTCATTAATTAGGTAATTACTGCATCATTATTGTGTCATAAATAAATTCAATTATTTAATATATAAAAATATAAATAAAATAAAATTATGTAGGAAATATTTTTATATTTATAATTAATATTTATATTAGAATTTATCTTATGTGTAACCCTATATTAAAAATGTTTTAGTTATTAAACTTTGATTTTAACACTTTTAACTCTTCTTTGAATTAAACAATAATAAATGTACAAATCTAATCCAAGTGAACCAAAGAGGTTCATATTTTATTCCTAAGTATTTTTTTGGTCTAATTATACTTATCCAATATAATTAGGACATGTTTTAGGGTAATAATAATATCATTTTTACCCTTAATTTTCCTATTTACTTTTAACTGTGGTAAATAAAAGTAAAATGTTATTATTGACCAAAAATTATTTTCACCCTATTGAAACACATTTTACTTACTGATATCAACCATGTCTCTGGGATTTTTTAAATTCAACTCACAGAAGTGGTAAAATTATGTTTTCTGTAAATTTGCAAATGCTCCTAGGAGATGGGTAAAAGACGGTAAATAGTTCATTAACATTTTTATATATCTAAAATTATTAAAAAATGACTCCAATGAATTACATTGAACTTATATAGGTATTATGTATCTATTTTGACATAAAATAAATTTAAATAAAATAAATAATTATTTAAATAAAAATTTGGTTTTAAACTATAACTTAGTGTTTTTCACTATTCATTAAAAATTGAAAGTTTTCAGAAAAATACGATAAATTCACCCTTAACTAATTTTGATATTTCGAATCCAAAAATGAAGTCGATTTTGTAAGATAAAATTTATTAAATTTCAAAAAGTTAATATAACTATTCATAATGGCTAGTTTGATTGGTTGTGGTGTTTTAGAACTCGAAGTTGCGTACAACACACACTACACTATTATTCAAAGAGAAGCATACCGTGAAAGCTTGGGGTGTTACATTCTCCCCGCCTTCAAATAATTTCGCCATCGAAATTTCTAGAATATAACTGCATAAAAAGTCTTGGGTGGTTCTTCATCATAAGTTCCTTGGGTTCCTACATTGCCTTTTCCATCTTATGGTTTCTCCATAGAACTTTTACCAGATGATTCGTCCATTTTCTCAGTACTTGTTCTCTTGTATCAACAACCATGAAATGCTCTTCACAATAAGACAGAACGGGTTTTGGTTCTAATTCCTCATAGGTTAGTACATGTGTTGGGTCAGACATGTTTTTTTCTCAATAGTGATACGTGGAATATATCGTGAACTTTGGAGAGACTTGGCGGCATTACCAAACGGTATGCAACAACCCCAATTCGTTCAAGAATTTCAAAAGGTCCGATGTACCTGGGACTCAATTTTATCTTCTTACCAAAACATATAACACCCTTCCATGGAGATACCATCAAGAAAACATGATCTCCTACCTGAAATTCCAAATCCTTCCTTCGGTTATCGGCATAGCTCTTCTACCTACTTTGGGCTGCCTTGATGTGGTTTTAGACTACCTTCACCTTTTCCACCATAAGTTCTAGGCATACGAGTTTTCTTTCACCAACATCATCCCAACAGGTTGTTGTGCGACATCTCTTTCCGTATAATGCTTCAAATGGAGCCATTTGAATAATTGAATAGAAGCTATTGTTATAGGAAAATTATACCAAAGGTAAATATTGATCCCACATACGTTGAAAGTCAATTGAGCATGATCTAAACATGTGTTCTATGGATTGGAAAGTCCATTCTGGTTGTCTATCAGTTTGGGGGTGGTAGGCAATGCTCAAACGAAGTTCAGTATCTAAGGATTTCTGAAGAATTTTCTAGAATCTTGATGTAAAACGGGGATCACGATCAGAAACAATCGATAATGGTATTCCAGGAAGTCTCCCAACTTCAGTAATATATAGTCTTGGTAGGCGTTCAAGTGTTAAATCTTCTCATATAGCAAGAAAATGTACTGACTTGGTAAGATGATCAACAATGACCCATATTTCATCATTCCTTCTAGGAGTCTTTGTTAGTCCCATGAAAAATTCCATCATAATATTATCCAATTTCCACTCAGGTATGGGAAGAGGTTGCACGAATCCTCTAGGCTTTTGCCTTCCAATATTCACTTGTTGACAAACCATATGTCTTGACACAAAATCAGCAATCTCCCTCTTCAAGTTGTCCCACATGAAAATGTTCCATAATTCTCTATACATCTTAGTGCTTCCGGGTTGTATAGAGAAATTAAAACTATAAGTATCATCCAAAAATTCCCTTTTTAGATCAAGTATATCGGGAACACAAAGTCTCTTCCCAAATTTCAAAATTTAATCTTCATACAAAAAGTCACTTAATCTCCCATCATTCATAGCTTTAATATTCTTTTGAAACTGTTCATCATCGGTCCGAGAAATCTTTATCCTTTCTAGTAAATATGATTTGGATACCATTTGAGAATGTATTGAAGTTTCACCTTCCATGGTTATTCCCATATCCATCTCTACTAGATCCATGTAAAAAGGATCATTTTCAACTCTCATATTGTTCAAAACTCCATGATCCTTTATACTCAAAGCATCTTCCACATTATTTTCCTTCTTCGTGTGGTAGTGTATAGTGCAATCATAATCCTTGAGTAGTTTAAGCCATCAACTTTGCCTCATGTTGAGTTCTTTTTGTGAGAAAATATACTTCAAACTCTTGTGATCAGTATAAATATCACATTTTTCACTATATAGATAGTGTCTCCATATCTTCAAAGAAATTATTTTAGCTGCTAACTCAAGATCATGACTAGGATAGTTTCCCTCATGAATTTTTAGCTGTCGTGATGCATAGCCAATAACCCTATCATTCTTCATAAGGACACAATCAAGTCTTTTATTTGAAGCATCTCTACAAATAATAAACCCATCATTCCCTGGTGGTAGGGTCAATATAGGAGCATTGACTAATCTTCTCTTCAGTTCTTCAGAACATTCTTTGCAGTCTTTAGTAAAAACAAATTTAACCCCTTTTCGTGAGATCTTTGTTAATGGGTTAGCCAACCGGGAAAAATTTTGGACGAAACATCGAAAATAACCTGTTAAACCAATAAAACTGTATACCCTATTTATACTTGTTGGTGTGGGCCATTATTGGATTTCTATTGTCTTAGAAGGATTAATAGAGATTTCATACTTAGAGACAATATTCCCAAGAAAATAAATCTCCTGAATCCATAATTCACACTTGGTAAACCTCCCATATAATTCATGTCTTCTAAGAGATTTCAGGATAATGCTCAAGTGATTTCCATGATCTTCATAGATTTTAGAGTATACCAAGATATCATCAATAAATACCACTACAAAGTCATCAAGATATTCTTCGAAAACTCTATTCATTGGATCTATGAAGACAGAGGGTGCATTAGTCAATCCAAAAGGAATTTCTGTAAACTCGTAATGCCCGTACCTGGTTCAAAATGCTATATTCAGAATGCCTTCCTTATTCACACAAAACTAATGATATCCAGATCGAAGGTCAATCTTTGAAAAGTATTGAGCTCCATGAATTTGGTCAAATAAATTATCAATGCAAGGTAGGGGATACTTGTTCTTTATTGTTATAGAATTGATCTCCCTGTATTCAATGCAAAACCTCATAGATCCATCTTTCATCTTAAGAAAAAAACATGGGATGCCCATGGAGAAACACTAGGGAGAAAAAATCCCTTATTACTCAATTCCTCTAGTTGTTTCTTTAGTTACACTAATTCCATAGTGGTCATTCTATAAGGGGTCCTTAATAAATGCCTTGAACCAGAAATTAAAAAATGGAAAAATCAATTTCTCGTTCTGGAGGAGGTCCAGGTAAATCCTATGGACACACATCAACATACTCTTCCACAATTGGTACATCCTCTATTTGATCATTCTTTTCCTCACCCAAAGTTATTTCATTCTCTTCCTCCATAATAATTGAATTTAGTTGAGCTACTGGGGGTGGATCTAGATTAGAATTAGGTGTTGACGTATTTGCTGTAAAGATAAGGTACTCCTTATCATCTTCAAAAATTGTAACCTCCTTCTTCTGACAATAAATTTTCACTTCATGGCCCGAAATCCAATCCATACCCTGGATTATATCAAATTCAATCATGGGTATGACGGTGAAATCAACAGATAAAGAACTTTTATATGCCCTAATGGGGACTGATTCACAAAACATTGTTGCAATGATACTTCCCTTAAAAGTTTTGACTGAAAACTACCTTCTTAAATTAAATTGGAATATCTAATTTTCTTATCAAACTGGGAAGATATGAAACAATGTGATGATGGAGAATTTAATAAATCATTTTCTAAACTTGAGGAAACCATTAAATTACCTTCCACTACGTCTTTCAAAGCTTAAACCTCAATAGTAGTGATAGAATATGCCTGGCCTTGATCCCTTGTACTTTTTTTAGGTAAGTTCCCCTAATGCTTAGGAGATTTATTCACATAATGCCCCCTTTCTCTATAATTGTAGCATTCAACATTGACAACCTCTTTCTTCACCTTGTAATCAAGAGCTTGGTGGACCTTTTCACCACACTTGTAATAGACTCACATTCCCTTCAGGAAAGAACCAGGGTGTTTCTTCCCATATTTACTATAGGTTGGATATTTAACTTTTTATTTCTTCCCCTTATTTCCATTTCCAAAGTGTTTAACAGATCTATTCTTCTCTTTCTTTTCTTTTAATTCATAAGACTTATAAAATTATTTTCCTATCTTGATAACACATGAGATAGTATCTTCGTACGACGGGAAGGATTGTGAGACTAATGCTCGATGGAGAAATGGTTTTGACCCATCAAAGAAATGATCAATCTTACTTCTTGGGTTATGTATATAATCTGTAGCATTCCTCTATAACCTTGTAATGTTAGCATCATACTTTGTGACATTCTCATCCTCCTTTTGCCTCAGACTCAAAAATTGCCTTTTTATATTTGCTCGATGGACATGAGGAAAGTATTTTTCTAAGAGAATTTCTTTAAAAACCCTCCATTACATATTTGATACTTTATCACCTTCCTTTGTGTTCTGAATCAATGACCACCATTGATCATCATCTCCAATGAGGTGGTAAACTTCCATGACAAAATTTTCCCTCTTGTTACTCCCCATGGTGAGGAATATTTTCACTAAGGAATTTATCCATTGCTCAACTACTAGTGGATTTGTAACCCCATTTAAATTTTTTGGCTGTTGGCTAATGAAGTGATCTAACATTGATCCACCACGCTGTGGATCAGGGTGCTCCATACGGGTAAGGTTATTATTGATAACCTGAGTGAGTTGTCCCCATATAGTGATAAGCTAATCAACACCAGTTGTATAACCAGCTCCACTATAATTATTTTGAGAAGGTGGAAAATCCCGACATGGGGTGCGTACATTGAAACAGTTTCCATTCCTTCCACTAGGATCCATTTATAAACAATGGAATAAACTAGATTAGTTTATGAATCGAAATACATAATTCTAAACATGTAAGACACTTTACATAAATTGAAAAGTTTATGGATATAATCCATAATCATAAAAATGTTTTCTTTGAGGAATTATATACTCATAAACCCTTCATAATGTTTTGTAAAGAAGATCATAATTATCCTAATAATATCCTTTGGGAGTGTCGTAACCAAGAGTACAGCAAGGCCCATTATCGTGCACCAGTTCTCATTTGGGACTAGCTCAAAGCGGTGTTTTCGGGTTTTACCCCTAGGTACATTTGTTCCAGAGCCGCCTCTAACCGCTCGTATCTAGACAAGGATGTATTGCTTGGAAATATCAAAAAATCTCTACAATACCAAAATTCTAGGAAGTTTTTATATACTAATCCTCAAATCATATCTTAGGGATATGTTCTCTAATCAGAGTTTATCTAAATCTAGTTTCCATGGTTTGTTCTAAACCTCATCTAATACCAACTATAACGCCCCAACCCTATAAGCCCAGTGTTTTTTCATTATTACGTATCATTGGCATGATCACAAAAGTTTATGTCTCGAATGACTGATTAGTTTAATATCCTTGGAAGTACTAGATATATTCACAAGGATTACATTACATAATAAAATGGGGAACTATAACAATATTTTTTCCATAGACAACACTGATATCCCATATAATATCCCTACAGGTCAGTCATAATATAATTCTTCACATCCTGAAAAAAAATAGAACACAGAAAGGGGTGAGATCAAACGCTCGGTAAGGATAATAATATAGCGGAAACTTTCAAAATTAAGCATAAAAATTTAAGGCAATGTATAAGACTAAGACAAAATCTTTTTAAACCAGAACATCAACATAATATGGAAAAGATAAAATCAAAATAATTCCATTTACTTACTCACATGGATATTATACTAGTCAAATAATCACTTAAAAAATAAATAGAAACTTTCATAATGATGGAATGCATAATGCCAGACTTTAAAAACCATATAGTCAAGGCCTTGTTCCAAGACTACAATTATGATTTTGTCAAGGCCTTGTGCAAAGAAACTATTTTGTCTCATGAGACCTACTGATTCATCGAGGAGATATAGTGGGTTCCAACCATCAATTACTAAGTCCAATTCATTCCTCATATGAAATTTTTTAAACATAACATAAACATTCATATTAAAACTAGCATAGAAAATGTCAATACTTTATCCATAAACAATGAATTGTATGAAATAACACATCCACAATCAAACATATCACAAAACCTTTAATACAATATGGATGCTTTTTTAATATAATAAATCAACTTCAAAAAAACTTAAAATCCATGAAAGGATGTTGACATAGATAAAATAAATACCTTTTTAGAGAAATATTTATTTCTATTTTGAAATAATTTAAAAGTAATGTAATTATAAAATAAAACATTTTTTTTAAAATATTCTTATAAGCTTGTAAGGGAAGCTTTGACGATGTTATAACGGCTGAAACTAGCTGCACATGCCGTATAAGTTAAAAAAAGACATACTTACCTTAATTTTGTCTAAAAGGTTATAAAGGAACTTGTTTGGAAAAAGACAGAAATATTCCTTTATAAACATATTATAAAAGTCAAAAAGGGTATAAATGACTTTAACCAACAGTATATAAAATAGTAATAATGTTTTAAAATACATTTTTATGAAACATGGATGTGGATGATAAATAGGTCCCAGTATATAATTACATATACACACCCTCGGATAATGAACAGATTGTGAAAATAACCCTTACCTTGTACTTCTCCTTGGTCGAGGGTACGTTAACCTCTTATATAACGGTGAAATAATTGTTCTTAAATTATACAAGAATCATATACATTAATATGATATCTATGACCTTTTAACATTGCTTTGTTAATCATATCTTAGTATTATCGTCGTTTCAGGTGTTAACTGATTCATTTACCTTTATATGCTTTGTTACATAAGTAATGTTTCTTATGGATAAGATGTATCTTATACATATTCAGAATGAAATTACATCTTTAAAAATTAAATTTTAATCATCTAATGAATATTATTCTTGAATGGATATGGTGGGGAATGAATCTCATCACGTTCGTGGAGACGGTAATCCGTACGTACGCATGAGCGATAATATCATTATTTTGATACTAAAATCGTCTATAATTGGATTATATATCATATATATACAGATTCATTATCATGTTATATTCATTATTTACATCAATTATACATCTTTATTATACCCATCCAAAATATAATGTATAGAATAACAACTACACCACGATGTGGAGATGGTAAGCCGTACGTACACCCGTATGGTGACATTTATTCATAGGAAGGATATAATAATGAATATGGTTTTACCATATTAATAATAACATCATAGTATATAGAAGATACTAGAGTTATTATTTTTTAATTTATACAACAAATAAAGAGGAAGTTGAAGAAGAAAGGAACATGAAAGAGGTGATGAAATAATTACCTCTTCTTCGGGTTCTTCTTTTTGATTTAATCAAAAGGGATCCTTAGGTTGGCTTTCTGACTAAAGTAAGGCCTCTAGGATGAAGGTAGGACAGTTGATAGGGTTTTTGGGTAGGGTTTTTATGATCTAAATTGCATTTAAGGTGAGAATTTGATGGAAGGAGGAGTGCCCTTTTATAAGAGGGGTGAGGGGCACCTTAGGGAAAAATAGAAATATTATTTAATTAATAAAATCATTTTCGGTTTCTAATGGATTCAAAATAAATTATTTAATGGATAATGTGGGTATGGGTCGAAAAACACTAAACTATTAGGTTTTTGACAGGTTTGGGTTACTATATTAACTTTATATTTTAGATTTAACTCTTAGTTAAATAGTTAGACATTTACAATGTCTCTTTGTATTTTTATATTATATGGTTAATAGACTTACTATATACTTCTAAACAAACCCAAACAGATTCATTAATGATACAAATATAATTATATACATCTCATGACATATCCTTAGATTGTTAGGAATATAATATCAATTAATAATATAGTATTTGTTTTAAAAACTCTTTTATGCCAATTTGACACTATTTGGTATTTTGTTTTTGCTAAATTCATAACAGCATTATTACGTCAAAAAATATTCATCAAACCAACCCTAATAAGTCATATTAACCTAAAAAATTAGGTTAAATCATAGAAAGTATCAAATTACATTTATTTGGATATTTATATTATCAATTATTTTAATATTTCATTAATTAGGTAATTACTCCATCATCATTGTGTCATAAATAAATTAAATTATTTAATCTATAAAAATATAAATAAAATACCATTATATAGGAAATAATTTTATATTTATTATGAATATTTATAGTCAAATTTATATAATGTGTAACACTATATTAAAAATGGTTTAGTTATTAAACATTGATTTTAACTCTTTTAACTCATCTTTGAATTAAATAATAATAAATGTCATAATCTAATCCAAGTAGACCAAAGAGGTTCATATTTTATTTATAAGTTTTTTTGGTCTAATTATACTTAGGCAATAGAATTAGGACATGTGTTAAGGTAATAATAATATCATTTTTACCCTTAATTACCCTATTTACTTTTAGCCGTGGTAAATAAAAGTAAAAAGTTATTATTCACCAAAAAATATTTTCATCTTATTGAACCAAATTTTACTTACTGATATAAACTGTGTCTCTCAGATTTTTGAAATTCAACTTAAAGAAGCGTTAAAATTAAGTTTTATTTAAATTTTCAAATGCTCCTATGCGGTGGGTAAAAGAAGGTAAAAAGTTCATTAAAAATTTTTATATATCTAAAATTATTTTAAACTGACTCCAATGAATTACACTGAACATATATAGGTATTATGTTTCTATTTTTAACTAAAATAAATTTAAATAAAATAAATAAAAAGTTAAATAAAAATTTGGTTTTAAACTATAACTTAGTGTTTTTCACTATTAATCAAAAATTGAATGTTTTTAGAAAAATACCAAAAATTAACCCAAAGCTAATTTCGATAGTCCGAATCAAAAAATGAAGTCAATTTTGAAAGATAAAATTTATAAAATTTCAAAACGTGTATATTACTATTCACAATGGCTAGTTTGATTGGTTGTGGTGTGTTAGAATTTGAAGTTGCATACAACAGACGTTGCTCTATTATTCAAAGAGAAGTGTACCGTGGAAGCTTGGGGTTTTATAGAGAAAATTCTATAATCGTTAATTTAAAATATAATTGGTCCTTACATAAATAAATAATTTTTATTTGAATTATTTAATGATGATTATGTCCTTTTCGATTTTTTTTCACCAAAGACCTGTCCCAACCAAATTTAGGCTGCACACATGGTAAATATGCCAATTTGAGCTCAATAGTGCCATTAGATTTTTGATCAAGGTGCGTGTTTAAGATTTATTTCACTTTATTATGAAAATCATGCATGAGTGTTACTAAAATATTAATGTTTTTCAAAAAAATTTTCTAGGAAAATCGGCCCTCAGAATATTACATCATCTCAAGGCCTTATCCCAAAATCCATCCATATACTATCAAAAAATAATACATGGAAAATTTTAAGAAGTTATAGTTTCTTCAATAATATTTTTTAAAAGATTGAGTTTTATTTTATATTATGAAATTTATGGAATATAGAGTTTCATGAATGAGATGGAAATGTGCCAACTCGATAAATTTAGATTTGATGAAGCGTGAACATGGTGTGTTATGTATTAAAAGTGATAGTTAACATGAAATTTGTTTAAGGTTTAGAATGTTTAAAATAATGTTGGTGGAGATCAATGAGTTTTAATAATGTTTTCCCATTATTATAAATAGTTTTTTTACACCAACATTTGAATGAGAAATACTTTATAAAAAACTGTAATCTCTATTTTCACATACTACATATGTGAACCGACTTCCTCTATGAAGGTATTTATATAAAACCTAGTTGTATAAAAAACAGGAATTGTATATAGATACACAAGTGTGTTTTTTAAATGTATATATTTTTATGAATGATTGGGAGATTTTTAAAAGTGTTAAAATTTCTGTTTAAGTTTTAAATTTTTAGGAATGTGGAATAAATGATTCATGAAAATGGATGCTGTGTGATCCTTAAGAGATTTTCAATGAAATTATATAGTAAATTTGAATTCATAATTTAGAAAAAAGAATAGATTCATGTACTTTCAATTTTATTGTAACATATTTTTATTTAAATCATCAATGGATATATACTAAAGTAATATTCAATATTCTTTAGTAAATAGAGAGAATATTATTTTTAATGAGTTAATGGTTATAAACTAGGCAGGATAATTAGCCGACTCCTGCCTTTATAATAGTAGTGTCCTTTAGTATGTTTTGGTATATCGTGTATTTTCATTTGTATTAACCTATTATTATCCGAATTAGGGTGAACAAAGTAAACTTACTTCTTAACATACATGTTTTTATTTATATTTACAAATTTATGTTAGATGGAGGGAGAAGTATATTTTGTTTAATAGTAAAATAGGGTTGAAAAGTAAAATTGTTTTAATATTTCATTCCACGAATCCCATTATACACCTTATGGTATATTTTCTATTGAGGCTGTCATATATCTATTTTTTTTATGTAAAATGAGACTTAAATAGTGTATTAAAGAAGAAGAAGAATAAATTCCAATCACTACACTAGAAATCAGAAGAATAAAAGTTCTTTTCGAAGGAAGAAGATGTATTAGTATGAGGATAGGGTCACAAAATTCATTGTAATAAATATAAAACGAGATAAATAATGAATCTACACAAATTAAAGGATGTGACCATCCAACAACATGGTCCTAATTCGATACATTCCTAAACATTTATAATCTACATGCGTTATTCCCAGGAGTAGTGTAAAATAGTGGTGAAAATGTGTTGAACTATGGGTGGAAGTGAGAACATTGACACCCATTCTAAATATAGAAAGTCATAGCCTGGAGTGACAATATATAGAATGTATCAACCAAAATATAGTGATCTTAGTGGTTAATTGGTGCTTCAACATACTATTTATTTTTGGCTCATTGGAGTATCATAGTGTGTGTAAACCATGTACAAATTATTGTACCCCAACATTCATTACATTCCAGCATCCATTTGAAGTTTTAGGGAAGTTTTGTATAAATAAATTAGGTGAGCACAATTTCCACATATGTGTGAACATGATTGAATGATAAGAATTTGTAAATAGTTCTGAAATGTTGTAAAATGATCACTCCCTAACTCACTCCCCATCCCTCTCATGCTTCCATGGGTACCTGAAAGAATAACAGTCATAGCCAAATAAACAATATTAACCCAAAGCCATAACACTGACTACTCTCTATTACAATAAGTTCCCATATGACAAAAATTACAAGGGCCATATGGATTGATATAATATCCTCTAATGAATTAGTCATGTCAGGGAGAGAGATATTTTTTAATAGTGAGAACACTCATTAACATCACATTCTTTATGACCTCATATTGATGAAAATGAAAATATTAACAAGTTTACCATATAAAAATATTAAAGAAGCAGAATTTGATAGAGGATTCAAATGATTAAATGATGTTTATGAATGAAGTACTCTATGTATTTATACAAATGGTACCATTACTAAAATAAAAATAGGAGTAACTAAATCATGTGGTTTTTCTTATTGAGGTAATTTTGGCGATGGAATAATAGCAACAAAATAATTATCTCCCAATAATAATAATAGTCCATTATAAAGCCATTTTTTGTGTAATAAAAATTAGTAAATGGATATTTGAAGGGAGTGGAAAATACTATATATTAACATTCATTTGATTTGGAATTACAATCAATGAATATCCAGTACCCTCATTTTAATTTCAAAAAATCATTCAACCCTAATATGAACCTGTAGGATGAAGATAAGGAAGATGATATCACCTATAAATATGTGGAAATTTTAATCAAAGAGATCCCAGTGGTAATTTATAGCGGGAAATGTATTGTCAAAAAACTATCTAATGGGGTTGATAATTCAAAAGATATTATTTCATTAGAACATTATGTACATAAAAATACAACTTAAAACCATAAGTTTTCAATATGTAGAGTTGATAATGCCATCCCTAACCATGGAAAGTATCGATGAAGAAGTGGAAACCATGTAAGAGTTGGTGAAACTTTATGAAGAGTGGGAACTTATGAAAGATCCTTTATTCCCTCAAATTTTTGTTGGAAGATTAAATAATATAAGCAACAATAGATTATATAGAGGCTAAATTTCATATATTACCACTCCCTTATGATTTAAATATCTTCATTTAATAGTGTGACGATGTGTTTTTATTTGTTTTTTGGGTTCTATAATAGACACTGGGAAA
Organism: Viscum album; assembly: GCA_963277665.1. NCBI lineage: Eukaryota > Viridiplantae > Streptophyta > Magnoliopsida > Santalales > Viscaceae > Viscum > Viscum album. The sequence goes on from OY728148.1 coordinate 1,224,962,405, forward strand.
TGTCACATGTGGTACATCTTTCCTCAAAAAGCCCACCTACATTTTTATTTGGAATAAAACTATAGTAAAATAATGATTTTTAAAGAAAATTCTTTTTAAATTTTTTTTCTTGATAAAAAACATTTTAATTGGGTTAAGAGTGAAGCCTTATATAAACCATAAATCCAAAGATAGATTTCCCAAATTCCCTATAATACGAGACCAAAATTACTAGAGTTGAACATGCATGGATTTTGTATTCCTTTTGGAGAGATGTTATTCTTTTCAAACAATATGTCATGGCTTCTTAAATCCACACCCACAATCGCACCGTTCCACCCCATGCCACATGAGCCTTCACCTACCATCACCCATGAACACTCCATGTCATTTTCCACCGTCCCACCAATGTTGCATCATGTATTTAATCCCTCTTTCTATGATACATCTTGTGACCCATTTGCCTACCTTACCATCAAAAAGGGTTCCAGTACCCAACTAAAAAATCCCATGGCGTAGAAATCCCACCCCCCAACAATTATTAATTTATATATTCAGATATTAAGGATTTTAACCATCCATGGTATATATGTGATGCACGAGCCACCATCACTATGTTATGTATCATTCACATTACTTCCATGATTTAGTTTGTATAACTTCTAGACATTATGGATGAAAACCCATATCTTACTTTAATTTTATATAAATTCTTTAGTTTTTCATTTCACAAATTTCTCATATTATTTTATTTTAAGATATTTTTGATTTTTTGGTGATGAATTAAATATTATAATAACTCAGTTTGTATTTCTAACTTCTATACTTAATTACTTCACTTTTTACATAATTTTTCTACCTATTAATATATTAAATTTAGTTAGAAACATTAGAGACAATGAATCAAATAAATATTATTGGAGAGGAATGCCATTTTTATTTTTTAAAAAAATTATGTGTTTTACTTTATTATGTTTCCTTAGTTTTTTATATTTAATTTTTTTATTTAAGAGATTATTGGAACTAATTTTTTGTGACTAGGTTTAGTTGTGGATGAGATTATATCACTTTTATATTTAAACTTTTAAATAATTAATAATATTTTTTTACCTTTATTGGGGTTTTCATTTATTTTTATAAATATTTTATAAATATTAGATTTCAGACCCAGGAGTGATGGGCCAGAATTTTTAACCCCATCATCAGATGTTTTAAATTCATTTTATAAAAATAATTTATAACACTACTACATTTTTAAGAGAGAAATTGATTTTTTTGGGGAACTAGAACTTTTGGTTATTTGTTTCAATTATTTTGGGAGTTCATAATTTTTTTTGATAATAATTAAATTTTGTTTGGTTATATAATATTTTACCTGGAGACTCACCCTATCATCAACAATTGTGAAGTACTTATTATATAATTAATGGAATGTTACTTTTAAAATCATTTCAAGATGATTTTCTCTTAACTTCTGTCACTATATATATTTTCTCAAAAATTATTTAAAGCCTAATTATGTGATAAGAATTTATTTTTTTGTTTGGAAATATGAATATATGGATGGTGATATTAATTTGGGAATTTTAAAATTAAAAGTGATGTGTAATATTCATTATATTCATGTGTCATATCATTCATCTATTTTGAGAAAATGAATAAAGAATTTGGGGAGATTAAGAGATGGTGTGACCTTAGATAGGATGTTCAGAAACATTGGATTCCCATAGGTTAGAAGTACAAGAAATAAGTTATATAAGAGAATTATTGAATATGATTCTAATATTGTATTTATATATAAAAATAGAAATCATTCTCCATTTCAAGGGTCACAAGGAGACTTATTTGAAGATTTTACTGTGATTGACAGATTGTAGAAGGATTTAAGATATAAAATGACTTAAATTTGAAAAAAAATTGAATTTGGAATATGTATATGCAATTCATACTAATGAGTAATTAAAATTAATAAAATGAATAAATTGTAGAAGGTTATTTAGATGTTTAGTTGTTTTTGAATTCATCTTGATGTGGAGAATAAATTGTTCTAAAATTAAAAAATATTGGAGCTTTAGATGATAATTAATATTTGAATCTTATTATAGTGGTTGAGCAATTTCAGAGGTCAACTGGATTGGGAGGTATATATTTCCCAAAAGTAACGAAGGACATAGATTCAAAAGCTTAATAATTCACCCATCCATAAAATGATATTGAAAAATAACAAAGGAATAAATGTTATTATAATAATAACTTATGCTAAAAAAATTTATAAGATATTTTGAGAATTTTAGTTTTTAAAATTGAAAAAGGTTCTTAATCTGTATATTAATTCATGTTAAATGGTAAGAGGTACATGGAACTAAGAAGGATCTGAAAAAAATTACAAAGGTCATTAGGATGTATGGTTTTTTCATACCTAATAGTTTCTTATATATTGTTTTTTTCATATATATAATTTCATTAATAAATTGATGAGAATTATATATCTATAAAATTTAAAATTCCTTCAATAAGTATGGTTTTCCCATGTATAATGTTGTTTATATGAGTTGCTCTGTATATTGAGTCTCATAAATTGATAAAGTTCCCAATATAAATTGTTTATTCATACATAAGATTTTATAAGTGCGATATTTTATATGTGATATATACGGATTTTTTCTGATACATAAGGGGTTATAGTTTTATAAAAACTGAGTATCAAATAGAATGAAAAATAGTAAAATACTAACTACATGCAAACAACCTCCTTAATATTTGGATGAGTCAGAGGTTATCAAATAACATCTAAAAATTAAATTCAATAATTCAAAATTAACAAAAAATGAATGAATGATATATATTATTATAATTGAATGATAATAAGTTGAGATGTATTTCAAAGAAGTTACTTGTCTAAATTTCAAATTTAAAATCTATTATATATTATCTATACTAAATTAGGATTCTTCCTATCCTACTTGTCAATTGCTCCTTCTTCCACGTCCCCCTCCCTTCTCATTCCCTCCACTTTTCCATCCTCCCTCCTGCGACACCTTTGGCTTCCCCTCGGCGCACTCTCCCTTGCTCCCTCTGAATTAGGATTTTGCGGCTACTGGCATCCTTCAACATTCCAGCTACCTTCATCACACCTCTTATCATCGTGACTCCCATACCTCTTCATCGTGACTCCCCTTCTCCACTAACACTGTATCAGACCCTCCATAGATTCATCATCCTTATACGATCCCATCGAAATCGACATCTCAACTCAAAAAAATTGCACCGAATCTCGCAACCACATCTTCCCTTCTTCAAATCTCCACCACATAGCTCCTTCTCTAAATCATATTCATGATTAAAAATCTCCTTCCCATCGTGACTTCACTATTCCGATTCACCGGTTCGAAAACCTCAAACGTTTTTGCTTCATTGTCATCCAACATATTCACCAAAATCATTCTTCGGGATCTACGGGCGGCACTGATTGTTGGAATAATACCTTCACCTCTTAGAATATCCGCAAACTAGGGTTTTAGAGGCTACTCCATTAGGAGTCTGAAATATAGGGTTTCAATTAATTCTTGGTCAACCATCAGTTTCTCTATCTACCTCTAATAATGTCACTCTAAAATCATCCACTGTAAACTGAACATCTGATTTTCTCTAAAATCCATATTTTTCAACTATGCCAGTAAACTCAGGTTCTCATTTGTTTAGATAGAACTATCCCTTTCGAAACATGTATGTTTTCCTACAATATTGCGATACCTATCCCTTGTGTTCTTTATTATATTATTTGCAGGTTCACACAAGGTATTGAAACTTTCATTATACTTTATCCAAATTTAATACACCAAGTATTATTTGTCTTCAGAATTTACCTTAATTTATTCTATGAGTTGTAGTTGTTTCCTAATATTTAGTTTGACAATGAAATATATTTCAACAATTTCTTTCATGATTGGTAGCCACTAATACATGGGATGATCTTGTATTGTTGGTTTCGAGCTCTCATCAGCTGTGGATGTCTTCGAAGATGCCCTCTCTGGCTTCAGCCTCACCATCTTCTTCTATCGAAATGCATCATTCATCCATGGTAAGTTTGTTGTAGTTGTTTTCTCTTCCATGAACCTTCCTCTGGTTTCGTGGAACATCTGGTTGAAAAATACCATATAATTTCATGTTCATAAGAAATGAGTTTCTGATTGTCTTTTATATTTTCTTTTAAAGAACTTTTTTGTAGTCTTTTTGTGCTGTGTGAGGGGAAAAAGATATCTGTTTTTCCTAACAGTTTCCTTAATTTGGATTTTAATTACTTCCAAGTTTATTTCTGGAAAAAAAATATTCAGACTCTTCTTCACCAATGATTTAGTTTTTATATCATTTCATCTGCTTGTGGTTTTTATTTATAATAATTTTCGTTATGCATCTCTCATATTTCCTGAATATCAACATATATGCTTATTGTTTTAAACATCAAAAGTTGATTTGTTTCCTTTGAACAGATGAAGAAGAAGGTTGGAAGCTTCTTTTTATGTTCTGTTATGAAGAGTAAAACATTTCCACTTACCTTGAAGTTGGTATAAATTGTTAAGTTTTATTATCATGAAATTTGATTACTATTGTGAAATGCATGCTTCATGATTAGTCAGTTTAATATAGGTCATATTAATGAGTTTGTATTCAAAAACATTTGTTGTTTTTTATTTCTTTACAAAGTACAGGGGTTTCATTTATTGTTTTTTTGTTTGACATCGATATTTGTTTGATACATTATTATTTATCTTCCAGGAAATGAGTGTTTCATGTACCGTTTGATATATATATTTTTTTTAACAGCTGTCTATTTTCATTGCAAGAAATACTATTTAGAAAGGAGATATTATTTGGTTAGATTCGTAATGCTGGAGAAGCAATCAGGTCTAGAAATTCATCTCAGAATCGGGCCTTATGACTGTGCCCAAAGTCAATTTGGGAAATTTTGATGGTTTTTAGTATGTACAATATATTAATGAGTCTGAATTAAAAAACATTGATTGTTTTTATTTCTTTACAAAGTACATGGGTTTTATTTATTGTTTTGTTGTTTGACATCAATATTTGTTTGATACATTATCCAGTATATTCTAGGAAATTAGTGATTCATGTACCTTATGATATGTATATTTGTTTCAACTGTTGTCTGTTTTCATTGAAAGAAATACTATTTAGATGGGAGATATTATTTGGTCAGATTCGTCAATCTGGAAAAGAAATCAGGTCTAGACATTCATCTCAGAATCAGGCCTTATGTCTGTGACCAACCACATTTTGGGTAATTTTGACGGTTTTTAGTATTTACAACAAATTAATGAGTTTTTATTAAATACATTTATTGTTTTTTATTTCATTACAATGTACATGGGTTTCATTTTATGTTTTTTTTGTTTGACATCAGTATTTGTGTGATACATTATTCTGTATATTCCAGGAAATTAGTGTTTCATGGACCTTTTGATATGTATATTTGTTTCAACTGTTGTTTGTTTTCTTTGCAAGAAACACTATTTAGAAGGGAGATATTATTTGATCAGATTCAACAAGATGGAGAAGCAATCAGGTCTAGACATTCATCTCAGAATCAAGCCTTATGTCTGTGCTGAAAGACATTTTGGGTAATTTTGATGGTTTTTAGTATGTACAATATATTAATGAGTTTGAATTCAAAAACATTGATTGTTTTTTATTTCTTTACAAAGTATAGGGGATTTCCTATTTGCCTTAAATATGTTCCAAGATCAGTTTTAGAACCAACAATGGTCCTTTCACAGTTAGTTTCGCAACATATAATGGTCAATTCAAGAACTTATTCTATAATTTTTTTTCTTTATGAAATATTTTTTTCACAATTTTTTAACTGTTGTCAAGTGAAAACTAAGCAATCTAGAAACACATATACAGAATCACTTATCATAAATGATAAGTTATATAATAAATTATTGATAAGTGATGTCAAATAGAGCCTTAGACAAGAAAAATAAATAAATAATAATTATTGGGGGAAAGGAAAAGAAAAAAAAACAAAAATCAAAAGTCTAACTATTATGCTTGGGTGTATTGAACTTCCCAAATGTTTATTTTGAAAATTTATTCATACAATAAAACTAAAACCTGGATGCCAATTAATCCACTCATAAGGGTAGGTTATAGCCAACCAGTGTTGTATTAAAGGTAATGAGTGCACAAAAGACTGAGAAAATAGATATGAAGGCCTATTTGGCATGGAATCATAGGGAGTGAAATGAAATGTGTAAATAATAGCCAACCGCATGATTAAAATTAAATAGTACACAAAAATACTTGGGAATGGAGATCAAAAAACCCATATAGTTCATAGGACACGAATAGAATGAAATGGAGTGGGTAAATAATAGTTGTCTATTTTCCTTCCAAGAAGCCGCATTCAATATCAATTATACTCCCAAGTTAAAAGAGAGGTGAATAATGCTATTTTTTAGTTTCATTCCTTCCATTAAGAAAGAGGAAACACACCCCTTTAAGTGTCATTCTCCATTCCAATGTTTTTTAAATCACTGGCCTTACTGATTTCCTCTCCATCCAAATAATAGATTGAAATACCGTTTCCCCTATAATCCAACCAAATGATATAAGGATTTAAATTTTTTCATGAATAGTCTCATTATGAAACCAACCGATTAGTCCTAAACCCATACCTTTTTTGCAGTAACTTCACCCCCTGTCCACGCCCCATCTACCTACCTATAGAGCTGCCTAGTTTTTTTTGCTTTGTTCTGCATTCGCCAGGTCACCAACTCAGGGTCCGAATTGAGTTTTCTGCCCATCCTTGACATAAAGAAGTATGTCTCAGCCTATAGACCAATCAAGCAAGAGAAAAAACAGTATATGTGTCAAGACTACACAAGAATGTTACTTGGTTTGTATGTTTTCTTTCACCACTTTCAACTCTCTAGCTTTCTCCTTTAGCTCCTTGACTGATTGCTGGAATCTTTTATTACTGCCATATAATTTTATGATTCATCAATTATGGTCTTCTAATATTAGTAAAAACTGATGTTTGATTATGTTGTTATTTTCATATTGTTGTACTGCATCTTGAATTTATGTGTTTGTGAGTTGTAATTCTTTCTAGAAATTGATTTATCTTTTATTAAGGGTGGATCTTCTGGGAACCAACTATAATGTATTGGGAAATATGAATCTTCTCCTAGAAAATCAGTTGTCAAGGAATGTCTTTCAGTGGAAACAAATTTATTTGATATGTCTCCATCCCCACTGACTTATCTATATTGTTCTACATAGAATGTCAATGATGTTCTTGGAAGTGACATGCTAGTGAACCTGCATTCACATTGGACTTAATTTTACAGAATATGTTATAGGTTGTGGAATCTTAACCGATTCCATATTTGTTATATGTATGTTCTTCTGTATTAGTTATACATAGATATTTATGAATTTTTCTTATTGAAGTGTATTCAAATTGTGAAAAAATGATTTTTCTACATATATCTTCTACATATTTATGGATTAATTATTTCAATGTTTCCCTTTTAGTTATGCCAATTATGTGTAATTCTGAAACATTACTGTTTTTTCAGGTTATCATATAGGATGAGGTGATCAACTCCTAGACTGTTACCTATTATTCAACCACAAAAAATATTTCTCACAACTAAAATAGAAGGTATTAAAACAACATTGTTTTCCAGAAATGTTTTTATATTGTCAATAGAGCATTTAATAAGTACAACAAATATTGTCATTGTAAGATGTTTTCTTTTACTATAAATGTTTACCATGAAATAACCAAGGAAATTTTTCCACTCATTGCATAACCATGATTGAAAAAACTTTTTATTGGGTTCTCCAAATGCATGGGATAAATAGTGAATATCACCCATTAAACACAAGTAGAGATTTTTTAAACCATATAGTAGTGAAATTTTTGGATTTTTGAATATGTATGCACTTATTTGTCTGTTCATATTCAACATGCACTTATTATTTATACAACTTTCTAGATGAATACAATGGTGATATTGAATCTCATGCTACACTAAGATTCAATCTGTCTTCATATTTTTTTATTTAATAATATGTTTCCAGGTCTTCTAAAGTGGCTGAGAGATCTTCGTTAAAGCTACTTAGCATGGGTGAATGTCTCTAATCAATGCAAACAAACCTATCACCCCTACCACTTACCCATTTTTTGAATATATTTAGATGATATTTAAGTCCAACAACACAACACTCTTGACATTGAGTTAAGAAACATCAACATTTAATATGTCCTCATTTTTTTCATGTTTTTAGGTTTTATGGAGTGGTTTAAGGCTCTATTTACATGATTATTAGCATGGGTGACTGTCTCTATTCAGGGAAATGATATATGGAATCCCCTCTTTAACCAAGATTGGTCTCTATTTAGGGAAGCTGTAATAACAACAACCCATGTAAAATTTGTTTTGTTCCTCATTGTCTTTTAATTTCATTACATCAATGAAGTGGAAAATAATGTTTTTATTTTAGTATCATTTTCATTGTATTATTAAAACACTATGTCATATGAATTTTCGTCATAGAAATTTTGATTTCATTTCACTTTTCGTTTTTTGAATTTGTGTTTTCATTTTTCAAATAATCATTACAATTTTAAAATTCAGGGATCAAAATAGTTTTCTACCAGTTGGCTGCTAATATGTTGACACCAATGCATAATCCATGTGCAGGGAATTTCCTTTTCATTTATGGGTGTTGTATAATTTTGACAGTTTCATCATCCAAGGTCTATAATGATGTCCCACCTCCACTAGATTTGTTGGCTGCTTCATCAAGTGTGGGATCTAGCTCTGAGCAATGGTACATGCTAAGGATGAGTGCTCAATTTTAGACTATCCCAACTAAATCTCGATTCTTAATCACATAAACCTTTGACCAAATATACGTGCTATGCCTTATTCCCAATAAACAGTAATGTTATCCATCCTTAATTATCAGATTCTGACTGTAAATATTGGTTCCTATTTCATTTATCTTGATCACTTTAATTACTTTTAATCATAGAAGGGGATCATTTCAGACATTTTAGGCTATGTTCTAGAATTATTAATTCCTCATAGTTTTTATTAAGCGATATTTAGTGATTTTTTATCCATAATCACTTACGATTTCAAATCCTTCCTTGGATAGAATTTTCCTTTATCAGTCCACTAGAGTTTTAAAACATTGGAATGTTGCCACATCCTGACCTATAGGATATTCTATTTCTGGGATGATTACAAAATGACAACAATTTATTTATTTTTTATGTTCCTCTTCATATATTAATAACCTATCAGTAGCTGTTATATTAATAACATATCACTTTTAAAACCAAACCACCAACTTGAATGGCAGTTGTTGAATATTTCATGTTCTAGTTGGAATATACACATTTTTTCATGTAACAAAATATTGTTTTTTCATGATATATCATCAATCCTTGATAATGAACACTATAAAAAATTTTCTATTGATACTACAATCATACAAAACTATCTAAACATTCAGTCGTGAAATTATTAACATATCAGTTTTATTCCTTGATTATGTATGTAATTTTTTTCCAATATTTTCAATATTATTTTGAAATTATGTTCCAAAAATGGTATTCTATTATTTATAATAAAAATTAATCTATACTATCGTGCGAATGCATGGTTAGAGTTCTAGTTAAAATTAAAAGAAGGATGGTCATTTTAATTATTTTAGAAAATATTTTTTCATCTATAAAAATATTATTTCAATAAGAGGAGTGTGAATAGAAAAATAAATTACTATTAACAAGTAAATTAAAATGATGAATATTTGGAAGAAGTATGTTTACTAACCAATTCAATATTTTAGTGTGAGTGTGAGAATCCTGAATAAAAATTCACAATAATATCAACTAGGAGTTCTTTTTGTTATTGAATTAGTATGTTTATTCTACTAAATTTCATTAACTCAGTTTGTGTTGGAGCACCTAACACACGCCTAGATGAATTTTTGTGAAACAAGAGTCCAAGCAAAAAATTTATTATTATGTCCAACAATATTATTCATATGGATTATGTGATCATGATATTAATTGAAAAATGAGAATGAGTAGCTGTAGATTTTGTGTGTTTAAACTTGTAAAAAATATATAATTCATGTAGTGTTTATGATTTTTTGTCTGGTAGTGATCTAGTTCTTACTTTAATTGGTATTAATGGTTTTTTAACATATAAACGAAAATTAATTCACTTACTTTCCCCAAGTGAATTTTCATAGATTTTGTTGGCCATTTTTTAATTTTTATTAGAGAATTAATATTCCCATTGAACATGATTAATTGTTTGGGGATATTTTCTATCAATTTAATAATATATTTCACACAAAAATTTTATTATGAAAATATTTAAAAAAATTAATTCATTTAATATCAAATAGATTCAATCCTTTGATAAAAAAGATAAATATTTATTCATGGAAATATTAAATGTTACTTTACATGACAGAAACCCACCTAAATGGTTTGGTTTCTAAAACTGATAATTTTACACCTTGTGTATAAGTTTTATATTTGAATAAATTGGATATAAAGAATTATAAGAATTATGGCCATGCATGAAATACTATTTTTTCATTTCATTCTAAAAATAGTTTTCAAGGATAAATGGATTAGAACAATAAACAGAATGTGGGATTAATTATAAAGTATCTATGAATGTTTTTTAAAATTTATGCAAGGTAAGATATAAATTTAGAAATTTTAATATGAATATATCCATATGATAACGATGAAGCAATGGATGACTTCTTCATCCGAGTTAATGAAATAGTGAGTATAATTAGAGGTTTGCGATAAAGTTACTATGATTTCAATTAAGATATTATATATTTCTTCGAATCGTTTTGATTAAAAGTTAACATTTATTGAAGAAAATGATATGTGTACACTTCCATTGAATGATATAAAAAGTAATATTATTTCTTATAAAATGATAAATAGACATGACTTTAATAATTGCTGGGATTACAAGAATTTTTTTTCAAAATTTGATGTAAGATAAGAGTAGGAAATATATTGACAATAAAGAATAAGAATATATTAATAATGAAGAAGTCAAAATGAAAACAAACTCATTTATTCATTCCATGAAGTGTGATAAGATTCAAATGAATGATTTTGGGAAATCTACCACTGATGGGTTTTAGTTGTCGATATATTACACATTTTCTATAAATGTATTCAATGTTAAGATGAAAATAAGAATTCCAGGATGAGGAAAAATATAAAAATATATTCTCAAATAATAATTATTAAAAAATTAAAAAATAAATGATTTATTCAAAGGTAAAAGGTAAAAAATTCACCAAAACCATGAATATAATTTCTCTTTAACATTGGTGAAATTTATAGAAATGATGATGAACATGACATTGAGAATTTCAGTGAAATTTATGAATAATTATTTACTATAATAGTGAATTTGGAATTTCTCACTAATGATTGAAGTAGTGACACCACATGTAAAGAGAATATATAAATTGAGTACATGTTGAATTTAAAACAAATGAAATATCTATCAAATATCATAAAATTAGTGAAGGATACAAATATTTTTTTATAATGTTAATCAATCTTCAAGAAATAATGATTTTACTCATGTTGAAAAGAGTTAATATGGACAAATAAGATAGATCACCTAAAGAGTTTCTCCCTCAAAAAGAAGAATTTGGTATTTGGAATTGAAGAAATGGTTAAATTAAGGGATAAGGTTATCTAACTAATTCAATAAAAATATTTATAGGATACAAAGCAATTGAATAAATTCATATTGAACATCAAAAAAATTGAGTAGGAGTTAGTGAAATCTAAAAGGAGAGGACTTTGGAAAGAGTTTAGGTTTTAATGAATAGTGATAACTTCGATAAAAAAGGAATACATTTAAAGGTCATAAAAAGGTTTATAATTTTTTTTTTGAAATTCTAATTCAATGTCACAAATAAATAAATAAAAATATGAGAAAAAATAAGATGATTCTCAAAAGTTTTAAATTTCATGGGATGAAAATATAAATAAAAAAATAGAAAAAATGTTATTTGAAACTACTAATAAATTTTTTTAAAGTGGATAATAATGTGTTGTGATTATATCTTATTTTTTGTTCATAAAAAGGATAAAAATTGATGGCTATAAAATAGGAATAAATGAATGTTTTAACATCTAGACAATGAACATTTTTTAGATAAATGTAATTATTTTATTGATTCTGTTGACATTGTGGGGGATTTTGGATCTTTTTAAGGAGATTTTAGTTTATTTACCAATATTTATATATGATATAAAGATATATGACACAATATTTTAAGGGAAATCAACCCAATCAAATATTTAATTTTAATAAACAGTGGTAAAATTCATGACAAAATGTTTAGAACATGTTTTATTCCTTAAATGATGTTTGTGGAAGGTGTGACCAACTATATAAAATTTCTAAAATATGTCACAAATATATTCTCCTAATTGATCATTTATTATAATACTCATTATTATTTGAATAACAATGAAAAAATATTGTTGAAGGAATCATTGTTGAGGTTTAACTCAAATAGTCAAAAACTAATGCCAAAGGATTTTTGATAGTGGATGTTCAGGAAACATGATATGTTATTTGAAGATATTTAAGGATTTTTATAAGTGTAATTAGGACATAGTGACCTTGGAAAATCTTGTATCAGTCAAAATGATAAGATTTGGATAGGGTTAGTCAGAACAGATAAGTTGATGTTGAACAATATGTCATTTGTTGGTGTGTTGAAACAAAACATAAAATGTGTATCTCATATATGAAATTAATTAAATGTATTGGTGTCTCAAAAATATGGGTTCTTAGTAAAGATAATGAAATATGGATCAGTGTTGAGGTGATTGTAGTTTACGTGTGGAAACTTGTTTAAGTTTAGTGATGCTGAAAATTCATGCCACATAACATTAAATGAAGAAAATAAATTGACCAATTGATCATTTCAGAATCATGTTCTAAAGAATATGAGAATGATTAGTTAAAGGGAGATTTTTTATGATGTTCGTATGCTAAAGAGATAAATAAATTGTTTTTGATTCATATAAAAATGGGGAATATTATTAATTATTCACACTGGAATTTTGTGACTCAAACTTCTTACCCTTTGGAGATCATTCATTCATATATTTTTAGGTATATGTGAATGCCGTAAAAAAACAAATACATGTATTTTGTTCCCATTATACATAAATTCACTAATATCTAATGAATTATACACATGTGGAATAATTTAGGGTCTTTGAATATATTTAATGATTTTTAAAGAAGTGTTTGAGAAGGATTATGGTTTATCCATGAGGAAGTTATAAAAAGACAATAGTGATTAATATACTAGATTTAAATTTTTATAGTATCTTGAAAATAATGTAATTAATAATTAACTAGATGAACGAAAACCCCCAAAAAAGGGTTTTCTTGAGAAATAAAATGGGAGTTTTGTGGAAATATCCTATATAATGTTCAATTATCATGATACATCATGCTATTTATGGGGATAAGAAATAGATAATATGATTCATATTCAAAATTATTTTTATTATCAATAAAATATATATGTATAATTATATTGTATGTATTTTAATATTTATCCAATAGTAGAATACTTAAGGGTGTTTAACTTCCCTTAAATTATATAATTGAAGGGTGAAAACCTTGGGAATAATCAGAAGAGATGATTTCATAAAATTTTCCTTATTTATCCTCCATATAGAAGAGGATATAATTTTTATAATAAATATTCAAGGAATATTGTAGAAATTTTTGATATAATAGTCTTTTAATAATCAACAAAATTAAATCACCCATCAAAAATTATGTTTCCTAAGTGAATATAATGAATTATATTTTCTTGAGAAAAAACATGAAGTTAGAAAAACAATAAGAATTTAAAATGAAAATAGATTCAATATAATGGTTCATTCATTTCTAATTATGAAGAAAAATATCATTCAAGTCATTTAAAGATTATAAATTAGGTGGAGGTTCAAAATTTCATTGGAGAAAAATGACATCCCTAAAACACTAAGAGAACATTGAGTGATAAAAGACATAAGTTATTATTTTTTAATGATAAATCAATATATGGGAAAGAGTATTTGGAGAATCAAGATTAGATGAAGGATATGAATGAGGAGGTAAATAATATCAATAAGAATGAAATTTTCGAGTTGGTATCCAAGTTGAAAAACAATATTGTTATTGAATCAAGATTTCTATTTCATAAAAAGTTGAATGAAATAGTAGAAATGATTAGAAATAGGGAAATATTATTCTCATCAGATTATATAATTGAAATAATACAAAATGGTGGTGAGGAATAGTTAAAATTTGAAAAATAATATTTTTCCATACTCATGTTTATGTTTAATTGCCTTATAAAGTCAAAATAAAATCTATGATCACAATAAAAATTTTACATATAGTACAAATATATAATTTATGTAATATATTGTGCATGATTGGAATAATTTTTACTTGAGATTATAAAAATATAATGAAAAAAACTCAAATATCATTGATATGAAAATTTAAAAAAATGGTGATATAAAATTGAATATAGTGTATATTTGAAACAATACCAAGAGTACTAGATAAAAAATAATAATTAAAAAAGTATATTTTAAAACTAAACTCTTTACCTTTAGTATAAATGATGTTTTTAGACTCAATATTAGGTATCCTATATATTTCAGTTGTTGGAAGGTATCCCTAATTTTAAACCCTTAGAATAATATTATGTCCTCATATCCCAAGAATTCCATAACATGAACCTATTGGTAGATGTAGTATTCTATATCTTTAACATTTGAAATATTTGTAACTATAATGCCTCAATTTTACTATATTAGTAGGAGAATATTTTTAGTGGAACTACTAGGCACATTATTTGAAAAATACTCACATGAAACATCTCTTATTAAAAAAACTCAGAAATAAAATATTTACATTGATCTACATAACTAATAGAAAAAAGAAATTATACAAACTCAAAATGCCTATAAACATTAATAATGATTTATTACTACTGTTTGTTTCCTCTAACAATATTTCCCATATTACACTCAAATTTCAAATATATTTATTGACATTATTAAAAAATGACCAATTCATGAATTCTTTAATCCTGGGATATAGTTGTCAAATTATTGGTATCATCTTTGTTATCTACTAAAAAACTCAACATTTATCTTTATATTCCAATGAAGTGATCCATCACCTCTATAATGAAATTAAATTTGGTTAATGTAATTTTTCAGAAAATTTAAGACTACCGTATTTTCATAAAAATAATTTCATTATCTATTATTTTAGTTACCATAAATTCATTCAAAACAAACATAAAATCTAACACAAGATACAAGATAAATTAAACATATATAATGTGTATTACGATATTCAATAAAAAGGAAGCATGCGATTTATTTTCTCAAAATATTCCCCTTTATGAAAAATTCGAATCATATAAGGAAAATTTAAAATGGGACCGAATTTAATTTAAACTACCTTTAGATATTGATACATTTAATTTCTCCATAATTACAGTTAATTATTAAAAAAAAACTTTTTAGATATAAACACCAAGAGCATAAAAAATTATCATTAAAACCATTTTATTAGACTCTAGTTGATAAAAAAACATATACAATATCTAAAAACATATACTATTGAAAATTTTGAAAAACTTCTCACCCTTGGTGAATTTTTAAAATAAATAAAGGGTTAAATACTATATCCTGGAAAAATCCTATTTTTTCAAGTCAAGTAATTTTCTTCCTCTCTATTATATGTTTTCAAAAGAAGATATTTTTTTAAAAAAATTACCCCAAATAGTAATCTCTCTCGTTATTATGAAATGTATGCATGGAAAAAATCTTATGTAAAATATGAAATTTAAATAATGAAGACATCATGGATGATATATTATTATTTAACGAATGAACTTCTTCTATTGTGGATGGTTCTAGGAAATTTTTAACTAAATGTTCATCTTTTTCACTTAAAGTTAATATTATTTTGATAGAATATTTATGTAAACAAAGAAAAATATTTATATAAATATATGAAATAATGATGAAACCTTGATAAAATAGTATTGAAAAACTAATGAAATAATTATAAAAAATGATTAAATAAAGATGATATCCCACTTTATCTAACAATTTTTCAAATTTTTTGATATAAATTAACTTATAAGTTATATAAATATCTTTTTTAGTTGATCATTTCCAAACACTATTTAATGTATTCTAATCTCTATAATTTTAATGGTTTTGTGAAAATATTAAAAAATGATTTTATTTTTCTATAAGGTGAACAACAAGATCACATTTTTAATGTGATGTCCAAGGAAATGGTTCCCCAAATCTATTTGGGTTTTCCCTAAGTGATTAACTAGATTTATAGAAAAGAATATAGAAATAGTATTATCAAGAAGAATTAGAGTTCAGGTGAAACTAAAACCAAAATATATGAGTTCATGCATTATCTGCAGAAATTGAGCACACCATCTTTTAGAAACCACATATTCAACATCCTCAATAGAGAGTGATGTTGAATGATTCTACATAGTAGAACACCAAACTGGATATTCTCATATGAAATTAAATGTTCCAAAATAATCTTTTTTCTAATATAGACCATCTAAATTCTGTATCTGGGTAACTTTTAAGAAAAATACAATTTCGGGAAGAGTTAAATTAATTAGTCTTCGATGTAAATTTAATGCAAAGAATGAAAAATTTTACCACTTAAAAAATATGATTCATTCATATTTTCGTAAAATCTAATAGAAAATTGACCTCAAAAAATAATGTATTTTTATATTTTTTAATGTGTATAAAATATTTGATCATAATTATATATATTTATTGATTTACCAATTTATTGGGTTCATAAGGGTGAATTTTAATAGATTTTTTTTATCATAGAAGCTATATATTATGATTTTTTTTGAAAAAAGATGTTTTTTATTTCTATAATACACATATGTCAAGTTATGTTTTTTCCTTATAGTTAATGAGAAATTTAAAAACCATGAAAATTTTGGGTTTACCCATCATGCTCATTTAAAACTCAATTTTCATAAGTTTTGAGAATCTATTAGAAATGGATTTTGGAGTTGAACAAAAAAATAAGGTCGTCAACATATATTTAAACAATAATGGTGACTTTGAAAACATTATTTTTTAAATTGTCGGATGAACTCATCTATTAACAAAATTATATCGAAGAAAATATATGGTAAGCCTATCATAATAAGTTCTTTGTGTCTAATTGAGATAATAGAGTGCTTTAGTAAGCATTAAAAGTATTTAAACACATTTATTATAGTTAAAAACATATATTGATCATTATAAAATTCCTCCTAAACAAATACATTAATTAAATTACCTGTAATATACATTTGATATTATTTAAAATATAAATATTATACAAAGGGTAGTAAGATTGATATCGATTAAAGTATAACTACTGTTAAAAAAGTTTCAAAATAATATATGCATTTTTAATGAAAATTACTAATAAAAAATACTAATTTCATCCTAAAATATTTCAATTTTTCACATTTACTTTGAAATAATGTATTATTCTAAATTTAAAATATGGGTTTATATATTTCATCTAATGTTCAAATTTGATTCATTTCAAAATGAGTATTCCCTTTTAGCATATCCATTTTCTATGTTTCATCCCCTAGGTAATAATTTTCTTTTATAAGTTAGAACAAAGACAATAATATAATATTTTCACATTAATATCTTTAACAACAACCAGTTTCAACTGGATGACTTTAATCACCAATCATATTAATAGTGGGATGAATACTTATGATAAACTAATTCTTCTGTAAAATTGTATGTTGATCATAAACAAAGGATAATAAATATTAAATAGAATTGATTTTTATATATTAAAAATATGATGGTATAACTTTTGGGAGTTTCAGTACCAGTGGTTGAAAATAAACAAATGATAAAACCTATTATTTTTCAAAAACAATATTTGGATAATAAACATCATGAGGTTTTTCAATAATTGAAAGATCAGTTTCATCAAAATTTATAATAACCAATTCTTCAATAACATTGGTTGATTTATTAAAACATTATAATATTTTCTAGTTATAGATCAAGCAAAAACAATTCCTTCATTATCAATATGATCAAATTTTGGACATTGAATTTCATATTCAGGATGAACACTTCACATCCAGCAACATTGAATTAATGGATTTTTCATTCCTAAATTCCATAACTCCTAAAGATTTTTTTAAATAACAGTCAGAGTAAAACCTAATATTTATTATTAAAAGAATTAGTCACATCCTTTGAAAAAAAATATCATATATCATAATGCTCTCTAATAAACATTTAAGTAATTTCATTTAGAATTTTATCTTCTTTTTCAACTATATAATTTTTATGTGGTGTTATAGGTGTTGAAAAATTATGAGTATTACCTTAATTAAATTAAAAGGATATGAAATATGAGTTAAAAAACTCACCACTATTATTAATTTAGACAATTATAAATGTTTGGTTTGTCTCAATTTTTATTGAATCATGAATAGTTTTTAAATGAAAATTTCATCATATTTTAATTTTATAAAATATAACAGATAAAGTCTAGTATAATCATCCACCAATACAAACACATGATATTTTCCACCAACATATTAAGATTTTTTATGACCAAATATTTCTAATTTCACTGACTTTAGAGCCTTATAATTTTAGGCTTCTCATTTATGTTATAAACTTGATATAGGAAGCTTACTAAATTGACAAGGATCACAAAAACTAGTAAAGATAAAAATTAGTTTTAGTTCATCCAAAACTTTTCATTTCATATATGTGTTCTATAATGTCTACAAATTATAGAGACATGTAATTATTTGTAAAAAACGTGATAAATCATTAATATTACTTAAACAAGGTAAATTTTCATATATTATGTCTTAAAAGTCAAGACAATAAGTATTATTAATTCTATCAAAATATATATTGAAATAATCCTTAAACATTTTGATGAAAAATTTGACATTTAATATTTTTAAAACAAAACTGTAATCAAATACTTGTTTTATGTTGATAACGATCTTCTCAAATCATAAAATATATAATTTTATTAAAATTCTGTTATTTTCATAGAAATCTATATCACTAATTATAAATATTTCACATTTGGTTTTTTCCCTAAAAGAAACACATCATTCATGTAACTTTTCCAAATTATGGATGTTGGACTTGCCTCCATTCATATGATGAGCACAACCACTATTTGTGCGCTATTTGTGTCAACTGCTAGTACTGAGTAACATTTCCATAAAAATAAAAACTATGTTCTTAGTACCCAAACATTCTTAGGTATTGTTACATTAAAAAACAATATATTCAAAACCCACATACTCGTAATTATTCTATGTTTAATGACTATAAGTTCTTTAGAAGTAAAATATTTTTGTATAATAAAATATAGAACTATGATTAAAAAATAAATTTTTTCCTATTAAACTCCACTTGGAAATTTAATTTATAAAGAAGAAATTTTGGTTTCTAATAGTTTGATATAATGTGAGATTAAGGAAAAATACTAATATCCCCTAAAATTTATGTAGAGTTTATTTTTTAATACATTATATTAAAATTTTCCTAATAGAACTTATGTTTGACAAATGATTTTTAACTAAAAAATTCAGCATTATATTTTACAATGAAATTATGATCATCTAAATTTTATTCTTAATTAAAAAAAGAAAATAATTGTAGTGAAGATTTTGAAACATTGGAATTTAACTTTGGAATTATATTATTGTCTTTAAAAATACTAATTAAAAAAACATAGTTATTCTTTGAATTCTTGTTTTCCTATTCCATTAAATTAACACATATATCCATTTTGGTAAAATTAATTAATAGATCATCATATTATGATGAATTTATGTTTTAATATTGTTGTATATTTACTTTTTACCATTTTATGATGTTGAATAATAATCCTTGTTAGTAAAATTTAATTTAAAATCAATAGATAAATTTCTTTGAAATTCTAATGTTACCATAGATATGTAAAAATTTTCATTAGTAGTAATATATACATAAATTACAATAATTTTGTGAATTTAATTTCCACAACCTTTAAATGAACTATCAAAAGATGTTTCACCTTAAATAACACTCAAGGTTCCTAAATATTTCAAAATTTTCATGCCTATACTCATATAGTATATTTTTTACTTCTGATATTTATATTTTAGTTCAGGAAAATATAGCATGATAATAAATCATTTCTTACATTCATAGACTATAACATATATGGAATCCTTGTTTCCAAGTATGTCTTTTTCTATATTTCTATTGAGTATATTTGAGAATCAAATCAGTAAAAAAATTAATTTTTTTTATAATGTTGTCCAATTTTTGTATCATCAATAAATAAGAAAGTTTAGATGTAAATGATACCTCATTCCCATTAGTTTCATTCTATGCATCTATCTTTTTGCTTCTTTCATATTTAATTAATTTACCAATAATGTTTTCAGCACTCAACATAGTTAATGGAAAAGAAGACATTATTGTTCAATGTTTTCATTTCCTGTACCGAGATAATTGTCATTGGATTAAAATTGTAAAATATTGATTTATTACTAAATTTTATAAATTTGATTATTAATTTAATAGTTTCTAAAAATTAAAAAATCAAGATTATTAATATGAAGGGTGAAGAAGATGGTGGTATTAAGAGTTTATAAATCTATTTGAGGTGGTTTACTCATAGGGTTTTTTGTTGATTTTATAAAGAGAAAAAGATGAATTAGAGAAGATAAGAAGTTGATATCATCCTCTAATTTCCTTTTCATTGTCAACACATAAATCATATCTAAACATATGTTCCACATGGGTTTTCATTTGAGGTGTTATTTATTCAATAATTTAGGAGTAATGGAATGAATATATAATTACATGATATTTTATAGGAATTTAGATAGTGGTAACGTGATTATGGAAGGTTCATCCAATCATCCAAAAGTTTTACTTACGGAAGATAGACTTTTAGAGGATAAAATCTAATCACTAGTTATTATAGAAGTGGATTTGTTCTAGAAGTGGCCTAAAAGAGGAGATAAATATGTTATAGAAATAAATAATGATAAATATTAGAATGGAACATATTTTAGGAGTGTTTTTCTAGAATTGGGGTTGCTCTATAACTCATCTAGAAGAGGACATAAATATTTTTCCTATGTTAATAAGGCTCAACATTATAAATTCAAATAATTTATTCAATCCTTAATGTTCCATGAAAAAATAATGTCATTAATATGATTTAATATATTATACATATTTTATTTAGTTTATAATATTTAAAAAAGTACATTCCAGAAAATTTAAATAGTGTTTAGCTTATAAGAGTCTTCACGTTAATATGTAACGGTTACCTAGTTCTATGTAGATTGGAAAACAATTCTAGTCTCCCAAAAACATATGTTTTTTCAGTAGGTAAGTTTTTTTCAAACATTATATTATATCTATAATGTTTATTGTAGACATGGTCTAAAAAATTGGTATATTCATCAATACATAAGTATTATCTATGCACATGATTTTTCTTGACATAAGATTACATATGTGAGGTGACGAGTGGACTAAGTATGGAAAAATGGAAAATTCATCAATATGTATTGTTCTTCTGTACATACAATTTTTTATATATAATATTTTATCTATGATACCTAATGTTGTTAAATTATAAAAAATGTGTTTTACTTCTCTAAAAATTTAGATTTGACTGAAAGAGAAATAGTTAAAGGCCAACTTCTTGGAAACATCCACTATATAATATAGATGACTTTGAGGGACAATAGATCATTCAAAAAAATCACCCAAATAAATATAAGGTGATTAAAAATGATGGTATGATTGATTTGTGTATATTTTAATGAGAATAATTTTAGTTTTTGTTGAAAGTAGTTACTTTTCTTAATTTTTTAAATAAATTTTAATTTGAAGAGTAAAATGGTTATTCATGTTATATAAAATATTTTAAAAAGTTGGGGAAAAAATATTAAAATTATTTGAGCGAGTAGATATGGGTACTTATTATATTTCATGTAGAATATTTAAAAGAATAGTCTCTATTAAAATTGGAAGAATAAGAAAATTCACTGACCATTCCTATATTGTAAAATTTTTGTGAGAAAAACAATAAAAAAATAGGGTATTCATTTGACCAGTGAATCAGGTTGTTGTTTCGAATTAAAATTAATTATATATAATTTTTCTTCAACACTTTAAAAAATATAGAATATTTTTTCTCCCAATATGACATTAAGGATAACCAATTAATATTATATAAAAAATTATTATTCTATTGGGTCATGTGGTTACAAGTTCTCCAAAATTAGGTTAAAATGTAGATGGTCATTTTCAATTGTGGCCCTAGAAAAAATTATTTAGACCTATCATTTTTTTATTTTTTGTGTGTGACCATAATATATTCATTCACATTAATAGTGGTTGAGGGTTATTTTTAATAAACCCTAAAAAAGGTAATGGAGTTAAATGGTTTATATTGCATCTCAATGGATTCTCATAGGTCATGTGTGTTATTTCTCATCCTAAAAAAGATATCATGAAAAAATGTTTATAAATAGATGAAAATGTACATTAAAACTTATATGGAAATGGTAAATAATGATAATATATAAAGTAATGATGATAATTGTAATAATAATTAATGTAAAATAGATAATATTATTTATTTTTTCAGTATTCTAGTTTATATAACTCTTTAAACTAATGAAAAAGAAAATTTATTTTTATGGGTACATATGCATGTAAAGTTCGGTGAGTTCTTTTTGAAACAAAATCTCGAAATAATCATGCATTTTATTTTAGTCACAAAATATAATATTTTTAATCTTTTTTTATAAAAATTATCTACTCATTGTTATCTACCAAAAAACCCTTTAAAATAAATCATGATTTCTTTCATTTTCCTACATTAATTTAGTGGTGAAATATTATTTTTATAGTCTTATGTTTAGATATAAAATATCTTAAGTATAATTGGAACTCCATAAATATTATTCTCCTATGCAAGGAGTGTCATGCATTTCATGTGACAAAATGGATTTGGATGGATATATAAAATTCAAAATCATGTACATATAAGGATCATAATCAACTTATGTAATATAATATTTTTTTTATTATAAACATGTTATGGTAGAAATTTGAAAACACCCTTGTAATTTTATTATGGAAAATTGAGATCCGTACATGAAAATAAAGACACCTTTATTAGTAAAAACGAAACATACACAAGACTGAAAGTAGAAGATTAAAAAATATCCTTCCAAAAAAATGAAGGAGATAATCTGGAACATGGTCGAACCAATGAAACTCATTATAATTCACACCTTTATTAGCTAGCCCATCTTCCAATACATTTTCCTCACTATAATAATGAGTAAAAAAATGATCTCTTGAGTAGAGAAAGTCCATGCATCTAGTCTAGCAGTTAGTGAGCTTCCATGGAACATGCAAGGACCCAATTCATAAGAAAAATAACTATAGTCGTAGAGTCACATTAAATCGAAATCATTCTCCAACCCCATTTTCTCGCTTTCTCCACTAACACAATAAAACCAAGAAAATACGCTTTAGTATTTGAGGAAATACCACATGATCCATAAATACATCCAATAATACTTCCTTGATAGTCCCTAAAGACATCACCAAAACCCGAGGGACTCAGTTTTCCCCTTGAAGAACCATCAAAATTAACTTCAAATGAACCAAAAAAATGGCATTACATATGACTTCAATTGTCCTATGGGGAGGCCAAAAAATTACATTTAATCTCAATCTAGTTCAGCGTAGATAAATCATGGATTAAATTGGAGAAAAACACACCTTTCAGTGTCTCCACCTCATGCACAACCACAAGGATTACTGCAAGGATAGCACTAACTTGAAATGGATGCAACTCATGCATGGATTTTTTTCCATGATTTCTATGTTAGATAAATAGTTTCTTCTATAGAATTTTGAGAAAAATTCTAGAATTTTGGTGATAGTTTCATAAAATTCCATCTCCTCACAAGGTCACATATTGAGATGGTTTGAGGTAGAGAAACTTCAATAATATCAGCAACTGCCCTCCACATCACTAAAGCCACTGCATAGCTGAGGAAGAGATGCTCCGCGTCTTCCCTATACTGATAGAACACAACATATGTGGAGAAAATTGAGAGTCCAATGACTTGTAAAAACTCATCAGTTGGTATTTTGTTTATTAGCCAACCATAATGTTATAATATACCAAAAGGGCCTTAAGAACTTCTTATAAAAATTTAACATTCATTTAAATTTAGATGAAATTCCAAGAGAGTGATTTTAATATCCTTTGGATGTGAGAATACCATTGACAGCAGGTTTCCATGCCCAAAAATCACCTCTAGAAGACCAGCTATAACTATCGTCTATCGAAGTGATGTGATCCGGAACATTCTCCATACAACCAATATAATCCTTGATTAATAAATCAAAATATAAATTTGACTCCCACTCTAGAACCATGTCAATCATATGATTCCTAGTCCAGTTACATTTCCATAATTGAAGAGGTGAATCCATAAAAACCATCCACCAAGAATCAACATCCATTTTTGAGTAAATATTCGTGAAGGTGGGCCACACCGAAGAATTGAAATAATTAAAGTTTCTCGACATTAGCCTATGAATAAACCTGGCTTGAAGAAAACTAATAGCCTCAGATTTCATATTTATAAGCCTCCATATAGACCTAGCCTACAAAGAATCATTAAAATCGCCATGATTTTTTATACCCAAACCACCTCTATTATAATACTTGCAAACAGAATTCCATAGAACCCTTGCAAGATTCCATTCAAATATGCTACCACTCCCAATGAAATTTATTATAGAAATATTGA
Organism: Viscum album; assembly: GCA_963277665.1. Taxonomy (NCBI): domain Eukaryota; kingdom Viridiplantae; phylum Streptophyta; class Magnoliopsida; order Santalales; family Viscaceae; genus Viscum; species Viscum album. The sequence goes on from OY728148.1 coordinate 1,224,987,443, forward strand.
TACTCTTGATTAAGAGTTTCAGACATTTTTACACTATAAAGGAGTAGACAAATTTGGAAGTGATGATTGATTTCACCAGACAGACCCTACCATCCATTGAAGGAGATTTTTCCTTCTATGTGGAAAGTAGTCTTATAATCATGTTGAAAATGCTAGATTAGTGAAATACCTTTCGTATCCCCTATTACATGAACACACCTGGACAAGTAAAGGGGATATTTCCCTCTCGAATGCCCAATTCTCTGATGATATCATTTTTCCTATTAGAATTGAAGCTCCTTCCTAAGTTAATAAAAGACTTTCTCCAACTAACCACTTGTCCAGAAACCATTTCACAATGAAAACTGGGACTTTTAATATTCATGATATTAACCTTATCCCCTTGATTGAAGAGGTTTATGTCATAAGCTTATAAAATATGAGAAGGAGCAACAATCCCCCTTCAAGCATGAATAGCCTTCAGTTTTCCATTGTCAAACACAATAGTATGAAAACTTCAGAGATAATACTTAGAAATAGATAATAGGATGGCTGATAAAGGATCATCCTGCCTTAGAAGTATTGAAAAGTAAAAATATCCTTTAGGGGATCCATTTATAAGAAACAAAATGTGAACAGAACATAAAATTATTTCGAACCAGTTAATGAAAACATCATCAAAACCAAACAAGACAAGGATCATGTAGATGAAACCCCAATCCATTATGTCAAAAGATTTCATGACAACCAATTTGATAGAAATATTATATCCTCTGATGGGAGTTTTGAGCAGATTAACACACTCTAAGGTGGTGATAAGATAGTCTAGAATTGATCTCCCATTGATGTAGCCAAACTGATTTGTAGAAACAACATTTCATGAAATGAAGTAAAGGATTTTTGAAATGATTTTTCAAATAACATTATAATTGGTGTTAACCAATTCAACTAGCTTGAAGAGATGAATTTCATTATCATTGTCCACATTTAGGATAAGGGAAAGAAATTGAGCATTCAATCCTATAGGAAGATATCCACCTTTAAAAAAATGAATGACTAACCTACATACATCAACGCAAATTAAATGATAAAATGTTTGAAATAAGAAGTTACCAACATAATCAGAACCTAGTGAGATCTCAGATTTGAGTCCAAAGAAAACCTCCTTAATCTATGGATCAAGAGGCACAATAGCGAGAATGGAATTGTCCTCTTAGTTCACTAGACTTGGAATCACCCAATCCATAGGATCAATGGTGGGTTGGGGACCATTAAAAATATCCTAAAAGTAGGACATGCCATGATATGAGAAATCCAATCTATTTTCAATAAGGCTATCCACATTATTAATAAATTAAAGGGTGTTATTGACATTCCAAATTTTTTGAATAGAGTTGAATAATTTCAAGTATATTTCACCATACTTTAACCATTTTTCTAAAAAAAAAACCACTTTCAAGGCATGTTTCAGATTAAGAAGATTTTTAAGGTTTAGGGACAACTCAACTTCCAATATAATCCCATCAGAGAAGTCACTATTGGTGTTGAGCTCTTGGACCTTTTGAAGAGAATCTTCAATAGAAGAAATATCAGTGTCAAGGGTGATAAAACTATCATTGCACTATATTTATAAATTCATATTTAGAATTTTGAGTTTGGTGATGCAAGAAAATGCATCATACATACAATTAGCAGAACTGCGGGTTCTCTAAACAATGGCCTTACATTCAGGATGAGAGACCCAAGCCTTGTTAGACCTGAAAGGGAATGTAGGTTTGGGTTGCCTCTCACTAAGATCCACCAAGACCAGATGATTATCAGAATTGGGTATGGAAAGATTTGAGCAAGATATGGTAGCCCACATGTCCAGAGTGGGCCCATTAACAATGGCCAATTCAATCTTGCAATTCTCAAATCTATCGTTGTGCTTACTATACCAAGTATATTTGTAACCCTTCAAATTAACATCAATAAATTAATTTTGATCAATACATAATCTGAACTCCATGGAGGAGATTGAGTAGTTTGCTTCTCCCATTTTCTCATCTGGATTAAAAACTGAGTTGATGTCCCCCAATATTAACCAAGGACTAGAAATGACAAATTTGAGAGATTATTTATCCATCCACTAATTCTTATAGTCCTGATACTTATTATGAGCATAAAATAAGGAATATGTAAAATTGTAACCAAGTTAGATCAAGGAACATGTGACATGATGATCACCTAATATAACCATGGTGGTGTTTCCTATAGAATTATTGCCAAGAACCCACAGAATTGTGACAACTATTGAACACCTATTGATGTCAATTAGGTGGAACCCCAATTTATCCAAGTTAAAAATACAATAGGAGAATATTTTTTGGGCTCAACAAAACCTATAATTCTAGTTTTGTGTGAATAAATAACACTATGGATTTATATGTTTCCATATTTTCAATACCCTAAAAATTAAAAAACAAAATCATCAATTCAAATTGGATCTTGGGGTTGGACCCATCACATTTATACCTCCATGCTTTTTCAGTTCTCTTCCATCCTTCGTTTTGGGTAAAGGAGACAAAAAGTCACTTATATCAATAGTGCTGAGAAAAAAACCATTCCATTTGGTAGAAATATCAGGGCTAACCAGACCGGACCAGGTTTCTTGACATGAGGTATTACATGAATCATTGGGATTAATCTTTCCATCCTCATGATCTGGACTGCTCTCATGCAATTTGGTTATAACATCAGGTTTGTTTTCATTGGAGTAGAAAGCTCCCCGAGTCTTCCCTACGATGAGATGATGTTCCAGAATAATAAAAGGATTTTCTAGGATACTATGAGCATGTTACATTGTTGTGTTTGGAGAAATTTCATAAATCATCCCCTCTGATAGGATCTTATCAGCAGATGCAGAACCAGCCATTGTGTGGGTCAATCCAGAAGGAGGATTGGAGTAGGCAGGATATGTATTTCTACCAGATTTGATATTATTTTTTGAGAACCAAAATTTGAGGTGTATATATCGCTCATTGACTAGAACAAGTCTGTGATGTCATTAGATAAACCCATAGAAATGGATTCGTTATACATTTGTTGCTAAAGATCAAAGATCAGAATATAAATATCATTGGATATGAAAAACACAAATATTCATCCTCCTTGACTCTCTGTTCATTTGGAGATTTCCTTGTATGTTCCACCAGGGACTGGGGGCCAAGATGAGTATAATTTTTAGCCACTTCCTCTTCAACCATTTCTTCCTAGTTTTGTTTCACCGAGGTGGATGTGCCAAGATGAATCTTCTGAGGAGGCTACATCTTTTAAAAAAACTGTACCTGTTTAGGATCCATTTCACTCTTCAAAGGAAATTGATATGGTTCATCCTACTCTCTTCTGTCTCCTGTCTTTTCAATAAACAAAATTTTGGATCTACTTCTCTTATTCGAATCGGTCCACTCCATGGATTTAGGTACAATAACCTTTTTTCTGAATCACTTTGCAGTTAGAAACTGAGTGACCCACCATTTTTCATACTTCATAGAAGGAAGGAACATTCTCATACTCCACCCTAACATTAGATCTATTTCCATTAGAAATGAAAGAGATACTCTCAGGTCTCTTGATTTCTATGTTTACGTCAACTAGCATCTAAGAAAAGAATCCCAATTCTCCCTCCATAGTCCACTAGTCCATTATGATTGGTGTAACAATGAAAGATGTGAGATCATTCAATATCTTTAGGTTCCAGTAATCCCAAATCGTCTCATTTAATGATAACCATATATGTTCATTAGATTTCTGACTGTTGAAGGTATTCAAATTAACATCACATTCAAGGAATCGAAGAAATATGGGTTTCAATTGTAGGTTTTCAATGCTTTAGACAAAATTCAAGGCGTCTTTAGATAGAAGAATGATATGAAAGAATACTCACTCGAAGGGGATTAACCTCTAATCGTGATTACCATAGTAGTGATAGATTCTATTCATGATATGGGTAGAAGACCGTGGCCAATTTCCCTTTGAATAGATAATGTGTCCAAGGATCAAGAATGTACAAAGAATTATTCTTTGCTGAAGGTCCTCAAAATCATCAAATATGGAGAAAACCCAATTTTTAAGTCATGATACATTAGAGTATTTGTGTGATTCATCCTTGGTTGGATCTTCGGATCCAGACAGTGCTTATGAAAATTATAATCGCTTCTTCTTCAAAACCTAGGGTTCTTGAGAGTCCAGATATTTGATCTGTCTCTTCAGGGGGCCTTGTCCATCCTAGTAGACTAATTCCTATTTAGGTTTGAATGATTCCATTGAAGAAATCAAGAAAAATATTGAAGAAGCAATGATTCACCATTTCTAGAATCAAAGAAGAGATCTGTTGTATTCCCCATATTCTTCCACTTGTGATTGACTTTTCTTTACATTTGAAATAAGATATGTAGTTTTTTCTAAAGTATAAAAAGTAAGTGTGGGGGATGGTCAAGCTCATATTTTTCTATATTTTTATTGTATTTCATTTTTTACTACCCTGCTATTTTATTATTTTTATGCTATTGATTCACATTTCATATATTTAAGTTATATAATACATTAAATTAAAAAAATGAGTTTTTATTGTAATTTTAATAGATTTTTTTTACATTTTTATTTATTTTGGGATAATTTTTGTATTAATTCTAATTGGTGTATAAATATTTTATAATGGTGGTTTCAAAAGATATTATTAATTTAGTGGGCTTCTCATGTATATTTTCTTTAGGTTTTCCTATTTATATTCTCAAAATACAAACACGATGTCATTGTATAAATTCAATAAACTAAAAAGATAGGTGATTTTGTTATCCATGAAATTGATGAAACAAAAGAAGAATCTTGGTTCAAAATGATTGTACCTTATGTCATTGCACCTGGTTCCTAACAATCGTTTATGAATTCATTATATCATTATATCTGATTATTTGAAAAATAAAGATATCATGTCACAAACCATCATTATCATGAGTTGATATCAACATTTACCATCTTAGGTATATATTAATATTAAACCAAAAAATAATTGTCATAGAAAAAATTCTACGTACACTAAATATAGTTAACCAAACATTTATGAATGAAAATTCCTCTTTTTCTAATTAATATCTTTTTATGTAAAATGGTTATATAAAACTTATCCAGTTATTTTGTTTTATGTTTTTGGATTTCAAAATACCATTAATAATTGTTAACATTTCTAATAAAACTGTTGAACAAAGATCACATGTTTATTATAATTATAAGGCTTTAAAAAAACCGATTTACTCTAAAAAAGGATGCGATAGGCTCATCCAATATAATTTCTCCATATAAACCCCATTTTTTGGAGTTCAAAAAGGTTGTGGAGTCACTAGGCTTCCCTCTTGACCAAGCCTAAGCTGAGATTCAACACATTAAGCTTGAACGGAACTGCCGACGGGAGAAGTGGAAGTTGGTAGAGATTACCACCTAAGTGAGGTTATCTGAGCCTCTATAAGAGTCTGTCACCATTGAACACCTTACCCTTATTTCTTATGTAGGTGTTATAAAGGGTTATGTAACAAGACATTATCACTATGATAATGTGGATTATTTTTTTATATAATAATCTATTTTCATTCATTTAATTCGGGTTACATTATAAATATTTCTTAAATCACAAATAGTATTTTTACTTAATATTCAATTAAGAAATCAATTTTGATGAATTAATGGATTTTTCAATGTAATAATATTTTAATAAAATATTATTACTAAATTATTTTTTCTTAAATATATATTTTCATATAATTTTTTATAAAAACAATTGTAATTTTTATTATGGTTTGAAATCTCTTTTTGTCAAAATCCATAATTTTTTTATGAATGTTGATTTTCATTTTCAAAGTAAAAGTTAACATATTTAGAAAATTATATAGATACAATGAATATTATTATTGGAATAATTATGATAAAATTATCCAACATTGAATTTTTCATAATTTCTAGAGACAGTCAAATGTTTTGTAAAAATTAAATATCGTTTAAATATATAATGTCTTTTATGACATCATAACGACACAAGAGTGATGTAATAAAATAATATAAATATATATTTCCTCTAATATATTCTTTACCTTTAAATTAATGTGATTTTATATTTTTTTGATTAATTTGATGCTGCCTTAGTGGACCCTCCAAGAATTATAAAACTTTTTGACTTTTTAAAATGATTTCCTTGAGATTATGACTCAAATAAACAAATTCAAGCCAGAAATTTTAATAATTTCGGCCATTGTACTTATAAAATAATGTTTTCCACTCCCATTTTCCAAAAACCAAGGGAAAAAACTTTTGGTTGGATTATGGTTTTGATTAGTTTAATGTGTGGTGTCCAAAACCTAAATAATAATGCATTCCCTCTCATTTCATATATAAACCCACTTAATATACCATTAATATTCACTAAAACCTTTTGGAGGTCAACCTACATCTTTCATAATCTATATATAATCTCCCCAAGGTTCCCCAAACTCCCAATAAGCCTCTCTCAAGCCTTTCCCATGCCTTAGGGATCACACTTCAAAGTAAGTGATCTCTTCCTCTCTCATTTTTTCCAAGTTTCTTTATGTTGCTATACCCTTGTATTTCCAATTAAAAATGTTGGGGTAGGATTTTTCACCTCTTCTATACTTCCCTAATTTTCTTTTAATGATTATATTCCCTTTTATCTCTCATTAATGCCTCCCATGTACACCTGTTACCAGGATGAAATTCTGTAAGGGATTTCTCTCTCCTATTTTACGTTCAAGCAATTATTTTGTATTGTGAATCTAAATTCCATTAAATACATTGGGAAATTTATTTATATTAACCCTTTATATTCCATATTATCAAAATATGATGAAACACACCTTTATATCTCATCAACCATTTTTATTAATTCTTATGTCACGTCGTTATGTTGCTGAAATTGCACTGCAATTTTCTAAGAAAACATCATTGTGTAGTGAATACCAGGACCATTTCTCTATCAAGGGTATTCAAATTTATGAAAATTTACTTATTTATTATAGTGTTTCATGTAAGAATTCGACCTTTTTTTATCGTGGAATAAATTATGATGTTTAACGAATCCATGTTATATGAACCATGTGGCACACTTATGCATGAAATGAAATGATTAATAAGGGTGCACCATGATATCACTCCAATGAATTGGGTAAAGATTCATATAATGATACTTCATGTTTAATGATGGTTTACTCATGATAATTCATTTTCAGAAAGTGTTTAATCATTCTCCATGTGAAATGATCCTTGGATCATGCTAAAATCACGTTAAATGTTGTTGCCACATTTCCATGTTATGAAAATCATTCAATATCATGCCTCTATGTTAATGTTTCTCTAGTGCTCCATTGATATGACTATTTCCAATCACGAACTATATTCTTCATTTTATTCCTCTTTCAATCCCTTAATGGGATTTATAGATCATCATTTTCTTATGCATGTCGTCAGGTTATCCTATTCAATGATAAGTACAAAGGAATGTTGTGGTCATGTAAAAGAATTTTTCGATAAATATGTTGTATTGTATGTTCTATGTTTTTATGTAATGTTCCTAATTTACCCAATACACTAGACCACAAGATCCTTAATATTGTCTTAAGTCCATGTTTATGTATTAAATCATGTTTATGCTTATAATAATGTGCATGGTTGTTATTGTTAGTATCAGAGGGAGGTTTAGTTATTTTTGGGATTAGGACTAGAAAATCCTAGGGAAAGCCTTAGGGATAAGACTAAGTAGAATAAAAAATCCCAAAATTTTGGTGACTATTTATTTAGTGGTTTATCAATCAAATACATCTCTATTAGGATATGAGAAGGTAGAGGAGACTATGGAACACATGTATCTAGGTGTAAAACTCGAAAACACTGCTTTAAACTAGACTCGAATGAGAACTGGTGCTTGACAATGGGCCTTGATAAACTATGGTTACGACACTCCCGAGGGATATTATTTGGTAAATTCATAAGCTTAGTATGAACCATTGTTAAGGGAATTGAAAAAATTCCCCAAATAATATATGTTGGGAAATAGATCATGGATAACATAGATAAGTTTAGGAAATAGATGCAATTTATATGTTTTCCCTTATTGTCATTGGATTCCACTTTATGTGTTACCCCTAATATTCCTTTTATTCTCATCAATGGATTGTAATAGGAGGAATCAGGATAAAAACCGATGCAATGATTAGTGTGATGACTATTCTAATGAGATGCCCAATTCAATGGGAGTGAGAATCGCAAACTTTGTCATGATAATCTCTCAGTTAACTCATGTTTTGAATATAAACATGGGTAAAGAGGAACGTTCACCCCCACCCCCCCCCAAGAAAGAACAAGCCACAATCGATATATTCATGAGACAATGGCCTCCTACATTTACAGGATCATCTGATTTCTCAATCTCCAAACAACGGATCAACTCCATTGAGAAGATCTTCTCCATCCTTCAATGTTCTGAACAAGAGAAGGTACTTCTGGCTTCTTATCGTATGGAGGGTGAAGCTAATAAATGGTGGAAATTGATCAAAAATGTGAAGCCTGAGGAGGATATCTAAGTATTGGAATGGAAGGATTTCTGGAAAATGATTTTCGATAAATATTTCCCTCACACGCTCCGACATAAAATTAAAAGGGAATTCCATGAACTCATGCAAAAAGATGACGAATCCATCCAAGCGTACGAGGAAAACATCACAAGGATTCAAAGATATGCCTATGTATTTTTCATTACCTCTTAATGAAAGATCTATGACCTCTTTGGTGGGATATAACCTATCTTATGGAAAACCATAGTGATCTGTGACTTCTAGAGCTATGATGAAATTGTCTGATGTTACCTCAAAGTCGAAATGGAGATCAGAGAATCTCAGGGGTATCCTAGGGATAAGAAGCATAAGGAGGAATTTAATTATTGTGGTCATATGGATAAATCAAACTATGCTCAGAAAATACAGCACCCCACTTCTAAAGGTGAGGAAAAGGAACCCAAGAAATTGCCTGAAAGGGGACGATGAAATTATTTAGGTGTGGAAGAGACGGGAACCTGGCTTTTAACTGCTAATAAGAAAAATCTGATGCTATGACAGAGGAGAGGAATACTCCCTTAGACCATCAACACATTGTTCATTTCTTCAATTGAAAATAACCATGGCACTTTTCAAACCAATTCTCTAACACAAGGGTTTTCGAAGGCAACCAACAACCTCCAAGGAAGCAAGGGTGAGCTTTTTCCATCATTACTGCCGAAGTGATACCTGAAAATAATGTGGTGACTAGTACGATACTTATTAATTCAATAATAGAAATATACTTTTCGATTTTGGTTCTAAAAATTATTTTTAATCCTTAAATTTTAGTATAATATTCCCATCATCGCCACAAATCATGGATGTAGAGATGTCCGTGATAACAGAAAATGGGGCAATCATCACAACCCAAGAATATAACCCCTCCCCTATCAAAATTTTAAGATTTAACATCATGTAAAACCTCTCCATACTCCATATGGAATAATTTTATTCAATTTTTAGAATGTATTGTCTTTCCCTATATAGAGAAAATATAAATTTCTATAAGAGGGAGATCACTCTTCTTATGGTGAATCGACCCCCGATTCTGTACTACTGCAAGGAGGATGATGAATCTTCTTTAACACCATAATCTCAAGTGTGGTTATTAATTAACAATGAGAATGAGTATCTAACTTAGATGATTGAGTCTATTGAAGCAACCATCCTTGAAGAAATTCATATTGTGATGGAATTCACTAATGTGTTTCCTGAAAAATTTCCTAGTCTTCCTCCAAGAAGAGATGTTGAATTCTCGATTGATCTTATACCTGGGGAGTTGTGAATATCCAAGACTCCATATAGAATGGTTGTTTTGGAGCTTAATGAGAGGAAAAATATCTATAGGAGAATCTAAATAAAGAGTTTATATACCCAAGTACTTCATCATGGGGTTCACCGTTCCATTTCATCAAGAAGAAGGATGGGTCAATGCACCTTTTCTTGATTATTGTGAGCTAAACCAAATCATGATAAAGAAAAATGATCATCACCCTTGAATTTAAGACTTATCTTATCAACTACATGGAGAAAAATACTTCTCCATTGTGGATGTACGGTCGGGATAATACCAAGTAAGGGTGAAGAAGGAGGATATCCCCAAGACTGATTTTTGTACAAGGTACAGGCACTATGAATTCATAGTAATGCCTTTCAAACTCACTAATGCTCCAGCAATATTCATGGACTTAATAAATTTATTATTAATATATTACATTGAAAACATTGTGGCAGTATTTATAGAAGATATTATAATATACTCCAAAACCAAGGAGGGACAAGAGGAGTATCTAAGAACTCTACTAAAGACCTTACGAAAGGATAATCTCTCTGTAAGTACAAAAGGTGGGATTTATGGTTGAAGGAAGTCTCATTCTTGGGTCATATAATCACAAGAAAATGGATATCTATGGATACCTCAAAGACAGATGCAAATGAGGGATGTTTGAGGCCAACATCAGTGAAAAATATTCATATCTTCTTAGGGTCAGTAGGAAATTATTGCTGATTTGTGAGAAATTTATCATGATTGTCAAACCCTCTTACTAAGATAACTCGGAAGGGAGTCAAGTTTTCATGGAGTGATGAATGTGAATAGAGTATCATAGAGTTAAAAAGGAGGCTTATCACTGCTCTTGTGCTCACAATAACCACAAGGTGAGAACATTTTATGGTATTTAGCAATGCTCTGAAAAAATGATTAGGGCTCTATTTTGATGAAAAATGAAAAATTCATTGCCTTTTATTCAAGTGAATTGGATTTTCATGAGAAAAACTATCCAACACATGTTCTAGAGTTGGATAAAGTAATCTTTACTTTGAAATTTTGGCGACATTACCTCTTTGGGTTGAAGTGTAAAATATATACAGATCACCAAAGCCTCATATATATATTCACACAGAAATAGTTGAATATCCACCAACAAAGATGGATAGAGCTGATTAAAGACTATGACAGATCAATCCAATACCACCTTGGGAAATTGAAAAACATGGAAGATTCTCTTAGTAGGAAGGACCCAACGATTCATTCATTAATGCAAATTTAAAAGGATCCAGTTTTCTAAGATTTTATGAAGATGGACATGGGAATAATAAAGAAGGGAACAAAATCAATCCTTTCATAAATGTTTTGTCAAAGGACTCTTTTGTAAAGGTTAAAGAATGCTCAAAAGGATGATGCCAGAATTTAGAATAATGTGGAATCTATCAGAAAAGGGAAATCATTGGAGTTCAATGTTAACGACAAAGAAATTATGAGATTTGGGACAAGACTATGTGTTCCATCAAATCCTGAGTTGAGGAATTATCTTTTGTATGATGCACACAGTTCGAATTTCTCCTTCCACCCAAGTTACACAAAGATGTATCAAGATATCCTAGATCAATATTGATGAGATAACATGAAGAGGGAGATCATTGAGTATACATAAAAGTGCCTAGTTTATCAGAATATGAAGGTTGAGAGGAAGAAGTATATGGGGATGATGCAACCATTACCCTTACCAGCATAGAAAATGGGAGAAAATCACCATAGAATTTATCATCGGACATCAGAAGACATCAAAAGGAAACAATGCTATCTGGGTTATTGTGGACCATCTTATAAAGACTACACACTTCATTGTAATTCAATATGATTTATCATTGGATCTACTGGCACATATATAAATTAAAGAAGTGGTAGAGATATATGGCATACCACTATATATTGTATTCAATTGAGATCCATGATTCACCTCTATGTTCTAGAAGAGTCTTCAACAAGCTCTGAATACTGAGCTAAACATTAGTATGACTATTCATCCTCAAATAGATTACCAATCTGAGTGGACTATCTAAACACTCAGGGACATGTTGAGAGCATGATCAATGGACATTAAAGAAGGATGAGATCAACATCTTCCTTTGGTTGAGTTCTCTTACAAAGAAGATTCCACTCAAGCATCCAAATGCCTCCTTATAAAGCACTATATGGGAAGAGTTGCAGAACACCGACATGTTGGGATGATGTTGGGGAACAAAAACTCCAAGGTAAAAAAAATTGTATAGGAAATGGTTGAGAAGGTTAAGGCCATCCAGTAACACATTAAATCTACTCAGAGTCAACAAAAGAGTTATGTTGATAATCTTCAATGAGACCTTGAGTTTGATATTGAAGAAATGGTATTCACCTACATATCACCGTGGAATAGTGTTGTGAGATTTGGTAATAAGCGAAAGCTAATTCAAATGTATATCGGCCTATTTGAGATCCTTGATCACATTGGAGTAGTTTACTTTCGACTAGAACTCCCACCGATCCTATCTAAAGTTCATGATGTATTCTATGTACCACTATTGAGGAAGTACATACCTGATCCATTACATGTACTCAATATAGAGGTGGTACCATTAAAGAATGACCTCTCCTATGAAGCGAAACTGGTGAGTATCATAGATCATAGCGAAAAAGTTTTATGAAATAAGATAATTCCCCTCGTCATGGTGTTGTGGTGAAACCACATGTTTGAAGAAGCAACCTGGGAATTAGATGGAGTGACTATGCAGATATACCCTCATTTGTTTTAGTGTGGGAAAAGGAAATTTCAAGGAAAATATTTCTTAAGGGGGGAATATTCTAACGAACCAAAATTTTATTAATGAAAATTTCTCTTGATCTGATTAAATGTATTATTATTTAAAATGGTAATATAAAACGTATAAAAATATTTTGTTTTATGTTTATAGATTTTCAAATTCCATTAACAATTGTTACTATTTCTAATAGAGTAATTGAATAGTGATCACATGATTAGTATATATATTGGGCTTTAAAAAATCCAATTTACTTAGAAAAAGGAAGCGATGGCCTCATCTAGTAGAATTTCTCCACATGAAGCCCATTTTTAGAATCTCATAAAGGAGGTGGCATCACTAGGATTCTCTCTTGACCAAGCCCAAGCCAATCCTTAACATTTTAAGCTTTAACGGAACCACCTATGGGAGAAGTAGAAGATGATAGAGATTACCACCCGAGCGATGTAAGTTGAGCCTCCCCAAGAGTCTGACGCCATTACAAAGCTGAACCTTAGATCTTATGTGGGTGTTGTTAGGGGTTATATAACAAGACCCTAGAACTATGATTATGCACATCATTTTTGTATATAATAAATAATATAAATTCATTTAATTATTGTTACATTGTAAATAGTTTTTATAAAAAAAGTAGTTTTAGTCAATATTCAATTAAGAAATTTATTTTGATGAATAAATGTATGATTTAATTAAATAATATTTTAACATAATATTATTACTAAATTTCATTTTATTAAATACAAATGATTTTATAAATTTTAAGCATAAAATTGTAATTTTTATTAAGTATTGAATGCTGTTGTTTGTCAAAACCCATGAATTTTTGATAAATGTCATTTTTTATTTTAAAATTAAAAATTCGCATAATTATAAAATTATTTAGATAAAATGTATATTATCTTTGGAATCAGGATGTAAAAATTATCCTATGGTGAATTTTTCATAATTTTATAAGACAGTCTAATTTTTGGGTAAAAAGTAAATACCATTTAAATATATAATGCGTTTTATGAAATCATAATCACCCAATATCAATTTAATAAAATACAAAAAAATAATTTTAATAAAATAATTTTATTCTATAAAATTAATGTGATTTTATATTTCATTTATTAATTTTATGGTGCCTTAGTGGGCCCTGTAAGACTTATAAAACATTTTAACATTTAAAATGATTACCTTGAGAGTGTGACTCACTTCCACATAAGCAAGAATAATATTTTAATAAGTTCTTCCATTGGCCACACAAAATATTTTTTTCTACTCCCCTTTGTAAGAAACCTTGGGTAAAAACCCTAGGTTGGATTTTGGTTTGGATTAGTTTAATGTGTGGTGTCCAAAACCCTAATAACAAAGAATCCCTATCCTTCCCTGTATAAATTCACTCAATCTCCCATTCCTCTTCACTAAATGCATTTGGATGTCTACCAAACTTTTTCCTCTTCCCTATATATTCCTCCTAAGGCTCCCTAACCTCCAAAGAATCCTCTCTCAATCCTATTCCAAGACTTTGGGATCACAGTTCCAAGTAAGGGATTTCTTCCCCTCTTATTTTCATTCCATGTTTTTTTATGTTTCTATACCCTTGTCTTTTAAATTAAAAATGTTTGGGTATGATTTTTCAGGTACCCTATACTTACCTACTTATCTTTGAATGATGATATACCCCTTTATCTCATATTAATTCCTCTCATGAACACCTATTTCCATGTCAAAATTCCTTAAAAGATTTCTCTCTCCTCATTTACATTCAAGCAATAATTTTTTATTATGAATATAAAGTCCATTAAATATGTTGGTAAATATTTCTATATGACCCCCTTACTGCCCATTTAATATAAATATTATGAGACACCCCTTTCTCTCTCATGAACCATTTTTATTAATTTTTAAGTGATGTTGTTATGCTACCGAAATTGTACTGTGATTTTCCACGTGAAATTCATTTTGTATTGAATACCATGATCATTTCTCTATCAAGGCTATTCAACGTCATGAAAATTTACTTGTTGATTACATATTTTCATTTGTGAAGTCCAAATTCCTTTATCATGGACGAAATTATTATGTTTATTTAATCCATGTTATATGATCCATGTGACATACTTATGCAAGAAATGAAATTATTATGATGGGTGCACCCTGATAGTGCTCCAGTGCATTGGGTAAAGATTAGTATCATGATATGTCAAGTACAATGAGGTTTTAATCATTCTAATTACAGTTAAATGAGGGTTTAATCATGATCCATGTTTAATGAGCCTTGGGTCATGCTAATATCATGTTAAATGTTGTTGTGACATTTCTATGTTATGATAATCATGCTATATCATGCCTTTATGTTCATGTTTCTCTTGGTATCTATTAATATGACTATTGCCTAAAATGTACTATATTCTTCATGTTATACCTTGTTTACTCCCTTACTGGGATTTACATCTCACCCTTTTCTTATGCATGTCCTCTGGTTATCCCATAAAATAATAAGTAAGAAGGAATGTTGTGGTCATGTTAAATAAGTTTTCAATAAAGATGTTTTATTTTATGTTCTAAGTTGTTATGTAATGTTCCTAATTTTCCCAAGACACAAGAACTATCGATCCTCAGAGTTGAATTAAGTGAAGGTTTATGTAATAAATCATTTTTATCTATGTAATAAATTTCAAGGTTGTTGTACTAAATATCATAAAAATATTTTACTTCCATTCATTCCCCACAATAGTATTATGAGTAGGCCAGTATACAAGTGTAGTCAATAGAAGAACGTAGAAGGTATTGAGTTTCCCCAGTACAATCACAGCCTAATTTAGAATTAATTAATTCCCTTTTAAGGCCAATAAATTCTAGGTTATAGTTTACATGCATCATCCAGATGTCCAAAACATTCTTGTTGTATAAATTCAATCATCACCTAATGCTCATTTTCTTGTAGACACTAGATTTGGATGAATATTTTTATGCTTTCTAGGAATGGTGGTGAGTGGAAAATTCATATAGAAACCAAACAATTTAATTCATAGTAAAATAGAATTATTTACCATTGAACAAAGAATAAAAATTAATTTCACGTGAATAATAACAAAAAACATACAAAAAAAATATTTATGTTGATAATTTTAATATGGAGTATCCAAAAAAGTAAAAAAGATAATAATAAATTCTAGAAAAGTTGTCCATTAAAAATTTATTAGACATATGACTCTAAAAAATTGAATGAGATATAAAAAGTGATACTTATAAAAAATAGAATAAAGAGTAGAAATAAAATGTTATCTAAAGGAAGTCTAATGATGATGAACACTACATAAGAAAGATATCAAAATAAAAAAATCAGACCATACATGACTGAAGATCATTCTTTGAAAGAAATTATTTAATAAAATCCATAGAATCAAATTTTTTTTCCTTACAATCAGTTGGGATGGTGATTAAAAATCATTCCTCATCAAGAAATATATAAAATTCCATTTTAATATCTTCAAATCTGATTCCACATCACATATATAGAATGACTGATTTATCACACCTAAACTTTTTTCTTCAATATTATTTTTTAACAAATATATATATGAAAATTTTATATTCCATAATTTTTTTTGATGTTTTTAAAATAAAACTATAGTTATGAATATCAGGTTTTCATACAACAAACCCCATATTAATATAGGACCTATGAGGATTCATGGCTATATTAATCTACTTATTCATCTCAAATAGTTACTACTGTTAACCCTTAAATTAATCAGAATGTATCAAATTTAATTTTTGGTGAAATCCTTCTCAATATGTCTATCTTATTTTCATTTATGAGAATATATTTAAAGTTATAATTTTCCTAAATTAAGGACATCACATATCATTTGATAGAATAAATCAATATGTTTCTTTCTTACATGAAAAGTGGGATTCATTCCCATAAAAATGGAAACATGAATGTCACAAAATAAAATATAAATAACCAGATTAAAATTGTTACTATGAATCAAATAACTCACCAAAAAAATATTTTCATACTAATATAAATACCATAAACTCATACTCTACTGTTTCTGAAGTAATACATCTTAGAAATAATATTTCCTAGATACAACTCTGAGAATAAAATTTATTTAATAGAAAGAATTTGACTTCCTCAAATCCATATATCCTATTATATATGAATATATAAATCCATAAATAATTAGGTCCACACCTCTAAAACAAAATCTATGATTATAAGTGAAAACAATATATCAAAAATTATACTTGGGTATTTACTAATGTTCTCTAGGTAGATTTGATAAAAATTTATTGATCACACCAATGACATGAGAAATTTCAAGATAAGTAAATACCATCTCATACATCTAAACCAAAATAATATAAAAATATTGTATGATATTAATATATTCTCTCACATAATTAAAAGAAGGGGAGTATCATAAATTCAGCATAAAATTTGAAACAATGGTCATACTAACCACTATGGAGCTTCCCATATAAAATCCTTGAAGCACCTTCTCATTTTATCCTTCCTGAGATAGCTATAATTTCATGCACTTTATTTAATTTTAGATCATCATTCCATGAATCATACTAATTGTACACAACTCTTTCATCAAATAATATGAAAAATGATCCTTATCCAATCTATCAATTTTGTAAGCATCATAAAAAAATTATCATATCATCATCATATCATCATAATAAAGTTATAAAATAATAAAACATCGTCACCTGATCTCAAAATATAAACACAATGATCAAAATATATCCTCATTAATTCCTAATGATTAATGATATACTCAAATGTATTAAACCGTTATATTGAATATTTCTTCAAACCGTATATTTATTGATCCATGCCACAATGTGATGTGAAATATAGAGGAAATGAAAATTTTTGGTCTTGGAGAAGGGGATGTATTGAGAATAATATGTCATATAAGTATTCTAATGGTTTGAGTATCTATAAGATGATTTCATGGATGTTATTAGAGGTTAAGGTTATGTTCTATGTGCTCTGGTTAATTTTATAGTGGGGTTGGTTGGAACCATGTTGGTTCTTTCAACTACAGGTGGTTTTTCATGTCGTGACTGGTAACAGACACACTCTTGAAAGTGGAGGTTTTATGATGCAAGTTTAATAGGTCATGTCATAAATAAAGGTCTTCGTAACATGTATAATTTTTTTTTGAATTTATTAAAGACAAAAACCATATATGAGAGGGTTATTCCTTAGTCATGGGTGTCATACCATGATGAAAATTAAGTATTTTATTTTTTTAATGGAAAATATATTTCATATGGTTTTCATTCCAAGAATGAGGGTTCCTCATCAAAATGATTTATTATGTTAGGAATATGTAATAAATTCCATGAGGTTCATATCATCAAACTTTTGGTCAATTCATCTTTTTGGTCAGGAGTTTTTATGACAAGGGGATGAAAGGGGAAACTCCATTGAGGAAGGATTCCATGACCAATGATTGTCTGGATACAAATTCTAGTTTCACTAAGAGGCATACCACCATGATATGACTAGAGGGACACACAATGATGGTGATCTTCCTCGGTTTGAGAATTTCTCTAGGGGAAATCATGAAAAAATTCAAAGGGTACAACCCTTGACATGGCCTTACATGGGAACAATAAACTGATAACATGAATTTAATGAAAAATAACTCATCTTATACTTTATTAAAGTTCATAAAGTTTATTCTAGGTTTCTAAATTAGAAATTCCATTTTTACCGATCATTTTTAGTTTCACATGTTGTTGGAGGCTGATCACTCTTTTCCGCCTCTATCATACTTCAAACTCATTGATTCATGGGAATTATAGTTGAGTTCCTTCAATGGTTAAATAAATATTTCTTACTCTTCCAATATTTTTCCTCCATATAGCTAAAAAACGTTTCATTACCTTTTGGGATAGGTTTTGAGATTTATTCTTATAATGGAATGTGTAATTGGGTAGTTATTATATGTATCTTGTTCTACTTAATTAAAGGTAATTCTAAGATAATGTAAATTCTATGATTCATGTTGATTCATATTGATATTTTCCACCGTTTATTATTTTATTTATTTCATTTAAATTAGATTAAATCAAGGACATATTTGACATGAAAATTTTGATTTTTGGGGTTTAGATCTGGTTGGATGCAGGGGGGTAGTTTCCATCCCCTTAGCAAAGAAGTAGAACATGGGAGATCTCCCTATGAGTAAACCTTTGATTGTTACCATTGTATTTATTATAGAATTTTCTATTCAATATATAAATAAATTATATATTGTTCATAATTAATGTAGACAATCAATGATGGTTTAACACCCCATGGGGAAGATAAATGGTTGGTTAGGTTAGGATGAAAATGTGCTTAAACATATATATGTGATATGTGATATATAGACCCTATAGATGTACCAACTCAATGAATAATGATAAGGGACCTTGGAATTGATTCTTTTTATTACCTAAGGGTATGGGAGTGTGATCATTTGGGAATGGTTTTCTTAGAGATATACCGTGAAAATGATATATGTATAGGTTAGATTGAAAGGGTTGTCCTAGTTTATTTTGATAGAAAGATAAGGGTCCAGTCATCACCTCTTTTGATGCATGTTTTTTATTTCCAATATTTCCAAAGAGTCTCTGATGTGACTATAGCTATTTTCAAGGTCTTTATTCTTTCTAAATGATGAGATTTTATTATATATTCCATTAATGACATAGAGTAACCCTTAAGGGGTGCTAAAACGTTTTTTGTGACCTAATAGACCACAGTGGAGGCCATAGTATTTTTTGACTATAGAGAGGATTATTTAATTAGGGATAACAAGGTAAAATACTATTATGAATGTGGTGAACTCTATTTGTTGTGTTCCCAAGAGGTCAAACTTATTAAGTTGTATAGAGTGAGGGTGAGTGTTCAACCTATATGATAATATTTTATTATGTGTGTTATGGGGTCAGTTCCATTCCACCCACTATTATATGATGGGTGTTAGGGGGTTGGTGTTATTCCCATAGATATTATGTAATGGATATAATAG
Organism: Viscum album; assembly: GCA_963277665.1. Lineage (NCBI taxonomy): Eukaryota > Viridiplantae > Streptophyta > Magnoliopsida > Santalales > Viscaceae > Viscum > Viscum album. The sequence continues at coordinate 1,225,007,169 of OY728148.1, forward strand.
GATGGATTCCATTCCAATCTATGTTACCTACTAGTAATTATAGAGTAGTTGTCTTTCACTCTGATGATAGTTGATGTTATTTCTAGGTGGTTTTTTCTACCCCATAATGATTATGATTCAACACCCTACTGTGGTATTATTACCTGTGATGGTATTTCCTAATGAAGTATAATTCCAAAAGATGATATCTGAATGTGTATCTTGTTGGGGAATTATCCAATATTATCATATCTGACATGTACTTCCTTGTGGGGTTCCACCACCCCCACCCACCATTAAATATGAATGTATTTATGGATGGGAAACCATTCACCACAATTATATATAATGTAATTTTTTTTCCAGGAATCATTCCCCCATATGATTTAGGATGGTATTTTAGGGTGGGTCTCCATTATCCATAATGTTATATGACGGTATTTCGAGATTTGGATTTATTCCACATGATGATATATGATGGGTATTTTTGGGTGGGGGTCATTCCTCATAATGATATATATTAGTATATCCATGTGGGCCACTCTTATACTCCCCCCCAAATGTTATAGGGTTATGCGACATTCTTAGATAGATCTGTTATTAGTGAAAGAATGTATAATGGACTTTGGGTTTCACCTTATAAATCAAGGATCAGAAGTATTTTATTTATTTCGTTTTGAAATATTTTTATTATTATTCAGGCAATATCACCAAGTAAATTCACTTTTTATACTAGTTATGATAGAGACATCATTGGTGGAGCACTTTTGAGAAATATTTACGCTATATACAGGTGACCATTGTAAATTGGTACTCAAGGGGACCTCATGATCATAGGTATCGGTAGGGTAGAAGCCTAATGTTTGTTGGTTTAGTAGTAAGGCTGGGGCATAGATAAGAGTTGGGACTCAGAATGGACTCAAGATTATTTTTTTTGTTATTATTCTACTTTTTATTCATTACTTTGGGATGTATATTATCATCCCATGAGAGATCTTGGTTTATGTCTACAATGCTAGTATGATATTTTGGATAGATAATTCCTATTGTAGTATGTTCATGTAATTATTTTTTTGATTTGTATATTATTTCCTTTTATTAAATTTTTTTATAAAGATGACAAGTAATTAGGACTAAGGTTTTACAATATAGATATTTATATTATGTTTTTTTCAAACAATATATAGTCCCAATTTCTAGTTAAATGTGATGTTGTGAAATAAAAAATGGTTGAATTCCCTAATTCTGTAGTTATAAAGAATGTTATAACTATTTGAATTTTAGGAAAAAGTCTATAGAGAAGAAGAATCTCTTTCTAGATTCTACTATCTTGATGTTTTTATATGTTTATAGAAAAGGGTAGAGTTTAGCTGAAGTTTTGATGACATAGTAATGTACCATAGTAATTTCAATGAAAATTAAGGGTTTTAATAGATAACATATGTGAATTTTTAATGGTCCTACATGGATTCGAGTTAATGAAATAATCACACGTCTACTTGATCTTATAAGAGGTATGTGAAACCTTGTCCAAGAATAAATAAGGGGTTCATGATAAAATTTTAAAAAAATTATTTCATTTGAAAAAAAATTGTTGAAAAAAATTGGGTAATGTTAAGGAAGGATTTAAGTAAATAAAAAAAATAAATTAGTGAAGTGATTTTTTCAATGTAATAAATCTCACCAAGGAGCTGTAAAAATCTCCTAGGTAATGTATGAAATGTACCTACATGGATCACTCCAACTATTATTCAAACTAGTACACCACACAGCCTTCACCTCAACTCCCTATATTCCAAAGGATTATTATGAATGGTGAGGGTATATTAAGGAATGTGGGTAGACTATACCATCATTATCAGAATAAAACAATTGTGTAAATAAGAAGAAACAATAGCCAATGGATAAACAAAAATCACATACCAACTCCTTGAACTGGTTTTGTTATAACACATTAGTAAAAAAATTCATTTCATGATCGTAAAATATTCCAAAACAAAACAAAAATAATGGGACATACTAACAATCCAAATAATATTTCCTAACATATGTCCTAGTTCCCTCATCCAATATCCATCATATAATTTCCCAAAATACCCATATATCATCAAGAAATTTAACTTATCCTGACCTACAACTATGAATCCAACTCGAGTACAATCGACAACCAGATCAGGTTAAGAGTACAACTCTATAGCTCTCACCCAATTGTGTCTAAATTAATAACATGTCTATGAAATATTTTATGATGGTTTAGATGGGAAAGAATAGATATAAATTAATGATCCACTTTTATAAAAAAATAGTTCTTTATTAACCATTTGGACCTCAAGTTCTATAACTACATACAATACAACAAAACCTTCTTTGGCTAATTTATTTCATCTAATCCATATACCATAGATTGAATCATGTTTTTGTTGAAAGTAACTGGTTTTCATAATTTCTCAAATAGTTTTGTGATCAACCTTCCAAAACATAATCCATGTACCAAAACAATTTGTTCCTAGGGAGTCGGTTTAACATTTAAACCATTTATAACATCATTGGTTCCTAGAGATTTAGTCCAACACCTAAACCATGGATGAAGAACATAATTAAAACATAACAAAACATCAAGAATACAACCAGTTCCTATTGAATCATCTCAACACTAAAACCATCAAGAATACAACTGGTACCAAGAATTTCAATTTGACACCTAAAAAATTCCATCATCTACTAAATCTGAGGTTCAATATAGTTTATACATTAAACACATTAAGGAGAAATTATTTTCTCTTTAAACATTAAATATTGTCTAATTTATATCTTACTAAACAACTATATGAATAATTTCACAATTAACCCATTTTATCAACTAATCATATTTCACAACTATTAATTTCCCTTTAAGTCAATTTAACCACATTAAATTTCCACTTCATCCTTTAACCATTAAATCTTCTTAATAAGACATAAATCATTGAATTATAAAGCTAATAAATTTATATCACTTTTCCATTCAATAAAACTAAATAAGAAAACTAAATAATTTATGATTGGAAAAGACATATTTCACTATTAAATTCCCCACTAAACCATTTTAAATATATTAAGCACCCCATGGGTGGCCATAGGTTTCTTCCCATATTCATCACTATCACCAATATCACATACACTTGGATGAAAATATCAATACTATTAGATTTAGACTTAGATCAGCTACCTTATGATCATATATTTCCACTCTTCCAACCTAGACCATTGATTTATGATAAAATTTCTTAAATAGAAACCCCAAAAAACTCAGAAAATAGACCATTTGAGATATAAGCTATGAGGGACATCCAAGTAGTGAAACATCCCTAAAATTGATGGTATCAAAATCCCAGACAGTCTTGGGCCTTTTCATCACTAGATATTCCAATCCAATTGTCCAATACTCAAAGGGTATACTCCCTTGGAAGAGGAGGTGAGTCAAGGTGCAAACTAAGGAATTATATGAGTGAAATTGTGTTGAAAATCAGTTGAATTTTTATAAACCATGGGATGGAAAAGTGGTAATTATTCCAATATTAAAAAGGTTCTTGGTTTGGATTCACATTTTTTCAAACCTTATAGATACTATTTGTGTCCCACTATCCAACACAAAATCCACTTGTGTGGTCTATTGGATCACCTTATACAACTTGAAAAATTGTTCTTCCCCATAAAATGAGTTTCATATTCATGGTTCATGGTTATAACTAACCCTAGATGAATTGTGATGATCCCCAATTTTAACATTTTTAAGTCCCAAACACAGGGAATGCTATCGAGACTCTTCCTACAACCAATAAGTCATTCCATAAGATCATTTAAAAGGTATTTATCCAAAAATTAAAATAAAATTGATCATTAACAATGGTCTGGACCTTATAATTTCACCACCAAATAATAACTCATCCTCAAGTTGTACTCCACTAATCAAAAAACTTACAAGGAACAAAGTTCATGCAAATAGGACCACATAATAGATTCCCTCTCCTAGGTTTACACCAAAATATTTCCATGGTGCCACATCCCTCAAAATAAAGTCATTATCTTACCCCAAAAGAGTTTTCTCACTATAATCCACAATATGAATTGATTTCTTCTCAAAGGATTCATAATCCTCAAACACAAAATCATCAACATCAATCAACTGATAAGTGTTTGGGTGATGCTCCATAAGTTCTTACATGAAATCAAATGTTCATAGAAATATACCATCATGGATTATCTAATTGATATGCTTATAGATCAATCCTATCAACAATATTTACTGTCTTGACATACCAAGTATAAAACCTACTATGTTTCTAAATACGATGGAGAAATATTCTTGGTGAAACATTATGGAATACATAGTCACCCGTTGGGAACTCAGTATATCAACAATGTCAATTTTAAAATGAATTATATCTACTATAGTTTATAATTATATGTTATCCGAATAATTAGGCATGCTCCAAGTGTCTTAAAAATTCATTGGCACCAAAAATACTAATTAGAATGCTTTTAACTAGTACAAATTTTATTTAAATGTAATATCACATGGTTCCATATATAGTTCCTTTTGAATAGTCATCTAATATATATTTTTATAAGAAAACTCAAAAATTGATAGGATATTATCTTTGTTTTTTCTAAAATCCATGAAATATGATATCTTATCATCCTTTAATACCTAGATATTATGTGTTGATTTGCTATTCTTCTATTGGTGGTATGTAATTCCCAAAAAAAAATTGAGTACAATGGGATTTCCGAAATCCCTTTCATAAGTGAAAAGTAATATTTGGACATCAATATGAATCAATACCCTAAGAAACCCAATGAAAGTGTTCTATATTCCTCAAATATAAGTTATCAATATCAAAAATGATGAAGTTCTTATATATTTGAATAAAATGGGATATCTTTTCAATCGATCCTCAATCACCCATATCGCACCACTCTTATGAGGAGTCATAGGTAAACCCACCATGAAAATGGTGGTACCATTTTCTTATTTATATTTTGAAATTGGAAATGTCTAAAATTATTCAATGGGGTTTCAATGCTCATTTCTCACCTACTCATAGGTTTACCACCACATAAAAAAGATTGTCATCTCATTCATTATTCAAAAGAAACAATATTTTATGTGAATATAATAGTACATATTTGTCGAACCATGTTTTCACCACGTATTTTAAAGCATGAAATTCATGCATCAACTCTTTATATATAATTTTAGGAATGTAAAGGTCACCAAGAATGTGGATATACATGTCTCCATAAATGGTCTAATGAAATTGTATCTCCCATCATTAAAGGTCTTCCTCAGTATGAGGAACTCTTGATAATCAAACTACCTCATCTTGACATGGTTCAAAAGAGAGGTTGTGATAAATAAATATGTTATTTTCATCAATTCGTTATCCTATTATACACCTATATTGACCTAAATTAATAATAATATCATAATCCATTTAGAACTAGAATCCCAAAATTATTAGGTTTTTGTTTTATAATATAGATCATCCTCAATAATGATTCCTTTTACAATCATATATTCTAGACGAGAGTCAAAATAGTTTATGAATATGAAGAATATCCACTACATGAGATTTTATGAATACTGAGAAAATTCATAATGAATGATCTTATGGTCAATATAAATAAAAAACTTTTCATACCAGAGATAATTGAAAAAACACTTCAATGTATGATCCAATGTGTCCAACATAAGATCATGTATGGGATAGTTTCATTCATGTGGCCTCAACTATAATGATCCATATGTGATGAATTGGTCTCCCTGTGTCAAAACTACACAATGTTTGATATTAGACACATAAAAATATAGAGAATATTCCTTACACAATTTAGGTAATATCTGAATTCTTGTTGCGGTCAAATGCCTCTTTAGCTCTGAGAAAGAATTTAAACATGCTACAAACAATAAAACTTTATGACCTTCTTGATCAGACCTATGACCAGCACCACCCATATAGAAAACACATTGATAAACCTTCAATATTAACATTCAAATCCCAAAAATATTTAGATTCCAAAACTTTTCTAAGGGAACTCCAAAGAAAAAACCTCTAATAGAATATTAGGATCCACTAATAAACCTTATTTCAAGAGGATGTGACCCCTGAAATTCACATTTTCAATCCATAAATTACATTTAGTTATCTTGGTGTATATTACATTCTGTTTCAGCATACTCATGGTGATATTGAGATGATGGGTGTGGTCACATCTAGACTGGGATTACAAAAAAACATCATTACGAAAACAATCATGAATTGGTTAGAAAAACATGTGGAAAATTTGGCACATAAAGGCTATTAAAATATCATTTGAGTTATTAATCCTAAATGGAATCAAAACAAACTCATACAAGTTATGCATTATTCTAATACTATTATATGGTATATTAGATAGTTCCACCCACAATTGATGGTACACAGATCATAAATAAATCTTGGAGAACGCATTTTCACAACTCATCTAGTTAAATAGATCTGAAATAGGAATAAGAAGATATTGTTTCTTAATATTCATCTAGTTATACATGAAATAATAAAAACATTAGTGTATAATTCCATCCACCTTCTTGGAAAATAGAATTAGTGAACCCCAAAGTGACATGCTCAGCTGAATAAAAACATTACCCTCTAATTTTTTAGACAAATATTATGATCTTCAAGATATATTAGTTACATTTTATGTTGAGGGATCAAAACTATATTAGTATGAAGAACTAATTCCATGGTAAAATAAAACTTCATATCAAGTGAAAAATCCTAAAAAATATCAGGAGGCATGTCTTGAAACTGATCTGTTCCATGTTTGAAAACATTCAATTCACCTCCCCCATCATCTAGCTTAAGAATTCCAACCTATCATGGTAGATCACCTAGCTACTAAAGAACAAGCCTGGTTTAACTGACATAGATATCAAATAATCCCTAAAGAACAAAGCATTCACCATCAAGTGATTTCAATGTCCCCTATACAATAGTATTAATCAATATGATCCTATTTTGAAACTCACCAATAAATTCCCACAATTATTTTAAATAACGACATCTTAAGAATTTAAAAACCCCAAATGAATTGTTACTAATCTATGTTCAGGGAAAACCCCTTTAAATAATGGATATCCTATAATAACAACCCTAATAACATATCAGTCGACATAACCCCATAAAATCTTTCCATACAAAGGCCCAAGACATTCACAAACTAGTAAGATATAAAATAATATGAATCCCTTGTATCAAATAATTCAATAAACATCCTATAATTCACAATAATTATTCCTAATATATTTGATGACCCTTCCTCATTATTGGGGGGGACAGGTTGAGATGCATGTTTCTAACCAATCAATATACATTGAGCTTCATCCTGTGTCTCATTCACTATACTACTTTATAGATACTACGGCTCTTTTACTAAAATACCACAACCTCCAACTCGTATGGTATGGTATATATAACTCAAAATGATATACTATTTTGTTGTAGTTGATTCTATTATGGTTCTATGCACTATTCTAGGTCCTCTATCAGTTGCCATCCACCGAGGGTACTTTTAGAACCCCTATAGGTACATTTTCCTACCACAATCTCATCACTCTAATAGAGGTCGAGGAAACTGGCTTTCCATGTGAGAAAGCCTTCTGCACTTTTATATGAACACAAAATAACTTTCCAGATAGGTTGATTAGCTCCCTATATTCACTTCCTAACATCTATTTAGAATAAATACTCATATAGGTACTTCATACTTCCCGAGGATATAGTATATAATCACATAACATAAAATATCTCCCCACAAATAGAGGCCTCTTTCAGGTTCCCTTAGTAAATGAGATCCTTATTTATGACCACTGTAATTTTTTTCAAGTGGAAAATATTTAATTTTGACTTGATCTCACAATAGATTCAATCTTTAAAGCTTTTCTCCCAATCCACCTCATCTCCGTATAATTTAAGGAAAAAATGTTACATGTCTATGATGCGGGAAACATAATTCATCATCGACAGATCTCCCATGGTGATATGTACAAACTCCTTGGGTCTTTCCTACCTCAGTATCTTTGTCTATAAATGTTCTAAGAACATAAATTGTAAGTCTAAATGAATTCCTTCAGACTAATCATCATGGACCAGAATATCCCACTAGTGACGTGCTAGACCAAATAATATGTAACCCACTAAATTATCCCTCCTCTTTGTAGGACCCTCATATTGGTCAAATAATGTGTGGAAGGAATATATCTAGAACTAAACTTCCTCAAGACCTCTCTATTAAATGAATATCTGGGGAAGTAATAGCTATAATTCCCTAGTTAGAGATAACATGCTCAGCACATCCTGTACTAGATCCCTCTCCATAAACTGTATAATGTGGGTGAAATTATCTCATAACTACACTTCTTACATATCACCTAGAGCTAGTGGTGGGTTGAGTTCTGCTACCATAAGTTCATTCATAGAATTTTCCCCCATCACCCTACTAAAAGAAGTCATCATAGAGCCATACCTCTACAATCCTAAACACATTTTTCATGTAACATATCACATATTTAACAAGGTTACATAAATTATGGATCTTAACTACCTATAAACATGCTACTCCACAACCAATATCACAATGTATATGAACGTAACATTATCACCACACCCAACCAACTTTTTCCAAGGCCACTAGATAAATCAATGAGAACTAAATTTTATAAGACATAATGATTGAACTCAACACCTTTTTGACAATTAGATTTAATATCATTAAATGTCACATAGTTCAACCATTTTTTTAGGAAATATTTATTCAAACACATAATATATGTTGAAAATAATTTGTGTACATCACATGAATCAATTATTTACAATTTAATGGCTACCATATCATAACATTCTTTTTCTTATGTTCTTAATATGATGCATGTCACATAGACCCTGAGTTCTAGGAATGGAGAATGCATAGAAAACTAGATGTCATGATAGAATATGGTTAAAATTTCATAAATCAATATAATATAAAAAAAAGTGTATTACCCAAGGAGAAATAAAATTTCAATTATAATAAGATTACCTCGAGAAAAATAATATGATCCCTTTAGACATGACATTTTCCATACACATGGATTTACAACTCCCATGAAATAGATCATTACCAAGTCCTGAAAGATCATATTCTTATATATACCTTTCTAAAAAACTAAATAAAAATAAAGACATGAATATATGATTCCAGATTGTAATTTCGTAGCCAAACTCACTCTAACTAGTAGCATAACCAATTTTCTACAAAACCTAATGTGTTCCACCACATGTATCAGTGGCTGAAGGCTTGTAGAGAGTGTCTATAGGGTAATTTTGGGAGAATATACCCTATTTTTTATAATAAAACAATAGTTTAAATAATAAGAATCAATAACCATTAGGTAGACATATATTACATACTAACTCCCAAAACTGATATGGTATCTGTTAACTATAAACCATGAACCGCGAACCATAGCCTATGAAAACCTCAGTTGACCGAGTCTTTCGTGGATTGAGAAATATCTTCATGAGCTTCCAAAAATGGTGTTGCATGCACCCAGATAGGATTTCCCCCAATTCTCTATAAAGGAAGCACATGAGGAAGAAGATGAAGATGGACGAAGAAAGCATAAAAGATTACCTAGAGGTTTGATGAAATAATTCAGAGCGGATTCCGAATTAAATTTTGAATCATCGACAAAATGAAAACTGAGAATCATGAATCCAGAGGTTTAACTAGATACGAACCATAAAAACGAGGAACTTAATAACAATGTGTAAACCTTGAACCGAATTCATATCACCGCAAACCAGAAATTCCTCACAGAAGAAATCCCCACAAACCATTGGTTCTGGGAACCTCCGTCAATATGGAGCTCCTCATAGTGTATCACTATTCGAATCCAACCCAAGGCCACAGACTCCATCAATACAGGGATGGAACCTGAAGTGTCATTCCAGACCACCACCCAGACTACATAGCACTTTGGTATGTGGAGGTCCATACCCAAGCCTGTTACTACTTCAGTACGCTGACGACCCACCTACCCGTATAGTGCTATGGTATGTGGGGATCCCGCACCTCGCATGAGAAAATAGTACGTGGAATGGTGATTCTTTGGGTGTCCTACCCTCTGGATCCAATCTCATCCCTCCATTAATATCCAGTCCTCTACATCTCTTCCACAAACCAGTAAACCGACATCATGGAAAATTCTCTCCCAATGTCACCAGAGCTATATTATAAGATCATCAGGTGCATAAATGTGCCCCTATGATTCTACATACCCATGGTATAAAGAGTCGCAAAGAATGTCCCTATAATTGATCTAACTCCTAGGATGTCTGTAAGTCTACATTCCCATGGTAATCCTAAGTCCAAACTTGGGATAATGATGTGAACCTCCAAATTCAAGGGATTAAGGGAGATCACATGACATTCCATTCAATGTGGAATTGTGATCTATTGAAGTAATCATGCTCGCTTCTCCTTTTGATAAGAGGCGACATTCCTCCCCATTACCAGAGCACATTCTAGGGAACTCCTGCTGAGTTAAGTGCATAACCTCTTGAGAGTCGAGCCACGTGACCTCCACTGTCGTCCCACATTGGAAGGTTCATCTCTCCACACAATCGACCACTGTATCCTCAGCTTCTTCCATCATAGGCCCGACCTCTTCCATATGTGAGAGAGAAGATGTGTGGTTTTTTGAATCTCTCACCTCCTCTTGTTTCCCACACTGAGTGTGGATCATGTGGGATTAGATATTTTTGATGATTAAAACATCCACACAATCAACCCATCCTGAGATTTGAGAACTCTGATTCCTGTTTAAAATAGGATATAAAGGATTTCTTCTTGATGGCCCGAGCAAAAAAGGGTGCCCTTCTGAAGGGTTTCACCCAGGCATGTAGCCTTCAATTGGGAAGCTTCCATGTATAAGCCCCAACCCATCTTGAACTACTAGTACTCAGATTTCTATTCAAACCAGGATATTTAGGACTCCTACTTGATGGCTCGAACTCAAAGGGGCCCCCCTCCATTAGGGTCCACCTATTTATGCCCAAAAAATACACCCCCTCCTAGGTCCAAGCCTCAAGAAAACCTAACAACATGGTCTCTGATTTCTCTCACGGGGATATGTAGGAATCCCATATTCTAGGTCTAACCCCAAAATAAAACCACCTTTTGTCCCTCCTAAATGATGATAAAATCTGGAGCACCATATTGCATGGATTATGTCATAATTTCGTCCATAGCATTATATCCACATATATCCATGATGATCTTGCAAACCAAGGGTATCCCATGGATACACTCTTCAGAAATGAACCAAGGATTCATGAACATATAAACATGACTTAAATCAATAAGAGAGTCCCATAATAGAAAATAATTCCCCCCAAAAGGGTGTAATGAGCCCAACCTCCCATCCTCTCTACTAATGGAGTCCTTAAGTATTGTTTGCCATATTCTTATCCAAAGAGTTTCTTCCTTTAGAAAGTAGGTCCCTAAATCATCTATACCGGGTCCATTGGGTGTTTTTGGCTCCACAAATGAACATATTGGAGACCATCCGAGGAAATCATATCCTAAGAGGATCGATTTCACAAATACTTAACCCCATGTAATCACCCGCTGGGACCATTTGACTATGGAACCTCCTTTATAATACGTAAGGGGTAAACAGTCCAGTCCCCATGGGGTCAATCCAATTTCCTATAAAGGATAAAAATATGGATCAGGTAAAAACAAAGACAGAGATGTGAAAGTATTTATTATAACATATGAATGATTGTCACCCATCGAATTGTTTATTCCCTTTTCCCGAAACTTGTACACATGTTGTCTCAGTTCAAAATAAAAATGTGAACCGAACATGAATCCACAACCAAGGTGGATGTTTTACCCCACTCAAACCCATTCACCTACCAAGAGAAAAATAATGGGGCCAAGACAAATTTTAAAATATGCATATGTTAATGAAATTATAATTTGATAGGGTTTTTTGTGTATACGTAATATATATATATATATTGTAGGTTTATACAGATCAACCTTCGATCCAAATGGTATCCTGAAAACCAATGCAGACATGTGCCTCAATGACCCTACAGGCAGATGGGACCCCAAAGAAAAGTAGTACCCCCTCGCCAACCAAGAATCTTTAACACTGGGTATCCAAAAAACTGATTAAAGAGTACCACAAAAATAGTAATCTCCCTATAGTGGAGGCTGCAAGACAAACCCTTCAATCTACAAAAGTTCACCAGCCGCCCCCTCATGTGATGTCAGCACCCAAGTACTGGGCATCCCTAGTGGTCTTCTTGAACAATTTAGGGAACCTATCCCTAGAGTGTGAAAACAAGTACATCCCTTTTCTAAGGGAGGAAGAGGAAGTAGATGCTGATGAATTCATCCCAGCTATGTAGGAGTCATAATTATGGGCCCGTACTAGAGAGTGTCCCATCCAACACCGGGTGAACAATTATTCTCACTCTGAAGAGGATCTTATAATGTGGGAACATACTAATGTCTAGATGACTTGGGCCCCTCGGGCCGCCCTCTGATGGAGGAATACATACAATCAGGAATATGGTATCACCCTAATTATTGTGGTGAAACTTCTCCATAAAAACGTGGTAGAATTAAATGGGAAAACATACAACTATGTCCACTCTACTAAATCCCACCACAGAAATAGGGTGGAACAATACAAGCACATGAATATCCCTTCATGATATCGTTGGTTTCTCCATGCAGAAAGAGAGGAAAATTACTGTAACATTTAGATATCTGCCGATTCAAAGGGAGACCGTCATCCAAATAGGACAACAACTAGCTATAACCCGGAAAAAAACTTACTAATGAATATTAATCCCATCATCCAAATATTAAGACAAGAAAATTTGAATAGATTCATATTCTTAAGGATCCTTAAAAATCCTGTGAGAAAAATATAGCAGAAGTGAGAAGATGAAAATTCCCGCTCGTGAATATGAAGCCCACCAGTTAAATTTGGTGGAAACTGGAAAAGATAAGAGGTGGGAGACTAATTGCTCTATCCCAGAACATGTGAACTACCGGTACCTAGTTGAAACCTATGGAGGATCAAAGTAGGAACAAACCCCTCCTCTGATATTAGAATGGGTCGTCATACCCATTCCATGCAAAGATGTATCAAATAACATCCTATAAATTATGGAAGTTCAGACATTGATTCCAGACCATATCCTCAGAACGTGTTAATATATAATTGCATCGGTGGTAAAGCTGAGAAAATAGGCCCACAACCTGATTTCCTCGAATGGAATGACTTACCCACAAAAGGTGTTAGCCACTTTGGAGCAGTTATGAATCCCTAATCCAGTCTAGGAGGGTCGACAACAATATCTTGTGATACAAAGACAACTAGATAGGGAAAAAATACCCATTCTAACTGGTGGATTCCAGTCCAAAGTGGCGTCCACTCTAGAGAAGGCATGTATCCCTTAAAAAACTCTTGATGTCTTTTAGTGTATCGCAGAAGCATCATGGGGGACAACTAAATAGGGACCCATATATGAAGGTTGTTATGAATAGCATATGACCCCTGTTACCTGTAGGAGAGTGCCCAAAAGTGAAATATTCAAAGGTAACCAGAAAATAAAGAGCATATACATGATCCTGCTCTACGAGAAACTAGATTTCTGGACACCCTCGAGCATATAATAGTAAAGGGTCAAGAACCCAACAGTCCATAACCAAATTAAGGATTTGGTAGTAGCAGTTGAGATGGGCCTCCCCACAATGTTTCTAGCATTAGCTCTGAACATCCTCTCTAGTGAACCCACATGGTCTTACTCCGTGGTCCAGGAATGAACAATCATGAGTGCCCATCTCCTGATATGTGTCAGGGTAACCCTCCCCTTGACATGATGATCAAGTATCAAGAAGGTCATCCCCTTATTTTCGCCCATCCTGATAGACCTCCCTAGGGTATGTGATGTATATATGCTTCTCCCTATAGTTATACATTGAGTCATGATGGTAGTCCTATCCATGAAGACAACCATTGAGAAGGCCCACCCCTCAATGAAAGTTGCTACAGTGGTCCTCTCAATATCAACATGAAGAAACGAGAAGGTCCTCCCCTTATTGCAGCACATCCTGAAGGCCCTCCCTAGGATTTACGCTAGAGAAATTATCCCTACAGCTAAATATCAAGTCGTGATAGTTGTCCTCACCATTATAGTAGCCATCGATAAGGTCCTTCCCCTGGTGACCTCAAGCATCTATAAGGTCCTCCACTCACTACAGCCTGACCTGAAGGTCCTCCCTAGGGTATAAGCTATAGGGAAATTCCCCAAAGTTGTTCATTAAGTTTAAATGGTGGAATTCACCATTGTAGAACCAATTGGGAAGGTCCTCCCCATGATTAAAATTCACATAGGAATGAAGGTCCTCCCCTTGTTAGGACAAATGTGAGAAATCCCTCTTATGCTGAGGTGGTTTGAAAAATGGATTCTGACGTGTTAGAAACTCTTTCTATGATGATTGATATCATTTCTCAACCAGAGGATGGTCTAGGGCCCCACTCATCTTCCAAGACACCCCCGTTCCATTCACATATCAATGAGTCTCCTTCCAGCCCTGATGCTTGGAATGAAATCATTAATAAGTAGTCAAGAAGGTCATATCAAATAGGAGAGTCCCAAGAAGAACAACAGAAGGATATATTTCACATGAGAAGATAGCTAGCTATGGATAATATACTTGTGATGAATTTTCCAACGAACACTTCTTACTTTGACATACCAAGGGATTTTTTTGAAGAATGTATGAATAACATTTTCCTAAATATCTAGAAGATTATTATCCAGCTAAAAGAAATTTTATTTACCAATGAAGGGTATGTATACCATGTAAATATATTAAGAGATCTTCGCTTCTTAATCGACCTGGAAGCCATCCCATCTATATAGAATCCACGATCTGAAAGGAAAAAATAAAAACCGAGAATTGTATTGCCTCTATACATTACACAATTTTTGTTTCCTCACTACTGATGCCACAACTGGAGTTCATATTTGGGGTTGGGGTGAAAATGGAGCTCTACACTTCACCCCACATCTCGTCCAGAAAACCACATTGGAAATGAAATCTTGAAATTTCATTACCCAAAGGCATCAATCCAACGAAATCCCTGCTCTAGAAAGAAGGAATAAAAAACAAAAACTGGCCCAGAGTAAGTCTCAAAGTTGTTATGAACAACGATATTAAGACATCAAAAAGATTTTGATCCAGGAAACCAAGAACATCGAATAGGCTTCTTTCTTAAGGGAAGACAACTAGAAACTAGTGATAATGTCTTCTAATGCCAAAAACAATCCCATACGGATACAACTCTATACTCGGCTCACTCCCATGAAGAATATCTTGAAATAAAAAAGGTGGGAATAGTGGCGGTAACCACAAAAATATAGGTAATGCCCCATCCCATAGGGTTGGCAGATTTTGAACAGAAAATTCCCCTGTAAGACTAACAAAACAAGTATATAGCGCATCAATGAGAGAATGGGAGAAACCCCAGCCCACGGGGATAGGGGAATTTTCACCTTTAATTCCCGCAAAGTGGATGTCTCTATTCCCTCATCTAGGAAGAATGATGAGAACATAGTTCACTCATTCCACCTCATCTCTTGGTTCATACACTCTGAGACGAAGACATTCCCCAAGGCTAGATCAGGTCTCCCTCCTGGTCAATCTTCACCAAGAAATATGAAGGATACCATAGAATGGAAGGAGAAAGTCAAACAATGGATGCAAAAATATCTCCTACCATTGGGAACCATTTACACCAACCCCAATGTGGTATGCATCATGGAACATGGTCAAGTTTAGTCCCAAGGATCTCACATAAAATGATACAAAATGGAGAGGATTCAATAGAAGATGGATCCCTCATAGAGGCATCCCACACTGAGCTGGAGGGTATGTATACCTGGAACCAGAGAGCCACCCTAAATTTAGGCACACCATCAGAAAACCTAGTACTGCCTCCCTTGTGAATCCCCAACAAGGAGAAGAATAAGTCTCAAGTCGTCTATGACCCACCCCCTCCTCCCCCTGAGAATATGTCTCAAACCCTTGAGGAAAGATTTTCCAAGATGGAAGAACATATAAAAGAGCATCGGAAAATCAATGTCGAGCTATGTCAAGGGATATATCTTTTAGGATGAATTCATCAAGTATAAAATCAATAGGTGGTCCCATAAAGGGTTCTCACACCACAAACACTCATCCCGATAAATTAAATTAAGCTCAGATGCCCATCCAATCCATCACCAGGACCATTAACCTGCATCAATCCAGACCTGGAATTACATCCAGTCTTCCCTCAACTCAGATGGAAACTAGATTATATTTAGGAAAACCTATAAAGGATACCCCTGGATGGGTATCCACCACAAATTTCATTAATACGGAACATCCAGCTTTGCCCCTGGCTGCACCCACCCAAAATCATGTCCAGTTGGATATGCATCTAGGGGTCCTGAATAATGTCAAGAAAATAATATCTCGAATAGAATCTATGGAAGGGTGGAATGCTCTGAAACACCAGAACCTAAACCTAAAATTGATTGGGTGAGAAATGTTGACCGAAATCTATAATTTGGGAACCCCGTATTTCTGGTTTTCAATGGTTCAGGAGACCCAGAATAGCACATAATGCACTACACATATTACTTTGACCCAATGATGGGAACTCCAGAGCAACAAGATGTAGTAAAACACATGTTATTTGTAAAAAATATGCAGTGTTTAGCCATTAAATGGTATACTATCTTGCTAGATAACTCAATAACAATATGGGAGGACCTCCAGTGATAGTTTCCCTTTTGGTTCAGTTTGATGTTGCCTAAGACATCAGTTAGTGATCTCATGCACAATATGCAGTGAGAGAATGAAAGAGTTTTAGAATTCATTTACAAATTGAAAGGCCTAAATTATGCCTCGAACTAGCCACTCCCCAAGGATGAAATTATTGTTTTGTGCATCGATAATGTATGTGATGAATTAAGGACACCACTCATCCTAGTGAAATACACAAGTGGGTTTTGAGATATTTACACAATTTCCCAAATGATAGACAACTATTTGTAGTGAACCAATCTCATTTCCTAGGTGACCCCATCATTCCCCACGAAAAAGAATGGGAAAAGATGAAGAGGCTTCTTTCATGCTAAAGACACCCCTACACCATCTCTAGTTGTGAGGCCTCCACCAAACCATGTAGGACCTCATGGATACTAACAACCACCCCCACCTCGGAAAGAAGAGAGAAGGGTTTCTAAAATGAATCAGTTTGAGGAACAAAGAAATAAATTCGACTCATTTTGATATGACAATGTCTGATTTTACTTCATCGACTCCATGAATTGAAACTTTCTCAGGCTACTAGAGACAAAGAGAGATGATAAAGTGGGTCTTGATGATCATCTAAATTATTATCCCTATCACTGAGTACAGGGGAACACCATCCAGGAGTGCTCTGTCTTTAAGTATCTCCTACAAAAGATGGTGGATTCTAGACAAGTAAAGTTTGGCCTTCCACCAGCACAAGTTGCATATGTCTCCACCTTAAACCTAAGAGGGGAAGAGGAATGATAAATATTCATGAGAAAAAAGGAGAAAAAAATTTCTAGTTGGATGAGGATAGTATGACATCCTGTATCACAACTCTATTGGGATATGAAAAAATTGAGAAGAAGCTATTGGGACAAATTAAACAAAAAACTTGTCTTGGTGACCTCATTTTTTATTCTGAGTTTCTGGTAGTGCATTAAAGTATGGCCTTCAATATCCTCTTAGGGTTGCTCTAGCTACATCAGCATGCAGTGATTCGCTCATCATACCATCAATGCGTTAAGTATTTCACTAATGGGGAGAATATGACATTTCCCACCAATAAATCCTTTTTCGAATCCTGTGAGTCTCATTACATTGATGTAGGGTTCTATAAACTGAATGAGAAGTAGTCCTTGGCCCACAACATTGATTGGATCACAACCCAAAATGGATTGGAAATGACTACCATATATCACTTCAAATGAATTGGGAAAGACTATTCATTAGCTAACAAACTGGTTGAGTGAATAAGGTAAATTTTAGACTCAAACTCATTCATCTGTATGATTTCCATTATGGACACTACATCCCCAGACACTGAAAAGTGTATTGAACCCTATGATTACATGGAAGGCCCAAATAAAGATGCTCCCAACACATCCTCATGACCCTAGAGAGTTCATGCCTTACCCACTAAGGTATAAGACACTGTCTTATCAATAAAGGAAATCAATTAAATTCCATCCACTTCATAGAATTCCCGACAACCATCTGGTCCCAAAGAAAATATTTCAGTCTCTATAAATTAGAGTACTAGTTTCCATCTCAATGCCAGAGAGTTAATCTTAAGAATCCCCTCTCCATCAGAAGAGGAATAAGATGATGAAGACGAAGAAGAATAATAATAATAAGACCTCAAATATGAACATCCTACATTAGTAGAAGGTGTCTCCACCATGATTGATGAACATAGGTTGATAAACCTAGGCACCGAAGAAGGACTGTGACCCACTCGAATTATGTTGGCTTTGCCTTTTGAGGAGAAAGAGTCATATACCTCATTCTTAATGATGAATTGAGATGTGTTTTTCTATAACTACACAGAAATTCCAGGCCTCAATCCTGAGGTTTCCACCCATTATCATGGTCTACTGGAAGACCATAATGTCTATAAGAAGGCTATGAGAAGGACCCACCCAACACATGGTTCCAAAATAGAGGCTGAAGTTGTCAAACAGATCAAAGATAATTTCATTTGGGATGTCCAATATCCAATTTGGATGGAAGATATAGTCCATGATAAAAAGAAGAATGGAGAAATTATAGTCTGCATTAACTTCAAGGACCTCAATCGGCACTTCTTGAAAGTGACTTCTCTATCCCACTACTAAAAATATCACATATACCCACAGTTTGGAACTTTGACTATAGCCCATAGAACCATGGGTATATGATATATCCATAGTTCTATAAACTGTGGGATTTTGATGTGTCAGGATAGATCTATGCCCCTGGTTTTATAGAAATTAGGGTATAGGTATGGAAAATTCCCTAATACCCACAGTTTTAGAATCGTGGGTATATATCTATAGACATAGTTTACAAAAGAATGGGTATAGACTATCACATAATAAATAATATACCCATAGTTTAATGAACCGTGGGTATATATCATGACCTGTAAAAAAATACAAAATAGATTTGAAGACTTATGAATATACTTGACAAAACATATTTGAAGGTACAAATTAAGACTAAACAGATCCACGTTGTTTAAATGACACATCAAGTGACAAAACATATTTGAGATACATGACTTCACCGGCGGATTCTGAATGTTCAAACAAGACTTATAGTGAGTTTGGTGTTTTAGGGGAACTCATGGTATGCACATTGCAACCTGTTTCTTCTAGTTCTATTGAGTTCTCATCGGCCATCACCAAATCATTAAAATCCATGCTAGATTCAAGAATATCTCTATACTTCCCAGATTTTACTACCATCACATCTCACATAACCTATTTTCCATGTCAACTGAACAAATACCCACCTCAAATACAATAAAATGGCCTAATGTAAAATCACATATGTTGTCAAAATTACATAAGATAACAACTGAATGGGTAACCAGTTAAATGGTCTGGCCTATGAGAAGCCCCCTCAAACATTCCTGTAAAATTAATGGAATGTATCAGAAATGCTATATAATATTATTAAAATTATAGAGTGTGCAGGGTCATCACCTTGAATATATTTGAACCAGTGTGGGAATATACTACACAAAAAACATCATCAAGAAGGGTAAATATCAAGATCCTGATAAATAGATCTAGAAAGATGTATGCACTATTTTGGACACCATTGAGGTTGATTCTCCACTCCCCAATTTCAGTCTAGTCCACAGATTCCATCATTTCCAAGTCTTTCTCTAAAAAAAGTCCCGGATGACTTTCCTATATCTTTCTAGGTTCATCATCATGTTGAACATGATTTTTTCTTGAATTGTACCACTTTAAATCCAAGATGTTTGGGAGATGTATACAGTTGTTCCAAAAATAATGACCCGATGAAAGGAATTAAAGAAAACAAATCTATGGAATAATCAATACATTCAAGAGATGAACTAATAAATAAAAAATTACTCACTAGAACAATACAAACATTCCCATTTTTTTGTTCATTTCACCAAGAATTGAATCTAAGAGAGAAGACGTCCTCAATCCAACAATCCCAACTATGGAAAAAAAAACTCCCCCTATGAATCTCCTGGTTAAAATTCCCCAAAAAGGGTTCATCATCATCATATTCCAAGCTAAAAGATTCATTTTGGACCTCGATGGCGATGGAACCATCCAAATTATCCTTGATCTCTATTTAATCTATAGAAAATTCATCACTGGTCATTTAATGATCCAATATCTTGAGGGAGATCACGTCTTGGGACATTAAGATCATGGTTTGAGGGAAGGTCCCAATGAGTTCCAACAAAATCATGAAGGGAATTATGGTCATGAAAACCACAAAATGCCTATCCTTTTATAATTAAATAGTATAATTGGAATAAAAAACACCATAGATGATAACACAACATAGAAGTATAGTAATCATTTTGGAAGGAATGTTTCGAAAAACAAAAATTCACCTCATACCACTACCATGAGATTTTAGGCATCCTCTTGGGAAGAATATAAATTAATAAGAAAATTTTTAAATGTGTAAAATACATGTCATAGAAAAAAGGGGATCCTTTAGTCATATAAATTAATATTTTTAGATGAGTTTATAATAAAATAAATCAGGTTTATTTGATGATTCTTTCAAACACTGGTTCCTAGATAGAATCAAAACAAATATCAAAGAAATTCCAATTGATGATGGTTTTAATTGATGATGATTTCAAAGTCTCAAAATTCATGTCATTTCATAATAGAATAAATTCATACCATAACATTTATGTTCACGCAAGTGGGAGAACTTACAAAAGAATTCCCATTTATCACCCCTAATGAAAACATAATCGAAATTCATGGCATTGTAAGAAGAAATTCACATCATATCATAAAAGAAATAATTTTAGAATAATTATTTTTGAAAAAATATCAATATCTAATAAATAGGTAAACTTATCTAAATATTTTCCTTCATGTTGAAAAAATTATGACCATATTGTTTACCTTAATCTCGGGAAAATGCGAAGAGAACTAAAATCGAAAATTTCATTATTTAGATACCAGGAAAACTCTATAAATGAAGAAAGCAATAAACATAAATGAGCATAGAAGAGTACATGAAAAGAGAAATCCAAAGGGATGGTAACTGTAAATATTTTCTTACCAAAACTATTATCCAACACTAAAGAGAGTCAAATGAAAAAATCAGCACCCTAACAACTGAATAATGTTTCTAAAATTTAATACCTAGAACTGATTTATATATTATTTGTTTTAAAATATAATAACTAAAAAACTATTATTTCATATAAATTGATATTCACAAGCTATAGTAATATTACATTCAAGAGTAGTTAAATAAATGTGGTTTTGTAAAAATATTTATTAGTAAAGTGAAAATGAAGAACAATTATGATATAATTCATTGGAAAATACATTGGTATCAATTTCAAAATTCATTGAAATAATTATGAAATACTTATATGTAATCATGAAGTTTCAAAATTCATTGAAATCAAAATTCCAAATAACACAATATGTTGGTATTAGTTATGATAGAAGTCATTAGACAATGCATATGTAACAAAATGTGTATGCTACATCTATTTTTTTCAACCAAATTTGGTATATATTAAACTATTATCAATATAGATAAATGCACAGTAATTAAAGGCATACCATCTATACTAACATAGTTGAATTAATGAATTTTTTTTTTGAAAATTGGTTCCTACGTTATATATGCATGAAATGTTATTATGTCTAAATGAGTTTGGATAAAGATATTAATATTGGAAACTAACTAACCTAAATCTATATGAATGAAATGATCAGTATCATAATGTTAACATGGAATAAAATGTATCATATGGGTGTGGTGATGTTGTGTTAGAGTTCAGTTAAATCTGTTAATGAATCTTAAAAAATAGACAAAGAAGTGTCAAATTAGTAGCGTAAACAAATAATTAATTAGAAAGTTTCATTCTTTTAACATAGAAAATTACCTTTTGGTGGAATATTTTTTGGCAGTCATTTAAAGTGTTATTACATTCTATTGGGTGGGTAATAGAATGTATTTTGGTTCTATAGCTTATATGCTTATCTATGAAAACAAACAATCAATAATTAGTTAATTAAAGTTGAACAAAAAAATTACATTGAAAAAT
Source organism: Viscum album (assembly GCA_963277665.1). NCBI lineage: Eukaryota > Viridiplantae > Streptophyta > Magnoliopsida > Santalales > Viscaceae > Viscum > Viscum album. The sequence goes on from OY728148.1 coordinate 1,225,029,652, forward strand.
CATCAGATGAGAAAATAATGGGTGGAATACCAATTTCACAACTTATTTAAGAATCCTCCCAATTCACACTCATATTGTAAATGTTAATAAACAAAGATTCCATATTTTATATAGATTCAAATAGACACAGGTAAGTGAATAAAAAAATTGAAATAAATAATATAAAAATTGAAGAATATATAACACGCATAGAGAGAAATAAATTAAGAGACTATATACATTCATCAATAAATGAATTGACATGAAAACTTAAAATGAATGTGGTGTAATGAACAAATAAAATTCATTAATAATATTTTCAGTAAAATGACTCATACATTTAATGAAATAAATGTTTAGTGTGTAGTAGATATTAAAAAATTGATGATATCAGACTACTATAGAACAAACCTAACAGTATATAAAAGTAACTATTGTGTTTGTGATGCACAATTTCAATCCAAACAGTTATGTATTATATATTCTACCACATTAGATTCTATAATTATACTCTCAATAATCATTTTAATTTAACCTAAAATATTAAATAATAAAATCTAAAAAATTATAATGAAATTTGGACAGTTGACAAAAAATAAAATAAAATCACTTCTAATCGTGCCTGCATATTTAAAAAACGATAATTAAATACATAGATGGGACTGCAGTGGATGCTTGTTGATATATGGATTATAGTCTAGCCAATGGGGTGAATCGAAGTGGCATCCATAACATCCTGTATCATTTAGTACTCATTGTTTTTCAATATGATCTATAATGCCCAACAATAGAAATCATCAATAAAAATTTATAAGATGTAGTTTCCTCATATGGAAAACTCTTCAATCAAATTGAATTATAAAATTACATTACAAAAGAAAATATAATTTCATTTTCAATGATACTTCAGATAATGGAATCACTTTCGAAAATAAAATAAATTTTAAAAATACAATCACAACCACACTAGTCACGACATAATGTAGGCTAGAATAAAATATACAAATATGTTTCAACATATTCATATTTTATAACAACTCATAATCCTCAATTCCATTTTTTAATTTCTAAATGAACTCATTACATGTTCCAATTGTTTTATTCTGAGAAAATCAAGATTATATTATACATTATTAGAAGAAAAAATCATATCTTAATATTTCACTGAGATAAATTCAGTGAACCATATCTAAGATATCTCTATACACACATTTGATTTAGTTATTACATGTTATGAAATAAATTTATCTCAATTTAATGATTATATAGAAAATAGAGTAATTTTATTAAACATGGAATCAGAAATTATAGTCTACACACAAGGAACTTAAAAACCAACATCAAGTTACGAAATTTCCCAGAGAAGATTGCTAGATGAATGGGAGATTCCCATCGACCAACCAAAAAACAGTAAGACCAAGAGGGGTGTGCCTCGATGAACATGAGATTCATAAAGGTATTTGCATCAAGAAATCATATTATAGGATAATGCCAGAGGAGGAGGAGGTTGGTCATCGATCAGGTGAGAAAATCACTCAACATATGAGGGAGAGGGAAATAGGGGAGGGGGTGGGGGGGGGGTTGGCCTGATGAGTGAATGGGGGAGGCTGGGAGTCAGAGGATCGGAGGTTGATAGAGAGGAAGGTAGGGGTTGGGAGGCGATCATAGATGGATGTACATCGGGGATGGGACGCCAAGGCTGGGAGGTTGAGGCAGAGGCCAGGAGATTGAGGTGGAGGCTAGCAGGTAGATGCAGAGGTGGAGGCTAGGAGATCAAGGTCGAGGTCAAGGTGATGTCGAAGGCGGGAGGTGGAGGGGAGTGAAAAAGAGATTAGGGCTCTCAAAGGGGGATGGGGAGGAGAAGCCTAAGTAGTGCATGATTTTTAATGGATTATTCATACAGTTTTTAGAAAATTGTCTGTATTCATTTACAAAAATGGTCTATACCCACAGATTTTTGGAACCATGGGTATAGATCCATTGGAATAGATCCCATTTCTAGTATTTTCCCAATCATAGAATTTCTTATCGATGAAACAACCAGAGATGAGGCCCTCATTTCATATATGGATATTATATATACAACTAGATCTAAATCGACTAGGGTGATTAATAAGCCACTTCTTTCAGGGCCCCCAGGGAGTGTTCTACTATAATGTGATGCTCTTTGGTCTAAAAAATGGTGGTACTACATATCATCATAGCATGCATCACATTTTCAATTCATTCCTAGTAAAATTCTTCAATAGCTACATTAACGATTTTGTGGTTAAATCATGATAGTGCTCAAACCAACTAACAGTCTAGAAGCTATCTTCAAAAAAATATGACAACAAAGTCTAATGATGAACCCCCTAAAGTGTGTTTTCTTCGTTACCTCTGGGAAATCCCTTAACTTTTTCATATATAATCGCTACATCGAAGTCAACCATGAGAAGTAAAAATCCATTCTTGGCATGTACCCACATCAGAACCTCGCCGAATTGAGGGGTCTATTGAGGAACTTAGCATACTTTCGGTGCTACATATCAATCCTTGCAGGTATCTATTTTCCTTTATCTAGGTTAATAAATAAAAGGGATTATTATGAGACGGATACTGATTTTCAAGAATCATTAGTCAATATCAAATTATATATCTTAATCCTACTAGTCCTGATGCCATAGGTTGAGGGAAAACCACACATTTTGTATGTAACTAACTTAAAATGTTCATTAGGTGATTTCCAAGAATAGAAGAATGATGTCGGTAGCAATAAATTTATCTATTACCTCAGACGAACAATGATCGATGTTGAGACTCGATATTCAAGAATCGAAAATAACTACCTAGGACTAATATTTTCGGTTCAAAAATTCACATATTACCTACAGAACCATGAGGTCTATATGAGATCCCGCTACAACCTACTCAAGTGTATCCTCAACAACCCTATGCTAATTGGATTTATATCATGGTGGAAAGCCATCCGGAAATATTTTAACATATGATACTTACCCCATAATTCCATCAAAGCCCAGGTGTTAGAAAAATTCCTAGAAGAGAACCCCTAAGTACAAATAACCCCATTAGATACTGAATTTCTTAATGAAGAAGAATTATCCAATCAAGAAGGCCCCCGGGTATGTGAAATGTACTTCGATAGTGCTTCCAAAATCCCAAAGTGGAAAAGTTTGGAGGATCCCAAGCTCAATAATTTTTGGTCGGGATTTGTACTCATATACCCAAAAAGTTCGTCCTATAGTACTTTTTCATTCTTTTCAAGGTGGTGTAAAAATAACGAAGCATAATACTAGGCCCTCATTACAGGCCTGGAGCTGGCACTTCATGCACGAGATGAACACCTTAAGATAAAAGGTGATTTAGGGTAGGTCATCAATAAGGTTAATGGTGACCATGCAATTAAGAAATATGTATTGACACCTTTGATGAACCATGTTCGATAACTGATGGAAGAATTACCATCAGAACCAATGCTAACATTTGTCCCTTGTTCAAAAAATACTTAAGTCAATGCATTGGAAATTGTAGCCACAATCCTGGATAATGCAGACCGGGATGAAACAGTCATCAACATTGCCCACTGTCAGATGGTCTTGATGTTTAGTTAGAATAACATGGAGGAAAATTATGAGATTAGCCCCATTTCAAATCCTTATGGTCACACCACTAGCTGGATGAATCCCATTGAAAATTAACTATAGAGTGGGGAACTCCCACCATATATGGCTGGAAGAGAACGTATATACATGGGTAAATCGATTTTTTCTTGTATAATGGTGCAAACCAAGAAATGGTTCTCTAAAATGAGGCCTTGACGGAGTCCTTCTCTGGTGAATTGATGGAGAGGAGACTGATGTTGTCATGAAAGAAGTTAATGTTAGAGATTTTCGAGCATACTAATCAGAATCCAATCAATCCCATCAAATTTAAAGGATTAGATACTATTGGGGAACTATGATTTAGGATTGCACCACATTCACCAAAATGTTTCATTCCTACAAGGTTCATACTATTTTTATTCACCAGCCCCCAAAGCTACTTCACATAGCTATGTACTCCTAATCATTTTCTGTATGTGGGATGGATATTGTGGGACCATATCCTCCCTCTATATCCATAAAATTAAAGTTCATTATCCAAACAAGCGACTTATTCTCCAAATGTGCCAAATCCATACCCCTTAATGTGGTTGGAAAAAAATAGTGTTATCCTTATGAAATCCAACATCATTACCATATTTTGTGTACCTCATGAAATACCGACAGACAATGGCACCAACTTCTTCTCTTCTGAGTTGGAAAAGTGATACCAGAAGTATATAATCAAAACCAACTATTCATCCCTCTTACATACAGTGGACAACGAGCATATACATGATTTCAACAAGACTCTATCCTATATACTTCAGAAGATGGTGGACATGGATATGAAATTGTGTCCAGAAAATATCATTAATTCATTATGGTCTTACCATAACATGACCCGCACTGCCACATAGGAAACCCTGTACTCATTAGTATATGGGATAGAGACAGTTTTCCCATCGAAGTTCAATTTCCATCGCTCCACATTTCAATTTGTGATCAACTATCCATCGATGAGAAATCCCAGAAAAAATTTCATGAGTTGGGGTAGTTAGATGTGAAAAGGCTTCACACTTTTCACCAATTTCAAGTCTACCAAAATTGGATTTCACACGCTTTCAAAAAAAATGATCACCTTCGGTCCTTTCTTGTAGGGGACATTGTGTTGGTCCTCCTAACCCCAATGATACTCAGGAATAAAACCCAAAGCTGAAATAGGAGGAACTAAATGGCATACATAAATTCTACTCCAATGGAGCATATTCTTTTCTATCAGTGGATGAAGATCTACTCACATCTCCCGCCAATGTAAGGATTTAAAATAAATAATTCTCATAAAAGAAGAGAATTGTCCTACTTAGAAGACGTTAAACCACATAGAATAAATCTTCTTAATCACTCGATAATAAAATGTAGGGTCAAAACTGCCATAACCACATGACATTAAACTGTAAAGAGTCCGTCATTTCCAAAATACATCAAAAATCATGTTTCTATGGAACTATATATAGCTATATTCCTTCCCTTGTAGGATACATATGGATGGTCTGATTTAACATCCAGGCCCTACCACCAATTAAGGAAAAATTCCATTTCATTTCCCTACACGTGGGCTAGACCACTATAGGGAACATTTTGAACTACGTGTGGCTTGATTCCCACCCTTTCAGGGTATATAGTGATGCCCAGATCCTCTATCCTGGTCCAACCACCAAGACAAAAAATTCCTCTTCCTTCTTGCATAGGCCAAACTTGCATCTGGGAATCCATAAAAAGTCTCAATCTCCATTACATTAAGCTGAAAAGTCCTTTGAGTGTCATGTGCACCCCAATTATATGCCTATTATTTGCTTTTCAAGATCCCAAACATGCCCCCATTTTCTTTCACAACAAATTAAAAGAGAATAAGAAAATTCCATGTTTGAATTCTGACACTCTTAAGGAGTCCAAAGATCATGCTTCACCCTAAATATGTGTATGATCTATGTAAAAGCATCAGTAGTTCATGGATATTCACGGTCTGGATATTTCATACATTCCCAAACACATATTTCTCATTTTTTAAACTATATAATCCAGTAAATCATCGATCTCCAAAATCGTTTTTGGTCATCAGGGATGGAAGGCTAGTGTCCCACAGACACCATTGATTGACTACACTCATATGCCCTAGTGGCTCTACATATGTCACCTATGAAATGTACATCAACCAAAGGAAAACCTGATCTCGGTAGATTCCTTTTCAATCTCTATATTACCATTTGTGTCTAATCCCCATGTCATTCCTCCCGATCTAAGGCCCCCCAGAGACTATGATTTAGACCTTCTATCATCACTCTTGTCTAAGGAAAACCATAATATACCGACTATAATTAACTAAAATATATTTTGGTCTTTGCCTAAAATTGTCTCTACAACATGACATTGAACGATACTATCAATATCCCCACATTAGGATGCTAAACTACAAGGCCATAAGGGTCCTGATTTAATGACATTAAACTACCTTGAACAATGAAAATTCATAGATTCTAATCTCAGCTCGACCTCCTCAAAAAAATGCCTTCCCTTGCCATATAAGGGGAAAAACTCTACAAGGAATTTTCATTGGGAATCCAATGTAACTTGGATTCCCTCTAAAAAGTTGTATGGTGGAATCAAATGCTATGATCTAGACCCAACCACAGATGGTATTGAAATGTACCCTTCTCTGCATTCAAATTGAATTAGTGCAAAGAATCCCTGGAAAATTCTTATCTACAGGGTTGTTGAAGGGAAATAGTATTTCCCTTATTCCACATCGGGATAACCCTACATCCACCCTATGTGATGATAAATTTAGCGGAATTCATCCTTGCCGCATGGCATTAAACTACATAGAATTTTTTCTATTCATAAAATGCTCTCTTCCACCGGTTATTCTATTCTTATGTGGTGACCCTAAATCCTCGTAATCTCTTGTTTCTAACACTGGTCATAGCTCTCATGAGCTTAGATACCTCAGTAAGAGATCCACCATGACATCATTGAAAATCATTCTAGGAGTTCAGTCCTAGTAGCACGCTCGTAAAAGGCATTTTCTTGTTCCCTTGCCCATAAGGAACCATGGGTCTTGGTTGTACTATGTTAAAATAATGGATACTTCAAATATGGTACAAATTCCTTACCCTACATACGAGTTAGATCTCTCTAGGAGATTACCTAATCCCACGATTGAATCACATCCCAAATGTCTAAAATATATCCATATACATTACTTATATACATCAAACTCCATGTTTTGAGTAATTTTTAATCTCTATAATCATCCATGGCCATCAGAGATTGAAATATAGTGTAATGAAGACAAATTTGTTTGACTATGCATGTCATGCCCCGATGGGTCTGCATATTTCACCTACAAAATAGTTGTCAACAAAATCCATATTCATCCTTAGGAGAAACCTCTCCTGCATTAGTATACCTAATGACTCTAAAGCCTTATGACATCGCTCCAAATTCAAGAACCCTCAATGTCATGGATTACATTATCATTCCTACCCATCTCCCATATATATCAGAAATCCTGGCCTGATTTACCTCAGGTCTCTCAAGGATTATGTATAATAAAGATACACCATCCATATTTGTGATGTTGATCAGTGAATGAAAAATAAATTCCCCCACTAATTTCTGGGTTTTCTTGGTAAAGTTCATAAAAATAAATTCCCCTTTCATTTTAGGTTCTCCCCTTTCAAAATCCATACGACATGTCACGAAAGGTCCTAATATACACAAGAATTATTTATTATTGAATGACATTTATGTTCCATATCACTACCCGGATTTGAAAACCCTTTGGAATATTGCTTACATATCGTTCCCCTTTAAAATTTCCAGAAATGAAAAGAATTTATAATTTAATTGAGGAATCATTTAATCTCTCTTAGTTCATGTAAAATGACCTACCATAATAGGTTTCAAGTGTCCTGGTGTAAGACGTCCAACTGTACCGTTCCCCAGCCCTCCCTTACATAAGTAAAATTTGCGTTGGAGCGGCTTCCCTTTCAAATACAATAAAAATTCCCCTAATAATTTCAAACATCATCCCTGAGATAGGCCACCCACTATGGTCCCCAAACTCAAAACAAATAAAAATTGTTATAAATCTCCCAAGCCATCAGAAATGGAAGTCCAGTGTAATGTATACACTTTTGTTTGACTTTGAATGGATGCCCTGGTGGTTGTGCATATGTTTCATATAAAACAGTCATCAAAAAAAGGGAAATTCATCCCTTGGGGAGTCCTATCCAACCTCAGTATGCCTAAAATGGCTCTCAAGCCTCATATACATCAAAAAATTACATTGTTAGGGTCAAGAAAAATCCCTCATTCAAGTCTCCGATTATTAAGACATTATTGGATGATGAATCCCAAATTGGGGCCCCTAACTCTTCGAGTTTTTTCAAGGATATTTGATATAAAAAATCAGTAATAAGTTTGATTATAGAAACTATAAACCACAAAAAAAAATACGGCAATAATCACCCGAGTGAAAACCCACAAAGGGAATCCATGGATAAAAATCGAGTATATGGTTGTTAAACCTATAATATGTATTGTTTAAGAAAAAAAATTGTGCGTTGAGCTATCAAATACACCAAAGAGACATAAATATTGTCTTTTAAATAACCATAAAGGGAGGCCTAATCAAAATTCATGTTGTTCTCACTAAGCCCATACCAAGACTGGATTAGGAAAAAAATAGGGTGATATCATAAAAAGAAAAAAAGTTTTTGGGGTTATCCATGTAAACTTTGCAATAGTCTAACTACGTGCGATGAGTCCCAAGAATCAAGGAAAAATTAAATATTGATTTGATTATTCCAATTTAATGGTTTTGAATCATGGATTATGATTAGTACCAAGTATAAATAATGTTTATATGGTTAATTATGATTAATTAACATGAAGGAAAATAAAAAGAAGAAGAATTGGAGGAAAAAATGGTTTCATTAAGCAAAAAAAATCTAGTATATTTAGATTTGGGAAATTATATTGGGGCTCGGATCACCCTTACCAAGAAATGGTAGGTGACTTCCATGATCAATCAAGAGGTTTCTCTAAAGTATCTCTCTTAACTTCTTTATCTTGGACCATCGTGCACACACGTTGCATAATGGATTTAAGGTCCCACCCTTTCTTCTAGATAGCTTCATAATTGACACCAGAAGATGCTATTTGAGCATTCATCTTTTCCATGTGAGCCTTAAAATTTCACAACTAGTCCTTCTAGAAGATCACCAAATAATTACCCATTGCCTTCGCATCCATAAGGTGACCAAGTTCCTCAAAAACATCTCGTAAGGTCATTACCTGATTATGGGAAGAATTGAATATGGTAAGATTACCCTTATAAGAAGAAAGGTATTCCTAGGATTTGATTATTTGGTAGATAAGAAAGTGTAGATACTGGTAATCAAATCCAACGAAGAACAATTTAGAAAATAATTAACGGATGCTGTCTGTTTCATTAATAAATCTAGCTAGAGGTGTTTTCGCGACAAGGGCGCATAACTGACGCCACACTTTTTTTGTACTGCCTGATATCTCCCCACGACACCAGGGCCTTGGTCCCCCCCCTCTATAATATATCTATAAGTATGATGTGTCATTATGTGAGTGGGAAGGGAGCTAAGATATGTTTCCCACGAAGGGGGGCTCTCCCACCCCTCATATGGTTCATGCTTTGGAGCCGGGCACGGGGGGGGGGGGGGGGGGACTAGCTACGACTTTTGGGATATCCAGGGACACTCTATTGGGGCTAGCATGGTTAAGGTCATCAATAGTATCCACATGAGGGGAGTATTCTAAATCACTCCCAACCGAGATTGTCCACATAGATGAAGCCCCATCCAGATGCATCTAACGACTAAATGAGCATCTTCTCACCATATGAATAGGAATGGAATGTGTAGCCATTGTAGTCAACACAGGGAGAGGTATAAATAGAATGAATGTTTGTGTCAAGATGGGGAGAATGACAGTTAATAGATTTTGGACCCATAAAATTGGTCTTCCCAGAACCTCTTTAGGGTAATTGTTCACCCATAGTTGGGCATATTCCAATGAAGGAAAAGTAAATCACACTGTATAGGAGATGATAACCTCCATGGTGTAACCTTACGACATCATTATAGGTCATAACTAGAAATTAATTGTAGGGTGGGATTCCCCAGTCAATTGGATAGCTGGAAGAAGCACAGTCTGTTGAAGTCACCGGAATAACCTAGGGAACTGGTAATGGAGGTATGGATCAGAAATAGCCACTCGATCTACGTGATCAGTGAGCATCCAATCCTAAAGTGTGATAATGAATGAGCACTCCAATAAATAACCACCTCTGTCACCTCTTAGTGACGCATAAGGTGTTGGGTATGGTGGAAATGAGAAGGAAGAAGCATCATTTAGCAGCCTAACCACATATCTAATTCTTAAAGTCATAGGATGACCAACAATGATGTTAAGAAGGGAAGGTTTAATATCGGAGCGAGGAACCCTCATAGTGTGTTGATATTCATAGAAAGTGAAGTGTTCTTCTATCTAATTATATGAAAATTGATATGGTCCATTAAGATGTTTTGGGGGTTGCCTTCTTGAATCTTCCCAAACAGCTCATAAAGTCATGCAAGAGAAGGAGTTGCCAAATTAATTGTTTGAAAAGCTGCTAGCAAAGCCTCCATCATTAGAGTACAAAATCTAACCCTGGTGTATATATCACGTGTTGGGAAGATCCATCTGCTCCGAAACATGGTGAAGAAACCTGCTAATCTAAGCTCAGGTGACACATCTGGTTGGATATCATATCCTCATGTAGTATATCTTCCTGCTTTAAGTGTGGCACAATATGACCCCAGAATTTTTTGAGACTAACATGATGAATGAATTCAACTATGGTGGGATCTCGTCCTAGGACCGTACACTTATAGAAACGACCATATCTAATCCTAAAATGAGATAAGATAGTGACCCTAGAGAGGGTGATCATGTAGTCCCTCTACTATGACCTGTAATATCATTGTCTATAGGGACACATGTTTGGTATTGTCCCAAGTAGTAGCGGATGGAAGAAATTTGTCTTATATATTTCCAAATACGGGGAGTCCTTCATGTTATTGGATATTTGATGATCTGATCCCCACCTTTCCAGGAAATAAATGGAATGTATTTATACTTGAACACCAGTGGATTAGCAATTTAGGAATGATTTTTTTCTGAGAAAGCCGTGAACTTGGAGACCCAAGCTACCTGGTATAAGTTCACCATTTCCAACTGGTTGAGGTACTCTAAACATATTTTGTGTACCTAGAATTCCCATTACCATTCTTTAGAGAATCATCATCTGGATCACAGATCCCATTTGGTGCTCCACCCACCATTTGGGTTTTCTTAGTAAATGCTGATAATAGATAGGTACTCCTAGGTGACTAGTCGATGGGAAGTGTTGCGCCAATAGCAGTTGCTCTCAGTCCACACTGATCCTTCTATTAGAACACATTCTCGTGAATGTTAGAAGTTATAATTTACCCTATTTGTGGAAATATTGGCTTGATTATGCCCTTGGGGTGCCTCTAAAAGAACGAATGAAGTATTATGGCTAGCTAATGGCAAAGAAATGCCATCCATAAGACCAAATTCATAAAGCGGTAACAACACAGACAATGGGTATGAAAGAAGCCATGGGGTAAGGAGATATTTGAAGAAGATGTCTTGAGGAACAATATAGGATCGAAGATGGCCTTTAGGGTCCTCAACTATGGCTTCCCTCATCTTGGTCTATTTTGTCAAGGTCGGTGGAAGAGCCATTGCAGCCAGTATAGAAAGATCTGAAAGCCCAAAAAAGTCAGTATAATAAGAAAAGTGTTGGACAATGAAAAAAATATCCAAAGGGATTATCAAGAGAGTCTTCATGGGGATCTACATACTGATCCCATAAATGGTACATGAATCCCATTTCCCATGTACTGAATAGTACACAGAAGATATATACCGCACATAGTTGTGGTATGCTAATGTCCCATGAGTCATTGGATCACAAAGAGACTTCCAACATAAAGAGGGGTTCGTGGGGGGACTAAAATAAGAACTGAGGCCTCACCATACTGATATTAAAATAATGATAATTAAGAGTTTATTATTAGTTAATTAATTCTTAATGTTCAGTTCTCTGGTTTATGGTTAGTTTGTGGAACAAGCAAATCTTGTATCGTTCTCCTTTACCGAAGTCCGGACAATAGTTTTAAATTCCACAATGAAGTTTTCCAAACCTAAAATTTGTTCTATGGGTAGAAGAAATCATGAAGAGTTTGGTTTGCAGCATGTGTAAGTTGGTTCATGAATGCGTATTTCAAAACGAAGTTGGTACGCAGATGCAGAGAAAGCCAAGGGGAGGTCAAGAACACCTTTTTTGATGAGAAACTGAAACAGAAAAATGACATGGGCCCCTATAAATTGGTGTAGTCCTCTCTACCAGAAATATCTGATCTATCGATGACCACATCAGTTCAGGACCACTTATACATTGGAATATTATCCTCTTCATTCATAACAGACATCATTCTAATGGGGGGAATATTTAGGGTCCTAAAAACAACAAAAAGGGAAGTAAATACTCCTACAAGCACTTTGAAGAAGGAATCAAACATTTCTACAGGTTTAACAAGGAATATCGATGCTAATTGAAATCTAAAATTTGGATAAAACATGATGAAATTGAATGATTCAAGAGTTTTACATGACACACATACCACCTATAGGAAAGGTTTTCAGAACACATGAACCGTGAGCCATTATTTCGCGGGAGGACCCGATTGGAACTGGCCTACTGAGCAATTTTCAGCAAACCCAAGAAGCCACATACCACATCATCAATGAGATCATGCATGGAAAGGCCATCCACATAGTGTTCTGTAAACTCGCCAGTTCGTGGATGAAGTAATATGGGAAGGTTCCACGAACCATGAACTGTGAACCATAGAATCCAAAAACCTCGATTAATTGGGTCATCTATGGGTTGTGATATATCATAAAAGGCTTTCGAAAATGGTGTTTCATTCCCACAGAAATTATTTCCCCCAATTATTTATAAAATGAAAATAGGAGGAAGAATATATGAGGACAGATGAAGAAATCATAGAGGATAACCTAGCTGTTGGAAGAAATAATTCGGAGAGAATTCTGACATTGATTTCAAATCATCGGTGATGTGAAAAATTTGAATCACACTTCTGAAGGTATAACCATCCACGAAAAATAAAATGAAGGATTTTAATAATAATGGGTAAATTGAGAACCTAATTGGTATCATCATGAACCATAAATTATTCATGGATGAACTCCCTGTGAACGTTAGGTTCCAGGGCTCGCCTTCAATACAGTGCTCTGTAGAGTTCATTTCTATGGGGATCGAACCCCACACCACATAAGGCATTAGTACATGGATGGAAACCGAAGCAGCATGAAGGACCACATCTCTGACTGTGTACCGCTTTTGTACGTGGAGGTCCATACCAAATACCACATACTCTTATAGTACATGAATGACCCCTCTACCTACATTGAACTACGGTATGTGGGGCTCCCCCATCCCACATGAGAAAATAGTACATGGAATGTCGCATCTATGGGTTTACTTCCCTTCGGCTCCAATATGGCCCCACCATTCCCATCCAGTCCTCCACAACTCCTCCAAAAACAAGTCCTCCAGCATTAGGCCAAGGCTATACCAAAGACACCAGACCAATATGAATAGATCATTGGGTGCATCTATACACCCCTTTAAGTCTACATACCCATTCTAAGTGGAGTCACGAAGGCTGTCACCACAACGGTTCAAACTACCAGGTTGTATTTAAGTCTACCTTCCCATTGTAATCTGGAGACCAACATTTGGATGATAATTTGAACCTCCCCATTTCTAGGGATTAAGGGTGATAATTTTATTTTACATTTAATGAGGAATGGTGATCAATAGAAGGAATCCCGATCACTTATCCTTTTGATGAGTGGCGTCATTACTCTCCCTTCCTAGAGAACATTCTGGTGAACTCTCATTGAGGTAAGTCCCTAAACTCTCGATATCCGAGCCACATTACCACCAATATTTCCCCACATTTAAATTTTCATCACTCTAAACCTTCACCTACTATCTCTAAAAGATTATTTGACCAAAGGTATAGCCTCTTCCATCAGGTAGGGAGGAGATGTGTGGTTTGTTGAATGTATCACAACATCTTGTTTCTCACACTGAGCATGACTCACGTGGGTATAAAGATTTTTGATGATTATAACATCCACACAATCAACCCATCAGAAACTACATGAACATTGATTCCTTTTTAAACTAGGATATGTAGGACTAATTCTTGAAGGACCGAGCTCAAAAGGGTTCCCTTCGGAAAAGGTTCACCCAGTCATGTCCTCATAAAATGGTCCGTTTCCATGTTTATCACCCAAAACCTCCTAAATTATAAGAACACTCATTCTTGTTCAAACCAGGATACATATGACGCCTTCTTGAATGCCCGAGCTCAAAGGGGTCCCCCTCCCAAAGGGTTCACGTAATTATTCCCCAAAAAATGGGCCTCCTCCCATGTCCAACCCTCAAGCTTACCAAACTACGTTGTCTCTGATTCCTCTCATGAGGATATATAGGAATCCCAAAATCCTGGCTCGACCCCAATATCAAACCACCTTCCATCCCTCTTAGATGATTATACAATCGGGAGCACATTATTGCATGGATTAAGTCAGTGTTGCATCTATATCATCAAATCCATGTATATCCATGATGATCCTACAATCTAGGGGTATCCCATAGATACACTCTTCAAGAATGAACCAAGTATTCACTAACATATGATCATGACTTAAATCTATAAGAGTCTTAGAATAGGAAATAATTCCCCCAAAAAAGGGTGTAATGAGCCCGACCTCCCATCCTCATGACCAATAGAATCCTTAAGTGTCGTTGGCCAAATTGTTATCCAACGAGCGCTTGGATTTTAAAATTAGGTCCATGAATCATGGATACTAGGGATGTTTGGTGTTTATGTCTCCATGAATGAAACTGTTGGAGACCATATGAGGAAATCATATTATAAGAGGATCAATTGTTCAAATACTTAACCCCAAGAAATCACCTACTAGGAACATTTGACTATGGAACCTCATTCATAATAAGGAAGGGATAAACTGCCCAGTCCCCATGGGGTCAATATAATTTCCCCTAATGGATAACAATGCAGATCAGGTCGAAAAAAAGTTGGAGATGGGAATGTCTCTATAACAAATGAAGAATTTTTTTCACCCATTAGACACTTTTTTTTCTTTTCCCCCAAACTTGTATGTGCATCGCCTCGGGTCAAAACAAGAAACCAATTGATGTATCAAAAACCTTAGTTCCCATATCATCATTACTGCTCTTAAACCATGTGAAAATTATTTAGTTAAGAGAGAACCATCTTGACATATAAACTATATATGTAGTGAATAGATTTGGTGTCTAAATCCCTACCGACAACAATTAGTACCTAGATAATCAATCTCATAGCTAATCCCAGAATACAACTGCTTCCTAGTGTGTCATTCTAACACCTAAACCATTATATCAATTAAGAAATAAAATTATAAACATATTTAAACCATTAAACTCCTTAAGTAGAAAATATTTTCTACTTAAACATTAATTATTTGACAAACTCAATAATATTATACACCTTTTATATATAATTTTATAATTAATCCATTTTATCAAGTAATCATATAGATTAGTAATTAATTCCCATTTAAAAATATTTAACCACTTAAACTTCCCAACTCATCAATTAACCGATATATCATATTAATGTGAAATAAATAATTCCACTACCATTCTAAGACATGTAACCCATTTTCCATGATATCAAACCAAATAACAAGACAAACTATGTTAATTTTGGAATAAAACTTTTTCAACATTTGAAGACCCACTTTAAGATTTTCATGACTCAGCACACCCCAAGGGTTTCCATAAATATGGTATCATAATCCTAAATGGACTCATGCGATCCTTGAAGGGTCTAAGAAACCCAATTAAAGTCCACATTTTTTATTTAGTCAATCGAGATATGCACAAGAACTTTGAGATATGACACATATCACATACACTTGAAAATTATATGTCAAGACTATGGGTAATATCTTATAGGCCACCAACCTTATGTTTGTAGATTTACACTAGTCCAACATTAGCCATTGATTTTGTAATTTCATAGTTAGGATAATTGTTTCACAGAGAGGGGGAGGGATGAAATTGTGATATATTTCGTTTTATGTTTCTTTTCTTATGAACAACCTTAAACTTTTATTAAATATAAAATTCCCAATTGAAAATAATTCAAACAGAATTCCACTGGAAGACATGTATTCAAAAGGTTATTTACACAAAAATAATATTTATGTCCTTGGTATTGTTTGAAAATGATTCATTACCACACAATCCACTAGAAAAAATCATTTTGTGTGGAATAAAAGAAGTAAGATATTCCCTTTCACTCATGTAGCACTATGTAAACAATTAAATAGTGAGTATTCTATTTCTATAAAAAATGATATAATAAAATGTTTTTATATAAAACATGTTGTGGTGATTCTTTTTTAATTTTCATAAATGAGATCTTTTAAAAAATTTCTTCACCTTATTACTCATAAGATAGTATGAAATTTTGGGACATTGTTATAAAACTCAGTCTGAATTCCCATTCTGATTTTTCAAGTTAAAAGGCTCAATAAAAAAATATAACTCAATTAGAATATATTTGAGACAATTATTAAAACCATCTTCATTATTTCAGAAAACCCAATAAGATTTCCCTGATCTAATTATCAAGTTTTATATGATAAACAGTTGAATATGATAATCATCTTGAATGTGATTATCAGCTGAATAAAATGGAATCTTCCCTCTTTTCTTATATCTTATTTCTAGAATGAATTATTCATGAAACAAATTATAAAAACCTCCTATTCTATCTAGAATTTATTTAGTGCTCCGCCTTCTCCCTTTTCTTCATAAATAGTACATCGGTTAGAAAGTACAAGGTAAATTCCCTTTTATTATTTCCCCAAAGATAGTCTGGGTGGGATTCTGAAAATTTTACCGCTGAACAAAATTTACCAAAAAAATGAATTTACATGAATTTAGGGTACATTTATGACTTCATAAATGCTTCTCAACTCTTCTTGTGTCTTCTCAATTCTTCCCAAATCTTCTAAAAAATATATTTTTCTTCATAATTTCATGAAAAACATCAATGTTATTCCAATTCTCTATTTTTATTGTCATTCTGATGTAGAAACATGTAAAATAATAGATTCATCTTCTTATTTTATCTTGAACCATTTTAAAGAAAAAATGATAATTTTATCCATTTAAAATTATTGACTACTTTGTTGATTAAACATTGAAATTATTCTTCATATTAGTCACAACATACTATTATTTTTTATTTCATTCATAATTTCCCAAAAAATATTCCTCTGATGATTACTGTAGCATACCGAGTCTGATGGAACGGTATCAGTAGATTGAGCTTCCACAACTTCTTTGTCATCTAAATACAATACCAATGACTTTTCATACTAAAACAAATATAAGGATGATTAACAAGATGACATAATGAATACAATGGGACAATATTAGCATCTTTGAATTTATAAACATTATTATTTTCTTCATTATGATGATCCTTCTCGTCCTTTAAACAAATATGAATCCATAAAACTTATTACGATGTCCTTGAAAAATTTGGCCTCACTAATTTTTTTCTTTCAAAAACTTCACCTTGTATCAGGACTTCCATCATGAATTTGATTATGTTGAAGATAAGATTCATTATCATTTGACTTAAATCGGAATGTGTTGTGAATTTCCAATCAAAATCGTTCTTTCTTACTAAGTCTGAATATGATTGACATGATTATGATTGGAATGAATATGATTTCTAGTGCCTTTTCTCCCCATTCTTTTATCAGGCTTGCATTACAATTTTTAAAAAATATTTTTGATTTATGATAACTCCAAAATCATAAAAGCATCATTAGATTTATATCTTAGTAATGCTGAATCTGATGCATTACCTCATTACAATCTTCTCTTCCATTTCGAACCCAAGGTGAGTCTGATTAACCTTTTCATTTAGAAAAAAAATTCCCAATTCGATGGACTTTCTTAACCATTGTGAATATGAATATCTTGAATATGATGTTTAGTCTAATTTTCTCCAAATACAATGTGAGGAGATTTGATTCATTCTTAATATTTCTCAAAAACAATAGAAAAAACCTGGATACAGTCATCTTCCATATCCACATCATCCAAACAATCTCTGCCATTTGATGTTTTTTCCAAACAGGGTTCATAAATCAATGAACATTTTAACACCATGAAATGCTTTATTTATCAATAATTATAATCCTATGTGAGAAATCTAATTATATGAAACATGAATCATTGAATGAAAAACCATTTTATCTAAAAGTAATGATTTTGAAAACATCCTCATATTTCTTCCATAGCTTCCTTACTAATCATTTCAAATTTCCCAGAATAAATTTTTTTTTGTTCCCTTAAAACACTACAATAATAGTTAGAATAGTTCATAGACTTTCAATGTTGAATTAAAAGATTTACCATACCTCCCCCTTTAATTATTCTTCCATTAAGGATAGATTTATGAAACAATTAACCCCCTTGAAAACACTATCCAAAGGTAATTTGAGATAGAGGAAAAAGATACCTCAACCATGATGAGAACGTTGGTTGGGCATCCATATTCAACTTCAATTTAGAAAAAGGTTCCTTTAGAAAAGGTTTTGTGAAAATTTTAGCTACTTGTTTTGATGATGGAAGATATTCTAGCTTCAATTCATTCCTATTCACATTATATTTGATGAAATGATATTTTATATCAATAATTTTTAAAGAGAATGTTATACTATATTACTAGAGTGGTTTATTGTGATTTTATTATTGCAACCCAAGAGAAAAGATAACTTCACTTTAAAAAGAAAATATTCTATCCAAGTCTTCACCCATCTAAGTTAGGTAGTGTCTTGAGTAGGAGAAATATACTCATCTTCAACTGTGCTAAGAGTGAATGAATTCTATTTATTTTTATTCTGACAAACATAGAATTTTACTAGAATGAAAACATCCCCTAGTGTGGATATTCTACCCTCAACATTCCCTTCACAATATTCACATAAATACCCAAAAAATCAATACTTTTTGAGCTATCATATAGAATTATGATATTTTTTGTACCTTTGATGAATTTGAAAATTATTTTATCCATCATGTAAATGTGATTATTCAGAAGAACTCTAAAATATTGCACAAAAGGTAATGACATAATAAATGTTGGGTATTGAGGAAGAAAAATATAAAAAACATCCAATATTATTTCTGATCAACTTCCTTTCCTTCTCTATCTTTACTCAACATTTTCCAACTAAAATTGGTGTGGAAACTATTTTTGAGTATTCCATACTGAACTTATTGAGGGGTTATTTAGCATGCTTTTCTTAGGAAAGAAATGTGTGTTTTTTATTTTGTAAATATTTGTAACCCAAAAAAGAATTTCACTTCTCCCATCATGGGAATATCAAAAAACATTTTCATTTCATTAGAAAATCATACAGAAAATCCTTCATCATTCTTATAAAATATAATTTAATCAATATAAACAATTATGATGAGGAAAAAACTTGACTTTTGTTGATTTAAAGATTGATATAAACTCATACTTTATTGAAAATAATCTTCCATGAGTAAGTATCCAATTTTTAATTCCATGAACAAAGAGCTTGCTTTAATCCATACAATGATTCCTTCAATCCTTACACATATCTTTCATCATTACAAACAACATATCAACATGGTTTCTCAATGTAAAATTCATCATCCAAAATCCCATTAAAAAATGTAAACTTTACATCTATTTGAATGGTTTTTAACTTAGTTGTGTATAAATAAAAATAAAAATTCTGATTGTCTCTAACCTTTACAGTAGAGAAAAAACTTCATCAAAATCAACACCTTCAATGTTTGAGTAACCTTTGCACACTAATTTTTATTTTTTCCTTATCACTTCACCTTCTTCATTCAGCTTGTTCTAGAAAATCCACTTTGTTCCAATAACATTTTTTATCTTGTTTATGTATTATTTCACATGTATCATTATTTTTTATCTGATCCATCTATTCATTCATGGCATGAACCCATTTAAGATACTAAAAAGCTTCATTCACATCATTCAGATCAACTTTTGAATACAAAGAAGTATGTGTAATAGTATTTGATATTCTTCTTGATTGAAATTTTATATGTTGATCACAAATAATGTTCTATGCTTCCACTTGCTTCCTCAGTCTAGGGTGAAATTTTTTAATTCTCTTCCTCATCAATAAAAATAGTTGAGTATGATTATTATTCTTTAGTAGGATTACAATTGTATGTATCCTTAACAAAATTGTTATGAAAAGTTTCCCTATACTGCTTAACATCCTTATCTTCAAGAGTTTATTTATCTTCCACATTCTATTCAATAACATTAATATCATAAGAATCTATGATTCATTCTCTTTATTTTTTTTGAAACATATGTATCATATTCCTTCTGAATTATTGACAATAAATATTCCATATTCACCATTATTCTCAATATTTCCATGGTTTAAACCTTTATTATTTATAATTGATGGACTCCCAAAAACTCTTATTTGTTTCAAAATATTATTTTTCCCATTTAAAAAATCATATGGATTCATGTAAAAACTTATAATATAGAAACATATTTTTTTGAATATATACTACAATAATCATGGATTTACTCTAAAAGTTATGAGATAAACTATGATCAAGTAACATAGTTCTTCCAATTTCTATAAAACTTTCATACTTCTTTTTGTAACCCCATTTTTTTGAGGAATGTGTGGGGAAATATACTCATGCAGAATTACTTACTTCTTAATATAACATTCAAATTATTCATAATTATTCTCCCCACCATTATTAATTTTAAAATTCTTCACTAAATACTCAAATTCTTTCTCTGTTTTTCTCTTAAAACATTTAATCCTTTCTAGAGCATCAGATTTATGTTTCATATATATGACACAAGTATTGAAGGTAAAGTCATCAATGAAAGTGATCAAGTAAATTTGTCTATTTTATATTGTTTTCGCATTGGAACACATATATTATAATGAATAAGTTACATGGTTTGTTTTGATCAAATCTAAACATTCTTATTCACTAAGTTTGTAATTTTTCCATTCTAGAAAATAATGCCACACCAATATCTTCTTCTTGGAAAATCATGAATATACTGGATACTGTCTCACTTTAATAAAATTATCATGTTTCTTTGACAGAAGTGTCACTTACTTTTATGCCAGAATGGATGCTCTTCCACTCTGCTAAAATAATAATAGTTTTCTATTTCATCAACTGGAAACAAGTTTTTTTTTGAACATTGGACTCGTGCAACTATCCTTACATAACCCCCATTTTCACAACAAACCAATATTTACTAAAAATAACTTTATAAAACTCAACACAATGTTTTGAAAAACTTATAAATTTGTGTTTCATCCTATAAAAATATTAATATTTCATGGATTTTATCTTTTCATTATCAATGATGGTTGATCCAAAACCTTTTATTCTCAAGGATTCATCATTGAAAAAATCCACTATTACCTTTTTAATGTTTTTTTACATTCTTAATAAAAATTACATATCATTTCATATGAGAATAAAACCCACTACCATGAATCTCGGTTTTCTCTCCTTTTATTGATTTTAGAGCGGTGTCAATAGCAAAAGCCTTTTATTTTTTATTTTCCTTATTCACTTCTAGATACTGAGAATTTCTAAGAAACTACTGTAGTGTAAGAAACAAAACAATACAACCCTTTGTGAGATGTCGTGGTTTTTTATACAATTAAAAAATAGTCTCTAGGGGTTTGAAACTATTGTCAACTTTTTCTACAACCTTCTTTGGTTTCTTCAAAACAGCCTTCTCCGACTTCTTCTTTTGAGATAATTGAATCTCCCCCAATCATTTTCTTCCATAAATAGTTGAATAATAGTATTGTTGTTGATTTAACTAGAAGATATTTTCCATATGTTAGAATCCACAAAAATACTAGATCTATCCATAGAAATAATAGTTCACACAAAAATATCCATACAAATCAGAGTTGTGAACATGTTTCACAAAAACATTGTTGTCATTCTTTGTTGAACTACCAACCTTTCTGTTATCAACAAAAATATTCTTATTTAGATTATTTTTCTGCTCATATTTAACTTAACGACATGTATAAGGAAAATATATGTATTAATAATGTTTATAAACAGTCTAAGACTCATGGTTTTTGATAATTTATGAACTCTTCACTTTGTTAATATTTCTAACATACATAACTTTTCTAGATTTATTCCTTTTATAAACAATTCAATACAAACAATAAATCTCTGATGGTAACATTTTTTTATCCTTATATGGTTTCTACTTATGATAACATACACCATTTTCAGATATAGAGCTTTTGAAACTTGTGTTTTTTTGTTCATATTTAGAATGTTTTTGTTGGACAAGTTCCAATTATTCTTCTTTTACATTCATCATCACTTCTCGATGCTTATTTTGATTTTTTTCTTCTTCAATATAATTTTGAAAATGATCAATCTCATTCACCATATTAAACTTTTCATTACAAAAACATTTTTTTTTCTATTTTTTGCGTTCTTTTATTTTTTCAACTTTTTAATTTCTTTCTCTTTTATTCTTATGTTTCTTAGTAATTCTTATTAATTCTTCATTAAGATGATATTCTAATTGGGATTCTTCTTCATCTAAACTATTGATTTTGAATTCCTGATTATTCACTATTAAAATAAAATTATTCTCACCAACATTCTTAGTATGTTTTTAGGATTAACCAAAACTATCTTTTTTTTCTTCATAATTAGAAAAGAATATTATTTTTTTATTTGAAGAAATTTTTATCTTTCCATATAGAAAATAATTTTTCTTTTTCACCATGTTTCTTCCTTCACCTTCATGACCTTCTTTTTTTCTTTATCACTATCCCATTATTTAATTATTTGAGGAAAATTATCTGCAGAGTCCCAATGGATCGACATTAAAATAATTTCAAGGGAATTTTTCCTTTATATATACCGATAATTCGACTCAAGTTTTTGGAAAAAAAGTATATAATATCATTAATATTTTTACATACTTCATTTTAATAATCTTAATCCATAGATAATTATTCAATAAGAATCATCATTGAATTATTATTCTAGGAATCCTTGAATGAAATTTCTGAATCAATCTTTTTTCATATATTTCTCCCTTATAATGTCATTTGTGAGGAGAGTGATATGCAACTCATCCATATATAATGTTTCAGGATCTATATGTTCTAATAAAACCCTTTTTCATCAAACATTTCTAGAAAAATCCTTACGATATTTTCAATAAATCTAGAATATTATAACTTTTCTCCAAGACATCTGATAGTTCTGAAAATGTCATTTACAATGGTAAATAAGTCCCCAATATATTTATACTCATCCATTTTCACATTTTCATAATTCAACCTCCATATATGCAATTATTACTTCTTCACTTTTGTATTGCCTTGTAATATGTTTTACAACATATATCATATACATTTCTTTGTGAAAACACATTTCACCATAAAATATTATCTTTCAAAAAGTTATGATAATAAAGAATTCATGTCCCTTCCATCAATATCAATATTCTTCTTATCAAAATATGTAAGTAGAATTTTATCATAAATAGGAAGGAAACCATCGGTTTTATCTTCAAGAACATCATATCCAATATACGTAAGATAAGGAAACATTCTAACTTTATAGGTATGATACTTATTACCCTAAAAAACTAATATACATTATAGTTTTCATAGTTGAAGTTCTCTATAAAATTCTCTTCAAAACATTAGAAAATAAATATGAATAGAACCTAACTCTGTTAACAATTGTAATTGACCAGTATGGATAATTTTATCACTGAGAGGGGGAGGGGTCGAATCAATCATATATTTTATTTTATGTTTTCATGGTTATGAAAAAACCTTTACTTACTATTAAATATTACTTTCACTAATGAAAACAAGTCAAACACACATTTATTAAAACACAAGTACATACAATCGTCACTAATAAACAAGAATAGGTACATCCGTGGTAGGGTTTGGAAATGATCTAATACCACAAAATCCACTAGAATAAAATCTTTTTATATATAATATATTTAGTATAATCTTCCCTTTCACTCTTGTAGAATAATTTCTATAATTAAATAGTGTGTGTTATCCTTTTAGCACAAATGATATAATACAATTTTTTTAACACACATGTTATGATGCTCTTTATAAATTTTAAAAAATGTGATATTTCAAAAACAATCTTCACTTTCTTAACCAGAAGTGGGAAATAAGATCCTAGGCATTGTTATAAAACTCGTTTTAAATTCCCTACCTGATTTTCCCAGTCGGATTACTCAATATGAAAATATATACCTTTGTTTGAATATGGCTGTGAAAATTATGAAAACCTACTTGCTCAGTTTGGAAAACCAAATACAATTACCCTGATTTGAATATGCAATATTACATGAGAAGCATCTAAATACAATAATCATATTGAATGTGATGATCCACTGAATACACTGAAATCTTTTATATTCTCATTTATCTTAATTCTATTGTACCTTCTTTTAGAAAAAAATATGGAAAAATCTTATTCTCAGTAGAATTTCTTTAGTGAACCACCTTCTCTACTCTATTTCATGAATAATAAATCTATTAGAATGTACAAGGAACATTCCCTTTTAAACTGACCCCAAATATGTTTTGGTTGGGATCCTTTAAATTTTAAAACACAACCAAATTTACCCAAAACATGAATTTTCCTTGAATTTCAGGTACATTTCATACATCATCAGTGCTTTAAAACCCGTATCTTTTCTTTTTGATCCTTTTATAATGTTCTAAAAACATAATCTTTCTTTTTAATTTATTTAGAAACATAAATCTAATTCTAATTCTTGATTATTATTATCATTAAAATGTATATATATGTAAATTAATAGATTCTTATTTTCTTATTTATTGAACCATTTGAATGAAATAAAAATTAATTGATTCCATTTTCAATTATTGACTAATATTTAGATTAGTATATGATATTATTCTTAATATTGGCCACTACGTACTTTTCTTTTTCTTTTCATTCATCATTCCAAAACAATTATTTCGTCAGTGATTGCGATGGAATACCAAGTCCAATGAACCAACATCATTAGCATCAACTTCGGAAGTATATTTATCTTCTGAATATGATACCAATGGATTATCCTACTCAAAAAAATATTACATTGATGAATACGATGAGATACTGAAAACAATTGACTGACATCAGTAGCTTCGACTTCAGCGCCTTATTTATTTTCTTCATTACGATAATCCTTTTCTACCCTTAAACAAATATATATTCGGAAAACATATTATGATAATCTTGAAAACCTTGTCTTCACCAACATTATTCTCTAAAAAACTTCATCTTGAATCATGAATTCCTTCATTACATTGATTACGTTGAAAATCAGCTTCAGTATCATTTGAATTATAATGGAATGTATTGTGACTTCCCAATCAATATCTTTCATTCCTTACCAACCTAAAAATGATTGACATGATTATGATCGGACTAAATATGATTTATATCACCTTCTCTACCCCTTTCTTTTATCAATATTTCATCGCATGTTTTATAGAACACTTATGATTTATGATAACTCCACGATCATCAAAGCATCATTACATTTACATTGTAGTCTTGTAGACTCCAATACAACACCTCATTAAGTTCTTATCTTGCATTCTGGATCTAAACTGATTCTGATGAACCATTTCATTTAGAAAAAAAATTCTCAATAAAATGGAATTTTTTAACTATTGTGAATCTGTATTTGATGAATATGATAGCAAATCCCATTTTCACCAAAAACAATGTGAGGTGATTTTGTTCTTCTCTAATTTTCTTGAAAACAAAATATATTACCTGATTATGATCATCTTTCTTATTAGCTTGGTCCTAACTGATTCATGATAAAAATTTTGAAAATACAAAGGTAGAATAAATCTCTTGAAATATGGAATATGAGAAATAATATAGGTGTTCTAGCAATGTGGTGAATGACATTATGAATGGATGTACCCATACTCAATGAATTACCTGAGGCATTGGATGGAATAAAACTAGACTCCGAATGGCCAATAATCAAAGGAGATTAAACCCTAGAATAGGGGGATAATCTAGATATGAACTAAGGGTTTTTGAGAGGGAAATGTGGGATAAAATTGGGTGAGTTCATATAAATAATAGTAAATAAAAGTGGTAATTTTTTCACTTTTAAAGAGGCACATAGTTTTTCAAATCAAGAACCAACCATGTGCCCCCCCCCTATCAAAGAAAAAATCCATACACATAGCCTCCAAAATCAGCCACATAGTTTGAAAAACCATGTTTCAACATAAAAAATCCATGGGGTCTTGATGCATAGTTAGTTTTAACAATACTCCATGTGTTTTAAGACTTATTTTTTATATTTTCAAGACAATAACTTGATGAATTCAACTAAGTCCTTACCTACATGGGAAATCATTACATAAGCTAATTTAAAATTAGGATAAAAAAAAATATACCTTGAAAATAGTCAGGATATCAGAAACTTTTTGTTAATAAATGATGAGGTTCTTCTCTAGATGCATAATGGAAGGTCGTATATGACGAAGAATGCATAAGAGGTCAAATAAGGATACTATTCAATGTGAGGTTTCCATGGAACATTAAAAATAAATACCCCCATTCATTTTTTATGGTATTATGTTGAAATGAAATAAAATATTATGTAAGTAATCACTTTGATGGAAAAAGAGAGATTTCACATATTGTTATCTAGTTTGGATTTGATAATTTTTTAAAAGAAGAATCATTCTCAAAGTATAATAGTTCATGATGTAGTTTCACTCAGGAATTATGGGTATTCACAATGTAAATACATTCATGAATCAAATAAATTTATGAATCATAGTTCTATTTAGTTTACAATGTAATATCAGAAGGGGACTATAGTGATGATGTTTAAGAAAGGGAATACTATAAAGGAATTTTTGGAAGCATACTTTTTTATGAAGATTTTTATATGGAGAATAGTATACAACATATAAATTATGTTTCTATTATTAGTGGTTATTGATAAGATCAATGATTTCATTGGGGCCCCATATTCTATCACAAAGGATACAGAGAACCATACATATACATAGTGGTATGGAACCAACCACTTGGTTGATAAAATGAAAATACACCCAACCTATAAAATTAATAATATATGATTCAATAGAAATGTTTTAAGTAATGTGGTGATTTATTCCAATGATATAATTATAATGGAAATGTATCTAAGATTAAGTGACAATGGAAAAAAATAATATCTATTGAACTTGTGAAGGTTAGTGGATTCTAGTAAACCAAAGTAATGCCATGGGTGTGCCTCTTTGACTAGCCCTTTGTGGTGAACCAATTAAAAGTTATTGTCTCCTACATTAATTTCACTCATTTTTTATTATGGTGGATGTATGAATAATTGTGATAGGTTTATCAATTTGTTACCAACATGGAAATATGATCCAATAGTTGCATTCAGAGCCCCAGAACAAACTTTTGTGAACTTTTTGATAACCTGGATTCATTTTTTTCAAAAATTAATAACGTCTTTATCACATAATTATTTTTATTATGCATAACATAGTATGCTATAATTTCAAAAGAAAATCTATCTCACTAAAAGGTATGAATGTTCCCCACCATGATGATAATTCTTATGTTCTATGAAACTATTTATAAAAATATTTTCTATATAGGAATGACATCTTTATATGGATAAAAATGATACATGTTATCATGGGTGGAGACTAATAGGACATTGAATGACATTCTTATGATTTAATCCCTTGGTAATATCAGGTGTAAGATATTATGAATATGACGCCAACCAGTATGAAATCAACATTTATATGTTTCATTGGATGATCCTATATTTCGATGTGTGTATAGATCCTTGGAATTTATGATTATTATTAATGATTACTATGAGTAACATACATTGATTTATTGACGAAAACTATGACAATGGATGTTCATGATTATGTAGGATAAGTTGGGAGCATCACGAGTGATGCTGCATTAATGAATAATAAATGAAAGGATTTTTTCATTTAGTTTTGTAATGAAGTTGATATCTCAAGACCATTTATAGAAATTATGTATCATAAATATATCAATGTCCATTGTGTTATATCAGTACATTGAATTTATGGGATTTTCAAGAAGGATTCATCGAGCATATAGGTTGACGGAACCAGCAAGAAACCTTCTTGATTAGAGAAATCCTGATAAAGGGATTATAATACAGAGTAAGCATTTGTATGAGGTATTATTTCATTTCAGCATTAACTTATTTCTCTATGTTCACCTTTTTATGTTTATAGATATTATCCTTGGACATTAGGGTGATTATCCTAACACAATTGAGAAAGAGGCCTAATGGGTCACACAATATGTGTATCCATAATTTCAATTGCACAATACATTATTACTTTTTATTTAACATGTTGAATAAATATTATTACTACATGTGGGTTAATAATGATTCATGTTTTCTTCAAGACACATATTATGCCACAAGCTATTCGAGAGAATATAATGTGAGTAGAAAATAAAATAAATAGTTATTTTCTATTTAGTGAATATAATATTCATATATTTTTTGTTGAATAATGAATTTATATTTATTTAATAAATATATTGTAGTTGTTCAAGGCCCATTATATTTTAGGGAATAATAGAGGACCGAGAATAATGTTCTAGTGAGAAATAACAAATATTTTATATTATTTTATTAAATAATATTTCATTTAATTCTCATGTTCAGTGAATGTAGAGAAATAATAATATTAGTATTATTATTTGAAATGGAGTTTCATAGGTATTAAATAAATATTAAAGGTAACATGTGTAATTATATTTATTTTAACCCTATAGGTATATAAACACAACTATACTATTCCCTAAGATAGCCAATTCATTTGTTTTTTTGTGTACAAAAAAATTGGAGAATCCTATCATGACCTTGAGAGATCCCTTCTATAGGAACACAACTAATAATGGAGAGTGATATTCCACCACCTCCCACTACCAAGTATAGAGAGATCAAGGAGAATTATTTGACAGTGATTCTCAGGGAGATCAAAGGAGTTTGATAAAGTGATAGGATCTATTAAGATATCGCCTAGAGATTCCTATGATGGAATCCAGTGATTTGAGGAACACATGTAGATTACTATTAGAGAGAATATTCTATGGATTCCAACAATGAAACTATGGTACAACACAAATATGTTGTGAGACTCATCCATAATGAAAGAATTCAAATAAGTTAATTCTGTAATTGGTTGAATTAATTATAAATAATATCTAAAGATCCTCCCCCTAGTTTTTTTTGTATTATCCACTATCTATTTTCATTGATTCAATTCTGTTTATCATGGAATTTATCATCAGTTAAATCTCAGATTGATCATCAATCAGGAAAAAACATAATGTTTGGAATGACCCATCGTATGCTTCCTATACTCCTAAAAACTGTAAGTTATATTAGAGCGGTCACATAATTATTTATAATTATTTTAATATCATCGATGTATTTATACTTTATCCATTTTGTTTTCAATTCGAATTTAATCATTATTTTAATCTTAATTATGAGATATGATTTTTTCTCCTTGATTTCATATAAATATAATCAAAATTATAATTTTCTGTAAAATAAATAAAATCAAATAACTCATCTAGAGGTGTTGTAGATTCTGACAAAATTATACTAGAGAACACACTATATAACAAGATCTACACTCCACATACTTGTGTTCAGTGAAGCATGAATTAGTTCAAAAATTTATTTAAATTGTTCACGTTGATTACACATGGTGCATCTAATTCCTTATATTGTTTTTTAATTGGGCCATCCTGGCACATGATTTTCCAAAGTAAATGTCTTGTATCCCATGTACATGGTATGTTGTCCCCTTAAGTCATAGATAGGTCATGTACTTTCATACAGGGCCTACCTGATCAGTGATCATCTAACTCCGAGGCCACACATTGTGTATTCCCTTTTATATTTCATTTACTCTATTTTTTCAAGGAAATAATTACATTCTGAGTCAGTAAGTGTGTTCCTCGTATTGGTAGAGAGAGAAATACACATCTTGTATCTCACCAGTACATGTCATGTTCTCATAGAAAATTACACAAAACCTTATCAAGTTGGGGTTTTTTGTGGCCATTACGATGATAGGACACTCCATGTGATGGTATTATATATATATATATATATAATTAATATCTTTTTAATGTTCAGATCTTTATATCTAGTATGAGTCATATTATAGTTGTTAATATACATGCATTAAAGCATAACATATGTCCAAAGATCATGTAATTCGTGTAATAATATGTTGATATTACACTCCATGAAGTACATTATAAGTTGTTTATGTCATTATGTCATATGTCACAAGAAAAAATAGTATACAAGTACAATACATATTTGGTAGATGTAGATGAGTATTCACCATTTTCCACCATTGTATATCTATATACACAATAAATTTTTAATTAATTTATTTATTTGGATTAAAATTTTTATGGATAAGAATCAAAAGTAAATTTTGATGAGAATTAATATAATATAATAGATAAATTAAATTAGATAATTAATTGATTAGAGGATGATTTATGTTTAATAAGAATGATCATAAATTGAATTATAGTTTTAATAAATACATAATTTCATGCGTGCATGTGGATTATCATGAGTATAGAACAATAATTTGTTTGATTTTGGTTTTATTTAATTTATTATTAAATTAAATTGCAGGTCATCATTCCCATGGTTTCTTTAATGTAAACAATTTTACCCTTACCTCTCTGTGAGTTAAAGTATATGTAATGGATGCAGCTCCCATGCTAGTGGAGGTAGTTCATGTTTGTAGTCGGGGTGAAACCAATCCAAGATAGGTACATAGAAGTAAAGGTGGAAAATTGTAACGCGAAACATAATTGGTTCAAGGTATTTTACCCCTAGGTCAATGGTTAGTTTATCAAACACTATAAAAAGTAAAAATTATAACAATTGCATCATCATATCACTTAATTATTTTATTTTTTTAAGAGTCATAGTAATTTCATTATGGTTTTTTTCTCAACCACATGAATTAATGAATGTAATGAAAAAATAATATAGGACTAAAATAAACTGGAATATTTATAAATGCTATATAACTAATGTTTAATCACTAAAGTAAATACAATTAATATAAACAAGCATGTGGTAAGGAAAATAATTGGAAATTTATGATGAAAAGGTTAAAGTCCCTCAAGAATATATATTAATTTGAGGAATTACAAGTTAAGGATTTTAATATTTGGGAGTCCACTCAATAGATCAAGGAATTTTGATTTAATGCAGGTGGAATATTGAAAATCCAACCTAACCACATTCAAGTTTCTTGACTCAGGAATGATGGGGTAATGATAAGGAGAGTATGTTTCATTTCCATTATAATATCTAGGAAACAATATATTCTGATTCCAATGGTGAGAAATATTATGTTTTGATAAAATTATGGGAGACTAAAAATATAATATTTTTTTATTTGCCTAAATTTTATCAGATAATGTAATAAAATTATGAAATTTTTTTAGAAATGGCATTAAAAAATCAATCATATCCTTCTGATCCATACATGATAATGATAAACTTCTCACTGGAACAAATTTCTAAGAGTGGAAAAGTGATTTCGTGTTGTCCTTCTCCATGAAAAGAGATTTTCTGTTCCAGAAGAAACTATTTATATTGTGTATAGTAAATAGGAAAGGGGCTAAGAGTTATCACTCTATGAGAAACATTTTTATTCTTCCACATATGTTCAGTGTTTGAAGATATCATCCATTAATAATGAGATTTTAAAGAAACATGAGTACATTGATGCATATAGTATAACATCTCAACTTTAGGATCTCTAATAAGAAAAGATGATACAAGATAATTAAGAGATATCAAATTCATTGATTACAAATAATATTGGAGAGTTTGTATCAGCTGCACCTCATATAGGAAAGCTTATTGTCCACCTTTAACACAAAGAAATCTTAAAGATTAAGTTCCCAGATGGCTGACATATGGAACTTAGACTTTCATCACTTCGTAAGACCTTATCTAGTATTATTGTTAATTAAAATATGAGGAATAATGAGAATAGTCTTTACAAACATCTTACATTAATTCTACATGTATATAAGGATATAGGGTATGATAAACCTTCAGTCCTTATAGTGAATATGAAAATTAATAAAAAGGAAAAGGGGACCAAGATTCAGATAAATTATAAATCTCCAAAGAACTATCTTTCCCAAGAGAGGATGATTCAAAGGTAGAGAAAGGAAAAGGAGGCAGTATGTTTTGCATGTGGAAATTCAGGCCACTATAATAGGAACAATCCCTATAATCAATGAGAAGTTAAATGTGAATTTTTTATCCAATGTAATGTTTTAATATCTAAATATTGATCATTAGATACAAATTTTGGTGCTCACATCTGTATATAAATGTAGGAACATAATAGATTTTAAAATATTTCAATCGGAGTGGAGGATTTAAGAGCTGAAAAGGTGCATGTCTAGATTCTATAGCCATTGGTTACTACCAACATTAATTTATAATGGGAATGATTTTGTTTTTAAAATAATGTTATTATGTACCAATGGTAACTAAGAGAATATTTTTTATATCATGCCAAGATGTATATTGGTTTATTTTCAAGTTTGTAAATAAAAGTTTACTCTTTCATAAAGAAAACATGTGTTATTGTATAGAAATTGTAAATAATGGTCTTTATATATAAAATAATGAAAACCATGTATAATTAATTGATAATAAATCATGTTCACAGTAATCATATAAGAACTGGGTATGGATTCACTAACTTGGTTATGTGAATATGAATCATTTGACAAATATCTATTAAGATTTATATTTAAACTCTTCCTAGATAAAACCACATGGAATATTACATTATTGCTTACAAGGAAGAATAACCAAACCACCATTCAGTTAATAGGGTGGACCACATGCCTTCTAGGATTGGTATACACTAATATGTGTGGAACATTTCCAATATAATTTAGAGGTTGTAATAATTACTTCATAACTTCTATAGATGTTGTGAGTAGATATGATTATGTCTACATGATGAGGTATAATTAAATTTCATTTGAGAAATACAAGGAATTAAATAATAATTTATAGAATCAACATGGAACGATGGTAAAGAATATTCGACTGGACTGAGGTGGTGAATATCTTCAGCAAATGTTTATCGGCTTTCTGCAGGAGTTCAATATTGTATCACAACTCACTCCATCTTACACACTAAAGTGTAATGATGTTAGTGAATGGAGGAACCATACATTAATAGAAATGGTATGGTCTATTATGAGTCATTTAGATCTTCCATTATCCTTTGGGGGATATTCATTACAAACTAAAACATACACATTAAATCGAGTACCAGCTAAAGAGGAAAATGGAATTCCCTCCAAGTTATGGAGTAGAAAGAAACCTGTTTTTTCATATACACAAGTATGGGGTAGCATGTAATTTTTTAAGCCCTTAGTAGGAAAAAAACTATCACCTTTATACATAAAATTAATCATCAAGGATATCCCAAATAAAAATGGATACAACTTATTAGACCCCTCGAACAAGAATATGACTATCGCAAAACAAGTCGTCATTCTACATGGGGAGAACAACCTCAAAATAATAGTTGGGGAAAGATTGACTTCGATGAAGTTGATTCTCATGATACATGAGAGTTGGTACAAAAATTGATTCCATAGGTCCAAATGGAAGATGTAGTTCTTGAAACACAAGTGCTGTGTAGGAGAACAAGAGATGTAAGAGGAACCGAGAAATATAGTTTTCTTTTCAATGATGATGGTGACTAATTATCAATTCACAATGATGAAAATCTATCCTAAAAAGAGGTAATAGAGAGATCAGAAGACACAATATTGAA
This sequence comes from Viscum album, assembly GCA_963277665.1. NCBI lineage: Eukaryota > Viridiplantae > Streptophyta > Magnoliopsida > Santalales > Viscaceae > Viscum > Viscum album. Next base: position 1,225,063,551 of record OY728148.1, read on the forward strand.
GGAATCCAAGAATTATAACAAGGATTCCACTTATTTGAACCAATTTTGGGTTCCTATTGATGTTCCAGATGATGTAAATCTCATATAGTGAAAAATGGTATTCTAGAGAAAACTACACTTGTAATGAAAGTAAAATACCTATAAATCAAGGATTATGAATAAAGGTGTTTAATAGTGTCAAGCAATTGACATTGATGAATCCTTTTCACCAGTTTCCATGTTTTTCTCCATTGTAATTATATTTTCTATAATATCTATCATGAATATGAGATTTTAAATATGGATGTCAAAATTGGATTCTTTATGAGAATCTTTAAGAAAATTTATATATGACACAACATGAAGGGTTTGTGATTATAGGTGATGCTAAAAAGATTTTCAAGTTGCATAGATCCATTTACAGATTGATGAAAACATCATGGTAATGGAACATTCGATTCGATGAATCCACAAAATAATTTTGATTCATTAAGAATGAATGTGAGTGGTATATTTAAAAGTGGTTTAGTGGTAATGTGGTCATCATTAAAGTAGTATATACTAATGAGATATTAATTATTGGTAATTACATAAAATCTTAAAGTATGTTAAGGACTAGTAAAAAAAGTGTTTCTCAAAGAAGGAATTTGGGGATGAAGCAAATATTCTAGGGACTAAGATCATTCAGGAACGAACAAATAGGATTCTGGGTCTATGTTAAAGTATATATGTTGACCGAATAATAATTATATTTATCATGAAATAATCCAATAGGGTATTGGTTCCAGTGTTACATGGTTTATAAATTTCAAAGAAAATGCGTCCTAATAAAAAATAGGAGAGAGATAGAGAGAGAATGAGTGAGACCACATATGCCTCAACGATATGATCAATCTTGTATGTCATTATATTTACTAGAATTGATGTTCCCTATACCTTTAGCATTGAAGGAATATATCAAAATGTACCAGGAAAACAACATTGGTCTACTGTGAATGTTATACTTAATAATATAAAACAAACTAAGGATATTATCATTGTGTATAGAAGAGATAAGGATCTGGTCATTATAAAAATTTCTGTTTTCAGGCCAATAAAAAATATATGTAGTCACAATATGGATATATTTTCTATCTCAATAGAGGATTTTTGAGCTATAAGAGTTCAAAGAATCCAGTTTACCATGAATCAAAAAAATATTATAGGTATATAGTGGCTTCTAATGCATCCACAAAATTCGTTTGGATACAAAATGTTGTCCAGGCACATGATGTGGTATCTAGAATTAATGACCCTATCACCTAGTATTTTGAAAATATTGCTATGGTGGATCTTGAAAAAGAGAAAAGATCACACCAGTAGACAAATAATATACTCTAAAAGTATCCCCTCTTGAAGGATATTTATTATAGGGGTGAAGTTGTATTTTTCAGAGTGCCCACAGAAGAGAACTTTCTAAACCACTTGAATAAAGGCATATATCAATAGAAGAATTAGTATCATGTGAGAGCTAGTAGATTGAAGGTTGTTAGCAGTTGGGTATACTTTATATGGATGTCTATTTAAGTTTTTTCCCTAAAACCAATTTTTTTTTACTTTATGATAACATTTATTTCAAGTTTTTAATATCAATAAAATCATTATCACGTCATGATTGTTCTTATTTAAAACATAGTGTGTGATAATGTCTAAGTGTAGTTGTTCCAATAAAAGGTTGTAATAGTTCCACGGTACGATGTGAACCCAGAAGTGCTAGGAAAACATTTTTAAAAATATTTTTTGTATCCATATGATATCATTATAGAGAAAAATGATATAGGATATCGGGGGTTGAGACACGTTGAACATTGAGGAAAGTTTTTATGGTGTAAAACCTTGGTAATATCTAGTGTAGGATATTCTAAGAATGAGACTCACTAGTAGAAAATAAAAATTTATATGTCTCATTAGATGTTCCTATCTATGGTTGTGTGTATTGAACCTTATACATTAATATTATTTTTACTAAATAACATTAGTCATTTAATTTTATGTATTAATGAAAACTGTGATGACATATATTTATGATGAAGTTGGATACATTGGATTCATAATGAGAAATATTGCCTTAATAAATCTGGTTAATGATATTCTTGGGTGTCATGAAATGTTTGGAATATTAAACAATATTTTTGGGTTACTTTTGGTTTGGGTTCCCACTCACCCAAAAAGTGGGTTTAGAAAATCAAATAAAAATAGAATCCATGGCCATGGTGTTATTTATGCATGTTAAATTTCTGGGAAATCATAGAAAGAGTCATTGAGCTCAATGGTTTATGGCACTAGCATTAAACCTTCCTGAAATAAGATATCGTGATAAATAAGTTATATTACAGAGTAAGCATATATATGAGCTAATATATCATGGCAACATTAGCTTCTTCTAATGTGGGTGCCTTGGCATGTTGCTAGACACTAATCATGTACTTCATGTTGCTTCGCCTAATGCCTTTGGGAAAGAGGCCTAGAGGAACACATATTAAGTGTATCCAGAATCTCAATTAAATAATATATTATTATTTATTATTTAAAATTTTTAATAAATATTATTCCCACACGTGGTTTAATAATTATTCATGTTTTCTTGATCACATATATTCCGTCACTAATTATTTGAGAGAATATAATATGAGAATAACATTTAGATATATATTTTTTATTTAGTGAATATAATATTTATTTATTTATTGTTGAATAATTCAATGATGTTGATTTCATAAATAAATATTCACTTTTCAAGGCCTATTAAATATTATTGAGGAATTGTGGGCCATTAATAATAGTTTGGTAAGAACTTATAAATATTGAATATTATTTGATTAAATAAAATTTAAATTAGTTCAAAAGATAAAATAATTCCATGAGATATTATTATTATTATTACTATTATTATTATTGTAAATGAGGTTCCTTAGGGATTAGATAAATAATATATAGACCTTGTGAAAATAATTTTATTTTAACCCTAGTGGTTTGTAAACCCAATTTTATTATTTCCATTGAGATCTAGTACATGTTTTTATTGTGAAAAACAAATTTGGATAAACCTCACAAGACCTAGAGATATATGTTATTTATGAAAACTCCCATAAATAGAGAGAGATCATCCACTACCTCCCAATATCATGTTTGGAGAGATCAAGGAGAACACTTTTGATGCAATTTTTAAGGTGATAAAAGCAGTATGAAGCAAGAAATATGATCAATCGGGATACCACCAGAAGATTCCTACAGTAACATTCAGGGATTTTAGGAACACATGTGGATCAATGCTACCAGAAATATATTCATGATTCCTAAAACCCTATGATGATACAACATAGATTTGTTATGATACTAATTAGTGAGGAATGACTTCAAAAATGGCAATTCATTGAAAAATTAAATTAATTATAAATTATATGTAATGATTCTATCTATGGTTCCAAAAAATTATCCATTGTCTATTTTCATTAATCAAATTATTTTGATCAATGATTTAATCATCATGTAGACCACAAATTGATCATTGATCATGTAAAAAATAAAATTTCAGAATGACCCATCACTTTCTTTCGCTACCCTTGAAACCTTCTCCAATGTCATGTAATAAAAATTTAACACCCTGATTAACCCTCCACCCTCAGGGTATTTTGTTTGTAACAAGTGGTTTTAGAGCCTATGTTATAGGTGTTGAATCTATAATAAGAATTATATTTATATGAAGTATATCATGAATGGAAAAGTAGTTCATCTATTTTATGAAAGCAATAATTGAATATGTATGTATGTAATGTGATAAAATATATAATTTCATAGGTTATATTTTTTCCCTAATAAAATACCTGGGATACATGTTAGCGATACATCAGAAATTTTCATGTCTGAAGTGAACCTCATATTGACTCGATGATGATGCTAAAGAAAAAATTATTTATTTGGATCTCTATAAAATCTAATCTATATAAAGGTAATTAGTTTCACCAATAACAAGTCAATGTTGGATATATTGGATAATATATATAAATGTGAAAAAATACCATGAAGTTATGTTTTGTGTTCTTTGTAATAGTATTTATTATCTGAAAATTTTATCTTATTAATATTTTGGTGAATTCTATAACAAAATCATTGAGGTTATTGATGTAATTGGGGTACTTGGTTAAGAGATAAGTAATTTAGGTGTTTTAAAGAAAAACATGAGAATTTAACAACATTTTTATAATTACAAGGTATCATCTCTTGACGAGAGTAAATTGGAAGATGTAACACCCTTATATTTTATGATATATTTCTTTTTAACTAAATTTAATTTTTTGATAGCTTGGGATACTAGCAACCCCAAGTACAAATTAATAGTAACATATTATAAAATTATAATCTTGAAATTAAATTTGAAGTATGAATAAGAAACAAAAATCAAAAAATACAAATAAAGGTTTTAGATAAAGTAAATATTTTTATAAATAAGTATTTAATTTTTTCAAAATTTTTTTATGCTTCAAAAAAACACTTTTATCTCAAAATGGGTTTTATTTCTTTTTGTGAGAAAATTATACAATTACATTTTTCCAATTTTATATATTTTTTGATAAAATAAAATATCGTTTTTAGAAAAATCTCAAATCTATCTTTGATTAAATTTTTGATAGCATTGAAAAATGTTTAATTTTTTGATGAATAGTGAAAATAATGGGTTTTTTTAAATCTATGTGTTCATTTAAATAAGTTAAAAATTAAATTGAAAATAAATGTTTCCAAAAGTATAATTAATCCATTTATATTATTAATAATCCAATTATGTTCATGTGAATAAATTTTATATGTATTTTTTTATAATAACATATTATACTTAAGAAATAATTTTTTCTTGAAAACATTTTCATCGCATTTTTTTAGTTTATTTTAATATTAATTTCTACCAAATTATGAAATTGAATATTATAAAATGAATTCCATATTATAAATAATAATTTAATTTTTTTTACTGATTCCACATGTATTTTTTGTCATTATGAACAGCAAAACAGTGAAATTTTATCAATATGGTTATGGTTAAAACATGATTAATGGGGGTTATACCAAGATTTATCCGTAAATATGAGAATTAAATTTTCAAAAATACAGTTTCATATCAATATGTAAACCAAATAATATCCCAAAATCAAATATCTTTCAAGTTGGAATCATTATGATTGAGAATAACTTTATTGTATTTTAATCTTTTGAGAAATTTAAAGTGTGTCATCTCTCCCACTTATATAAGGAAACCACACCTATAACTTATTAAAACCACTTTGAGACCTTTATCTCATCCAGAAACTATTAATATATCTACCCAACATCATTTTAAACCTTATAGATTTATTTTTCATCCAAAAATACCAACCCAAGGATCCTTAAGTGGATTTCTAAATAGTCTATTCAAATAAGAGGTAGTCACCTTAACTAATTACTTTCTTTTTACATGTTATTTTAACGTTTATAAATATATCATATTTATCATAAAAATTATGTCAAATTCCTCAATATATTTAAATTTTATTATGACTATGGAACCACAAAAATATATCAGTTATTCCATCAAATGGAATTCAAGGTATTTCTCATGTGTAGTTATGGATTATCACACCCACATAACAACACAAATTATTTTCCATCACAAAATATCTTGGATGGATATTATGATGGATTAAATGTTTATATATGATATTTATGATATAATTATTCTTCTCGAATTATAATTCCCTATCTTCCATCTTATCCTTTAATCCATTGTAATGTTGTAAGGTCGTTTGTGCATACATGTGAACAACCACCTCCACAACAAGATGTGATTCATTTTCCATTTTCATGTAATTGGGATGGTAAAAATAATATATTAAATTAACAAATAATATATATATATACATAGAATATTATTTATATGATATATATGTTATATATGATATACATTACAATGGTAAAGAATTTTTAAAGGTGAATTATTTTTCACCTTTCTTTCTTTCCATCCATCTAAAAAAGAAAACAGTGTTCATGAATATGTACAGTCTACCTATATGAATGATTTTATTAATTTTTCAAATCTATATTATATCAATATATATATATAATGATTACTTATTATATTTATATCAAAATTAAAATTCAACAGATTATGGAACCATGATAGAAGTACAAGAATCAACACAATAGAACTTAAATTCTCATGAATAAAAAAATAGTAAACACCCAAAAACGATGATTTTAATAAGGAATAATTAATATGTGAACATTGAAATTTTATAAGGAAATCATGTGTGATATTATAATTGTTTACATTATTACATTATATAGTTATAATAAATATGAATTTATTATAGAGAAGGGTAGATCACATTCAAATAAAGTGGAAATCAAGGTAATGGTTTTATGTTTCAGTATCATTATTAACCTATATTATTTATGAACATGTTTTAGTTAATGAAATTTAATGATTTATCCCTCAATAATAAAATTAATTATCTTATCCTCTAGTTAATTCTTTATATTTAGTTATTCCTTCAATTTTAATCTCTACAATAACTCAAGAGATAAAAGGAAATTTCTTAAGGGAAACAAAATTCATTTATCTCCTATGTTGAAAATAATATTTCTCCCATTTATAGGATTAATAAAAATGATTTGATTTTTTTTAAATACCTATAATGATTTTTTGAATTTTATTTCAACAATTTTTTTATTTTTAATAACTATTTTCAAAGGAGTCTTTTTTATATTTTCTAGACAAGGTATATCTAACTTTTTATAAAAATTTAAAAAGAATCATTGTTTTAATGGTTAAGGTATAAACATAATACACTAACATCATTACCAATCAATTCAGTGAATTTTATTTTGAAAGTTTCTAAGAATCATTTAAAATAAAATATTTCCTTAATATTTGGAAAATTATTACATTTTAAATATGCAATTTCAAAGTCAAAATACTATATTCCTCAAGAAATGGTCCAGTTGAACTTTTAAATGCATGTTCATTTATCAAATCATCATTTGGGGATACTTATGATTTACTAGGGATATGATCCAATGATACAATCCAATTCATTCATTGGGTGGATTATGATGATGAAGATTTATGGAATATGCTATTAAACACAATTCCTTCCCATAAGTTACTTAGTTTAGGACACACATTTCTTTTCCATGGGTAATGTTTTATTTGAAGATGAATTATTTATGAAACCAATTTTATTTTCATATTTTATGATATGATGAATGTTTTATGATCTTGTGGTATACATATATATTTTTTCATTATATGATGTGTGGGAATGGAATTATATTTTCCTCTAACACATTTGGTAATGTTGGATATGTTATGAGATAACAGAGGTTAGAATGGGGAGTGCACCCAGTTTAGTAATGGACTATGTACACTATGATAGTATTTGTAGTGAACCTTGACTAACTATGTAATGGGTTTTAGAGTAAAGTCAATCCACTATGATAGTCTTGGCATTAATCTTCAACATCTAAGGAAATTATTTTCTAGGATTATCTGCATGTGACATCCTTAAGTCTCAAACCAATATTATTATCTTAGGAATCATATTATTTTAATACTTTATGATTCAAATCTTATGAACTACCAATATATATTCCATTATTTAATACTATGATCTATGAAATAGTGGCTATTGTTTTCAATATATAAGTTCAATTTCTAACACCCTTATGTTCATATTGTTCATAAGTGATTATTTATATCTCCCTTGTATACCTTTACTGATAATATATTCTCAACCTTTCTTATGTTTATTTTCCCTTTGTTACAAATAAATTAATTAAGTATGATGTGTCTATTAAAGGTTCTAGTTATGAAGAACTTAGTGAGAAATAATGTAGATATCTTATTCACTATATATTTATGAATCCATGTTTCCTATGATAATCATCCTATACAATTATAACATGGATCATAGTGTTATATATTTAATACACATATATTAATATGTAATATATTTTTCAGAAAAATATTGGTCAATATATTCGATATCAATTAATTTTTTTGTTGCATTTGGAAACTAGGATGATAAAAAATTAGTGAGAACCTTTAGGAAAATACTATGTATAAGATAACATCATATGATATTGTAATGAAATGAGTGTTATCTTAATAGAAAAAAAATATGGATGGATACAAAAAATGGATATAGTTTTGGAATGGATGAATCTTGGGGTAATTATAAAAAAATTGGGTTGTCAATTATATCTCAATCCCAGTGAGTGTGGCCTTACTGTTCACCTATTTTCACACTCCTAGGGGATATGCCTATGTTAATTAAAATTTTATATATAAACCATTATAATGGATTTTAGTAGATGATGATCCTGATTTCTCTACGATAAACCTATTTTATATTAAATAGAAAATATGGTTTCATGATTTATAAATCCTACAACGGATTTAGAAGGATTAATTACAATGATTAATGATACATGATGGCAATGCTAATCATTTTTGGATTTTGTATGGATTTAAATATAGAATGGTAATATTTAATTGGTCGTAGGTGTGCTCAAATATTGTAGTACACTATTTTTTATTAGTTATATGAGTTCTAGTATATCAGAAATAATCTCATGAAATGCTAATTCATATCCTTAATGGTTAGAAGTTTATTAAGAATTTAAATCCATTAAATGTATGATGATCACAAATAAATTATTTGATTATGTTCTATTTGAAGTTTGTGGGAATATATTTCCAAAAAATCTTGGTATTCTCCCTTTAGATGAACTTGAATTTTTCTTAGTTATGGATTAGGTGTCCTTATATAAATCCCATATCAATTTTCAAGGAAGGAAATTCACAAATAATATTATGAGCTAACCTACGATTTTCTACATGTGCGATGATAAATATAAACTTCCAATGGAAATTACATCCATTATGAGTGTCTTAACTTCAATTATAAAGGGGTTTTTATGATACATGGTTTGATAGAAACACTAAATCAAATATTTTCCTCCTATTTGGGTGTTTGCTGATGTTTTTTAGAAGAATTATCTAGTGTTCCTCGAAATAAGGATGTGGCGATTTTAATAGATCTCATAAAAGGTGCTACAATTATTTATACTAATCCTTATAGAATATCCCTAATTTAGTTACATGAATTGTTGATGAAGATCATGGATAATCTTGATAATGGATTTATTCTTCCCAATGCTTCACCTTTGGTTGAAAGAATTATTTCTGTTAACAAGAAATATGAAACAATGAATCTCTATATTGATTATTGGTAACCAAAAAATATCTCAATCAATAATTAGTATCATATTCTCCACATTGATGTCATACATGATCAACTGTATGGGGGGAAATAATATTCCAAGATTAAATTTTGTTCTTGGTATCATTAATTGAGGGTTAATAAGGTGGATATACCTAGGATAACATTATGTAAATGGTATGGATATTGTGAATTTAAAGTGACTTAGTTTGGTATTAATAATTCACCTTATATATTCATGGACTTTATGAAAAAATTATTTAGACATTACCTTGATTAGTTTTTGGAAGTCATATAATATTTTATTCTTTTATATTAAAATGGAAAAGAGTAGAATGATTTTCCCCTGGGGATTATAATAATTCCCCTACGGAAAATCTATAGGGAAAACATACCAAGCATGAATTTTGGATATAAAAAGATTCATATCCAAGCGATATAATCTCAAAATGGGTTATATCAATTGATACATCAAAGATGAACGTTATTTAATATTAGACAAGAACAACTAATATGACTATGATTCATATTTTTCAAGGTTTATATGGATATTATAGACTCTTTCTAGAACATTTATCTTGGACCCCTAATTCAATATCCATGTTAACCTAGAAGGGATCCATGTTCATTTTGAACTATGAACATGAAGAAAATTTGAATGAACTAAATAGAAGATTAGACAGTGTTCTTATGATTAAACTACCTAGTATTCGAGAATGTTTCATTATCTTTAGTATCACATTAAGGAAGGGACAAAGATTCATTTTCATGAAGAATGGTATGGTGATAGCATATATATCACACCAATGGATGTTTCATGAGAATAATTACGCACCTTAAGATTTTGTGTTAACTATTGTATTTATTTCATTAACTATATAGGGGAATTATCTTTATAGATAAATGTGTGATACATAAAATGATCATAAAATTTTGAAGTATATAATAACTCAAAAAAGAGATGAATATTCCCCATAGAATATGGTTGGAGTGAATTAATGATTGTGATTATAAATATATTATTACCCTAGGAAAGTGAGAAAGGTGTGAGATGCGGTTAATTGAAAAGATCATGCTAGTTTATATATGATGACGATCACAAATGATCCAATATTTATGGACTTCCAAATTTTGGAAATGGAAATATTCAACGAAGGGGAGAAATATTATTTTTCAAAAATGTTTGTACAACCATATAGTATTTTGAGGATTAAAGAGGAAAAAAAGTGATATTTTGAGTTGAAAAATATTGTGAGAAATGTTCTTGAGTTCAACCCAGATTATGATTGAATGATAAGGTTCAATAGCTTATTCTTTGTCCCTTCCATATTAAAATTTAAGAAAAATTTTGTGATGAATATCATAGTTCATAATTTTATATTCACCCTATAATTGTGATGATTTTTATAATTCAAAAAGAGGATTTTTGGTGGGTCAATATAAAGATAGATATTATCATATATATATATATATATATATTCTTATTAATTCACCAATTTATTTCTATGATATAGTTGTCTAATGTGATGATATAACAATTATCCTTAATGTAATGGAAATGAAAAAAAATCACTATGGATGTAACAACTCAAAATTTTGAATGAATTTCTTTGTTTCCTAATTTTGTGTGTTATTTTAGTTTATACTCAACAAAACTATATTCTTTAATTAATGACGTGAGTATAATTAAAATGATACCATTGGGATTCGACTGTTATATGATCGTTGGTCAATATGGCTGTTGGAAAATAAATGTTGTGATTGTTGTCCCTAAATACAACTGATCTTGGTTAATTAAAACAAAAAGAAGATTTTATTTCCTCATCCAGTAGTCATAGGCTGATTGAATCCCATATTACAAAACTTGGGAAGGAGGTAGCACCACTGGGCTTTGCTCTGGACCAAACCCAAGCCGAACTTCCTTGTGTGAAGCTGGAGAGGAATCGCCTTTGGGAGTAGTTCAAGCTTATAGAAATCACTACTCGAGCTATGTTGGCCGAGCCACCCTCAGATTCTCTCACCTTAACAGACCTTACACTTAGGTACTATGTTGGGGTTATAAGGGGCTATGTAACGAGACCATAACTACTTTGTGTAATCCTTTGAGATAAATAAAATTGTGATTTCTTCCTATGGTTATGTTTTATTTTCAGATGTTTGAATAAATATAGGATGTATATGGATGAATTTTGAAAAAATGGGATATTTTAAAATATTTATGTAATCCTTAAATAATTAATGATGTGTAATGATATTCAAAAAATCTTCTTCTGGAAATGTGTTCAATAAGAAATTTAGAATCTAATAAGATCTACTTAAATTTTTGTGAATAGTAAATTATGAATAGTGATTTTACACTTAGGATTAGTAATGTGACCAAATGGATTAGTAATCTCACTTAAAGTAAGTATTAATATAATTTATGCACCTTGATTAAGTAATGTGATTCAATAAAATAGTTAAATAATTGTTTCAGAAATTATTAGTCAAGTATTAGTTTTTTTTGAGTGAATAGTGTTTTTAATTAAAATTTAAATTAAAAATATTTAGAAAAATATTTTTATAAAATGGTGTTCATTTTTGATTTCAAATAATAGATATTAGGTTAAGGTGATTTTTGGGGATTTTTTTGAAAAAATGAATTTTCAGTGAATAGTGAAAATACAATTTTTAGTTTTGTATGTTTAATGACATCATTAAGGATGTAATAATTATGTAATATTTCTGGTCGACTTATGAATAGTAATATAATGTATGAGGTGTCCCAGGTGGCCAATAACATGGGAAAATACCATGGGAAAGCCTATGGTTTTTCCAATACCACCGATGAGGTGTCCCTTGGCCATTAATGACTTATCCCCTCACTTCTCCTAAAAATACCAAGCCTTTACCTCATTAATTTAATTTAAAAATACTCCTCAAGGAAGCTCTAGTCTCCTTACCTCAAAATTAGTCCTCCCAAGGTTCCCTCAATCCTCTCAAGGTCCCGACCTTCACGCTTTCAAATTTACTCTTCAAGGTAAGGGATTCTTTCACCCTTCTCTTCTAAGTCATAAATTCGTTTATGTTTTGTCTTCTAGTTTCCATCTATTTATGTTGACAGTATGTTATTATATGTTCTTATTATTTTATTTTTCATGTCCAAATTATGATATAGCCTTTCTTCTCCCATCAATTTTTTTCTTAATATTTAAGTGATGCTTTTAGGCTGCCAAATGTTTCGTAAAAGGAATTGCATCTTCTCTTTTCGTTCATGTTTCATTTTCATGTGGTATGTCATTAAAATTTAAATACCATGTTCTTATCTCCATGTTATTAGGTATTTATATTTTATTATAAGTTATTTATGAGTGTTTTAATCTTTTACTCTCTCTTATTATTATTTCTCTAAAGCCTTGTTATATAGCAGTTTTGCTGCTGAAATTTCATCTCATAATTTATATCTCTTTCTATCAAGAAATTCCCTTGTTTTATTTATGTGAATACCCAGACCTATTTCGTTTCGATGGATGTTCATAAATATATATATATATATATATATATGATATATTTTATTCTAGAACTGACATACATATAACCCGCACTCCCTTTCCATGGGTTATAAATGATATAATGATCTTATTTTTAAGCTATTTATAAAAGTCAAGATTTTAACATGAAAACCATTTCTTTGATTCCATTTTGGTTATTTATGAAATGTTTTATTATTATCTATGTGGCTCAATTGAAAGTAAATACATATTAAGGGTGCACCTCGATATCACTCCAATGCATTGGGTAAAGAATTATTCTCTAGAGATGGCATGTTTTACGATACCTTGGTAATTTTTATGACACCTTAGGGATGGACCTTGGTGATATTTTCATGAATGTCTAAATGAAATTTTGTAGCCATATATTCTAATTATGTTCAATGTTCTTTTCTTTATGATATTCCTATTCATGTATTATTCATATATTAATGTTTTTATTCAAGTTCTTGTTGATATCATTAGTACATTGATTCCCTTGTTTACCCTTACTGGGCCTTCTGCTCACCCTTTCCTTTGATGTATGACTCTAGGATATGAGATGTAGTATATGTACATAGGATGAACCTATGATTAAGCCTTACAAGAGGTTTAGAAGAATGTTTTATGTTGTTTTCATGTATTATGTTCCTGATTTCCAAGACAGTAGAGTTCAAATATCATATGAATGTAAAATGTAATGAAAAGTTATGTATTAAAAAGGCGGGAAGTTACAATGGACATCGTCCTTAAAAAACATAAAACATTTAATGGTCATAATACTATTTTTGATGTAGTTTATTGCATTACGAAGTCATAAAACTTCATCACTTCCATCCAATATTTCTATATTTATCACTATTGGATCCAAAATTTGTGTCTTCAAATGGGTCCCTAGAAGCATAAAAATTTACCAAAAGGCCTTCACCAAGAAGCTCAATCACAATGAACCTTGCCACATAAAACTGTTCAAAGGCGGCATAATTGATTCTTCCACCACCCCTGTAGAGAACCATGATAGAATACTCTATGATCCAAAAGAAACATTTTTTGACTGTCATAGAGAACCATGACAGAATCCGTTATGATTACAAAGGAGCCGCCTATGATCATTGACCACCTTTTCCTTCATGGTGTGCCTTATAAGAATCGCAATCCTGGGGGTGTATAAATAGATGGATCCCCCTTCCCCTTCTTCAAAAGGATCAATAGTATGACCTTTCTCTTTTAAGGATCTCAATTTTTGAAGCACCCATTGCATTGAAATTTTTCAAGAAAAAGTAATCACCCAAGGTACCTGAGAATCACGAACCACCTTTCCCTTTACATCATTTTTTCTCCTCATTAAGTGGGGATACCCTCCACAAATCCATATGGTCTTCACTAAGGTAGGAATATGTTTTGGTTAATTGGTTCTTCCTGATACATTCATAATTTGTGAAGAACTCTCCATGTATATAGTGGCTCCATTCCATTGTTGGGTCACCATGCTTTATGAAGCTCCTCACTTTGTGGGGGTCATCTTCAACATTCTTTGTGAAGCCCTTTCTTTTGTGAATCCCCTGCTCTAGTTTAAGAACCCATGCTTCACAAAACACCTCTATGTGAGTACATCTACTTCGTGGACCCCTTTCCCATGCAGCCATATAGGCTTGTACGAAGTGACTTCATGGATCCCAGAGTGGTGCATCATGTTGTGTTCTACATCCTCATGATTTTTCGTATCAACACACTAAATGATATTTTTCTTTTCATAGCTTCACTAATGTGGCCCCCTCAATTGACCACTCCTCCACTCAAATCTGGATTGATATTCGGGATCCATCTCTTCCCAAAATGTGGGTTGGTATAAGTTTTGTAATTCCTAGGAAAGAGGATCTAGTCCTCATCATCTGAATAGCAGGATGTTAAACTACAAGAAACCCTCATCCTCAACACATGATGTTAAACCATGATCATTGCATGTGTGGAGAGCCTGAGAAGATCAGAGAGGGGAAGGTACTAGGAGCTTTTTACTTCCCCCTTTTTAATCCACCTTCTCTCTCCCTCTACACTTTTTCACCTTCTGTGTCTTGGGAATTCTTCACATAAGCCCCAACCCATCTTAACATCGTTTCTTCCGTATATAGAGCCATATCCTCCCTGTATACATAGAAATCCTACTCTGGATTCCCACTTGGAGAATGTCCTAACCTCCATCTTCTTGGGATTATAACCAATCATAATACCTTGTTTACTCTTTAAGACTCTATCCATGCATATGACCCGCATCACCTCTCATACATTCATCTCTCACGACACAATTTTCATGTCCCTTGCTACCTCATGTGTCTCACACTTAGCAAAGCTCATGTATGCTTTAAGTGGGAATCTTCCATGACATTCTACTGGGATGCTAACCATGTGGAATCCCCATGCCCCTTTTTTCTGAACTATTTGGACCTTGATCCATCACATTTTCAAGAAAGGTATGTAGGAATCCTTCTTCAGGTTCAATCCAATCACCCATCATTCCTGGCCACTTCACACAACATAATTAAATTTACTCAAATAAGAAAAAAAATATATTGGGGACTTAGAATAAGGAAAAAAACAAGGTTTAGGACCATTCTAAAATGATGGAGGCCAAGGGCATCCCCATAAATTAAATTGAAACCATCAGGCTTAAGTAAGGTGGCATCGAGAAGGCAAGAAATATTAGATCTAGGGACAACTAGAGAGGCTAGGTTATTTGTGACATTTTCCCCCCTCTCCATCTGTGGGTGACCTCAACATTTCTACTGATGAGCTGTTTAAATTTCTTGATGATGTAAGTAACTGACCAAGGAGTGGGGACGCTTCCCATTAGGGAGTTACATACAATCTTAGAGCCAGTTTTCACTTGGGATAGAGTAATGTTCTTCTATTTTCATAGATTGAGACCTTGTGAGGAATGCATTGGGCTCCTCTTGAAGTGTATTTCTAACACCAAAGTGAGTAGTGAAAGATATGAACTCACTCCCTTCTGGATTGAAATCCAGTCCTCCACCTCACATGTCACCCATAAAGCAAGACCCATCAGTATTAAACATGAAGCTGAATGTTGGGGGAATCCAAGGTATCCCATGGCCCCTTATTCAATAAATGAGAGATGTGAACAGAGATGAACCTGCCTAAACAGGACGCAGGGAGGGAGTATCAAGCCAGTTCTCAATGAGGGTGACCATATCAACTAGTAGACACTTTGTTCTCACAATGACGGACATTCCAGCGGGGGATATACCCTCAAAGTGTGATTTTTTGTGGGCATCCAATAGACACCATCATCTAGCACTGACAATAACAAACCTCAACACCCTCTCAGGAACTTTCACTATTTCCCCTGGAAGCACCTCTCCAAAAAATTCATAACAAGGACTGGAAAATGAGATAGCTATGATGTCCCCAAAAAACATCCACACGTCCTAAGCCCACTCACCTTCAAATAAGATATGCTTCTTGTTTTATTACTACTTGTTTTTGTAAAACTAACACCAACGATCTATACTAATACCCATTTTCTTTCCACTCTCATGAGACGGTACTTTGGAGTTCTAAATTCTCCATTCAAGGAAGTTGTATTTGGAAGGGATTTATTTGCACCCATGGGATATCACTCCATCCTTTCCTACTATATCCATAAAATAGAGATCCATTGAAAATATTTTTAAGTGAACTTCCTAAAGTGGGATAGGGTGAGGAAACTTTTTTCCAGCTCAGGGTTAATGAGGATAGAGTAAAAAATGTCATCCTGGATCTTTTCGATAATTGCCTTGATAAAATACAGATACAGACTCACTTCCTGGAAGGTTATCATAGGATTCAGGCATCCTAGAAATCCAAGCATAGAACGCACCGGGTTTTGTGTCCAGAATAGGATTTCCCCCTTTTCTATTATCCATTGGAAGCGCTGAAGGAGACTCGGGATGAAGGTGCTCACCGATTTCCACAGTGGGGATACCTGAAAATTCTCTACTTCCATGTTGTTTTCATAACTGAGGAACATAATCCACCTCTAATGTATCTGATTCTCCATGATTTCTCATAGGAGTTTGGCATGCACGCATTACATCGTGGCCCCAATACCCCTCACAGTAGTACCCCCATCATGAATTGGTCAGGCCATCCTATCCCATGACACACATTGTCTCTTCCCTTCCAACAATGCATCCCATAAGAAGTTAACCAACACCCTGTCAATGGATTTGATAACTACCTTTGGAAAATTAGAGGAAGCCAACTAATGCACTAGAATGGAAGATAATACACTGTTAAACAGATAAATACGCTCCCAATGGATAGAAAATGGTTCTTCTAGTTGAGTACATGGCTCAAACCACAATATGTTAAACTATATGCTTTCAAACTATGTGGGTTTTGATCCTTGTCTCCTAGACAGGGTATGTAGGAAGCCTCCCTTAGGTCAACCCCAAACACCAATAAACATCAGTTTCCCCTTTTTTGGGACCCACATCTTGGTTCTTATCTTTAGTGGTGTCAGACTAGTTCATGGGAAGATAAATATTCATAGGAACCACCCTCAATCTATAATCCTCCAACCAAGAGTACCCCTCTTGCGATGGGGTTCCAACCATTCATAATCCCCATCATGTCTCTGGGTCGCTGTCTTTTGAGTACACCCAAATTATATGCCACATACTGAACTACATAGGCATTTTTTCTTTACTATGGGGATATATAAGAAGCCTTCTTGAGGTTCAAGACCATAACTCATGTCTCATCATGGTCTCTCCCTTGAGCATTTGTGTTTCTAGTAGATTATGCCCTATCTTAGAGGTTCTACTTCCTTCAGGTCCCCACCCATGCGCTCAATTCCTCTAGGCCATCTCCACAATAGTCTAATCGACCCACCAAACAACATGTACTTTGATTCCCATCCACGAGGATACATAAGAAGCCTCCCGGAGTTTTAATTCTGACATCACTATCATCTTCATGTCAGTTCCATCCCATACCTCTCATCCACTTCATTAAATCAACCGTCATCCATCCTGATTCTTACCCAGGCCATTACATCTTTGTGGGATCATACCATTTCCTTAGGAATTTAAGCACACATATACCCCACACACATTTCATACCCATCTAACCAAGAGTTTTCTTCCTGAGATGGGCTAACACCTATGTGTAAGCACCAACATGTCTCCGGGTTTTTGTTTTTTGTGTACACCTTGATTCATCACCCCCTTCAAACTATGTAGGGGTTTGATCCCTATCTTCCAAGTATGGAACGTATGAATCCTTTATGTGGTTCGATTATAGCCAATAGAAAACCTTGTTTCCCCCATCATGTGGATCCATTATCGTTTATGATCCTCCCATTGTTCCAGATCGACCATCATTGTGTGATATCTTTTGTGGACGGGACACACAACCCTGGGCCCTCTCTCATTGGGTGTTCTAATCCCTCTATCTGGTAAACCATCTTGGTGCTCCCTCATAGGGATGTACCCATCTGATCCACTCTTATTAGTGTTCCAATCAGACTGATCCATATATGCAATACGTTAGACTCATGGCATGCCTTGTGAAAAACATGGGAAGCTAAGGAAAACCTCAGAGACATGCCTCCGAAAATATATTCCCCGCATTCGACGTGGGGTGCCATATATTTCCACACCCTTGAGAATCCCCATAATAAGGGGAAAATATAGGTGTAACAATGTATTAGGATCAAGACATGCCACGGATTCCTCAGTGTTACTACTCTCCAAACCGAAGGTTACCACCGAGGATGGACCCTTTGGAATACCCAGATATAAGCAGTGTAATTTACTGGCATCCACAAAGATATTTCACCAGGAAGAGTTTTAAGAACAATGTATTAATATTTATGGAAGACTCAAAATATTTGATGAGTTTTGAGGAGGAATCCACTGAAGGAGGAACTGATATCACATTATCTCATTTCAATTAAGGAGAAAATGTCCCTTGAGAGGAAACCGATGGAGCCCAACTTTGGAAAGAACGAATGAGGGGTATAATATGACCATCAGCAAGCATCAAAAATATGAAACAATGAGACATTCCCATGAAAATTATGGGCATGGTGTGGAACTCACTAGAAGTTTTGGCCGTTGGCCACTGGGCATTTTGGTATGTGGCATTTTAAGTGTGGATATTTCTCTCAAACCATGGAAGAAAAAACATCATTGGGGCGCAGAGCCTTGCTTTCCAGATATATATACTGATGGATGAATCTACCAAATTTGTAGGACCTAATATATAATAAAAGGGAACCAATTGCTACCCGCACGCATATGCAAGGGGAAGAGGAACAATGTTTCAACATTCCCATAAGGCTCCCCCTCCACCTGGAAACCATCCATGGCTATGACTACTAGGATCCCACGCCCAATATCAAACTCATATCTTATTTATAGAAGGGTGATCGACACTCTTTTTCACCAATATGAGCCGGAGGGGATCATTCCGATTAAGGAAATGGCCTACCAGGATTTGGAGGCCTCTATGCCCCAATGTCACTACCTCTCTTGAGGGACATACGAGGAGCCACTGCTCCCCACAACGACAACAAACCATTTCAGGAGTCTCTCCTCAGAATTTTCTTATGCTTTACTACCATATGACGATGAGGTATGGTATTTCTGGGTAGTCCTAGCTTTGACATCAGATAGGGATCCTAAAAGGAGGGATCCCACCAGGTCACATCAATTCCACCACCCTACCCAACAGACTGAGGAGCTAGACATATCCCCTACCCAGCCGACTCTAGGTCGACTGACCCAATGCTAATGTCAGGCATAATATTAGGAGGACACCCATCAAGGGATGCCATCTTCCATAGCTTAAAAGTTTTATTCCATCATAGACAAACACTATCTATCCCATGTTGTTATAGAGAATGGAAAATTCTCTACCTTATCGGGATTGAGTACCCAACCACCTCTTAGGAGGTTGGGTAGACTCTTCTGGTCACCGGTGCGAGAAGCAACCATTACTGGTTGACCCGTGACAGTGGTGTTCAGTACGGAGGGATGCCCCGTACCACCACTGGCCATAGTGGAGGTCCTCCCCAATGTCACACTCATCATGGAGGTACTCCCCATTCCACCATATCCAATTTAAGTGGAGTTCCTCCCAACATCATCGTAACCCTTCTCAGAGGTCCACCACATGATCATGATCCTTGATATGGACGTTTTTCCCATATTTTAGGTCATCAAAGAAAATTTCATCCCTTCTCTAGCACACCCTACCATAGAGGTACTCCCCATACATTAGTAAAACATCATGGAGGTCCTCCCCATGTACCATTTGACATATTTCTAGGTTCTCCTCATACCACGGCCCACAAAAAAGGATGCCTTGTTCTTTCCAAAGACAATTGATATAGAAGGATCTCCCTATATCCCATCTAGATCAGGAAGAGGCCCTCCCTACCCTATAACCAATCCACGTTGAGGTCCTCACAGGTCGTAGATTCACTTTTTCTCGAAGAATTTATAAAGAAGGAGGGTGAACCATCTTTATTGATCGAAGAGCCCTGATAAGATCTAGGTCATAGTCAACCCATTGTGATTTTTAGATTCTTAAGCGAAGTGTGACTCGATTATGGAACCTTCACCTGGATCCTCTGTTTCAGGGTTTGGGGTAAGAACTCATATTGTCATATTCTTCCTCCTAGAAAGTTATATGAACCATATCCCAGAATAGATTTATGGGCATATAAAAAGGGAGGAAGATTTCACTAATTTTTGCGGTCTTTCCATGTAGGGTTCTCTACCATTAGCGGGTTAACTCTATACCTCGACATGATATCTCAGAGAGTCATTCTTGGGTCTGGAAGATGATGAACTCTAGACTGGCCCTCCACCAAGGACTGGCAACCTAGAATAAGAGGTAGCGGTCGCACCCCATCCTATAGGGATGTTGTGATGTAGTCAGTATATTCTCTAAGAGATATCCCAGTATGAAGTGGTTTGTCAACTCGTGCATCATACCCACCAACGATTAGACCACTAACGCACTGATTTGTTTCAATGATTTTATTGGTTCCACAAACACTTCTAGTTGATGAGTGGGAAAATCAGACTCTAATGCCCACTACATAGAAAAGTAGTCTATGGGACATTCTCACCATGGATCAAATCTCTGAAATGATATATCCATTTCAAACTCCAAACTTTATCATTCTAGAGACCCTCACCTTGGAGGAGAACACATGCTTTTGCCGGACACTCTGGTCGACCTGTTTCTACCTCTTTCATTGTTGATTGGTTTGTCTACAGATCCAAGAGCACCATGACATCTTCAACCAGCAATGCTGCTTAGTCGAGTTGGTTGTGCTCCCCATGGCTCAGCATCTTACATCATATGGTTATCATAATATCCTCTAACAACGATGTATCCAGAGCTTCTCAATGCTCTAGAGATTTATTTTTTATGCCTCCCCATATGTGTAGATCTATGGTGGGGGATGTATGAATCCCTCCCTTTCAGTTTTATCTTGTTTAATACTAGTTTATTTGGTGATATTGAGGACATTCCTCTAGGTGCAGTCACCGTGAATGTGGATGAACTCACAGAGAAGGAAGTCGAGGTAGGAATCTTTGAAGACAACCTCCCCCCCAACAGATCAAATTTATGTGCATATTTTTTATCAAATAATGACATTTTTTATGATTTTTAAATGATAAAACCCATGTATTTAAATTTTTTATTAAAATAATGTATAGATTTAATTTTAGAATGAATATGAGAAAAAATGAGAAATGTGTGTAAATTCTGAATTTTTGACAGATTATTACCACAGGGGTGTTGTTGACATTTATTAAAACATATAATTCCAAATTATCTAATTTTTTTAGAATACTAATTTAAATTCCTCCAATTTTTTATTCTGGACCAGGAACTAATTCGAGCATCTAGAGGCCTTAAAATCAATGATGTTTAAGAGTTTTTCTAGTTTGACAACATTGACCCCACCACCGTAAAAAAACCACATCTTTGTCTAAACAAATTCAATTGAGGAGATTGTACTTGGGATATCACTATTGCAGATAGGTATGACTCTAAATATAATGTGGGGGAGTATGTTAGTCATTAATGTTTCCATTAGATGGTATACTTCTAGAGGAACCTTCGTGGAACCAAAATCTAGAAAAATAAACAGCTAATTGAAAATCCATAACTCCATCATTCGATGTTCAAATGCACTAAAATTTGAATTATGAACGGCCAAAACATTTTTCAAAAACATTTATGAAGGTTTACATGAATGAATAGAGAATTTAAAGGTCAAAAAATTTATAATCTTTCAGAGGAGATAATTATTCCTATAAAAGGAGGCCCTCACCTCCT
Source organism: Viscum album (assembly GCA_963277665.1). Classification (NCBI taxonomy): domain Eukaryota; kingdom Viridiplantae; phylum Streptophyta; class Magnoliopsida; order Santalales; family Viscaceae; genus Viscum; species Viscum album. Next base: position 1,225,085,695 of record OY728148.1, read on the forward strand.
TCTCAAATCATCACCTTGACAACAACAACCAAGGAGGGATCCCAATAGGGCACATGCTACTGCTTCTCTCCTATCTATTCCCATAATTTATTCGTTTTATTTTATTTTTATTTTAGTTTTTTATTTGTCTTGAATTGTAATTTATTTTTTAGTTTTATTAATCCATGCATTTGTGTTTCTCCATCCACTTTTCTTAATTTATTTTTCTCTCTATCACACTCTCTCTATCCTCTTACACCCAATCCACTGAGTTATATATTTATCTTAGAAATGAGAGGATAACATCTATTCTTGGAAAATTGGGATTTCAACGGGTTCATGAATTTTCATTACAGTTTGTATTATTGTTTGTGGTAGATTTGAGTATCATGAATTGGTGAGGTGAATGTCCCTGATGTGGTGACGGATCCCAATGACATAAAACTAAAAATATTTATATTCGAGAAAAGAATATTTATTCATATATGAGATTTCATGTTTAGATTACCAACCTAAAATAAAACACATAGAGGAAAATAATGATTGTATCCAAGACTAAAACCCAAGACCAATTACTTTCTTCTTAACTCATTCTCTTTGAATTTATTGATTGTTTTTATTTTAAAATCAAAACCCCAAAAAACATTTTCATTTTTTTCATTAGATAATAAGAACACTAAAAATATATAGTCTAGGTGATATATAAGATATAGGTGAACTACATTGAGAAGGATCCTGAAGTAATATGACCCTGGTTAGCTGCGGTTCTGCACTAGGAAAAATATAATTTCTTTTTTCCATGCCTCGTGACATGCATGCATCAAAACTGGCACCGTTTCTAAGGATCCAATCATTAGTTCATTTAATTTTTTATATTTTCACATATTAGTGAGATTTAATTTCATAAAGAAAAAAACCCCAAAAAAATTCTTTCCAAGATGAAAATCAAATGATTGTTATTCTATATGGACTGACAATTACTTACAGGTGCAAGAACAAGAAATAGACTAACCTTAGGCGGCCTTACAACGACGAGTTTATGCTCTTATGATAATGTTACATCATATATAAAGAGGCATCACAACATGGATATCATTGTAATACTTGATGTCCATGGTCGATGAACTCCAAGATGACTTAAAAAGATTTGAGACCAAGAAGGCAGTGCCACTGGTCTTCTTGGATTTCACTAAAGGCATCCATGATTTTTAGGAAAAAATAAAAATGTGGGATCCTAACAACCTACCTTCATCCTGTGATAATCAAATCCAAGATGAAATTTCCATTAGAGAAGAGATTCATGCTGATCCAACTCAGGGAGATGATACATTCTTGAACCCAAATTAGTTTAATTTTGTTGAAATGAATTTGAGAATAACTCCCAATAGTTTTGAATTTTTAGAATTATATGACTACTATTATACCCCAGAGGATGAAGAGAAAACGGAATTTTCACCTGTTGAGGAACACTTTGAGCACCCTAGAGACATCAAATATTCACTAGAGGGAGTACAAGAAGAGATGGAGAATTATGCATAATGAGGAACGATGGTGGTAGAGGTTTTATACATTATCCTAACTCACCATGGAAGTTTTACAATATTGAGAAGAGGTTGGATCGGGAACACTCTATCCTTGGAATCCTCCTCAATAAAAAAAATGAAGTGGATGCTAAGAAAAACCACTTGTGGTGGTTCATGTCAAAGAACCCCAACCACCATCAGACTTTGGATAATAGTTGGTACTGCCCTATGGAGGTAGTAAAAGAAGCCACGACCGACTTGGGTGATCATACCAAGATTTATCATTACTTGCTTCCTATTAATTTATTTTTAATTTACTTTCTTAAGAAATAATTTATCATGCGACCCCCTACCTCTTTTCATTTTGAGATTTAATGAAATGATCCTTGTGATTAATTGAGTAATTTTCTTTTATAGGATCATGATTATATAAGGAAGCCCCAAACATTGAGGTATGAGGACTGAAGCATTATTTTCACAAGGGAGTTAATTTTCATTGTTTATATTTTTAACACCATATATTTTTCTCCAAAACTATTTTTTAAGATTTAAATGTTTAAATAGCATGCCCACACATGAGTTTATGCTCTACTTGACGGGTCTATGAGACATGAGTTTCTTAAGAACCCCATGATACCATGTTTTATATTCCAATGTTAATGAGATTTAATGAGTAAAATGGGGAATCAAATGATTGAAATGAAACATTGTTATTGAAATAATGACTCAAGATTTGAAGAAATTAATTGATTCATGTAAATTAAATTTCTCTACCATCTTTCATGCTTTAAATTTATGAAATTCATTTGAATTGATTTATTATTTATAATCATGTATTGAGTGGTTGTCCCAATATCATATATCTCATCCCTGAGAGAATTTCTAGACTAATTAATTCCTATTTAACTTGAGCATATTTCTTGAGTGATCTTGGAACATGTAACTTTCCAGATCTTGTATTGAAACTTGTCAAAGCTATGACGATGCAGAAACACTTTTAAAATGATTGAGGCATCCTTTGAAAATACACTTTTCCATAAAATACCACCTTTACATCAATCCTTTTATTATCCCATATAGACCATGAATGACCTTTATAGGGATTAGCCACTTTTCAAGCAATTTTAATCTATTCCCACCCTACTCTTAGTATTTGCATGATATTTTAAAGATGTAGTGTGGGGGTAAAAGAATCATGGTGGATGGGATGATATAAATTATATGGAAGAATAGTGGGGGTGTTATTTAGGGAATTATAAAAGTTTGTGGAGTCATTCATTGATCTCTATTGAATTACACAAATTAAAAAAAAATTACATAAAGATCCAATGAAATAGAAAAATGGGTTTTGATTTGGGAGAACCAAAAATCACCATTTTTTAGACTAACGATCTTCTGATCATATGTGGTTAGGTGATGGATGAGAGGTTTTATCTTAGCATAATTTTCTAAAAAAGAAAAAAAGGTACAAAAGTAAAAAAAATATTCAAGAGGGTGTACAAATAATTCATTATGCATAATTTGACCATAACCTTTTCTTTGAGTTTTGGGAAGTGGATGTTTCTACTTTGAAGGGGATAATTTAATGACAATTTTACTTTTAATATCATGAATTGTACTTAAGAGATTATCCTCCTCCCTGAGCCTTAATTTTTAAATCATTAAATCTTACCATCCTTAAGCCTCAGATTCATTTTCACCTATATTGAAAGTCCTAATGATTTTATGTGTCTTTTGTCTTTACAATGTGGTGAATGTAGTTTACTTACAAACCTATGGATAAGGAGAATGTTCTCATGATATGATCACAACTCTACTTGAATTTTATCAGGAGTGATTAGAGAAAAGGATAAAAATTGAGGTAAATAAGGATGTGTCATGCATAATAATAATAAATCAAAGAGCATGAATGAATGAGAGGAGGAGTTCCATCAATTTTTAAAGGGGAATAGTTAAATATGTGTATTTTTTATTTATTTTAAAACTGGGAAATTAAGTTGATATTTTATATAGATTTTGTAAATATTGATTTCACCTAGAATTTTTTTTGGATTTTATTCCATGGGAATTTGAATATTGGTAACATTGGAGTTCCTTGATTTCTATGTCGAGATTTTATACTTGAGGACAAGCATGGTTTAAGTGTGGGGGTATTTGATATAGAAAATTTATGTGCATATTTTTGAACAAATAAAAAGGATTTTTTTATTGTTTTTCAATGATAAAACACATGTATTTCAATGTTCTATTATAATAATGGTTAATTTGAGTTTTAGAATCATTATGAGAAAAATTGAGAAAAGTGAATAAATTCTGTATTTTTTACAGATATTTACCACAAGGAAATTTTTATCATTTAATAAAATATATAATTCCAAATTGAGTTATTAATTTTCTTTAGAATCTTGAATTTATTACCAAAAACATTATCTTCTAGACTAGGAACTGATTCGGGAATCTAGAGGCATTAACAAATCAATGATGTTTAAGATTTTCTCTAGGGAGACATCGTGGAACCTACCACCATAACAGAACCACATTTTAGCCTACACACCTTCGATTGAGGTTGTTATACCTGGGATAGAACTAGGACACATAGGGTCGGCTCAACAACAAATTTTTGGGAGTTTGGAAGTCATTAATGTTTCCATTGGATGTTATACTTCTGGAGGAACCTTCATGGAACCTGGGTCCATAAAAGGAAACCGACGATGAAAAATCCATAACTCATTCATACGGTGTACAAATGAGATGAAATATAGAGGGTGAATGGCCAAAACATTTATGAACAACTTTTATGAATGGGTTCATGCATGAATCAACCATTTAATGGGCCAAAAATGCGCAATATTCCAGAGGACATAATTTTTCCTATAAAAGGAGGCCCTCGCCTCCTTCTCAAATCATCAGCTCAACACCCACAACCAAGGAGGGATCCCACTAGGTCACGGGCCACTACTGCTCTCCTCTCTCCCTCCTCATTTCTTTTTATTATATTTATTTTATTTGTCTTTGTTTTCAATTGTAATTTAATTTTTAGTTTTATTAATCCATGCATTTGTTCTTCTCCATCCACTTTTCTTCTTTCCTTTATCTCTCTATCCCTCACTCTCTCTATCCTCTTCCACCATCTCCACCAAGTTATCTATTAATATCATAAATGAGAGGCTAACCTTGAGTCTTGTCCTAGGGGGAGTTTAACGTATTTATGAATTTTCAATAATGTTTGTTTTATTATTTGTGGTAGATTTGAGTATCTTGCATTTGTGAGGCGAATGTCCCTCATGTGGTGACAACCCCCAATGAAATTAAATTCAAACTATTTCTATTCTAGAAATGAATAGTGATTCAAACATTATATTTCATGTTAGGATCATCAAACTAAAATCAAACACATAATGGTAAATAATTATTGAATCCAAGACTGAACCCCACAACCAAGTACTTTCTTCATAACTCATTCTGTTTGCATTGCATGATTGTTTATATTTATAAATCAAAAACCCCAAAAAATTTATTAATTTCATTAGATAATAAAAACACCAAACATATATATTCTAGGTTATATAGAATAAGTAGGTGAACTACATTGAGATGGATCCTCAAGAGAGATGGCCCTGGTCAGCCACTCTGATGCACTAGGAAAAATATATTTGTTTTGTCCATGCCCTGCGATAGGCGTGTGTCACCCCCCGGGGTTGTTCCACATTTGATGGATCTCCCAGGAATTTTCCCTTTACAATAAAGGCCTTTTATCTGCCTCACTAGTCATTATAAGTCATTTCCTTTTAATCTAGACCCCCAAGGGAAAATCCCCTCGGAAATGATAATCCCTCTTATCCTTATGGTTCAATGATGAAGATGAAGGATGATCCCAAAAAGGCCACGTTGAACCAAAATATCACATAGAAGAGGAATTTCATCAATGAACTCCTTTCATAACATGTCATGGAGAAATGTCTAGATTAATTTGATCCTCGACTAAGGTTGTCGGGGCAGGTACAACTCTTTCCTAGTGAGCTGCCTCATGGTGACTTCGACAACACTACCCATCTAGATTGGGTATATACCAAAGTATATTGAAAGAAAGAATGGTTTGAGTCACTGTATCTTCCTGGATTGTGAATGAATATTCTTCTAGAATCCCCTTAGATCACTCTACAGGTTCTCCCTCTAGTTGCTCCATAGGTCAACCCTCTGAGAGCTCCACGAGTTATTTCCACCATCCACAATACAAGTTTCTATGCCCACCTACCATGTGGAAGATATTTCCAATGCATTGGTCATTAGGAACTCTCATCTGGTTAGGAAACATCCTTTGTTTGATCAATTTGCAACTCTTATTTATCATCTTTGTGCTCTTGAGACTCGATAGGTTGCAATCCCACTTGATGGAAAATCTTATTTGGAATGGGTGATGACATGCCGGTACCCCCATATTTTGGGAACCCTACATTTTCTCCATTTAATGGGATGGGAGACCTGCTGCAACACCTATACCACTTCATCTCAAGGTGTGGAACTATGCTAGGTACATATACATTGAAGTAGTCTTCCATGCTCCGGTGAATTGTAAAGACACTGGAAGGGTCCACATTTTTCTAGTACAAGTAGTTTCCCATTGGGTCTATAGCTGGATAGGAAGATCTTTGTAGGAAAATTCTGTATCAGTTCATCCCCACAACCTAAAAGACAAGTATTTTCGACCTCTTCAAGTGAAAGCAGAGGCCAAATGAGCATGTTTCAAACTTTATCTCTTGATGTAATAGTCTCATGTATTCACTTGACATTACATAGATTTAGAAGAAGTATCTACTGATGTGTGTGGGGAATGTAAATACTGAATTGGTTCCATCCCTCATCACTTATAACTTACTGGTTGCATTTTTATATTTCTCTAACAGGGTTCAAAATCAAGAGAAAGCCTTGAAACATGCCAAATAGCCACATCTATTGCCTCCCACAACTCCCCAAAGAATAGACAGTAAAGAAAAAATAGTGATCATCATACAGGTAAAGACCCATATTCTAATGGAATTGTTACCAGTAGAGCCACCATCACAACCTCTCTGAAGACCCCCTCCTCAGCCTCTCCCTCAGGGTCAGTAGCACCTGTCTTAGAATCGGTAGACACCACCCCATCAACCATCACTGCCTAGGAGAGGCAACCAGGTTCCACCTCCACACCAGGATCTAGCCCCTATTTAGGGATAGACTTCAAGAGTCCTTTTTCTAGAAAGTAGGAACTGGACCTACTCATTTGAAGAGGCTCAGGTCCCCTGCTTCTTCTAAAGTGTCATGGATCAGGGAATCTTGTGGTTTCTAGAGTGTAGGAGGCTCTAAGAGCCTGATATTTTTGATAACCCCATAGATTGTTTCTATCAATATTTCCTTGGAAATACTCTCTATCATTGATATTTTTTCAAGGAATGAATCTAGGACAAGGTAAAAAATCATTGTTAGGTTGGGTCCAGCCCCGTTATAGGCAGCGTTCATTTCTACAAATCCTAAAATCTATAGCTCTGGTGAATGGAGGTAGGTATGTAACTACGAATCTCATAAGTATGAAAACTGGATGTTCATAAGAAATTAACTCAAGATCATGGTATAATAAGTGCATGTTTAAACAATCCTGATCCTTCTGATGTCACCACACCTTCCCCAGTTTTCCCCTGTTGTGTCCACATCTCAGTCTTCATCTTCCAGGAAGGATTGGTGTCGCCAATTCAAGGGAAAGAAATGTCCACCACTGGTGCCCACATCATCTCGTAATCTTTGTGATTATATGCCTCCTGATATGGGAATTTACCATGGGACATCCCAATAATTGATTATTCTTCCATTGAAAATCAAGAGTTTGTCTCGGTAAACACTGTCGTGTTGATGGACACTTATATGGTTCCCGACAATGAAGAACGTCGTGCGGACCCTCCTAATGACCCCAATCGATGTCTGCATCATCAAATTCGTGGATATGTGAATCAAAATAATGCATCAAATAGTGAATATGACTAATCCATGAATGCCACCAAGACCATACATCAAGCTCAACATAGAGCTCATCATGTGTACCACTCCTGTTGTTCCCTATTAGGCTCACTACCACAACCATTTGTACTAATTGATCAGGAAGATACATCGTAACCACATCACATACTATAGTTGACAGACCTCAGTCATCCATCTGGAATCCAATAGTCATTATGTGTGGTTGGACTATCAAGTAGTGGGATATCCCATTCCCCATCCAGAAACCACCAGTTTGACCAGTAGTGCCTATCATACTTCCTGTCACATAGCAACCTACTATCAGTAAAAATGTTTTCTTGGAATAGAAGTATGATGTACTCAATCAAATAACCATCATTACTACAAGGATCTTTATCCATGAGAACCTCTTCCAATCCAAATACATGCATTAATCCCTCACAGAGGGTTGGAGAATCCCACTCTAGTTTGAGATAGAGGTACTGGCCTCATAATCCTTCCATGTGGAGGAAGTCAACAATACAGAATGGTAGGTCATAGTTTCATTATCTATAGAAGATGAAGGTTCTCATGTATAGGGGAACATCTATCCATTTTTCATCACTAGACAGTTTAATGGTGTAGAATTTCATCACTCTCTTATCGACACTGGTTTTGGGATCAATCTCATCTCGACCCAGACACCCAAAAAATTGGCACTATCTAAGGAAAATCTATATCCCTTTGACTTAAATATTTAAGGTTATGAAAGGATGGAGCCGATTCCATTTGGAAAAATCTATCTGAGGACCCAATTCAATGGCTTGGTAACCTGCACTGAGCTTATGGTTGTATTGCAGGACACCGCCTACAACAAATTGATGGGTAGACTTTGGATCCACCTACATGCAGCAGTTCATCCCTCCTATGACCAATGCCTTAGGTACTCCCTTAATGGTTGAGTATGAATTCTTCAAGGTGATTGATATAAATTTGTCTATTATGAAGCCCTCTACTTATATCTTGAGCATTACCAGATAAAGGGAAAGTAAGTAAAGTCGAATTCGGTTGATCACACAACCATTGTAGCTGATTCTTGGAAAGACTTGGATGATGATTTCGTCCCCCAAATCCATTTGTCGGAATCCAAAACCCCAGACATGGGACACTTCCTTGTCATCTTTGGGGCAAGAGGAAACCATGTTCCCAGGTATAAACAACACAGGAAGACCACTTTTTACTCCAAATAACTAGGATCGAGTGATTGAAGAGCCCCTACCCCTATAAGGTATTAGGATGTTCTCCCAATGGCAACATCCATATGCCATACTTTCTTGTTTCACAAGTCTAGGATGAACTGAATCAAGCTTATGCACCACTATTTCTTTCATGTTATAAATCATATACCATTTTGTTGAATACATAGTGGGATCAGTTTGAATGCTTTTGCCGCCATAGATTCAGTAGTGCAGGAGTCTCCTAGTGGGGATTCCATTACCAATATGGACGACATCAGTGTTCCATCCGATGTAGCCCATTCAGAAGAGTTTCCTCCTATTGATATTCCTATGAATGTGGATGATGGATAGAACATAGAAGATGCTACTCCAACATTTTAATAGGGAGTCTTCACCATGGCTGACGAGTTGGTATAGGTGAACCTCAGCATTGAGGAAGATCCAAGACTAACACTGATTAGTGCGGCTATATCTATAGAAGAGAAGCATGAGAACATGAATTATTTGATGTAGCATTGGGATGACTTTTTCAGGATCATTGAAAAGATGCCATGGCTAGATCCTCAGGTCATCATCCACTACCTTGGTCTCCCGATAAACCATTGCAGGTTCAAACAACCTCCCAAGAAAATGCACCCCTCTCATGGCGCCATGGTTGAGGCCAAAGCTGATAAGCTCATCAAATCCAATTTCATCAAGGATGTATAATACCCAAGATGGTTATCCATAATTGTACCTGTTAGGAAGAGGAATGGACATATTTGAGTCTACATTGACTTCTATGATCTCAAATGTCACTATATGATGGATGATTTTATTCTTCGTGTGAGATAATTGTTGATTGATGCCACTGCCATATACCAGACTATCTTCTTCATGGATTGGTATATCGAATATAATCAAAATTGAATGGCACATGAGGAAGGAGAATCTACCACTTTTATTGCTCCATAAGGTACTTTATGTTACCTGTTAATGCCTTTCATCTTGAATAACACAGGTGCTAACTTTAAACATTCCATTCACCACATATTCAAGTCGATCCTCAAGAAATTTGTGGAATGATATGTGGACAATTTTGTGGTAAAATCCCCCCAGCATCTGAATCATCGCAAAGATCTTGAGAAAGTGTTCGTATTACTCCACCCCTACCATTTAAGATGAACCTATTGAAATGTGCCTTTGGGGTTACCTCTGAAAAGTTTATCATCTTTTTCATTAGATATAGAGGCATCGAGATCGATCATGAGTAGATCAAGGCCACCCTTTAGATGGAACCTCCGGGCAACATTCAGGAGCTCCGAGGATTTCAAGGAATCTTTTCGTATATACACTAATTCATTATGAATTTGTCCAGAATGTGTAATCCCTTTTCCTGAATCATGATGAAATGTGTAATTTTCAAGTGTGAGGAAGAGTGTTAGGCCATGTTTGAGGAGATCATGAAATACCTACTACAACCTCTTGTTCTGATGCCACCCAACATCATAAATTTGCTAGTCCTTTGTGTAACCACCCTAGAATGATATCTCAGTACCCTTCTCACCCACATCAATAATGAGGGGATAAAGAAAAGATTATTCTATCTCAACTGAATTCTCCTTGATACAGAGACTGTATATTTATCTATTGAGAAGAGTTGTCTCGTGCTGGTAATCACGGTCTATAAATCGAGACATTACCTTCAGCACCATGAGATACGACTTCTATATCACGTAGAACAATTGAAATACATTATGAACCAACCCATGTTTATAGCTCATCTAGCTTGTTGGTTTGTAATATATCAGCAGTTTGACATCAGGTTCATTCTGTAGAAAGCTGTCACAGGTTAGGAGCTGATAGACTACCATTCCGCCCATCCTTCTCTTGCAAAGTAGTCTATAGATATTGACTTCCCAAATGAGTACATTCTCTTATTAGATAAATCCATTCCATATTAGAAGATTCACTTTTATGGGGCTTCCCAAATTCTAACTGGTAGAAGGGTAAATGATCCCAGGCTTAATAGAGTGGGTTTGGGTGACGTCTTCACCACACCTGTACAAGCTATCTTTCCTAATTCATTCTTATTAATAGAAGGCTGCACTAACAACAAGGAAGAGTATCATTCCCTCATCACTAGTCTCAAACTGGTCCCCATGATTGATGTTCCTCACCTGCATGTGATGGGGGACTCCAAATTAGTCATCAATTAGATCAATGGTGAATACGTCAACGGGAAACTAGAGCTCGTTCCCCTATTAGAACTCACCCTATGACTAATAGCCTAGTTCTCTTCCCAATTATATGTTACACATGTCCCTCGATCATAGAATGGTTGAGATGATACCTTGGATAGCCTTGGTACTTCTCTTGTAGAGTTTGAATATGATGATTTAATTATGCATGTGGTGCATTGAAAGGTAATCACTCCTATCACTCTGGAATATTATAATTGCCCACAACATAGTTATCTCCCAACTAAAAAAGTAAACCATGAGGTAATATATCAGTGCATAATACAATTAACTCTCATGAGTGGCCCAAGTCTAATGCAGGTCCCCTATAAATGTAGGTTTTATGGAGTTATCCTCTATCTAATTCAACGAGTCAAGATTCCCCAAGATATGTAGGATGTTCATGTTGGTTCATGTAGTGCACCTCAAGTTGGGACAAATATCTCCTATCAGATTTGACGATTGGGATAATTCTTGACCACCGTTGTCTATGAATGTATCATGTTTTCTAGTAGTATATAGGCATTCCATGTCCTTGAAAATTTTGTGCATCGACCACCAGAGCCTCTGTATACTACCAAGTACTCTTTGCCTTTTTTAGTATGTGAACTCGATGTCGTGGGACCATATCAACTACTAACATCTTACCAATGATGGATCATCCTAACTATAAATGACTTATTTTTTTATGTGGGTTGATGGAATCCCACTCAAGGAATTCAAGTACCACTCCATTGTTTTTTTTATTTCCCCAACATCATTCGTCATTTTGGAGTCCCTCATGTCATCCTCATAGACAATGGCACCAACATCCGGGCAGCTAAGCTGATGAAATTGTAAGCTAAGAACAATATCTATTCCAACCATATTTCCAACTATTATGCATAAGTAAATGGGAAGATCTAAGAATTCAACAAGTCCCTCTCTTGAATTTTCAAAATTATGGTTGTTCAAATAAAAGAATGGTTGACCAAACAAGCACCCAAATTCTCTTTGGGATTACCAAGAGACAACTCAAAATTCCTCACAAGTGACCAAATAATCCCTAGGCTTTGGAATAGAGGAAGTCTTGAATATCGAGATTCAATTACCATCGATCCATATATCCATATATGATCATCAAATGTTAGAAAAAGTAGCATAATTCCATCTAGTTGAATTAGATTCTCTTAATGAAAACAGAATTTGGGTCTCTCACAACCTAGAGAGACACCAGAACAAGATAACTAGAGTATTCAATAATAAATTCCCCCTATTCTCAGTCTTTTAGGGTGAAATAGTATTGGATCTGAGGATGCTATTGATACATTGTAGGAAGCCACCAAAGATGTTGCCCAAATGGGAGGGACTTTATATTATCCACAAGGTTTACCCCAATGGTTCATACTCTCTGGTTACCATGGATTGTGAGCTTGTCACTTCTCCCACCATTGATAAATTCATCAAGAAATAATTTTCATTTGTAAGTATCAGTTTCATATATGACGTTAAACTAGAAATAGTGAATACACTGATGGTATGATATTTATGATTATAAAATAAGAGCTCATCTATCCTTATTGCATGATGTTAAACTGCATGTTCCATCTGGGCTACAAGACAGAAAACTACCCAACATTAGTGTCATGTATGATGAAAAACTAAAATCCCCATTTCCAACCTTTTTTTCCCTACACATAATGTTAAAATTCACAAAATCAAAAGAAATATGTATGGAATGATTCCCATTCTCATGGGTTATGTAGGAATGATTGGGGATTTTTCACCATGTCTGGCCCTAGGACCCTTGACCTTTTCCATCCCCTTGGCCCATGTCCCTTCCTAGGGGTTAATGCTATGGTGTAGACTCTTCATGTCCTCATTTACTCTAGTTTTACAACTACCGCATCATGTATTCCCTTCTAGGATATCTGATATTCTTATCCTTACCACATGACGTTAAATTTAATGTCTTCTCAAAAACTATGTATGTATTAAATAAAATCATCATGGGATAAATATGAATTTCAATTAATTTTTCTTCAAATCCAGCCCCATTTCCCTCAACCCTTTCTAGACCGTTGGCCTAAGTCTATTATTGGGAGTGAATGGTGTGTTATGAGGCCCCATAGGTCCTCATTCATGTTGAAGTTTTTTCTCCATTATATACACGTCACTTTTCCAGAAATTATCCTTCCCCATTTTCCTATCCACATAACGATAAACAGTGTCAGAACCTTTTAATCCTTACCACATGATTCTAAACTACACATTGTTTCAATGACTATATATGGATTGATTTCCATATTTATGTGATATTTTGGAATGCAAGCTATTCGATCATTAGGATATGCCTCGGGTTCAACAACCCATTTTACCCTTTCATCAACTCATCTTATTGAATCTCCCCTCCCTAAGATGACACCCACCTCTTTCTAATAATATCAATGAACATTAAATTCATTGTTGTTTAGGACCTAGAGTGTTTGATTATGCAAGGAAATGTTTTCACACTATATACATTCTTTATATGTCCCATCATTTGGGCCCCCATCATCTTTCATGACAGAAAGGACCTCCTTACAACGTGGATGTCTGGCCTTAGTGCTCGCATACAATCTCGAGTCATCATCCCAGATAATTTCAGAAAGAAATTTTATACAAGTCCCTCATTTAGAATATAGTAAGCAGTCAATCCTTAGTTTTTTTTGTTCCTATACCAGGTAACACGATATAGATAATGTGATGTAATCATGATCATCAGCTATCCTACATCATTATATCCAACCCCATTGTGCCCCATGTATTTGTCTTATGATTCATATCCTTTTCCATATCCTTATGTCCATACAAAACTTCAAAACCTTTAGTGTTATCCTTATGTGCACCTTTGCACATTAAGACACTGTGGATGGATTATCCTCGGCTCCATACATTGGCTCCCCTATCATGTGATTCCATATGTTGTAGGATCCTCTCCACACCTTTTTACCACATTAAGAATTGATCATGTGGACCTAGGGGTTTTTATAGGATTTATGTCAGCATGGAATAGTTTTGCATCATTACGGTACAAACTCTTAGAATGTCTGTCCCAAAGTCCAAGCATCATGACTTTAAATCGTATGTGTTACCTTGGAAATATTTGATGTGGTGTGGAATTCTCCTTTCCTCATTCACATCAGGTTTTTTTATGGAATTGTTTGAAATAATTTCACTTTGGGAGTTTTCCCCTTTTTTTCGAGGTCTATGACCATAAAATAAGATCTTTCATCCTTGTTATATGACGTCAATACTATGTCTTTTTCATTCTTGTTATACGATGATAAACTACCAAGAAATGTGATGTATTCATTTGAGAATTCATTTCCACCTTTGGCAATGACCACCTGTTGTTCCAGCTTCAAGAACGACATGTGGATTGATTCTCATCCTCATGGGATAGGTAGTGACACCCATGCAGCATTGTTCTCAGGTCCAACTACTACATCAAGAACCCTTTCACCTCATATTGGCATCAGTTCTCCTAGATGTATATGGTCTAGTGTATGCTTATTTAGTCCCCATTCATGCCAGGTTTATACTAACTGCACCACATACCTCCCTTAAAAGCTCTCTATGCCCTCATCCTTACCATATGACAATAAATTGAATGGGAATGTCCCACACACATGAAATTAAACTGGGCACTTTACGGTCTGAGCTCTGTGACCTTAATCTATGATTCTCGCTATCTATGTTTTCCTAGAATTATTCTATGTAAAAACTTTGATGATTCTAGCCTAAGATTATATCACCCATTTTTGTATTGTCCTTATTCAATTCCATCTTCATAACTATCTATTTCTTGATTTTCATACTTATGGGATATGTAGTTACACTCCGATTTTTAGTCAATGTGTCTATCCCCATGTTTATTAACTTCATCGGAACTTTTACTCTATCTATGGCCAAAACTCTATGACCTTAAACTAAGAGTCATTGGTCCATGTAACATGAAATTAAACTATTGGCCAGAAATTAGGTTTGATCTCAACTCATCTCGACATGCACACCCATTGTATTTTTTTCATTGTAGAAAAATAACAAGATTGTTGGAATTCATTTGGTCAACCCAACACTCCACCACCACGCTTTGCATTCCCTCTATTATGGATCCTCATTTCCTCTCACATATGAAGGATCCCTCTAATGGTATGGATGCTCGAACATAGTGCTCACCTACTATCTTGGTTCAACATCCAAAAAAACTTTAGTTGACACTTCGAGTATGGCCGCTTGTTCTCGAATATGGCCCGAAGTTGGAACTCATTTATTTGTCCTCATTACTGGATAACACGATATGGATACATAGTTTTGAACATGGTTGGCAGTTATCCTCCATCATCAGGGAACCTTCATTGTGTTCTAAATTTTGGTTGTTGTGATTCATAATTCCCAAGGCCCTTTGTTTAGATCGATTCCAATGCCCCAAGTGTTATCCCTCTCATAGAATAATCATGTTGGGAAATAGAAATTTGGTTGTTCTAGGCACCCTATTCTTTAGTCCAAACCCCCCTTATCAAGAAAATTATGGGTGGTCATTCAGACCCTAAGTTTTCTATGATTGAATGGATCTCTCATATTCAATGTGAGTAACTACATTGTCATCGCTTATTTCTCATGGAGAAGTTCATCATCCCCAATCCATGTGTGATCCCCCTCAGCATGTATGTCGATCACTTCGAAGGATGCTCACCTCAGCTTCTCTTCAATATCTGCCAGTTGGGTCCATAATCATGATATGAATTCTGATTGGGTGGTTGTGAAGGAATAGTTATCTTTCATTTACATTTCTATGCATTGGTTCTCTTGTTCAGACACCTGATGTTTCTTTGTGTTGACAGACTCCCTTCACTGCCAGCCAACACCAAGGCCACGGTCATACTCCCATATTTTCTAAACCATGTATTCTAGGATGAGCATGTGAATATTTTCTAGATCCACCACACCTATTCATAACTCTCACAATTGGGGGATATATTTTCCTATTGGTTTATCCCCTCTGATTGAAGTGTGTAATTGATGAAGCATTTGATCAGTTTCCATGACCGGTGATGGTCATCCTTGCTATCCTCCTCATCGGAAGTAGTCTCGCACAGTTCTTTTGGGTTAGCAGGTTCATAGTCTTAGAACGCCTCAAGAATTTCAGCATCACGTTCTTCCTATGGTGTCCCATAATATTGGATTGGTTTTATATTTTGTGGTTGGTATTAATCAATGGATTCCACCTCAATAATCTCATGTTTCGTCCCACTAGTAGTCCTACCCATTGCCATGATCACCACGGTCTACTCAGTATGGGTGTCTGATTCCACAAAAATCATCATTCTTCATTGTAAAGGAGCTATGTGATCAATATCCTTATTCACAATCATGGTACTCACCTTTTTGAGAACCGTTCAAACAAAAAAAATTCACAATGTTAATTCGCCAGGTTTGACAGAAATTAGTTTTGATTATGTGAGAGAGATGACTTATAGAATTCAAATAGTTGATCACTCTGTTGAGATGTCATTGTTGGTATCCTAGGACGTGGACCCCTGTATATAGTTAGGAACACTGAAGATTTAGGAATAGTCACCCAAGAGTCGTATCCTTACTAGATATTGTAATTACTATCATTTCGAATGTAGGGCCTGAAGATATGTTTCCTATTAAATAGTAAGGGGCCTTGTGTATCAATATCTCTTTTATAGGATGAATATCGGTTGAGAATCCTAGATGATATAAGTAAGTTACATGGATGAATGGTCTAGAGTTTACCTCAGGAGTGTCATCGGACTCTTCTAGCGCTGAGGATGCATGATCACCTTCCTATAAAGGGATCCCCCCTTTAGCCTCTTCTCGGTTGGAGGAATCATCTAATTTTACAACTAAATAGATGTTCTCCCTTAGCTCAGTAGTGTATAGTTGTTGTGAGGATGTTTGATTGAGTAGTACTCTCACCCGATCAGTTATTTGTTGTGGGGTTGCCCCAGAATGCTCAAAGTCTTCTAGCTTAGTGATGTATTTTTCCCCTTCCACCTGAGACCCCAAAATGTTGGACATGGAATTTAAAATCTCTGAAACATCCATACATAGATTTTTAAGGTTATTCCTCATATCATAGGAACTATATATTTTTTTCTGACATCCCAGGTATCCCAAGCCTTGGGATAAACACCATCCTCAGGCATATCTTAGTAGCGCAATCACTTCACAGGAGCATTTGTGGGTATCTTGTGGATCCCCCTGGGTGGCTTCCCTCCCTCTGGGATCTGCCCAATTGGAACTCCTAGATTAGTCTTCGTTCCTCTTACACATCCACGAAGACAAAACCTTGGAATCACTGGCCTTTCTACAACTTCACCATGACATATTTTTTCTTTTTTCTAAGCCCTACCTTGGGGTTGAGGGGACTCCGTCATCAACAATGATAGTCCGTTTCATCAGCATTTCATCATGGTAGGTTGTCTCCTAGCTATTCTCATACTCCAAAACAATCTATTAGATGGAGGAAGGTAGAGACACCTCATTTCTCATTTTCCCATCTTCCCATTTGAACATGAGCCACATATGCCTCGACACACACATGTGGTCCTCAGGGATAACTCCCAAGGACACTTGTTGAGTCAACCTCTGCATGCACCAAAACTGCCTTGAAATAGGTAATTGGGTGTCCATCTCACAGATAGGCTCACAGTCAACCCATGACACTAGAACACCTCCTCAAAATTCCAGGATGTATGATCTACGATCCTTAGTTCCATATCCATCATTAGTAAATACTCTCATTAGTAGAGATAATGGATGGACATTGAATTCAACCACCCTCTAGACTCTGATCAGCACCACAGGAAAAAGTCATCTTGGTCAGGAAACGACCCAATAAATTCATAATGTATTGTTGAATGTTTGATCTTTTAAGGGAGATAGGATTCATATACTCGTAAACCCTTTTATGCACTGCTATCCTACTGTACCGGTAGTGGAGTGTCCTACATAATAATTGTGGCTTCATTCCCTCACGCATGTGCCACATCACCTTGTATAGCTTTTCCAATATCAGGATTTCGAGGCTGACATGCTGCTTTATCACTATCATGGATTCCGTAATGAATGTGCTCAACCACATGGCCATTTTTGTTTCCCTTATCTACAAAACCCAACCAAAAATTTGTGCAGATATAAACCTAGCAGTACTAGCCATTAGTTTTTTCTTAGTGTTTACATTATACCCCAATAGTTGTTATTGGTTGTCCTATAGGATACACCATTAGGAATTTTCATTGCTACGTTGAACTCCCTTTGGAAAATTGGCATGCCAAACTAATATCTTCTTTGGAACCTCCTCCCCTTCAGCGGCGTGCTTTGGTGGGAATTTTAGGATGTTTCCGAACCATGGTTTGAAATGGACATCCCTCACCAACTATTTTTCATCACCCGACACATGGTCCATCATCCACTTATCCATCTGTGGAATCTACACTAAGTATTCCCATGTGTTCTCCATATGAAGGAACTCATCAGACATTTCCCTCAAGATTGGAATCCCTAAAATCTGGTGGCGGTCCTAGAGGCTAATGCTAACCTCCCCATGGTAAAGATGGAAAGTTCTGGTCCTCGATGACAACCTACTTAGAACTTAAACATCATATGTTTTGGTTGGTAGATATTGAATCGTGAAGCCCACGTATCTTCATAAAATCCTACCTTCATAAGCTCTACCACAAACTCATCGTATTATACATATACCCAGTAAGACAAAACCCAATCATCTGTGAAGTTTCTGCCTTGGAACAGGTCCCAATTATCAGTACACCCATTATCTGGGTTCCATATGTCTGCATTCAGAATGTTGTGTTATTGAGGAGGAGATACCTCTTGCTACATCTGTTTCCCATAAAAATTATTGACATGGTTGTCCAGATAATCGATGGTAACACGCATGTGGTCCTTCTAGGAATGTCCATCGGCTACCCGGAACCACTAGTATTGGCGTGATGTTCCCCTAAACTAGTAGCCTGGTTCATCCCTAATTTCATTGAGAATTAGAACACCGTCCCCTATCATGAAACTGTGTGGTTAGAGTCTCTTACACATGGGGTCCTTAATTTTCCCTTCTCATAGAATCTCAACTAAAGAGTTGTGGTTAGAATGGCTTCACCCACATTCTCTGATTTTAGGATTTTCTGACATATCATCCCTCTGAGAAGCACCCACAAGGACATCATGAGAAACGTCTTGGGAGTCCATTAATATTTCATACTTTTTCAAATTTCTTCATCTATTTTTTAATCTCAATCAAAAAATTACTTCACAAATATCCCTGGAAAAGAATGACTCATAGAGCACATGGTCGCAGATCCTTGAGGGACTCACTACGCTTTACATTATAAAAAATGAATGAGATGATCTAATTTTCTAAGATTCATTCTTAGAGCAACAACATGTGGAACCTGGTTCTCAAAGAGAATTCGTAGGGGTGCTGAAGCTTCGAGATTCGATAGCTTAAACACTGGTTTATAGAGATAGAGGCAAAAAAATAGGTGTCTATGCCCACTATTTATTAGCGACAACCACCCAATCTTTGTGGAACCCTTGGCCATAGAAGGATTTGCAGAGATCCCAACCCATGCTCCATCTATTTTCATCATAAGTCAGATTCTAGATCTATATTTTTATGCTGCTTTACCCTTAGAATATGGCAGTTGTCTTCTTGTCGACTCCCATTTTGAGGAGGGGGGTGGGGCATTTTTTGGCGCCAAAAACTGTTCATTGAAATATGTCCATTTATGTATAAAAAATCACAAAATGGCCTACCTAGAAAGGTTCCATCGCAAAGTCCCTTTCCACCACAAACCACGTGAAGGCCGTAAAATGGTGTCCCCCACCACCGCCATAGAGAACAATGATGAAAGCCTCTAAGATCCGAAGATTAATTTTGTGACCATCAAAAAGAACCATGATGGAGGCCTTCACGATTTGATGGGGCCTCATTTCATTATTTATTTCCATTTACTTTGGGGTTCCCCTTTCAGATCATCATGACCCTAGGTTTCTATAAATAGATGTCTCCCCCCCCTCTTCCAAAGGATCCACACCCTTGTCATTCTTCTTCTGAGATATCGATTAGCAAAGAACCCTTTCCCCTATGATCCATCAAGAAAAATTCATCACCAATGGTACTTGAGCATCATGAACCAACTTCCCCTTTGCTCCATTTTTACTCTTCATTAGGTGGGGATAACCATCATGAATTCTTATGACCATCATAAAGGAAAGAGTCCATTTTGGGTAATTAGTTCTTCATGATGCATTCATCCTTTGCGAATCACCCTCCATGTACATAGTGGCTCCATTCCTAGGCTGGGTCATCAAGATTTGTGAGGCCCCTCCCTTTACGGGGGACCACTTCTCCCTGCTTTGTGAAGACCTTTCCTTTGTGATTCCTCTTCTCTTCAAAAACCACCCAATATTCATGATGATCCTCACCACTAGGCCTTCTTCTTCATGAACTCATTTCACATGCAGCCCTCCAGGCTTGTACGAATTCACTTCATGGATCCCCAAGTGGTGCCTCATGTTGTGTTCCCCTAACTCATGTTTGTTTGCTTAGGAACAATAATGACTATTTATTCTTTGTAAAGCCACTCTAAAGTGGGACCCTAAATTCAAAACTCCTCCACCCCAACTCTTGATGGACTTGCTTGTTCCTTCCCTTCCCCAAGTGCTGGTTGGAATGAGTTATGTAAGTCCTAGGGGTGAGGAGAAAGTCCTCATCATTTGAGATTCAGGATGTTAAACTACCAAAAAACCCTTGTACTCAACACATGAGGATAAACTATGACAGTTTAATTTGTGGAAATCCTGATGATATCAAATACAGGATTGGACTGGGAGCCTTATTCTTCCCCCTTTCAAATCCACCTTTTCTCTCCCTCTACGTTTTTTGGCCATGTGTGCCTCATCCAGTCTTTACATAAGCCCCAGAAAACCATGATAGTGTGTCCTCAATACATGGATCCATATCCTCCTTGTACATATTGACATCCCCCTCAGGATTCCTCTTGGATTAAGTCCTAATATCCATCTTCTTAGCCCGCTAAAAACCATAATCCCATGTTTTCTCTTTAGGTCTCTAGCCATACATAATCCCCACATCACTTCTCATGATCACATCTCTCATAACAACATCGTTATGTCCCTTACTGCCTCTTGTTTCTAACACTGATCATAGATCTTAGGAGCTTATTTTGTGCATATACGATGACATCCTCCTCAGCTGCTAACTGTGTGTAACACCTATGCCACTTTCCCCCAAACTACATGGAATTTAATCCTTTCCCATTTCAGGAAAGGTATTTAGGAATCCACCTTAAGGTTCAAGACCACAACCCATCTATCTGGACCAATTCATGTTGGTTCACCCTTGTCCAGTATGATGTTAAAGGATATTCCCCATTCATTATGCATGACATTAAAATGTATGATTTAAAACTGCATGGGTTTTGTTCTCTATCTCCTTGACAGTGTATGTATGAAGCCACCTTCTGGTTTGACCCCAAACACTAGTAAACATTGATGTCCCCCTTGTTAGGATCGATATCCTTGGTCTGCCTCTGAGTTATGTCAGACCAGTTCTTAGGATGTTAATCATTCATAGGCCCCACCCTCAATCAATACTCCTCCAATGAAGAGTGTCCATATTGCGATGGGATTCTAACCATGTGTATGAACCATCCAATCTATGGGCTGTTTTCCTTTGTGTAAACCCCAATTTAATGCCCCATCATGAGGTATGTGGACTTTTATTTCCTCTCATGGGGAAACGTAGGAAGTACCGTGGAGGTTCAAGCCCATTACTAAAAATGGGAAAGTACAGGTTTTACAGTGTTCCAGCATCATGACTTGTCGTAGATGCCTATATGTGTCTACTCTCCTAACCAAAGGTTACTAACCAGGTTTTCCCCATTGTAATGTACTGACAAAAGAATCATAATTAACCAGAATCCACACAGATATGGAATCAAGGAGAGTTTCATGAACAACATATTAATCATTAAGGGAGACCAGGACAAGGTGATGTGTTCTAAAGAGGAATACATGGAAGGAGGTACTAAAATCCAATCTACCCATTTCGAATGAAGTAGTAAACATCCCTCGAGAGGGGATGGATGTTGCCCACCTATGGAAAGAGGGAATGCAGGGTACAACATGAACATCATAGAGAATACAACATGCGACATGAAGAGGCTTTCCCCAGTGGAAAATAGCCATAAAAATCACCTTTCCATTATATAAATCATGTAATTGGTAAGGTTTCATGGAGTACTTAATTTTATTATATCTGATTGGGATTTGAGGTCTTCCTTGATGTTCTTTTGGGGTATTTACCTGGATTAGGATACATAGTTGAGTTTCAGTACTATTATCACCCTCTAGAAGATTGTTATTATTAGAGAAATATTCAAACCCTAGAAGTTATATTTAGATAATATTCTATGTAATTAAATGGGGTTTGGGATCAAAACCATCCTCTAATCATGTTTACATAAAACAATAGATTTCATTGAAGCATTCAGATGGACCCTTATGAATCACTTTATGGAAACAAGTGTACAACTCCAATGTGTTGGGATGAAGTATGAGTTTGAAAACTACTGGGACCTAGTCTAGTATATGATGTGGAAAAGAAGTTCATAAACAATTAGCAACTCATCACAGAAGTTCAAAGTGAATAAAAAATTTATGATGATAATCATCAGTTCAATCTGAAAATTGAAGATGGTGAGAAGATACTACTATAAATTTCTATATGTTTTTTTGAGACTTGGAATGAATGGAAAATTGAGCCCTAAGTATCTTGGCTCCTTTGAGATTCTTGAACTAGTCGGGATGGTAGTTTATCGCTTGATGCTTCCATTGAACCTCTCTCAGGATTGTGATTTCTTCCATTTATCTTTCCTAAGGAAGTACATAATTGATATATTAGATGTAATAATATCAGAGGTCATACCACTAAAGAATTATTTTTCTTATGAAGAATGACCATAGAAATCATGGGTTTTAGAGATAAATTGCAATTGAACAAGAATACTCACACAGTTAATGTTCTCTATAGGAATTATAAATTCAAAAAAGCTAATTGGTAACCCAAGGGTGTAATGAAACTGGGATATCCTCATTTTTAATTATAGTGTAATGGAATTTCAATGGAATAATTCATTTCAAGGTTGATAGAATGTAACACTGAGATATTTTATGATATATTTCATTTCAAATTAATGATATTTATTTGATAACTTATGATACAGGTTAGCCAGGGTCTAAATGGACCATAATATAGTATATTGTTATAATATATCAATTAAATTGGATATAAAAATTGGTATTACCACTTTCTATTTTTTAATTATTATAGATAAAAAATTTATATTAATAAATAAGCACTTGATTTCTACTAATTATTTTATAATCTATAAAAAAATAGTTTTATTCAAAAAATGGTTGTATATATTTTTTTATAAAATAATACAATTACTTTTTTCCAATTATATAAAATTTATCTAAAAAAATTAACTCCACTTTTGAAATGAAACATATAAAAATTAGAAGATTGAGGATTGTTAAGAATTTTTTGAAAATAATAATTTTTTGATGACTTATTAAAAATTCTGATTTTTATTGACAAATATATTTTCATTTAAGAAAAATTAAAAAAAATTATTTTTTTATAATTTTATTATAGGTTAAATTAGTCAATATATATTATTAATAATACAATTATATTAATTGGAAAAAAATTTAAGTGTATTATTTTAAAAAAACATTGCATGCCTAAGAAAACACTTCTTTCCTAAAAACAATTTTCATCACATTTATGAGTTAATTATAAAAGTATATTATATCCCTTTTTAAGATTTAAAATGATAAAATGGATTACATATTTTAAATATAAATATCTAAATTTGGTAAATATTCCACATTCATGTTTTTCATACAGAATATTGAAAAAAAAATTCATCATGATTAAGGTTAAAATGGGTTTACTAAGGGGGTGGGTAAAATAAAAGAAAAGGGAAAATATTCAACTTTAAATTGAATAAATCCTGTTTTATAGAAATATATTTTTCAAATAATATCCCACATTATAATCTCTATCCATTTGGAATAATGTTTCTTAAAAATCGATTTATTATATTATAATCATCTAAAAAAATCCAAGTGTTTTTTCTCACACACTTATAAAAGGAAACCTCTCATTTTTGTTGCATACACCAATTAGATCCTTTTATTAAAACCAAATCCTTATAGGACCCCTCCAAAATAATATTTATCCAGGTTTTAGTGGTTTTGGTCTTCCAAAAAGTCCATCCATGTTGTCATGATTAGGATATGTAAAGAAGTTATTTTAGAGAGGAGGTTATCTCCTTAACCAGTCAACTTCTTTTAACATCTTATATTACCTCTGATAATTCTATAGTATTTATCATAAAATAATAAATAATGTATCCTAAAAATACATAAATGTTATTTTTTTATGTAACCACCAATATATACCCTCTATTTCATCAAATGAGAATTGAAAGTAATGTGTATACGTATATATGAACTACAACCTTCAAATAGAGACATAATTTATTTTCAATAATAATCTTACATTTATGGATATTATAGTCTGTTTAATGTTTATATAATATATATACTATATAATAATTCTCCTAGAATTATAATACAACAACTACTTTCTTAACATTCATTCCATTGGAAATCGATAACATCGCTCGTGCATATGTATGAACTACCACATCTATGAAGTGATGTGATTTGCCATCCATTTCTATTTTTCATGGATGATAAATATGAAATATTAAATGAATATATACAATATATATTATTTAATAATTATTATTTAAATTTTAATTGTTATTTATTTTTCTTTTGCGTTATCTGTTGAAAAATGTAAATGGTGTTCATGTGTATGTACGACCAACTTTATCCATGGATAGTGTAATTAATTTATCTTTTTTTTACCATTAATGGATTAATATATGTATATATAATGAATATATATGATGTTTATATCATGATTAAAATTTTGGATAATATCAAACAATAATAAATGTACAACCACTGAAATTACTGAACCAAAATTCTCATGAAAATAAAAGCAGTTATCACCAGAAAAGATGATTTTAAGAATGAATTATTATTATTTGGGTGTAGAAATATTTAAAGGGGGTCATATATGATATTTTAAGTATTTAAATGATTATATTTTTATAATTATAAAAAATTTATAATTTTTTATAGAAGGTTAGTGAACTTTCAAAAAATCTGTGAATTTAGGTAAGGGTTTAATGTCACAATCTCATTGTTTACTAAGATTGTTTATGATTATGTTTTTTATGAAATTTTTCATGATATATCTACCATGAATCCCCTAAATTTTATTATCCTTTTGTTATTTATGTTTTTTTAAAAATGTCCTTTAATTTTTCTCTCTTTGATATCTCAGCATAATAAAGGAATGTTTTTAAGGAAAACCAACTGAATTTATCATTTCGGTCGAAAATCTATTTTCTTATATGTCCAAATCATATATAAATGATTTAAAAAATAGCTTTCCAAAAATAAAATGACTGTTTTAAGAACTTTTCACCCATATTTTAATTTTTACAAAATTTAATCAATTGAATCTTCATCTTTTTTTTGAATGTGGAATTTTTGCCTTTTTCAAACAAAATAAAAGAAATATTTTTTTAACACACTCTTTGAATGAAATTACCTATCTTCATTAACAGTCAATACATTGAAGCTTCTTTTAAAATTTTACATGTTTTTTTCAAGGAAATTATTCTCCTTAATATTTCACAAATTATTGTGTTTTAAATAGGATATTTCAATGTGAAAATTCTATTTTCATCAAGAAATGATCCAATTGATATTTTAAAGGAATTTTCATTTATGATGAAATCCTTTAATAAAACATATTATTTACTAAGGATATGACCATTTGATATCATAAACACTATGGTAAAAGGGGTTTTGGAATGTGATTTTTGCGATGGGCATATAGCCTATCAAAATTTGTACTTACCACATTACTATTTTTGATGAGATTAATTCCGCATCTTAAATAATAATATATAAATAATTATTTCCAATGTGAATCAATTCCTATAAAAAATACATTTGGTGAATCTATGTGATAAACCTCCAGAAAAGTTATTTATGATGTTTATTACTCCCATAACAAATAAATTTCATCATTGTTGTTATTTTCGATCGTAATTTATAACCCATCGTAAATAATGTGTCTATAGAGGAGTATTTGTGATGAGACCCATCACAAATATCCTTTTTATCCTCAAAAATATTAATTATAGTGGGTATTATTTGTGATAGATCCCATCAAAAATAGTTATGTCACCACCAATCTAACATATATATGCCCCCTACCCGATCTTTTGTAATTAACTCCTCATTTGAGCTTTTCTTATCTCCTTTGTTCTCCTCTCCTAATAATTTTTTCATTTAAAAGTTAAATTTTTACAAGGATTCAAATTTTAAGATTTGTATCTGATAATAGATTCCATTTCAAAGTACTTATTTCATATTTTATATTTTGAATTCATTTATTTATTTAATTCAAATAATTAGTTATAATTAGTGGTAATTATTTTTAATTTGTAGTAATTAATATTATTTATCAGTTAATAGTTCTGATTAATAGTAATTACATATAATTGAAAAATAAATATTTCTAAAGAACAAAACATAATAATAATTTTTTGATCATAATGATAATTAATAATAAATTATTGTAATTTTTATTAATTAAAAGTAATTAGTAACTTGTAAAAACTAAAACTATTTTTTAAAAATTAACACAAAATATTAGTAATTTACATACAATTAATACCAATTTTCTGTAATACATAAAAATTATTGGTAATTATTAAAATTAGAAGTATAACATATAAATTAGTAGTAATTATTAGAAATTATAAATAATTATCCAAAAATAGTGGTAATGAGAAAAAATAGGAAAAATGGGTGCTAATTAGTAAAAATTAGCCAAAATGAGAAAAAAATATAAAATTTGAATAAATGTGAGGAAATTGTCAAAACCTATTGGACACCTCGTGTATTAATCATTTTTTAATGATCACAAATCCTATTACAATTAATTAATCTCAATCTTAATTGCACATCTTTCTAATGCTCTTTAGTCTCAATAATAACTACACATCATGTTTTAATGATAACAAATCTTATTGATGTTAATTACTCTCTTTGTTATTTACAAGTCTTATGCATGATCACAAATCTCACTTATATTATCAAGACTTTATATTTATGTTTCAACTTATCTTACTCTCTAATGATTAAGATTAATCCACATTCTGTATATTACTGTTTAAGTATAAATACAGATATTTTTCAAAGTATAGACACACTGTGACCCAGACATAGTGAAGGACACACCATGATCCTGACACCGTGAAGGACACACCATGACCCAGACACCGTGAAGGACACACTGTGACCCAGACACCGTGACGGACACACTGTGACCCAGACACCGTGAGCTACACACCATGACATGGAGACACCGTGAAGCACATACCGTGAAGCACATACCATGAACCACATACCATAAAGACCATACCGTGAAGAAGGAACCGTTTACATAATCACTGTGACATTGTTTCTTAAATTTTTGTCAATATTAATTAAATAATGCTAATGGTGATATTTGATGTTTTTAATGAAATTAATGTTATTTAATGATAGTTGTTAGCATGTCAGGAAACCGTATCTCGTACTTATGAAAAGGGAATCATTCTTACAACCAAAACTAGTGGAATATAAGGAAGATTGAGATGCAGTACACGTGTGTAAGTGTGACAATACAACAAGAAAAACTTACATACGCCCGAGAGCACTATGCTAAACAAAATGAACAATTCTGAGCAAGAAAGATATTTAAAAGACTTTCAAAGAACTCTCATGAGTGCAATCCAACACCACTGAAGAACACATGACAAATCAAGAGATATTTTTCACTCTTGTAGAACACAAGATACACTATGACACTCTGTTTTTCATCAGAAAAACTAGAGAAGGACTCAAAATATTTTCTGCTGAATCCAACGAGTCCAGAGTTGCATTAATAATCACTAGAGATTTCTAAACTCTTATCTATTCTCTCTAAGTGACTTGTTTATTTACATTCGATCAGTGTGGTGTACTCTGTATATCTTACACATACACACAATCTCTTTCACTGAATTGGAGGATATCAAAATCCTCACTCCAAAAATCTTAACTCTTGTTTACCCACGTCAACTGTAGAAGAGGTCCTTGTGTGGTCTGGTCTTTGTTTTGTTTCCCATGATGAACTGTGGTAGAGGTCCCTGTGTGGCTTGCACAGTTTTGTAAACTGTTGTTAACCCCGATCTAGGGTGTGGATAACATATATATATATGTATTTGAGAGGACTAAGTCTCGGCTTGAGACTGAACCTCTTGTTATATCTGAGGTTCATATTTAGTTTATGTTTAAAGTATACTACATATGTCTTTTATATTCCGCTGCTGTTACTTTGAAATATAAAACCATTTTAAAGTTACTTTGATAGTTAAATTAGCAAGTCTTTAAACTTATTTTAAATCAGTAGGTTAGTTTCAAATGATAGTTTAATCTTGTGGTAAAATTAACTGAGAAATAATCAATCTTTGAGAAGCTAAGTGAACATTTACAATCTGTATAAATTCACTACAGTTTAACTTGTTTTATAAATTGGAGGATTTTAAGGGAAAATATTTTAACAGAAATTTTAATTGGAACTCAATTCTCCCCCCCTCTTGATTATCCACTCCGACCAACATTTGGTATCAAAGGCTGTTTTTGTTTACGGATTTCTGAAATACTCTATTTTTCAACTGTGATTTAAGTTGAATCTTTAAAGATCTTAAATTTTTGTTAGTTCTAAATTTTATCTCTTAAATTATACTTTCTAAAATCTAGCAATGGACAATAGACTAGAGGGTGCTGCTACTAACAGACCACCTTTATTTAATGGTACGAACTATGTTCAGTTTTAATTGAAAATGAAAATTCATTTGGAAATTATGGGTTTTGATATCTAGATTGCTTTAGAATCTCAATATAAAATTCCAGAAACTGAAAGAACAACTTGGGATGGACCTATAAAGACTGCTTACAATAATAATTTTAAATCTATGAATGCTTTCTACTGTGCTCTAGGAGATGAGGAATTTAACAGAATATCTGCTTACAAAAATGCTTATGAAATTTGGGATACTTTAGGGGTTTCTGATGAAGGAACAACTAATGTTAAAGAAATGAGATTGAATATTTATACTATTAAATATGATGATTTTAAAATGAAAACTGATGAACCCATTTCTAATATGTATCTCAGGTTCAATGAGATAGTCAATACAATGAATTCAGTCAGAAAGGCTATTCCAGCAAAGGAAAAAATTATGAGGATATTGAGGTTTCTACCAGACTGATGGAGAGGCAAATCTGTTTCAATCAGAGAGTCATGTGACATTGTAGCTCTACCTATCAAAGAACACATTGGTAATATTATGATATATGATGAAGAACTAAAGGTGAATAAAGAGGAAGATGATGAACCAAAAAGGAAATTAGGGGGTTTCAAGACTACTGCTTCAAAGATCAAGGACAAAGAAAAAACTCAAATACAAACTGACAGTTCAACAAGTGAAATTTCAGACTCTGATAGTGATGCTGAAATGGCTCAAATAGCCAGAAGGTTTAAGAAATTTTATAGGAAGAAGAAATTTTTCAGAAATACAAATTACAAGGGTAAGTATGACAATAAGGGACATTATAAGAAGGACTGGAAAAAGCCAGATAAAAGTGACGAAGTTGTTTGCTACAAGTGAAAAAGAAAAGGACACATTAAAGCAGACTTCCCAAAGCTAAAATTCAAGAAAAATATGATTACAAGGACAGTAAGTACAAGAAAGATATGAAGGCTAGATGGAGTGCTTCAGAAGACATCACAAGTGAATCTGAAATGTATGATATTGAAAAGCATCGTGCCAACATGTGTTTCATGACAAACACATCTGAGGTAACCTTAGATACTCCTGTTTTAAATTCTTATTATTCTGGAGATGATGCAGAATCTGATTCGGATTTTGAAAACATCACTAGTGAGGAATTATTTGAATATTTTAATATGTTTTAAGAGATATGCAATGAACTTAAGGATAAATAAAAATCATTGAAGAAATAGCATGCTCTACCTAAAACTGTTAAAACCGAACATACAATCAAAAAAGAGAATAATTCTCTACTGTTAAAGGAAAATATATAACTGAAAATGTCAAATGAGAAACCTAGAAAAGAATTAGAGAAGTTCACAAATGGAAACGATACACTAACTCAAATTCTAGGAAAGAAAGTAGAACCAAAATACACTATTGGAATAGGATACAAACCTGGACAGAGATAGATTACCAAGAATATAATTATTCCTAAATCTGGAGAGAATACTGCTATTTCTAGATCTAGACATTCATATGCGTCAACTAGTTATTCACATAGTTATAAATCAAATAGAGTTTATCTCTCAAAATCTTTTGATTCTGTAAATTATATGAGACCCATAAGACAAATTTGGGTACCAAAATCATTGATTGCTAACCTGTCTGAACCCAAGATGATCTGGGTACCAAAGTCATATTCTATCTAAAACTATTTTGTAGGAAACCTGTTTGAAAAGTTCCTACAAGAAGACATGGTATTTGGACAGTGGATGTTCAAGACATATGTATGGGGATTAATCATTCTTCAAGAGTTTAATAAAGGTTTATGGAGGCTATGTCACCTTTGGTGATAATTCTAAAGGAAAGATCATCGGCCTAGGCCAAATTAGTAACACTGATTCTATTTTAATTTCTAAATTTGTATTTGTTGATGGACTGAAATATAATTTTTTAAGTATTTCTCAATTTTGTGATGATGGTTTTAATGTCAGGTTTGAAAATGATTCCTGTAATGTTTTTAACTCTAATTTTTTTAGTATTTTCTTCTTTAATAAATGAAAATGTTTATGCAGTTGATTTATATTCTCTAGCTAAACAAAACGTTACTTTCCTAAATGCTTTTCATAAAGAGTCTTGGTTGTGGAATAGAATATTGGGACACTACAATATACATTCACTTAGAAAACTAACTAGGATGAACTTGGTTAGAGACCTACCTATACTTGAGTTTCCAAATGACAAAGTATGTAATCCCTATCAAAAGGGAAAGAAACTTAAAGTTTATTTTAAGTTTCATCTTCTCAACCACTCGAGTTGGTTCACATTGATTTGATTAGACCATATAGAGTTTTTAGTTTAAATGGGAAGCACTATATCTATGTCTTAGTAGATAAATTTTCAAGATATACTTGGGTATACTTCTTAGCTCACAAAAATGAAGCATGTTCTTACTTTGTTAAATACTCCAAATATGTAGAAAATCTTAGTGGACTTATGATTAAAACTCTAAGAAGTGATCATGGTCGTGAGTTTGAAAATAAAGAGTTTGAATCTTATTGCTCACACAATGGCTATAATCATATCTTTTCTGCTCCTAGGACACCACAGTAGAATGGTGTAGTAGAACGAAGAAATAGAACCCTGCAAGAAATTTCTAGAACTATGCTTAACAAGTATGACCTATCTATTTACTTTTGGATTGAAGTTGTAAACATATCTTGTTATATAATTAATAGATTATTAGTTAGACCTATTCTTAAGAAGACCCCTTATGAACTTTGGAACAATAGAAAACCTAAATTCAATTACTTTAGAGTCTTTGGTTGCAAAGTCTTTATTCTTAATAATAAGGATAATATTGATTAGTTTTCTTCCAAAAGAGATGAGTGAATATTTCTTGGTTATTCTCTAACTAGAAAATCCAATAGAGTATTCAATAAGAGAACCAAGTGTGTGGAAGAATCGGTTCACATCAAGTTCAATGAAACTGATCCACATGAGCCTAAAACCTCTCTTGAGAATCTTGAAGAAGATTTGATTGTTCTGGACATTAATGAAAAATCTAAAGAACATGCTATAAAGACAACTAGTTCTTGAATTATTCCAAAATCTTCTTCTAATGAACCCGAACCTAGAGAAGAGCCTGAAAATTTTAGTCATACCTTTACTAGATCAACTAGAATTCTAAAGAATCATCCTCTAGATGCTGTTGTAGGAAATCTGGATAGGGGGACATAGACTGAAGATTCTTTTAGAAATCAGGTTGAACATGAAGCCTTCTTGTCATAGCATGAACCTAAAATAATTGATTATGCTATTAATGATGAATTTTGAGTGATTGCCATGCAAGAAGAACTCAATAAGTTTGAAAGAAATAAAGTTTGAAATCTTGTAGAAAGGCCTAAGGACACTTTCACCATAGGCAATAAATGTGTGTTTAGAAATAAAGTAAATGAATCTAGAAACATAGTTAGAAACAAATCTAGGCTAGTTGCACAAGGATATAGTCAAGAGGAAGGTATTGACTATGATGAGACTTTTTCTCCAGTAGCCAGATTAGAAGCTATTAGGATTTTACTTGCTTATGCTGCACATCTAAATTTAAAACTATATCAAATGGATGTTAAGAGTTCTTTCTTAAATGGATATATTGCTGAGGATGCATTTGTTTAATAACCACCTAGATTTACAAACCCTCATTTTCCATGTCATATTTTTAAATTATCAAAGGCTTTATACGGTTTAAAGCAAGATCCAAGAGCTTGGTATGCCAGGTTAAGTACTTTTCTAATTTCCAAAGCTTTTACAAAAGGTACAGCTGACTCTACTCATTTTATAAAATGTATTTCTAATGATGTTTTAGTTGTACAAATTTATGTAGATGATATTATTTTTTGGATCTTCAAAAACTACATTATGTACTGATTTTTCTAAAATGATGCAAAATGATTTTGAAATGAGTTTAATGGATGAAATTAAATTCTTTCTTGGATTTCAAATCATTCAAAATGATGATGGAATTATTTAAACTCAAAGTAAATATACTAGAGATATTTTAAAATGTTTTGGATTGGATAGCACAAAAAGTAGTGACACTCCCATGAGTACCACCTGTAAGTTGGATCTTGATGAGGATGGTAAATCTGTTGATCAAACCACTTATAGAGGAATGATTGGAAGTCTACATTACCTCACTGTTAGTTGACCAGATATTATGTTTAGTGTGTGCATGTGTGCTCATTTTCAAGCAAACCCTAAAGAGTCACATTTAAATGCTGTAAAAATGATTTTCAAATACCGCAATAATACTCCCAATTTAAGACTGTTCTATCCCAAAGGAAAATCATTTGAATTAGTTAGTTATTCTGATGCTGATTTTTCTGGATGTAAGTTACATAGAAAAAGAACCTCTGGAACATATCACCTTTTAGGCAAGTCACTAGTATCATGGTGTAGTAAGAAAAAAAATTTTGTTGCATTATCTACTGTAGAAGCTGAATACATAGCTACTGGTAGTTATTGTGCGTAAATTTTGTGGATGAAACACACATTACTAGACTATGGATATCAGTTCAGACATATCCCAATAAATTGTGATAACACAAGTGATATTAATATTTCTAAGAATCCTTTTTCTCATTCTAGAACAAAACATATTGATGTAAGACATCGCTTTTTGAGGGATCATTATCAAAATGGTGATATCACTTTGGAATTCATTGGTACTGAATATCAACATGCTGATATATTAACTAAAACATTAAATTTTGAAAGATTAGACTACATCATACATGATATTGGTATGATTAATCATAAATAGATATCTTACTAATCTTAATGTTTAAAACTTTATTGTATTTTTTTTACAGTTTCATTTTCACTGTTTTACAATTACTGTTTCATGCATATGGTCTCACCGTTAAGACCTTGTGCTCACGGTCTGTCAACTCACTTCTCACCGTGACTGCATAGAATGGTCACTGTCTCACTGTGACGACCACCAACTGTATCACCGTGATGACTGGTTTTCATCACCCCATAATGCCTACTCACGGTCTCATAGTGAATATTATTTATACTCTTATTTTAACCCGTATCGCGGTAATTTTTATTTCACCACTATTTGATTTCCCTTGTTTTTGTTTTAATGACGTTTGACATTCCCAAATGATAAATATTAAGGGTTTAATTCAATTACTTACCCGAAATCTCTCTTGAATCTTCTCACTCTTGAAAACCATCTCCTCTCTCGCCTGAACCTTCAGTGGATGCCTAGGATGAAGCGTCCATCTTCACCCTCATCTGAGATGCGCCGCCCTAAGAAACATAAGAGAATACCGAGGATAGCTCCCGAAGGACCTCTAAACCCAAACCAGCTAAACCATACCATAGTTCCTGAAAAAGAAATTTTCACTGAGTGGATACTATCTAGAAAGTCATTAGTCTTGAAATTCTTAAAAGGACAATGATGGCTTGAATGGTTCTCTAGACAAGATAGGCCGATTTACCCAAGATTGGTATCTCAATTCTACCAATTTGTGATGTTTTACTTTGATTTTGGAGAAAACTTTATGGTGACCAGCTGGATCAATGGTCAGAATTGTTCTTTTACTTCGAGGCTATGGGATGCATGTCTAAGAATTCCACATGAAGGAGTTTGTGAAGACTACCAGAGAGATCCTCTTCCTTCATATAACATCTTCGATCTGGAAAATGATTTGGGAACCTTAACTGGTAATGGAACCAAGCGAAGGGCTATAGCTACAGAGCTAGATGGAGAAACTAGACTACTATTAAAATTTGTTCAGAATTTTATCAGTCCAAGAAAATGTGATTTTGCTGCAATGAAGTATCTGGATGTGTTCTAGATTCACTTGTTGAAGAATGGCCATAAGATCAACCTATTCAAGTATATTATTAACCATATCTGTGAGCTGATTAAAGTCACTTCCAAATCCACCTCCATGTTTTACTCAAGGATGATTTCAGCCATGCTAGTTGCCAAATGAATGGTTAGAACGAATGAAGAAAAGTTAGAGGAATTTTATTTCTACTTATCCAAGCCTATCATCATAAGGATAAAGATTAGTTGGAAACCCTAAAAGAAGCAATGGGTTAAGGATAATGATCAATTGTATAAGAATTTTAATCCTGTTGATTATCCAAGAAGTCCTAAGAACCTAGCTAATCTTAGTTTGGAACTAAATGAAGTGGCTGAGTATTCAGAAGAAGAAGAAGAGGAAGAGGAAGTGGCAGCTGAATTACCACCTAGAGAAGAGGCTGAAATACCACCAGTGGATGCATCTCCTGTTGAGAATGAAATGACTGTTTTCCCTACTGATGATCCTATTGAAATACCTCAAAGGGAGGATGTCGTTGTTGAAAAGGAAAGGATTGTGGATCCTTCAGTAGTTCTTAGTGGGGAAAAATATCCTGATTCTAGAGAAGTTGTAAATTTGGATATCCAATTTGAGGATGTAAGAGATTCTGTAGTAACAGAATCAGAGCAAAAAGCCATGGAAGAGTCTGCTGGTGTAGAAGGACTCCCTGTTGAAAAGCAAGACAATCTGGAAGCACTGCCTGTGGAACAGTCGGTTCCTGAGATAATTCCCTATACTGAAGAGGGGATAGAAATTTCCTTTCAGCTGGCAAGGCAAGAGTTTGCTGAAGATATTAGAGATGATCCTGTGGATCTTGACCATGTTTCTGAGCCTATAGTCTCTGAAATGGAAGCACAATTTGAGGGGGAGGATCCTCAAAACCTTGAGACTAGTCCAGCCAAGTCTATTGAATCTGAATTTGAACTTGGTGATGAGTCATACTCTGTGTACAATCGATATTTTTTCCCAAGATTTTATTATGTGAATGAGTCATAGCAGGTGACTACAACTGGAATGGATCTCTCTTCTGTGTTTCAAATAAAGTCTGTAGCTCATACAACACTAGAACCAGAGCTCCATTCTCAATCTGAATCGGAATCTGAGTCTGAAGATGACTCTGAACCGCAACAAGAACCTTCTCCACTACCTTTACCTTCACTCTTACCCGACCAACACTCTTTTGTAACTAAATATGATCTGAAAGTCTTTGGAGAGACTCTTTTAGCTGGAGATGAGAAGATATTATCCACTCAACCTCATCCAGTAACTCAACTGAGTCAAGAAGATGCATCAATTATCTGGGAAAATATTATATTGCATATTCAACCATGGATGATCTGAGAAATTCAAGAAGTCATGGTAGAAAATAAGCTGCTGAGTGCTGACGTTGCAAACCTTAAAAGTATGGTAGAAAACTTGTAGAATGAGTTATCATTGAGATCAGAGCCTACTCCTGTTTCTTCCCCTGCACCTATTGCTGCTTCTCCTAATCCATCTGATTCCACCCTTGCTAAAGAAATTGTGTCTCAAGTGCTTCCATATCTACTGTCTTTTGATGAGAATATTGGAAAATGACACAAAACAATGCTGGAACGCATGAGTGAGCTTGTATAAAATCTAAATAAGCTCACATATGAGTACACTAGATGCCTGTAAAAAGTTCTGAAATAGGTGAATGTTCTAACCAAAGTTGTCGAGGTTTCTCCTGCTTTTTATCAACTTTATGTTTCTCATTTGGATGATTCTCTACTGAGATCCATAATCAGAGAAGAACTTCAGAATGCCTTCAGTGGCTTGGATCTGTCTTCTTTTTCAAAAGTGGTTAAGAACAGTGATTGAGTATTGGACTTGGTTAGAGTTCATTCTAAGATATCCAATGATGATTAACAGGAGATAACCAATAAAATAGATTTTTATCTCACCTGGATTTTCTCCAAAAGTGATATTTCAAATCACTGTAAGTATTTTGTGGAAAACCGGAAAATCCCTCCGGTAACTCATGATTTTAAAGATCAAGTTCAGAAGCTTACATAGTTCACCATATTATTGGAAAAATTCATGGAGAATAAGGATAATTTTGAAAAATCTATGAAATATAGTGGTGAAATCATTAATAATTTCATAAATATTCTGAAGTCGTATCTTCATGTGCAGAGTACTGCTATTGTTGCTCTAGTTGTTGCACCCCTTAGACCTGGTCTACCTGTCTTAGCCTCAACTTGCATGTCAGTCAGCCAAGCTCTTTCATAGATCTGGCCAGTCATTCTTGACCAACCACAACCTAGATCTTCTACTGCTCCTACATTGGCTCCATCCTTTTTTGAAGGTCTACCCTTACCCTCTTTCTCTACCACATCTAGGACTTCTTCTATATCAGCCACAGCTCCTACTGCTGATAAAGGCAAGGAAAAGGCAGCTCCCTAAAGAGTCCAGGGACTGTTTTCTTTTTTGATGGGATGTCATTTGTTGTATTTCTCCTGTATGTTTTCTTCTGAACCATTTCAATGACAAATGCAATGTCTCACTTCATTTTATATACTTTTTGATAATCCCAAAAGGGGGAGAAAAACTACAAGTATTATTACTATAATGAGATATGTTATTATCGAATCTATTATTCTCTAATTTTTTTCTATTCTAATATGATAGTTTCTTTAATGTTCCATTTCATTTATATTTTGACAATACAAGATTTGTGATCATCAAAAAGGGGGAGATTGTTGGACTCCTCATGTATTGATCATGTTTTAATGAACACAAATCCTATTACTATTAATTAATCTCAATCTTAATTGCACATATTGCTAATGCTCTTCAGTATCAATAATAACTACACATCATGTTTTAATGATAAAAAATCTTATGATGTTAATTACTCTATTTGTTAATTATAAGTCTTATGCATGATAAAAAATATCACTTGAATTACCAAGCCTTTATATTTATGTTTCAACTTATCTTACTCTCTAATGATTAAGCTTAATCCATATTCTGTATATTACTGTTTAAGTATAAATACAGAAATTTGTCTATGTATAGACACACCATGACCCAGACATCGTGAAAGACACAACGTGACCCAGACACTGTGAAGGACACACCGTGACCCAGACACCGTGAAGGACACACCGTGACCCAGACACCATGACGGACACACCGTGACCCAGACACCGTGAGCTACACACCGTGACATGGAGACACCGTGAAGCACATACCATGAAGCACATACCGTGAACCACATACCGTGAAGACCATACTGTGAATAAGACACCATTTACATAATCACTGTGACACCGTTTCTTAACTTTTTGTAAATATTAACTAAATAATTCTAACGGTCATATTTGATGTTTTTAATGCAATTAATGTTATTTAATGATAGTTGTTGGCATGTTAGGAAATCATATCTCGTACCTATGAAAAGGGAATCATTCCTACTGCCAAAACTCGTAGAATATAAGGAAGATTGATATGTAGTACATGTGCACAAGTGTGGCAATACAAAAAGAAGAACTTACATACGCCCGAGAGAACTGTGCTGAACAAAAAGAACAATTCTGAGCAAGAAGGAGATTTGAAAGACTTTCAAATAACTCTCATGAGTGCAATCCAACACCACTAAAGAAAACATGACGAATCAAGAGATATTTTTCATTTCTTTAGAACAAAAGCTAGACCATGACACTCTGTTTTTCATCAGAAAAACCAGATATGGACTCAGAAGAATTTTTGCTGAATCCAACGAGTCTAGAGCTGCATTGATAATCACTTGAGCATTCTAAACTCTTATATGTTCTTTCTAAGTTACTTGTTTATTTAATTATGAGTAGTGTGGTGTACTATGTATATCTTACACATACACACTGTCTCTTGCACTGAACAAGAGGATATCTAAATCTTCACTCCAAAACTCTTAACTCTTGTTTACCCAGGTCAACTGTGGAAGTGGTCCTTGTGTAGCCTAGTATTTGTTTTGTTTCCCACAATGAACTATGATAGAGGTCCCTGCGTGGCCTGGACAGTTTTGTAAACTGTTGTTAACCCCGATCCAGTGTGTGGATCAAATTTATATAAATTTGAGAGGACTAAGTCTCAGCTTTAGAATGAACCTCTTGTTATATATGCTATGCATCTTTAGTTTAAGTTTAAATTATACTACATATATCTTTTATATTCCGTTGCTGTTACTTTGAAATATAAAACCACTTTTAAGTTACATTGATATTTAAATTAGCAAGTGTTTACACATATTGTAAATCCGTAGGTTAGTTTCAAAAGTTAGTTTAATCCTGTGGTTATATTAATTGAGATTTAATGAATCATTGAGAAGCTAACTGAACGTTTACAATATGTATAAATTCACTACATTTTAACTTGTTTTATAAATATGGGGATTTTAATAGACAATATTTTAACAGAAATTTTAATTGGAACTCAATTCACCCCCCTCTTGAGTATCCACTCCGACCAACAAAACCTATAAAAAATGAGCCTGAATTAGTTAAATTTTTTGTAAATTCTTGTTAATTTGTAAAAAATACCAGTAATAATCACTAATTCAATAAAAATATAGTTAATGAGTAGTAATTAGTAAAAGTAATCATTAATTAGTGGTAATTAGTAAAAATTACTCATAATGGGAGGGAATTATTAAAATTTATAGATAATGAGTGGAAATTATATGAATGTATAGTAAATGAGAGGGAATTATCAAAAATGAGTAGAAATAAGCATTATTTAGCTTAAATTAGTGGAAATAAGTGTTAATTAGTTAAATTTACCAGGAAATGAGTGGTAATTAGTAAAAAATACATGTAATGAGCGGTAATTAAAAAAAAGATTTGAAAAGAATAAATAATGACTAAAAATGAGGGAATTATTGATAATTAGTAAAAATTAGTAGAAATGAGGTAGAATAAGTCAAAATAAAAGCAATTGTTGTTAATTATTTAAAAAATACCAGAAAATGAGTGGAAATGTGTAAAAATATACATAATGAGTGGTGGTTATTAAAAATTACAATTAATGAGATGTAATTATAAAAAATTAATGGTAATTAGAAAAAATTATAAAAAAATTGAAAAATGAATGTTATGTACTAAAAATTTGAGGAAATGAGCATTAATTATTAAAACAATGTGGTAATGTGCTGTAAATATAAAACACTGAACTTATTAATTTGGAATTATTAAAAAATAGTATAAATTAGCATTAATTAGTAAAAATTAGTGTAAATGATTATTAATTAGTAAAATTTATCAGAAATGAACATCAATTATTAAAAAACTAGAAATGATCACAATTAGTAAAAAAATATCAATGATGAGTGGTAATGAGTAAAAAATACAAATAATGAGCGATAATTACAAAAAATTATTGGAAATGAGAAAGAATTATTAATAAAAAGTGTAAATCATCGTTAATTAGTAAAAATTACTGTAATGAGTGGTAATTAGTAAATTTACGCAAAAATAGAAAAAATTAGAAAAAAATAACAATAAAGAGCGGTAATAAGTAAGAACTACTGAAAATGATTTGATAATTATTAAACAAATACTAAAAATGAGTGGAAATTAGTAAAATAATACTGCATTGTGCTGTCATTAGTAGAAAATACCGACAAAGAGTGGTATTTAGTATAAAATAGCGGCAATGAGTGGTGATAGATAAAAAATACCAAAAATGAGCGATAATTACTAACAAATATTGGTAAAGAGGGGAAAATATTAAAAATTAGTGGTAATGAATGATAATTTTTAAAAATTAGAAGAAATTATGGGGAATTATTTATAATTAGTATACATGAGTGTGAATTACTTAAAATTATAAAAAATGAGCATTAATAGGTTAAAATATATAGAAATGTGTGGCAATTAGTAAAAATTACTTGTAATGGGAGATAATTATTAAATAATAGTATTAATGGGTTGAAATTATTAAAAAATCATGGAAATTAGTGATAATTATTTAAAATTAGGAAAAATGACTGAAAATTAGTTAAAATTAGTGTAAATGATTGTTTATTAGTAAAAAATATCATAAATGACTGGCAGTGAGTATAAAATACTCATAATACGCAGTAATTATAAAAAATTATTTATAATGAGAGGTAATTAATAAAAATAATTAGTAACGAGTGGTGATTATTAAAAATAATTGAAGACAATTGTTAATTAGTTGAAATTAGTGGAAATGAGGGTCAATTAGTCACAATTAGTGGTAATGTGTGGTAATTATTAAAAAATATTTGTAATGTTCATCAATTAAAAAAATATCTGCAATGGGAAGTAATTAGTAAAAAAATATCAATAATGAGTAGTATTTAGAAACAAAATACTAATAATGAGATGAATATTGTAAAAAGTATCACAATTAACCAAAATTAACAATAATTAACCAAAATTAACCAAAATTGTAACACCCCAAGCTTCTATGGTACGCTTCTCTTTGAATAATGTGATAGCGTGTGTTGTACGCAACACCGAGTTCTAACACACACCACAACTAATTAAACTAGCCGTTGTGAATAGTAATACCTACTTTTTGAAATCATATATATTCTATATTTCAAAATGGACTTCATTTTTGGATTCGGAATATCAAAATTAGTCTAGGGTGAAATTTTGGTACTTTTCGGATAACTTTCATATTTTGATGAATAGTGAAAATTTCTAAATTTTAATTAAAAACAACTTTTTTAATCAAAATAATTAATAGTAATAAATTATGAATTTGAGTGGTTTTAAAGTATATTTATAATATATTTTTACCATTAAATTTAATGTTTATCATTGGACATAATTTTACAATTAAACCGAACATAAACAAGTGTCAATCTTTTGATAGTTATTATCTCTTAAAAACACGCTTTTTGTTTTGACAGCGGGAATTAATTTCAAATTAATTTCTGCCACTTCTGTGTTTTGAATTTAGGAAAATGGATTCCATATTTGGAATCAGGATGTTCAAATTGTGTAAATAGGTAACTTTTATTTTTAGACATTTTGAATAATTACTGCGGTAAATATTTTATTTACCATGGTTAAAGGGTAAATCCGGTAAATAAGGGTTAAAAAAATAATATTATAATAATACGAAATTACCCTAAAACGTGTCCTAACCTTATTGGTGGACACATACCCGACCATGAGCATCCTTGGGTCAATTTGGGGACCCCTTGGAGCCACTTGTATGTGGTAGGGACACATTATATTAATAAAGTTAAAATAAAAATAAAAATGGCATAAGATTACATCTTTTAGAAGAACAATTTTTACATAGGGTTATACATGTTGGATTTTCTATTATAAATATTCATTAGAAATATAAAAAGATTTACTACATAATTATATTTTATTTATAATTTTTAGACATTAAATAATTTATTTTATTTATGACACAATGATGATGCAGTAATTACTAAAATAGTAAAAAATTAACATAATTGATATTATAAATACCCAAATAAATATAATATGAAACTTTTAATGAATTACACTAATTTTATAGGATAATATGATATATTAGGATTGATTTAATTGACTTTGTTCGAAGTAATAAATCTGTTATGAGTTTCACAAAAATCAACTATTGAATAGTGTCAAAATTGACATAAAAGAGTTCTTAAAACAAATATTATATTATTAATTGATATTAAATTCCTAAAAATCTAAGGTTCGGCCAAGAGACTTATATTATGATATGTTAATCATTAATGGACCACTTGGGGGTCTCTTGGATGTATATAGTAAGTTTATTAACCATATTATATAAAAATACAAAGAGACATTGTAAAAGTGAAACTAATTAACTTAGAGTTAATACTTAAAGATAAGGTTAATATAAGTACCCAAACCTGTCTAAATTATATTGGATGAGTTGTTTTAGACCTATCCCCACCTCATCCTTTGAATATTCAACTTTGGAGCCATTAGAAACCGAATATGAATTTATTATAAATTAATATTTCTAGCTTTTCCAAAGGTGCCCCTCACCCCTCTTATAAAAGGGCACTCCTCCTTCTCTTTTCTTCACACCTTCAAAGCCTTTTGGTTCGGCCAAACTCTGCCCAAATACTCTCCTAACATCCCTCAATACAACTTAGAGGCCTTAGTTTGATCATAAAGCCAACCTAAGGAGCCCTTTTGATCAAATCAAAAGGAAGAACCCGAAGAAGAGGTAATGATTTCACCACCCTTTTCTAAGTTCATTTCTTCTTCCACTTCTTCTTCCTTTGTTCTTACCATTCTAAAATAATAACTCCAGTATCTCACATATACTGTGATGTTATTATAAGTATGTTACAACCATATTCAGTATTCTATCCACCCTTTGAATAACATGTCACCATACGTGCGTACGTACGGCTTACCGTCTCCACGTCGTGGTGTAATTGTTATTCAATATAATATTATTTGGATGCGTATAATAATGATGTGTAACTCATGTAAATAATAAATATAACATGTTAATGATTCTGTATATATGATATACCATTCATTTATATATTATTTTAATATCAAAAGAATGATATTGTCGCTCGTGCGTACGTACGGACTACCGTCTCCACGAACGCGATGAGATTCATTCTCCATCGTATCCATTCAAGTATAATTATCATTTTATGATTTAAAAATTATGTTTAAGGACTTTATATCATTCTGGATATGAATAAGATACAACAAACATGGCTTATGTAACAAAACATATAAATGAAAATGAGTAAGTTAACACCCGAAACGATGATAATTCTAAGATATTATTAATAAATCAATGTTAAAAGATCATATATGATATCATATTAATATATATGATTCTTGTATAATTTAATAACAATTATTTCACCATTATACAGGAGGTTAACCTACCCCAACCAAGGAAAAGTACAAGGTAAGGGTTATTTCACAATCTCTTCATTATCCGAGGTTGTTTATATAATAATCTACTGGGATCTCTTTATCATCCACATCCATGTTTCTTAAAAATGTATTTCAAAACATTTTTACTATTTACAAGAATATGGGTTAAAGTCATTTATACCCTTTTTTGACTTTTTATAAGAGGTTTATAAAGGAATCTTTCCGTCGTTTTCAAAACAAGGTCCTTTTTAACCTTTTCGACAGAATTGAGGTAAGAATGTTTTTTTTAACTTATACGGCGGGTGCGGTTATTTTACGCCGTTATAAAATCTTCAAAGCTTTCCTTACAAGCTTATAAGAATATTTTCAAAGAAAATGTTTTATTTTATATGGATCTTAAATGATTTCAAAATAAAAGGAGATATTTCTTTAAAAAGAATTTTGATTTCATCTATGTCAA
The DNA here is from genome assembly GCA_963277665.1 of Viscum album. Taxonomy (NCBI): domain Eukaryota; kingdom Viridiplantae; phylum Streptophyta; class Magnoliopsida; order Santalales; family Viscaceae; genus Viscum; species Viscum album. The sequence goes on from OY728148.1 coordinate 1,225,129,877, forward strand.
CATCCTTTGATGGATTTTAAGATTATTTGAAGTTGATTTATTATGATACAAAACTTCTATATTGTATTGAAGGTTTTGTGATATGTTTGACTGTGGATGTGCTATTTTTATACCATTCATAGTTTATTGTGAAAGTATTGACATTTCGTATGCTAGTTTTAATAAGAATGTTTATGTTATGTTTAAACCTTTTCATATGGGAATGCATTGGACTTAATAAGTGACGGGTGGAGCCCGCTATAGCTCCTCGATGCATCGGTAGGTCTCATGAGACAAACTAGTGTCTTGGCACAAGGCCTTGACAAAATCTTATTTGTAGTCTTGGCACGAGGCCTTGGCTATGTGGTTATGATAGTCTGGCATTATGCATTCCAACATTATGAAAGTGGTTATTTATTTTTGCATGTGATTATTCGGTTAGTGGAATATCCATGTGAATAAGTAAATGGCATTATTTCATTTTATTTATGCCATACCATGTTGAAAGTTCATGTTTAAAAGGCTTTTGTTTTAGTTATACATTGCCTTAAATGTTTATTCTTATTGATGAAAGTTTCCGCTATATTGTTATCCTTACTGGGCATTTGAGCTCACCCCTTTTCTATGTTTTATTTTTCCCAGGAAGTGAAGATGTAAGTTATGAATGACCTGCAGGGATATTATGAGGGGATTGTAGTGTGGATTGTGGAAACATTATGTTGTTGTAGTAGTTTTTGATTTTATGATGTAATGTAAAACTTATGAATATATCTAGTGTTTCCAAGGCTACTAAACCAATCGGTCTTTCGAGATTTGATCTTTCTTGTGATCATGCCAATGTTACGAAGTAATGCACCGACTCTGGGTAGCTGGGGTCGGGGCGTTTCAAAAATTAACCTCAATTAATCACGATTAACCACCATTAACCACAACGTGTAATATATAGTCGATCAGGGTGTGTGAGGTAATCATGAAATAGTGTGGATGAAGGGGATTAGAGAGTGAATGATTTTTAGTGATGAAATTCATTCACTGTGGTCACCTCCATCTCCTCATCAACCTACTTCCATCAAGGGAAGAATGGATTGGAGGGGATGAATGAGATTATGGAGTGCAAGAATTTCAGTTCCACTATATTCCACCCATTTTGAGGAGAGGTAGTCATGGGTAAACTTATTGGTTTACACATGATTGTCTCTCATCCAAATGGTATAGTGATAGGGGCACTAGAATTATTTCACTTGATTTTAATCTTCATCCCATACAATCCATGCTTCCCACATGACCCTAGGTCTTCATTTTATTTCCATTAATTAAAATTTATATTAATTAGAAAAATAGATAATATTTACAAGTAATTGGATTCTTTTTATTTTTTTTGGATAGTCACTTCCTTATATTAAATTACTCATAAGAAATAATTTTATTTTATATTTTATAGTGAAATATAGAACAAGTAAGTAGAAATTAGTCTTTATTAGAAGATCAAAATTGTATAAATAATCACATGAATTAAAATATTTAGGAAATAAATCTTATATAAATTAAGGGTGTTGAGTATTTTTTATAATTTATGTCATCTAAACTAGAAATTTTCTAGAATGGACAATTATGTGTCCTAATATGAAATTTCATATGAGGATATTTAAATTTTTTTAAAATTGTTAGTAGTCATCTACTAATTTTTGACATTCATAATGATTATAGTTTTTGGTATCAACATGGTGAATTCAGTTCTGGAGATGATACTAATATTTTTTTCCTGATACATCATTATTTCAAACATTAGTACATGAGGTAATTTGACCAGCTTTTAAACAAACAGAATCTCATGATGATATTAATTTAAATCCTATGTTATAACCATCAAAATTTTATGAGTTTCTAAAGTCTCTAAAAGATTCCCTATATCCTGATTGCAAGATAAATATATTTGAAATAAAGTTTCTATCTGTTAAATATGTTAATAGAATTTTAAATAACTATTTTCTTAAGATATTCTATATGTTTAAATCACTATTACAAGAAGAAGATGTTTTTCCTACTAAATTATATATTATCAAGAAAATAATTAATAATTTGGGGCTTAGTCATCAAAAGATCCATCAATGTTCAAATTAATTCATTTTATAATATGTTATAAATGAGTCTTTAGTTAGTTATCAAACATATAGAAAATTGAGTTATAAGTAGGCCCAAAAGGGGAGTATGGATTGTTTCCCATTAAAAAGTTGAGGTATTTTCTAGTAAAATCCATATGGCAACATTTAGTTATTTATCAAAACAAAAACTTCTGAATATAATGACACAAATATTATATTTGAATCAATAAAAGATTAAACCATCCTTTTAATGATTATTTATGGAATCCTTTTGTCCATATATATCATTATATTTTTTTTGAGGAACATAATTTCTGATTAATTCATTATACTGATGGTTTATATCTCTTTGGGTTTCATGATATTCTATATTTTTGTCATCCCTTATTTATAACTCCATACAACTTACCTCCTCATATATTGATGAATGAATGATATTTATTTTTAAAATTATTAATTATATGACATCCAAAAAAAGAATATAGATAATTTTTGTTCCATTAATTAATGCGTTATATTTATTAGTGAGTAATCGTCACAATATATATGATGTAGTTAAAAATAGAATTTTCTAGCATATGATATGTTATCTGTATGCAGTACACAAGGTCCGAAATAATATTCGTACTATATGAGTGAAAAAAATAATTTATTCTCATCAATAAATGAAAACATTATTTTATTGATTTATATTGCATATTTCAACCAATTGATCATCCTTTTCGAAGGAATAAAAATCACATCAAAAAAGGTACGATTGAAATAGATGGAAATATATAAATGATCTTAGGTATATATTTAAAATCTAATGTCTCTTCATTACCTCTTATTTCTATTAAAATGACTATAATCCAAGGAAAAATAGATGGCTTTGTAAAATATCACAATTGGATGTAATGAAGTATTTTTTGGGATATCCCATATTGGTGTTATTTTTCAGTCTATCGCATATTGGATGCCATGAAAATTGAGTAGAAATATTTTGATAATATATTTTATGTGGTTTTTTCAAAACCTGGTAATAAAAAAGTTAATGAAAAGTAATGATTAAATATTTTCCAATTTATCAAGTGACATGAACTTGAGTATTTTGAAAATGATAGATCACAGAAGACGATGAAGTCAAGATTTTATTATACACTTTTCACTAATGAAATATTCTTTTTATGGATATCAAATTTATGTTTACGGGATTGTTATACAAAAAATTTGGCTAGATGAATAAAAATAATCATATTACTAGATAAAAATCTCTTGATTGTCATGTTATATTGGAAATAATTCTACTGATTAGATTTAGACAATTATTGAATTCTACAATTTTCGATGTTCTAATATAAGTGTCATATTTTTTACAATACATTTTTATGGTGAGAAGATACTTTGATTCACATAGTAGTTTACAAGGATTTGTTGTTTTAATTTTATATATACTATTAAAAAATTATTAGCTTTATTTGATTCAATGGAAAATTTAATAATACATTTTCCATATAATGAAAAATGTAGAGGGTCAGTACAATTTTGATGGATGTACACATATAAGATATGTATAAATGAATTATAGAAAAATCAATGTACCAAATATTAGTTCAAGGGTCACTTCTATAATATTATTTACATGAAGACATTTTGTTTTTCTTATCCCATTATTTTCAACCATAATATCATTCAAAAAATAACTAATTGGAAAATAATGAGGGAAATGTTAACGATTCACGGAACATTGAATTATCTTTTTTTAATTGCCTAGAACATGGATTTTGTGGAACTCTTAAATTATGTATTTTAGATGATATACATCACATTGATCATACAAATATACTTCTTAACTCTGAAAAAATGACATGATTTATACATTGAGTTATACGATCACCTATTCATTATTTTTTAAAAATAAATGAATATTATTTTTATTTTTATTTTACATAATGGTCATTTTAAGAAATACTTTTCATAAATTACCCCATCTCCCCTTGAAAAAAATCAGCAACATAATTTTTCCTAGTGGTTTCAAAGAATGGTAATTTTCAATTTTTTATTTTTTAATATATGCAGTCAATTTATTATTTTCTATATAGATTTTTTTTCAATTTTTCCAGTATCAAAACATGCCACAATATTTTCTAATAGATAGTGAATATAGAGTGACCCACCATAGAAAATTTTTAAATATAATAATGCATATGTGGTGAATGGTTTTCGATATCATACACATGTAAATGATTAATCAAAAAAATGAATTCAGGTGTTTTCATGAGAGGATATCATAATAGATAAAATGTAGTTGTGTTTTATGGCATGTTGGATGAAATAATTGAATTTCAATATCTATGATAGAATTGTGTAATGATGTTTAAATTCTAGTGGTTTAATACTGATAGAGGATTTAATTTTCATTAGTTCAATGTAATCATAGTCAAGAAATATAAAATAATTCTTGAAATAAATGAAAAATTATTATTTTCTCACCAAGTACATCAACATTAATATTAATATTATGGTTTTTCTTCATGAGAGATAATTTATTATTGGATCACTATAAAAATAGAATCCCATGAAAAGAAGTTTATGAAAAGTGAAAGTTGTTCTATTGAGGTGAAAGGAATTAAAATTTTTCCATATAAAACTCCATTTACATCTTTTCAATGAAGATTCATGGATATTAATGATTCCTCCCCATAACTACAGGTTGATGGTGACAATAATTTTATGATTTAACAAATGAATTTGAATTAATAGTAGATTGTGAAGTTGAAATTACTATAGAAATTTATTATATAAAGGAGGAAGGCTAACATATTGAAAGCTTTGTAAATTAATATGATGATGAAGATAAAGAATGAGACAATTAAATGTAGGTTATAATAACAATAAATGTATATAATAATAATAATAATAATCTTTATTTATTTGATGAAAACAATATTTTTATGCTTTATAAGGATGGTGATACATATGATGGCATTTTTCATACCTTCAAGGCGTATATATTTTATGTTGATGTGAATGATGGTACATCATCCGACACTCTAGTTGTAGGTGGTTCATTGACTCAAAGGGATTATCATCATGTGAGATTGATGATTCATGACCCTATTCCCAAGAAATGTACACATCTTGATTTTGATCCATGATTGGGGAGGTATGTTCAGTTTTTTAATCTATATAATTTTAATTATCATTAATTTTTCTAATATATTTATGTTATAATTTTTTATTTGTTGTTTTTCCTATATTTTTCCCATATTGCTATTGGATAGGGGAGTGTTGTTCTGTGGATTTTTTGAAGAGCATAGTTGATGTGGGATCATATAATTTTTGATGTTTGGTAGTGAATTTTTTATCTTTTAATGGTATGTAAATATATAATAGTTATTTTGAGATTTTTTTTAATTATTAAATTTCTATTATTAATTATTTTTAGGGTTTATGGTATCCCATTGATGATATCATGGGGACCTATATCTGGGTTACTTAAGAGGCCTACATGAGTGAGTGTTAACATCATTTTTATTTTAATTTCTAGAATAGAGACATGAGGGAAGATATTCCTAGTGTTATTTATCAGTCTTACAGCACCCATTGACCCAATTACCTCTCAACATATGTTTGGTATGGATTGTGCTCATACGAGATGGAATATATTTTTAAAGGAAATCATTATTCGGTAAGAAGAACAATGGATACTGGATGTCACACATAAAGCTAGTAGCTGTATGTTCAGTACTCATCAGTGAAATATGGTAAGTAATTTTATTTAATAATTTATATAAATTTTAATATATAATGTTTATTTTACTATTCATATATATAATTGAGTATCATGATATTATGGAGTTTTATTTTTAAGATAAGGTGTACATATTCCCTATCACATGAGATATTTATAGTTTTTAAAAGTATCAAATTATGGTAATTAAATTTTTTTGGAGTATTAAAATTAAATTAAATTAATATTATTACTATATTAATTTTAAATTTCAAATAAAGGAGTCATATAAAGCTGTGAATTATCACACACATGAGGAGAGTCAATCTGGGATGGAGGTCATGGCCACTAGCGTAACAGGCTTCGATGAAATAACATGGATACATGATACACTATATGCATTCGTGAAATGCTGATTTGTTGGTATCAATTATGGATTTATTTCTGATAGTTATTATGGTACTGATTCAATGTTATCATCCAACTTGATGGGAGATCCTGGAGAGTCTTCATCATCTTCTGTAGAGTATGGGAAGAAGCGGAAATCCTAGGATGAGGTTATAGATACCCTATATTGAGAGCAGGAAGAGGTCTTTTGACTGTATGAGAAGCATTAGGTGGAGTATCATTAAGCACATGAGTAATAGAAGTAGCTGATGATAGAGTAAATATGATTCTCAACACAGGGTATAGGGATGTAGTTCCCTCCATCGACTACTCTAGATTTCCTCCTCCCCTAATGTGATATATGTATCTTTTATATATTTATTATGATACAAATTTAAAAGAGCATGATTTTTTTAATATTGTTATGAATTAATATATTTAACGTTGTATGTATTGTTTTTTATTTATATTATTTTTGTTTTTTAATTTTATATATTGTTTTAAAATTTTTAATTTAATTTTGTTGTTTTTTTTGTTATTTGTATTATTGTGATGATTTTTATTTTTTTATTTATTTGTTTTATTTTTTATTTTATTTTCAACCAGATTGATCACCCATCGAAAATAATTATTATTTGCGGAAGGAGAATGTTCTCACAAATGAAAATTAATATCTGACTCGTGAATTTTTTTTGTGATTTTAGGGTCCCCAACCACAAAAAAATATTATTGAAGGAATTTAGAAAATAATAGTTTTTGTAAAGTTCTTTTGAGATAAGGAACATTTTCAATAGGCTCTTATCGTATGTGGTTTTTTTCGGTAGGTTACAGTCATAAATATTTCATTTTATAGTTGTGAAATAATCATTATTTGGATGGATTATAATGAATATAATATAAGGATGATTCTATGAAATTCATTTCTTTCGACCAAGTTGATTATGTTATGAACCCTGTTTATTCTCCATGGGTTATTCTATAGTGAAATGGTGAAATGTTTACTAAATGTTTTTCTTTTTCCCGGACTATTATTTATAGAATATTTCATGATATTTTGGAATGTATGTATGATCTTAAATATATAATGGGAAAGCCCATAATTATATATCCCTATAACACATTGGGTAATTATGGGAATCACATGGATAAAAAGGACTGAAATGGGGATTAAACCTAATTTGGTAAGGGACACTATCCACTACGAGAGTCTTGGTAGTGAGGATTCACAAAGGATACAATGTCTTGGGGAGTGAATAAAATCCCCAAAGAGAATCATTGTAGTGATCGTTGACTAATAATGAATTGATTCTCCATGATTATATGTATTCTAAAAACTTATCTATTATTCTGATGTAATGATCTCATGGATTATGTTATTTGGATCCTCTATCATTAATGTATTATGAACTGCCAAATATTATTCTATAATTCATGATTATAATCTATGATATGATGGTTATGGTTATCAAATGCTTTGATCATGTTCTCATACACTTATTATCTGGTTATACTTTTGTGATAATTGATATATCTGTTCTTTAACCTTACTAAACAATTCTTCTCACCCTTTATTATGTTTCTTTTTCCCTTTTTTTCAATAAATTTATTAAGTATGATATATCTAATATGGATTTTAGTTATGAATTACTTTGTTGGAGAATATTTAAGTCTCTTATGAACAATATATTTATCAGTATATGTTTCCAATGGTATTAAACATATTTCATTCTAGAATGGATGATAATGATATGTGATGAATATTCATATATTATTACGTAATACCAAAGTATTTAATGTTTATCTCTATACAATATCTTTTATTGGATGATCTATAAAGTTGTTTTGTTGCATATGAAATGTAGGTTAATCAAGAAAAAAATAAAGACTCCCAAATAAGGGGATATATTTCCAATATATAGAAGGACCTGAAATTGATAAATATAGAGATATGGAATATGAATTATGTATAAGATTCTTATACATTATATACAGGATATTAAATAGATAAAAGGGAAGATCAAAAGGAAAGATACCCCAGGTATGTTTCATTCATGGAAATGTTTAAAAAAATTGAAAAAATATGTCCAAAGAGATTTAATGATGATGTATGTAATGTATAAATCTTGGAAAATCTAAGAATTAATCCCTCCAAAAAATAATTCACATTATGAATTGATCCTGAAAGAAAATTTGGTGGAAAATAAAAGTGGGAAAAGAAAAAGATAATGATGGATAATACATGGATGATATAAAAAGATATATCATGTTCAATTAAAATTAAATTATTATTTCTATATTCTAAAATTAATAATTTTAATTGGAGGAATAAAATCCACTAAAAAATTAGTTGATCTAAATGTGGAAATTGATGGGGTCTTGAATAGATTTTTTTTCAAAGAAATAAAAAATAAATGATTACTAGGTTGTTTAAGGACCATTACAAATATATGGATAGATATGAATTTGATTTTAACAAACTAGAAAAATAATTACAAGATTAATAATTTAGTCATGTTAATTCATAAGAAGTATTAAAACACAATCTAATGACACATGAATAAGTTAATGTAATTTATGGACTGAACCCTCATTTAAAGGGGTAGACAAATAAGGTCAGATGCCATGAATAAGAGGATGTTACATTGATAAATACATTTTCAATATATAAAAAATCAATTTGTTCAAATAATAATCTATGATTTATGATGTTATGAAACGATGAATCATTACAAATGACTAAGTTAGACAAAAAAGGTGTTCAAAAAATTCTAAATGAAATAAGTCCCATGATATTGGGTAAATGTGGGGTTTAGTTGTGATATTGATATATCAAAATAGGAATAATCATAGAATTGAAAAAAAGGATGAATAAGGTTGGTAATTCTATCATCAACAATAATACACTCATAGCATAAACAATAACATATCATAATAAATGAAGAAAATGTTTTGAAATAATCTTGATCCTTTGAGGGATGATAAAAAATTAAATACTTTTTTCAATGTATGTATATATAAGAAGTAATTAAATAATAATATATTTCCTCTTATTATGTTTCAATTTATTGTAAATATTAGTTGCACCATAATCTACTGTAATGAAATGATGACTTATTTGAATGGAAAAACACATGTAAGTTGTTTTAATAGATGGTACCATGTCCTTTATATCATATAAAATTTTATTTTTATATATAGTAATTTAATTGTTCTAATTTGTTTTATAAACCTATCAATTAAAGACATTGTTGAAGTTAAAATAACAACCATGAATCTAAAGGTTAGACAAATAAAAAAACTAACCCGATTCTATTGAGAAATATTTATTATTTACTATAAGATGAAGATGACTATTATTAGACTAGATTTTCTAAATAGATATAAGATATATCAAATTGTGCCTCAACTCAAATGGGTATCTCATATAAGGAATATAATATGATGAAGAATGATAACCTTGATTAAATATCTCTCAAAAGAGTAATGATTAGTACCACCTAGATCTTTGACAGGGGGTATTTATCTTTTATGACTAGAAATATTATTCTCAAAAAACTTTATTGTGAAGAGTAAATGAAAATGTGTTTCATTGGGTATTACTTATATAATAAAATGATGTGAAAATAATCGATTATCATGTGATGAGATGAATAAGGAATAAGTGTTATATGTAGATAGATTATGGCAAAACCTCTTGAGCATAAATTAATTAAGTTATTTTATAAGTGAGGTTCATTTTAATAAAAATGGTTTTTTAATGACAGAAATGATTAAGAAATATATTTTGAATGGTTGTATGAAAAATAGTAATATATACCATATAGGCATTAAATAAATAAATATTATTTTAACTATTAATTAACATGATTATTTTTGGTATTGAAGGTTGATCTGCATTCACTAATAGAGTAAGGAGAAATCACCGAAGACAAAAGATTGAATTGATATTCAAAATATAAAGAAGGGTCATGGAATTACATGTGATACACATATATAGGGAAATAAGGTCAAAATTTAGTATCAAATAAAGAAGAACAAGTAATACAACATAATTAATATAGTTCACACTGATGTATGTGAACTGATGAATAAAATTCCCACATGTGGATATAGTTATTTCATTCGTTTTTATGATTACAACATAATGTTCTATTTTATTTTCATAAATAAAAAAAATATTATTCATTGAGTACATAAAGGGGTGTTAAAGGAGTTTTGAGAATTTTACTATAAACACATGAAATATATTATATTTCAATAATGGAATAGAATAAACCTATATTGAAATGGAAAACTATGGAAAAAACATTTAATTTTTCATAAGGTATATTTTATAGTAATTATAAAAAATAATAGAGTTTTTTTAATGATCAAATCGGATGGTGAAGAACATAGAAAAGACATTTCTCATCAAGAGTGGTTTCTCATGCCATTATTGGATGGTGGTACTATAAGATGTGATGTATACGTAAATCTAATTGGTATTAAGATACATGATGAAAGAATACCTAATGAGATGTTTCATATAAGGAAAATCTCTCTAAAACATTTTTTATTCTTTGGAATTTGGTGTTATATCCATTATAAAGATGGATTTCAATGAAATTAGGGAGATGTAGAAAAAAATGCGGTATTTCTACTATACATGGTATTGATTTTAGACTAAAACATATAAAAATGGTAAATAAAACTCAATATATATAATTATGTAACATTCCTTAATTAATAAGATGGATTGAATTTTAAGAGTAAGTATTTTGATGATCTTTATGAAGAATATAAATATTATGGTACATATTATGATATAGAGTTCTCCAAATGATGATGATTATGAGGTTTTATTAGAGGATGAGAATTTTACTAAAGAGATTAAATCTACACATCATAGGAGAAAATGGGAGCATAAGTTTATACGTCTAATATAATTGGAAATAGAAATATACCAAATGAGACATGATGGATGAGGAATTTTTAGAATGTTGTTATATTGTTCAGGTTAGAACCTCTGTCATTTGATAAAGATAAAAAGTTTGAATAATTGGGTAGAGGCTACAATGAATAATTGGATAAAAATGAAAATAACACAACATGTGAACCTGTTAATATGAATAAACATCCAAATCTGATCACAAAAATGTTATTTTTAAAAATAAATTCGATGATCAAGGAAATATAATCCAAAATAAATCACTTTAGGTACAAAAAAATATATACCATGATTAAAGGTATATATGATAAAGAAACCTTTTCACAATAGATCAAATTGAGTTAATCATGGTCATCATTGAAATGGTTATTCATAGGGGATTAAATATTTAATAGATAAAATTAAAAAATAGTGTTTTTGACTTATTTTATATTTAGCTTCCAATTTTAGGATATCCAAATTATGAACTGGGGAGAGAATTGTTATTTTTAAATATTTTTAAAATGTTTTCCAAGGTGAATATAAATGAATTATAAATAAAAAATAAATATTAAAACAACAATTTTTATAGTAGTTTAAATATAAATAATCCAACTTTAATCTTCACTTCTCTCAAACAGAGAGAGAAAAAGGTCACCACCATTTAAAAATAAAATTTTAAACCTCTAATCTAAACAGAAGACAACATTTTTCTAACATAGAGTCACAAAATAGAAATCATCCTTTTGAAGTTGTGCAAGAAACAAAATCTACCATCATCTAGAAAAATCGAAAACCAAATCCCCCAATCTTTTACCAGTTTGGAACAAGTCACAATTAAAATTTCGTTAGAGTAGTTTAACATTCCCATAATAACTTTATGGGTAATATAAATCAATATAATAATGAACAAAAAATAGAAAGAATTAATTCAAATCCACATAATGAGTTTAATAACTCATGCAGTAGTGTTAAGTTGACAATGTTCTCTCTAGGAAGTAATGGATTATAAATATTCCACTCAGTTGGGAGATTTCTTATCCCAAAATTTTATCACATAATTCATCATAAAAATATCCTCAATCTACATGTATTTTTGAAGTGTAATTGGAAAAATAATTTTATAGAGATCAATTAAAGAAAAAAATTGATAAAACATAAATCCACATGAATAATAGTTGGTTTATTTTAATCACTATTATTTATTTCATTCCCAAGATAGTCACACATGGGATATTATTAATATAGTTCAGAGTTAGAAGTAGATTTTTCCATCTATAAAATTAAATAACAACTAAATAAAAAAGTCATTAGAAAAAATAATACATATTAAATAATTCATAAAAACAAACATTAATGTTCTTTAGAATACTTAAACATATCTTGTGAATAAAAGATTTCATACTCTAGAAATTTTATATTTGAGAATCATGTTTTTCCAACAAATAAGAGTAAGTATTCATCACAAAAAATGGTCATATAAATCTATGTAAAAAATTAAATGAAATATTCATTATATCAAATAGATAATTATGTAATTAATAAGTGGTTTATGTAATAATAATGGTTACTGAAACTTAAAATAAATTAAAATATTAAATTATATAAAAATCATAGAATAAATAAATTTGAATTCATTTTTTATATGGTTGTTTTCTCATATGGATAATCCTACATGGATGATCATTTTCTTCAGGGTATATCCATTTACATGCAATATTTTACATTTTGGTTAATTCATTAAACATACATTTTGTCCCTTATGGTCAGTTCATAGTATCAGTATATTTCTCAGAATTTCAATCTGTACTCATGTAATCAATAATTATATTTCACCCATATTTTCAATCCATTACTAATTATGTTGATCAAAACAAATGTTTTTTAATCCATTAAATTGAAAAATGTCAAATAGAGGTCAATAAAATTCATTTTTTGGTTGATCCCTTTAGGTTTCCAATCCATTAATGGGATAATTTATAATGAATATGTGGTAAATTTGTGGACTATTATAAATTTCATTAATGGTTGATTGGTTGGTACAATTAGTTAAAACACAATGCACAGTTATTTAACACATAGAAATGTTTTTATTTTTTGAAATAGTCGACTAAATTACATTTGATTCATTGTCTTTATAAATAATTGAGGATATAGAAAAAAATATTATTTATGAAATTTAGTTTCTTTATGCTATTAATGCATTAAAATTGAATTTTATGTATTTCGTACCTCATAATCAATCAAATTTATGTGCCTTATGGTTACTTTATAGCCATGTTCAACCCAATACGCATTCAAATATTTCAAAATAGACAATCATCATATTTAAGATCATATACGATACAAAACTATATTGGGATATGAGTTTTCCAAAATATATAACAAGTATGAATAATAAAATAGTAATATATAAGAACAATAATATTTCTTCTACAAGAATTGCAAGATTTAAAATACATTCATTAACTCCTGTAAGTTGGAATAAAGGATTTAAACAAAACCAAATGAAATTATTATTCTAAAATAAAGAAATATTTTATTATTAAGAAAATTAAAAATTTGGTTAAGTGCTAATTGAACTGTATCGCCCTTCTTACTATGTACAAAATAATGTAATTTCTAAATTTTCTCATCATTTCTGAAATTAATAAAAAATATTAAATTAACAAATTTCATACATTAAATATTCCTATAATTTATTTATAAATAAGCTACCACTATGAAAAATACATTAATTATAATGAAAATAACCCTTTTAATATGAGTATCAAACTTTTGTTAAACATCCCTAATGATTACTGGGAAATAAGCTAGATTTTATAATGTTAATATCAAAAAATTAAATCTCCCCATATTCAAATGGAATAAAATATAAAATTTCAACAAATTTCATAAAAAATATATATTTAAAATTCAGGATTCTTGAATTTGAAATTAAATACGTAAAATTCCATTATAAAAATTTCTTTTATTTAATAATTAAACATCCATCATGGAAATATCATGTTTAATGTTTTAAATTTTAGAAAATCCAAATTCTTAGTAAAAATATGGTTAAAGTTATTTTGTATAGAATCATATTCAAGACATATATTCCCTTCTTCAAAATGATCTCTAGGAAAGTTAAATTTATCATCAATATGCCCAGTCCTAGAATATTGTATGGTTTTTGTAGAAATATAAATTGAATATGTATTATCGTAATAAATATATATATTTTGAATATAAAATATAATGTAGAAAAGTGATTGTTTAAAGAATACAAAATGTGATCAATTTTTTTTACCAACAATATATTCACTTTAAACATTTGATAAATCTAATATTTTTTTAAAAAATCCTTGAGATTAAACATTTACAATTAAAGCTACCCATAATGGATGTGTTTTCTTATTTATCTTACAATAAGCAAAATTATAATAACTCTAAATAATAAAATAAAAACTTGTTCCAACAAGATAAAATAAACACATATTCATAGATCCTTTCACAAGTTACATAATACCTTTAATATCCATCAAATAAATTTCATTAGGACTAATTTGAAATCGTGTACACATGGAAACAAAATTAATTAAATACTATTTTAAAGTAGTTAAGTATAATTAGCAACAAATCATGCCTAAAATTTTTATCATACAAATATTTATTAAATTCATCCACATCAGGTGTAAATTAATTACACATTGTATTCTTTATAACTTTACAAGATTATAAAAAAATATTTTTGTCAAAATCTGGATCATAAATATATTGATTTTAAAAATACCATCATTCTTTGAAAAACGTTAGGAATGAGAAATAATTTATGACCTCCCATTAATCTCATATAAAATTTATTTTTCATTAAATTTGGAAATTAATTTCTATTTTTTTTCATATTAGAATCTAAAAATATTATCATGAAATAAATATCAATAGTCTAAATATCTTTAAAACATCTTTTAGTAAGAAAATATAGATTAACAAATTCCGTTTTAAAAAAGTATTTAAATGAAAAATAAATAAAATTTCATTCCAAGATTGAGTAGATTTTTTTAAAAAATAAAGATATTTCAAATGATTTAAAACATAACATGGTAAATAATCAGTCTAAAAATATATATTATATTTAAAAAAACATTTCCAAAAATATAGCCTCTCAAAAATAATCTTTTTATATCCATTTGAAAATATTTATTAAAAAATTATAAGAATATACCAAATTTCTTTATAGAATAAAATATTATAAATAAAGAAAAAGATTCATTGAAATTAATTGATAATTTTTAATTGTAGGTTTTATTCCCTAATATATAATTGTTTCTTATTATTTGACTAGATTCAACTTAATTTTTTATAATGATCCATTTTCTTCAAATAATATTTTTATCCTTAGTATAAGAACCGAAGATTTTAAAAGAAGAAAATTATATTCAATGGTGTAAAAGACATATAACTCAATGTTTATATTAGGTTACATGAAACACTATGTTTGGATTTTTTAAAAAATAAATTCTCATTCTAACTTGTGTTACACATAAACATAATATTTTTATGTTCGATGGTGTATTCAATAGGTAACACGAAAATTAAATGAACCATGATATATATTATCATTATAACCTATCCATGAAATTAGAGGGTATGAATAGTAATAAAGGTGTTTTGATATATATATATATATATATATATATATATATCTTAATAAATATTAATTATTTATAATTTTTTGTAATATAATCCATCAATTTTTTGTATATTGATTTTGTTCATTAAAAAAATGTTTTCTTCAAAGATGAATTTTATGGCTTTTGATAAAAAAAATATTATAATATATTTTTTAAAATTATATAGAAGTAATTTTATAAAATTAAATTCATTTTTGGAATCATAATATCATAATTAACTTTGATTAAAATTTTGGGGATTTTCAGAAAATATAGATTTTTCAATTCATAGTGAAAAATACTATGTTTTGCAAAAAGTCTTTTGTTTTCAACAAATTAATTAATTTAAAATTAAAAATATTTTTTAAATATTTTTTAAATTATATTAAGTATTATTTAATTATATTTAATCCAATTACATACTTTTAATAAACATTATATTTGTTTTTAGTATAAGACTTTTTGTGTGTTTAAAAATTGGTTTTTCTAAAAACTATTTTAAAGAGAATAATGTTTCTGTATTTTAATTAATTTAAATAGTTACTAATGGAAAATAATTTAAAATATATATATATATATATATATTTTCATTAGATATTAATTTATTTTCATAAAATTGTTATTATAAGTCATAGAGTTAATATATAATCATATATATCTAAAAAACACTCCACTAAAAAACTGGTTTTCATGCCGCTTCTATGGATTAATATTAAATTAGAATTTTATGACTTCTAAAAATAGAACATGGAAAAATATTTCCCATATTAGTAATCAAAATAATTTATAATAATTCCAACTTAATTTTTTACCATAGTAAGATTTGAAAATAGTTAACATTAATCACATCAATTAAGGTAAAAATTAGTTTACCGATAGATTAAACATTGATATTAAGGGGAACATAATGTATAAATTTTCCAAAAAAAAGACTCTATAGAAAAATTTATAAATTATAAATTATATTGTCAATAAGTTACCATTATTGGGACTTGGTTACTTGAAATAGATGTGGGTGTAATTCACTTTTTCATAAAAACTACATGTGTGACACTCACCTCACTATAAAAGGTTGCCACCTTTCCTCCACTCTTCACACTCCCAAGAATATTGTTTCACAAAATACCTGAATAAATAAATTAAGAAAAACCTTAACATAATCATATATTTATTAATTATATCATAAATAAAACAAGGAAGGCCTTTAGTGCAAACCAAAGGAGTTACCCAAAGCGGAGGTATCACTCGTTAATGAGCATTTTTTAAATTTTTAATCTTCACCCATTAAGTTATTCATATAACATGATGATATGAAAAAATAATAATCATAAATATAATTATATTTGGTTATAATAATGTTAAAACCGAATTTCACATTCACTTCCGTTAAATGGTTTATGAAATCATCATTCATGTCTATAGGAGACTATGGCCTCATGAAAGAATGACATTTATTTTTCAATTACCACCTCTCACGGTTGGGTGTTATAATGGAAAAAAATTATATATTATATTTATAAAATAATTATATGAATTTATTTAATATATAATATATATAGTTTTATGTTCCATTCTATAAGGTATATGATAATGTCACTCCTATTTATGGTGAACTACCTCCTCGCGAAACAATGTTATTCATTTTTCACTGATACGTAACATGGAAGTTAATAAGGGTAATGATAAAACTATATGTGATATAAATTAAAAAATTTATGATATTAATAAAATATTTATCATTATAGAAATTTAATGTATCATTTTCTTTACATTTAAACTCACTGAAAAATAAATGATAAAATTTATCGTGGATGTGTGGACCATTGCACCTCAATGCAATGTGATTCATTTTTCACCACCACATCACATGAATGGTATATATAAGTATATTTAATTAAATAATATGGTAATTATTATATAATTATCATTATACAATGATAAATTTTCCCTATATTCCTTCCATAATTATCATTTATAAATAGAACCATTACTCATGTGTATGTATCTCCTACCGTGTCCATGATCGTAACATTAGTTCATTTTTGAAAACAATAATTCATGATGGTTTTTAAATTATAATTTATATATAAATATTATAATAATTTAATAACTATTTCTCTATAGATTTTTAAATAATTACCTCTTTGACCATATTTAGCTATCCTATGCCGTTTTGTACACACATTCCGAATATGATAAAAAAATCTGACGTAAACATAATTGATTACGTAATTGTATATAACATGTTATTAATTAGTGTAAAATTAATAATAACATTGAAAATTTTTCTCAATAAAGTAAATAATTATAGTATGTTTATTATTAAGGAAAATAAATACACATGTGACAAGTTAAATTCAAGGTAAGAGTGATCTTATCTCACTTTTAATTCTATGATATATAAGCCTTATTCACCACTTATTTTATTTTGTGGTGTATATAATTCCCCTGAAAATAATATTTTATTATCATTATTAAATAAATTTGTATTTTCATATCCTATTGAGGATCTCTCTTTAATGGTTTATATAATTTCAAATTTACCAAAGTGATCAGGTATTTTTGTCTCAATATTTTTTCTTTATGACTTATGTTGTGTAATATACCTATCATCTTTTATGGGGTGTATATGCACCCAATATGGAATGTTGTATCCTGAATATCATTATTTTCAAGATATTTCTAGTTTCTTTAAATTATATTCTTTCATGAGGATTTTGAATGAAATATACAAAAGTCATAAGAGTTAATTGTTATAATATCACCATATATCAGGATTTGGTATGATTATGTCTCTAATGATGAAATATAAAAAAAAAAATTTCATTATGGTATGATTATTATTGATATTTTCATGTAATTTTACCATTTACATAGCCATTTTTTCTTAGAATTATTCAGACTGAATTTTTAAGAAAATCATACGTTCATTTATCTCTTCGACTTGGAATCATTTTTTTTCAAAAACCGTATTTTTTTAAAAATTCTTACAAAAAGGTTTTTAACCTTTTTGAAATGATTTCATAAAGATGTTTTTACCAATTTAATTTTTTAAAACTTAAATTGCACATACTTGTTTCTTCTAGAAAAATCCACTTTTCTAGCCTTTGTACTGTGTAAAAATAATGTTATTTACGATATGTACGAAATTACCCATCAAAATGATTTTAATTTCATTATAACGTAATTTGAATGATTTTAATTTTATTTTTAAATAAAATTATTTCTTAATATTCTAAAAATTATGTGTTTTTAAAAATATAAATGAAAAGGATTTTCAAACAGTGTTTTGACTTAAAATGTGATTTTTAAAATGAAAGGAGTATTTTTCTCAAGATGGTTTTAATGTTTTTATTGCCTTTCCATTAACCGAAATTAGAAAACATTATTGTTACTTATGATCGAATGTAGATATTTTTTAATGATACCATCCTCACTATTTCTCTACATGGATTAAGGTTATTCCAAAATGATTTTTATGGAACATTTTTATCTTCCATAGTTTAATCATGTTTCAAATAGATTATTATGGAACTCGTTAATTTTCCATGGGTTAAGCAAGTTATGATAATAATAATGATTTCATTTATTATTTTTATAATTTTATTCAATATATTTGTACATTATTCATTTTTAATTTCTTCGAAATTACTTATATGAAGGGGTGTCCCAAAGCGAATAAGGTGATCCTATTATAGCTAATGTGATGGGGAATCCTAGATATAGTCGGATGAGACAATTATAGCTTAAATGATGGGTGAAACCCTAAATCTCTCTAATTAATTATATAATGTGACTTTTCTTAAGAGGAAACAAAGATGGAGTTTCCTGGTGGGGTTTTCTTATGGATTTTTTTGGGATGTAGTTATTTCTTAAACGAGTATAACAGGAGTTATGAAGTAAAATGTTCCAAGATACCAACATAATTTTTATGATTTCCATGGATTTATATTGTTTATTTTAATCAATAATTATATCATATATCTCATGATTATTTATTTTAATTACTCTTTCATTTTCTAGGTTTTCATATTTAATTATCCAGGTATTCATAAGTATGATTTACATTATGATTCGCTGATGAACTGTAGTTATTTCATCAATCTTTTATACACTACATATGATAATTAATGATATTAAATTGTTAATGATTATGTATATACTTACTTAGAATTTTATCTCACCCTTCGTATGTTTCTTTTTCGAAAGGTTATAATGATTTACACTGAATGAATTATATATAGAAGGTATTGTATATGGATGATAATGACGGATTAATTTAAAATAATAAAATATGATTTATGTGGAATAATTGATGATTTTACAACATGGGTTTATTTATATAGTAGTTTTTTCCAATTATATAAAACTATGAACAAATAATTTCCTCGATAATGTAAGTGATTTTTTTTTATGTTTCGTGGTTTGGATGGGAAAAAATGAGTCCCAATTATCGGTATCAATGTCAGAAATATAAATCATAAGACATGAGTTCCAGACCTAGTAGTACGGGTTTATGGCTATTATAGTTGGTATCAGAGTTCAGTTTATATAACTTTGGAGATTATGATGTTTGTAGATGACTTTTTCCAAATGTTTTTTTGGATAAAATCATAGGTCGAAAATATTAAGGTTGAATATAAGTTCATTGTCTTGGAAACACCATTTTATGGTTTTAAGAAGAAAATTTTTGAGGTTATTAAAGAAATATTTTATATGTATTTTTGGGTTGGGGTATTTGTAACTCTTCTGATCAACATGAAGTGTTGTTTACAGAGGAATAATAATTTTATGATTAAAAATAGATAATATGAAGGCCTGGTAGTAACCTATCGTATTCGGTAAGGCCATTGGGATTGAACCCATAACCGAAGGATGATAAATGTGTAGCAACTACCATTATCCTACATGATGTGCTGGTTAGTATGAAATATTTATAATTAAATATTTTTATTATTTCGAAAACATATGGGATTATATTTGAGGTATAATTATTGATTTATATTCAAATAATATATGCTCAAATCCTTCTATTCGTTGGGTTTCGAACATAGTTAGGGGATTTTTGAAAAATTTTATGGATAATTACATATGGATTTATTTTTTTGTGACATCGGGTGTTAATATTTGGGGAATACTATATAGAAGTTTTTCTTTGAAATTATATTACTATGTGCTATCTGTTTTGGTTTTGGTTAATATTGAATTATAGAAGGACTATTTTATTATGTTTTAGGGATTATGTGGCCCTTTAAAAGTTTATTTTAGTAACCCAAGAATGAAAAATTCATCCTGAATACACATAAATTGGAGAAAAAGATAAAAAAATGTCGTGAAATTGATAAAATGATGAAATTATACTCATAAAGTAAGTATATTTCCATATTCTATTAAATAAATGGAAAGAGATTTCCTCAACTCTAAAAAATGGATCATGAAACAAAAAAACCTAATACCTTCAATTTTGATGATGTTATGGACTTTTCTATCATCAAATATTTATGATTTTTAGGCCCATAATTTACATTGATAATTATCTTACTTGTGACCAATGACCTCAATCACTACCAATAATTATTTATTTTTTTCATCCATTCCCACCAATGTTCAAATGTTTAGAAACCTAATTAGGTGTTACATTATATCTCCTTTTGAATTAACTCTATATATTATTAAGAGGATATGTTATTAAACCTTTTAATGATATTGTTTTATAAAAATAGTTTTTCAAATTTCCAAACATTAATTACCGATATAAATATCAAATTGTGAGGATTCCATTTATTAAAGTGGGGGAGGATGTAAGCCCCAGAGATTATAGAAGAAGAGAATTATATTTGATATAATAAAGGAAAAACACTGTGGTTATACTGTATTACACAGAACACTATTGTCAGCTTTAATTATATGTAAAAATTAGTTTATCCTACATTACATGAAACCGTGATGCTTTTATGTTCGATAGCTTATTCAACATGCAACAGAGAACATAAATGACCCATTATATATAATATCACAATATTGTAACCATTATATAGGTGGGTATTAATAGTATTAATTACTTTATTATATATTTTTTAGTAATCAATATAAATTATTGAAAATATTTTAGAAAATAAACAATAAATGTTTTATAAAGTGATTTCATTCTTCAAAAATGATTTTCTGTTTATTCAAGAAAAAAAATATTATAATAAATTATAATAAATGTTTTAAATTTTATTTTATAAAATGTACATCATTTTAGGAATGAGAATACAAAATTTTACTTTGGGTGAAATATTTGCGCTTTTATAAAAATATTGATTTTCCAATGAATAGTGAAAAGTAATGATTTTTAGAAAAAGTGTATTATTTTTAATTAATTGTGTAATTTAAAAGTACCAATAAGTTTCCAATATTTTTTAAGTAAAATATATATTATTTATTTATATTTAATAAACATAATTTTTTCTAATAATATATATATTTGTTTTTATTATATGATTTCTTTGGGGTTTAAATAGTGGTTTTTCTAAAAATTATTTTAAAATACATAACCTTTCTCCATTTTTGTTTATTAAAATAGTACAGAATGGCGTATTTTTTTATTAAATATGTAGACTACATATCAGTGAATATAAATTTAGTTCCATATAATAAGAATTATTATTATTCAAACAGTAAATATTGAATCATATTTTTCTAAAAAAATATATTTCTTAAAAACTTATTGTCTCACCACGTCTAAAAAGATAATATTAAAGTAAAATTTTCCAATTATTTTAATTTAATTAGTAAAAATTTATTATATATCCGAATCATAAAAAATTATAATTTATAAAAAGTCCATATTAAATTTTCACCATAATTATTAGTATCGATGTTAAAATTAATCACATTGATTAAGGTAAAAAAAATTACTAAGGGATTAAACATTAATCTTAAGGGTGTAAATGACTTATATACTAATAAAACACCAATTTTATGAACATATTTAGACTGTATACCTTATATTATCAATAATGGACCATTGTTGACGCTTGGAGTCCTGAAAAAATGTGGTTGGAATTCACTCTTTCAAATGAATTACAAGTGTGTCCCTCACCTCACATATAAAAGGCCACCACCTCTCCTACTATCTTCACACATTTAAAACTATTTGGTTAGAACATAACATTAAAAAATAACTTCAAAAATTTCATAATATCATCCAATAAGTATTATTTTTTATATAAATCCATCCATGTAAGGCCTTTGGTTCAAACCAAAAAGAGTTACCTAAAAAAGAGGAAATGTTCACCAATGAGAATTTTTGTTTTGTTTCTTTCCCCACACTATTAAATTATTATTATAACATGATTATATAAAAAACCACATTATGTTTCATAAAATAAAATGTTTTTATGTTATGCGTATGACCTAGAAACACACACACTTCCATTAAATGGGATTTGAAATCATCAATCTTGTGTACGATGGACTATCTATTGCGAAATGATGTCATTAATTTTTTCATTTCCCCATATCATGTTTGGGTATGATTATGGATATAATGTTTATATATAATATATATAACAAAGTAATACTTTAAAAAAAAATTCATATATACAATTTTGTGTTTTATTCTGCAAGTGATACGATAATGTGGCTCGTGTGTATGGTGGACTTCCAACTCTTGAAGTGACATGATTCGTTTTTAACTGACACGTCACATGGATAATAGTTAGGGTAAATATAGAAAATACAAGTTTTATAAATGAAATATGTATCATATTCATTACATATTTATCATTATTAATTTTCATGTACTGAAAATAATGATAACTTCATTCGTGGTCGAGTGGACTACACCTCCTCGAAGCGATGTGTCTTATTTTTTCGTATCCACATCACATGAATAATATATACAAGTATATATTATTAAATATTATGGTATTTATGATATTATTATTATTCAGGGAAGATAAATTTTACTTATATTCTTTCCAAAATGATCATTGGAAAATATAAACGCAACTCATGAGTACGTACAACCTACCACCTCCATGATCGTAACATTAGTTCATTTTTTATAACCGTATTTCATTATGAGTTTAAAAATTATAATTTATTTATAAATATTTTAATTATATCATGATTTTTATTATATATTTTTATAAATAATGTCCCACAAGACCATAATTAACCCACCTAAGTAATGTTTCCACACAAACTGTCTATAGTCAAAACAATAAATGAAAACATAATCGATTATGTAATTTTATATAAAATGTTAATAATATAAATAAAATTAACAATAAACCAAAAAATATTTCTCATGAAAGTAAATAATTCACATAAATTCAATATTTAGGATGGTAAATACACACGTTACAAGTTAGACTCATGGTATGTTTTTTCTCATTTGTCTTTTATTTCCATGTGATATATGCAATATTCAAGACTTATTTTTTTGTGGTATATATAATTACTAAGAATGTAGTTTTTTATTCTTATCCTTAAAATTATTTGGATTTAAATTTATTTTTTGGGATATTTAATTCATGGGGTTTATGGATTCAATGTAACTAATATGGTAAGGTATTTTTGTCTTAATTTACCTTAATTGATACGTATGTTGTGTTATATACCTATCTTCTTTTATGAGGTTTATATACCTTCAATTTAAAAAGTTCTATCATGAATCTATTTATTTTCATGATATTATTAATTAATTTTAATTCTATTCTTTCGAGGTGATTATGATTAAAATATATAAAGGTTGTAAGTGTCATTTATTATAGTCTCATTATTTGTTGAGATTATGTAAGATTAAGTATCTTATGATGAAATCCTATAAAACTCATTTATTATATTATATAGTTTATATTCATGATATTTTATAGTAATTTTACCATTTTTACATAATTTGGTATTAAAATATTTTAGAATTTGTTTTTAATAAAATATGACTTTATTTCTCTATTTAGTTGGAAATCCTCTTTTTTAATACCATGTTTTCCCAAACAAATTATAAAAAATGTCTTCATCACTTTAAAAAATATTTATTAAATAAAGTTTTACCAATTTTACCTTTTTGAAAGAAATCTATGATATATTCTAGAAAATTTTCGAATAAGTCAATTTTGTAACCTCTTTATTGTGAAAATAAAATGTTCTTTACCCATACATGTCTATAATTTCCCTGAAGATTCATTTAAAATCATGAAATATAATTTTTAAGGAAACAATTATCTTAATATTATACTTATTCATAGTTTTCATAAATTGTTTTCAAATAAAAGTATTCTTAAAATGTTTTATGTTTTAAGAAGTGGTTTTAAAAAATAAAAGGATATTTTCCTCAAACTAATTTTTAATGATCTTTCAATGGTAATATTATTCATCAATGTCAAAAACATGGTTCACACTTATTATCCAATGGGGATATTATATAATGATACCATCCTCATTCTTTAACTGGATGGATTAAGGTTCATTTAAAGAGATTTTTTGGGAACCCATTTCTTTTCAACTGGTTAATAATATTTCAAAGTGATTTTTGTGGAACTTGATTATATTCCATGGGTTGACCATGTAATGGAAGGAATAATGAATTTTTATGATTTTTATGATGATATAAAAGATATTTTTTACTCTATTCAGGTCTAGATTCTTGAACATTAGTTATTCACAGATGCGGCCTGGATAGCATCAGGTGAGCCTTGTAAAGACCTAGAAATTTCAAGGAAGCTCTTTTCTTAAATACCTTGGAATTTTACAAGTCTGTGGCTTCTGACGACAAATGATTCTGAGGCCCAGTGTCCTCGGAATCAATTTTCGAAGTTTATCTCGGGTAATTTCAATGAAAGAACGAGCGGGTTTTTCTATCTTTTGAACCGGTGCTCAAAATTGAAATCTGAGGGCACCGATGAACTCGCAGTGCCGGTAATTGCTTAAGGGGACCTTTTCCGTAGTTTCCTTTTGAGCGGGTTGAGGTTTAATAATTGGGGTTTAGAATAAAATAAATAAAATTTGTTGTGTACAAATTTTATTCAAGTAAGGTGGTTATTTTTCTCCCAAGGGGAGTTAGGGGTGGGGCCCACACGAGACCCCAACTTCTCACCTCACCCTCAACTACCTAAACTCCCCATAACTCACCCCGTGTTTAATGCATGACAACTCCACTAATTTAATGGAGTGGAGCCTCTCCACTTTCCATCTCTCTCTCATCTTTTAATGTTTTCCAACCCAAGAAAATCAATTCTTTCAAACTCTTAAATTATTTAATTAAGGAATTTGATTTTTGAATGTTTGGAAAGTGTAATTAAAATAAGGAGTTGCCTTATTTTAAATTGGTTGGCAGTTGTTGTGTTGAGGTAATGGTTTAAGAGAGAGACCTTGTGAAAGAGGAAGAGAGTTCCTCCTTCGTTGAAGAACACCACCCTTCACGAAGAACGGTTCTCCTTCCGACGGATCTCCTACGAATGACGCTCGAGTTGGGATCGAAGGTCTCTATGGAAATGAAGAATGCCAACGACTGTCGTCACCTTCATCTCTTACCTTGCGACGATGTCAATGAGATGATGTCCGCCCTTTCGTGATACCGTCATCCACGACGCTTATCAACCGCGAACCTTAATCGAGGTAGGGGTTATTTTTGTTCAAGTATTTATTATCGTTCTTCGTTTCTTAAGGTTTGGCCACATGATATCTTCGTAATGGGAGGAGATCAAACCACACAAACATGACCGATTCTCCTCCCCTATACTTTGTTAATCTTCATTAATGTTAGAGGCGGAGGTGTGCGGTGCCATTGCACAGTGCGGTGATCAGCAGGGAACTGTAACCTTGCAAGGCCGCGGCGAAGGCGGCATAGTGTCGTTGCACCGCGTAGAGACGTAGAGGGCCACAGCCAGAGCGGGCCGTGGAGGTGGGGCATGGCGTCGTCGCGCCGGTGAGACGAACCGCGACCTAAGGCCGCGGTGGACCCCCAGGGGCGGCCGACCGGGCCGGCCGCTGGCATCTCTAGGAGGCGGGACCCCTTCTGGGTCCCGCGACAGCTCACAAACCGGCCGGCCTTAAAGGCCGGCCGTTACCCCGAAAACTGGGGGGTGTAACCCCCCCTCCCCCCCCCGACCAGCTGCTAGGGAGGACCCCACTGGGTCCGCTGTTTCCAAAAACAGGGGGTCACGCCCCCTTTGCGTCCCGCTCGGCTAGCGGCTGAGCTGCAGACGGCTTCTGAGCCGGGCTGCTGGCCGCACGGGCCGGACCCGGACCTGAGTCGGGTTGACCTGGTTTGGGCTGACACAGGGGGTGTTGGGAAAGGTCAGACCGGGCCCAGACCCTTAGTTTCAGACCCTTTTCGGTTAAATGAACATATCATGAGTTGTGGACATCCGGTCGTCACACTGTCAGTTGTTTAGGATTCCATGGATCGAGATGGTCATTTTGGTATATTACACACAAGGTTTAGGAGATGTATGGTTACGACCGGGTGTGTTCTAACCCAAAACCAATCGGGCCCTCGGAGAATAAATAGTTATAACATGAGCCTTGGATGTCCGATTGATGTTCCGTCTACATTTTTAGATTCCTCTTGATGAGACGGTTCTTTTCGTATAGTTCACAAGAGGTTTGGACATAGTTGGAGTATGGCCGGGTTGCATTGTACACGAAATCCAACCGGGTCCATGGAACGAAAATATTAATAACTCTCAGACCTGACGTCCATTTGACGAACCATCAGCGGTGTTGGTAATTACTTTGAGAAACTCTTCCTTTGAGTATACCCCATGGGAGTTCAGGGTACGGTTGAGATACGGTCGGGATGGTTCATACATGAAACCAACCTGGCCCTTGGGACTAAAATGCTAAAAACTCACAGGCCGGGTGTCCGATTGACGCGCCGTCTGTTGCGTTGACTCCCCTTCGACGAGATGGTTTTTTTGAGATACTCTAAGTGAGGTTTAGACGACTATGGATATCGGCCAGTTTAGAGACGAGTGTATTTCTAACCGGGCCCCTGGAACGGACAACGCTGATAGAGACCAAGTGTACGAGGACTGGACGGTACCCGGAGGTGAGACGAGTCAGTACCCAGAGGTGGACTTCATGATGAGACAGTACCTGAAGGATATTGGTGGGAGAGAATGTTGAGGAGGTTATCTGTACCTGCACTTCATGTAGGATCTGAGGAGGACGACCCGGTGGTTGCTGTTTTACTTTTCAGCTATTGTAATTTCTTTCTCAGTTGTACTGTACTTTCAGTTGGGTTTGTATACCGGCCCATTTACTTTCCAGCACTTACTATTGTACTCAGTTTACTTTGTGTTTACTCCAGCTTTCGTACTCTGTTGTGTTTGTTTACTTATATAAAGGCAATGACTTACCTTTTATCAGGAATTACGCCTTTGGTGCTCGTCACTAGCGCCTGACCTATAGAAGGCGGGCTTGGGGTAGTCACGACATGGGCCCCAAGGACGGGTCATGACAAGCTCGTTACATCTTATATGATGGGGTGGTCTTAAGTGATGGGTGATATTATAATATATTAAATTATAGGGGAATCCAGATAGATCTATATTGTATTGTGCAATGTATATTGTCTTCATATGTAATAAATAGGGAGTTACCAAAGTGATTCTCCTTTGGATTTAACTGGCCTTCATTTATTTCTGACTTGGGTTTAACGTGAGTTAAGAATAAAACTGTTACATTATAAAAAAATGTTTTTAGGATTATTATGGGATTATAATACATCTTATGATCAAGATTGACATCAAATATCTCATGAATATTGCTTTTGATAACTCCTTATTTTTTCTATGTTTTCATCATTGGTGATCCAAATATAGATATGTTGGTATCATTTTAGGATTCACTCATTCACTATATTATATCAACATACCCCTAATTACTTTTTATGATAATTAATGACATTCAATTGATAATGCTCATATCTATCCTAAATAATAATTTGAGATCAGTCTTATTGTGTTTCGTTTTCTCCATGTTATAATGAACGATTTAAATCAAATTATGTCTAGAAAGGATTCATATAAATTATGTTGATGACTTAAAGTGAAACAATAAAAGATGGGTTAACTGGGAGAAATGATCATTTAATTATGTGGGAATTGTTAATGTTGCAGTTTTTTCCAATTCTTAAAACTATAAACCTAGAAGTCTCTCATGAATGTAATTGATCCAAATTTTCATTTTTGATGTAATAAGGTTTGGGTAGAAATTAATGATTCCTTATAATAGGCATCAAAGTCAGAAATGTAATGTTCATGATTTTATCACTGGATCTTGGAGTGATGGTTTAGGACTATTATAAATATGGGTTTTAACTGAGGCCCATATATAATTTCTATCAAACTAATTTCACTCTTCAGGTATTTTGGTATCCCTATTTTAAATACATATATCATTATCTATATTTTGAGATATTAATTAATAAATTAAAACATAAATAGAAAACATATTTCTTTAGCAGTTTTTTGTTAAAAAAAGTATTTATATCAGAAATTAATTTATTAACCATATGTTATTTATGGAATTTTAAGGTTTTATCATGACAAAGAATCTACCAATCTATTAATGAAACCAAATTTAAATGTTCTAGTTCACAAAATTTAAAATCTCTAAACTCTTATTAAACCTTGTATAAATTATAATTTATTTCATTTAAACGATTTTAGTCAAATTGGATAGAAAATTATTCAAATATAAGTAATTTTCGTATTCTTAAACTCTATAGGACCCATTAGAATTAGAATATTATATAAAAATACCTTTATGAGATTTTGAATCAAATTTTCCTAATGAATCACAAGTATTAATAATGTAAGCATTATCACAAAATACTATTATTTATACAATTAAAGGGTTCATTCCCTTCTAGATTTAATTTAGTGTTATATTTAATAATGTTATAAGAATAATTTTATTCAAAATTGGAAAATTTTAACTAATAGCTTATATTAAGAAGTATGATGTAATGATATACTCATTTATCAATTTCCATGGAAATTCTTATAATACCCTATGTTTTCATTCTTCCAATCCCATTTTGAAGTTGTTTTATATGAGCTAAAAACAAAGATTATATCCATTATCTTGAATATTTTTATCAAATTAGGCATTTTAAAACTCACCACCACTATCAATTTTAATTGATTAAATTATTTACCCTTATTCATTTTCCACAAATATAATATAAATAATAAATTTATACAATGTCTCGAATTTATGTGTATTAATATAAATCCACATAAATATAAAATATCCATTTATGGTAAAAAATAATTATTTTTTCCTCTTATACTACAAATTTTTATGTGTTTAAATAGGTCCAAATATAAAGGTTGAAGAGGTCTATACGTTCATACTTAATGAATTGATTTAAAATGCTCTATATATTTTATAGCTTTTAATCATGAATAAAATACATACTTTTTCCAAATATTTTCTTCAGTAATATCCAAGAAGTTTTTATTTTTGGAAGGGTTCTATAGTAACCTAAAATTTTCATTACCCAATCACTTATATCATAAATAATAATAATATTTTATAACATTTAAACTTTTTATATTTTAATCAGTTTACATAGAAAAGATTATTGAATAAATAATATCATTTCTATTTTAAAAAAATCAAATAGTTCCTTATTTAAAAATCATTTATAATCATTAAATTTTATATTCATATTACCATCACAATGTTGTGATATAAAAATGAAATTATGTATTAAACTTTACAAAATTAAAAACATTGAAATAATAATCGAATATAAAATTCCATCTTCTAAAAAACCTTTTACATTTCCCTTTTAGTTATCACACATGGTCACAATAATAGAACCAAACTTCTTAATATATATAAATTTAGATATATCAAGATTTATATATTGAGATCACTCTATTACCTTGTGTACATTTTAGACACTTATAAGGAACACTTCCTCTAAAAATTGATTTAATATCACTTAAATATGCATGAAAACATGTCTAATTGTGTTATAAAAATAATTACTTGGTACATTAAATGATTTCAATTTTTTTATATGTAATAAAGAAGGTAATGATTTATAGATAAAATCCATTGTGCGAACAAGAGTTTATAGGAATTTAAAAGGAATGTTCATTTTCATAATAAATCATCATTTATCATATAAAGAATATAACACTCAAAACATTTCCACTTAAACCATTAAAAAATAATATCTTATACATATTATGAATAATAATATCATATCCAGGACAAGTTATATTTTTTTGATTCATTAAAACTTATCCTTTTTCCTAACTTTGTCTTCCATTATTAAATGGTTAAATTTTTGTTTATATAATTAATTTTCATTTCATATATTTTCATTTTCTTCAAAAATTGAATTGAACTTGATTTCTTATTTTTTTATCACACTCTCACTGATCTTATTATAGATTAATAATTTAAATCTAAACACATCTCAAATGGGTATAAAATTTATCATTGGATCTTAAATGATTACTTCTCATTTTTTCATTCACCTCATAAATTTTTTTATATTTAATCATAAATATTTTTAGTAATAATTTATCCTTGTTAATATTATGATTGATTCTGTCAAACTCTTCTGAAAACTCATATTTAATCAGATTAACATCATTTTTCGAAGATGAAAAACAATATAATTCAATTACGTATTTTGAAGAAGCCATTAAACATAGTTTTCCTGATACTTTTTTATCAAGAGATTCATCATAAAAAGTTTAGTGTCATGTGTAACACTAACCAACATCTATTACATTATTTTCCTTATTATACTATTTTTCTCATTCTTTTCATTATCAACCATTAAGTAATTAGGCTTGATGT
Organism: Viscum album; assembly: GCA_963277665.1. Lineage (NCBI taxonomy): Eukaryota > Viridiplantae > Streptophyta > Magnoliopsida > Santalales > Viscaceae > Viscum > Viscum album. The sequence continues at coordinate 1,225,161,440 of OY728148.1, forward strand.
TTCCCATTTTCTATACTCATAAAAAATAATTTTTGAATAATCATTATAAATATCAACACCATTTATCTTCATAGTCATTTTAAGGATTTTCCTTTCTTATTATTCATTATTATAATTTATTCATTCTATATCAATTATTTTCATATGATCATCACCATTTAAATAATAAAATTATTTCTAGGATTCGAAAGAGTATGTGTCAACATTTTATTTAAATACAATTTCTCCCTTTTTTATAAATTTATTCATGAGCAATATTTTTTATTTATAACTTATTTTTTGATAAATATAAAATTATAAAATACAATTTATATACATTGAAAATTTAAAATTCATAAATTTATACTTTCATAGCGTACCACCTATTTGGAAAAGATATTAAGACATTATCAAAAAAATTGAATTATATAATGTTTCTATTAAGGAACTATGACTATTTATTATATAAGTAGGTCTATAATGAATTTTATTAAGAGTTTATTTTACTCCCATTTTAAAATCATGACACTCAACACTTATCATTCTTTACTCATTTGATATCAAATTACCTTTTCCAATATGAGTAAATTTCTATATTTTTTTTTCCAATTTTTTGTGTTTTTTTTTCAAGTAAAAACATGGTTGTAGATATTTCTACCGATTTAATATTACAAAAAATTAATTACCTTATTTATCAAAAAAAAATATAATTGAATTATTTTAATTCAATTTATTAGGACTGATTATAAGTATATTATAGGTATTGGGATAACTATTAAACTATAAATACATAAATGCTTCATATTTGACTCCAAGATTGACATCCAGTAGCAATAATATATCTCTTCAAATACTATAGGTTTTTGTTGTGTTGGTATATCATTTTTACTTATTCCGTCTATTTTAAAAACTTATTTTACCTTGACAGTTAATTTATGATTTTATTGGAAAAACAAAATAAAAATATGAAAAAACAAATGGTTATTCTCTTATACTAATAGTAAGTCCCAATACAAGGATGGTTAAATGGTTAAGAGAATGAGGGATTTTCTTTTTTAATTAAATATTAAAATTTTTTTCATAAAAATATAAATAATTTACAAATAAAAAAATATAGACATAATACTTTTTATAGTATATCATATCTAATGTTTTCTATTATACACTTAACCCCAATTAATCATGTAAATAAATAGAACCCACTATAATAGAATAACTAATTTTTTATGGGAAGTGACAAACCTTTACAACCACCTTTTAAAACCCTTTTGAAACAACTGAAAATTGAATTTTTCTCATGAGGAGTGAAAACCCAAGTGGATTCTTTTGAAGGTGGTGAAATAAAAGAAACATTCCTTCATTTAAACCAATTTACAATCAAATAATTTTCATTTTACTTCTTTGGAACAACCAACTCATACCTTTTGATTTAGGAAGTATAACTAAAAAATATAAAATTTTATTGGTATTACAACCTAGTATAATAATATACATAAAAATAGATATAAATAATTAAGAACCATTTAACTAATAAAAAAATTCTAGCAGGTGTTATGATGTATAAATATTCTATCTAAATTTTAAAGGATCAAAAGGATGTTTTCTAGGTGAGATATTTATAATCGAAAAACATGTATCATAGAGTTTAACATGAAAATATCTTCAACTTCAATGACATGATAAAGAGGAACTACCAAACTCTTTATATAGAGTTCTATTAATTAACCACAATGATAAAAAATAAAGTACCATGTATAAAAAGAAAAATATTTTTGTCAATCAACATTATTTTTTTCCCAATACTATTTCACATTTGATATTAAGGAACTACATAGAAATTGGTAATAATTTTATCTATCTATAAAATTTATATTCTTTTATAAATCAATGATCCTTAAAATAATCAATATGGAACTAGAAATTAATAAAAAAAAATATATTAAGGTTCTTTAGATTACTCTCATAAATAATGAAACAAAATATTTTTATATATCAATCATTTTAAATTTGAAACTCATTCTTTTCCAATAAATAAATTTGAAAATTCATCCCACATGATGGACATTTAAATATGATTAAACATATACCCTAAAATTTTCCTAGTATCAATTAATTAGTATATAATTAATAATTTATTAATCCAATGAAACATTTTAGAGAAACCCGTAGTAAATGGAAATATGAAATAATATGATAAAAATAAGGAAAAAATTATAAAGACATGTCTCCTAAGATTTCCTGCACATATAGAAAATCATTTATTTTCAACCATATAAATTACAATTGATTAATTCACAATTATTCATTTATCTTAATATAGATTCATTTTCCTTATAGTTTATCCCTTATGATTGATCTATATGGTCAATACATGATTGATCCTAAATTATGTGATCAACACTCTTTGTCAATCCATAAAATCAATTAAATATTAATGTGGTCATTTAATATTAATGTGCATTCGATCATGGGATAACAAAATTTATATTCACAATCCATCAAATTTATTGTGTGTTTGATCAAATCAAGTGGGTTGTCAAAATGAATTCGTCGTTGATTATTGAATTTTCAAAAAATTTAGTGACAAGCAATTTATTTGTATTATTTGTTAAATCTCAACTTGCATTCAATTTAATACATGGAATAATTTTACTTGTTTGACATGTTTGATTTACTTATAGTGTATCAATAGTTCTTATGATCGATTGATGACATGAAAAATATTCGATCTATTTTCAGTAGTTTCTTATTTTTCTGATGAAGTTTAAAAGTGTTCAATATATTTCCTACCTCATTGTCAATACAATTTACCTAAATAATGATCAATTTATATCCATTGTAAATAAAATTTTTATGTATGTTTTTCAAAATAGACTAAAAGAAAATTTATATGAGATATTAATCCCTATAGTGATGTATTTTTCATAATACACATAAAAACTAGAAGTAATAAAAATATAAAATCATTTTATAATAATGTTTCTTAAATGGTAAGTGAAAACATTAAAACATATTCCCTAACTCATGTTAGTTGGAATAATGGATTTACACTAAACATATGATAATTTATAATTATTAAATAAAATAATTTTTTTATAAATTCTTAAATAAAAAATGTGTTTAGGACCCACATTAACTGTTCCTAAAGAGGGATATTATATTAAATAGTAATTGAGAACTCTAATTGGAAGCACTAAGGTGTGTTAGTTGAGGAATACCCAATATGGTATACAATAGCTAGAATGAGTATGGTGTGCATTATTGGACTCAAATGTGATGAATATAGAATCAAAATGAGGAATTTTAGATCATAATATCAATGTGAAGAGGAAGAAAAATTTGTGTACTTATTTATAAATAATATATCAAATTTGGTTGAAGAAAATAGAAATATATGGATTTTTTTCTAATCTCATAATTTCCTAATTATAAAAGATAATGATTTGGGAAATTTAATACTTTCTGGAGATCTAATTGGTTCTAAAATATAATTTCACCTTTTTCTCACAGGTTATGTATATGAAAGAACTACTTTATATGTTTTATTTACATTATTTTAATCTAATAGTTACTCAAATTATAGTTGTAACTAATCTTGGGAAGCACAAGGATGGAAAATATGTGATTCAACTTAATACAAGGGGATAATTATAATCATGTTATATTTGACAATTACATTTACATATGTTGTTTATATAACATGTTTGTGGACCATTTCATAATTAATCCAAATAATAAAAATTTCTCAATAGTTAAATGAATCATGATATATATCTGAGGTAAAATAAATTGGGGATTCATTCTTGATATAGGAATAGACTGTGAATTATGAATTTTTTATTGTGTAAAATTATTTTTTAATGTCATTCACTGAAATTATAAAATTTTAAGTGAAATATTTAATGGAATAAAGTTTCTAGACTAGTTGAGTTAAAAAAGGAAAACACATTACTGTGAAAAGTGGAAGAAAATGTATTTGTTTTACCAAAGAATACACTAGACATCTATGGATGAACCAACAGTTACAGGATATGAGTGAGTAATTCAAGATACTAATGGTGATCTTTTATTATAATAAATGGTTGATTGGGATAATGAAGAAAATTGTATATTACATTCACACCATAGATATTGAAAAATGAAATATCATTATCAAAAAATGTGCAATAATGAATGACTAAATTAGATCATGTATCAATAAATAAATGAGAGGAATATATTATAACTAATCCATTGGCCACTCTCACATTTGAGAAACATTAATTGAAACTCATTGTTCATCCACCTCCTTCATCATAAGGATTATCTGATTTATTCCCTCTCAAAATTTATAATTAATGATTTATATTTTTTGTTTCATGTTTAAATTGGGTTTTTAATTTTGGATTATAATCAAAGGTGGATAATGATTTTTTTGAAGATTAGATAGAAAACAATATAGAAAATAGTTTATAATTACTATGTTTCCTAATAAATGGTTTTGGTTATGAAATTCTCTCATCATGGGGATGTATATACTAGGCTTTTTTGGGGAGATAAGATTAATGAGGAATAAAATTTTATCAAGAGTTAAGGAATAATAATTAACATGATTCCTAGAATTATATCTTGTAATCATGTTTTCTATATTGAGTAATGATCATGTAGACTTAGATATTTTGTAAGTTATTCTATTATTATCATGATGTTCTACAATGTCCACACTGAATTGAATTTCACTTTGGATTGCTAAAAAACCCAAGAGGGGGTAATATTTGAACCATGGTAATCTAACCTGGAAATTGATATTGTTTTTATTTTCAAAACATTATGCAGTTATGGTTTGATGTTAAATGAGACGTTCTGAATTTTGAAAGATTATATTTCATATATATTTCATTTTTATATAGGTTTACAGTGGTTGAAACTTATACAAAGATATAGTGTGATGAAAAATCATTCATGGGAGTCTATTTTAAACATTCATTTGGTAGTTTGGAGAAAAGGAAAAAAATTAGTTTTTGTTTTGTGACTATGGTAATTCTCCTTAATGAATTAGGTGGAAAGGGATAACAATTTCATAATAATTATTTATAGCTTCAACAGAATTTCACAAAAGCTAGTTCATTAAACAATTGGGTGGATACTTCATCACATATGAGGTATAAATAATATTTTTTTTCAAAGGATTCATAGAGATATAAAACATTCACATTAAATAGTTCATTTGGGAAAGGAAAACGACAATTGTTTACAAACCATGAATAATGGATAAACATGAAGCCACAAATAATTTTATTAGAGGTAATTTTTCAAAGGAATATTTATTATATAGGATTAATGTTGGACATATAGATGAATGCATTAATGATTGAATTTCATGTTTCTTAAGAAGATAATGAATGCAAGTTCCTATGGAAAGATGCATATCAAAAGTTTATAAAGGTAATTCTATGAGTTGTGAGTATTTTAGGGAAATTATTCTGTTAATTCCACACTAATTATTTCATTAAAGTGTCTAGGATAGATAAAATAAAATATAAATAAATTAATCACATCAACTGAGTTGTTGGAGTTTATATAAATCATAATATTTTATAGTTGTTGTTTTTAAAAAAAAGGAAGAGTAATTCACAAAGAAGCTTATTTAAAAATGATATTTTACTTGGGAGGTAAATATATTCACAAATTGGATTACATAATGAGACTTAGTTCCATAAATCATTCCTTGAAGCATTTCCATGAATGGCGTACTGTAAGTATTTTCCAAAAAGGTAGGAAACAAATTTACTTTCTTAAGAATAAGTTTTTTGGGAGAATTTTACATGATTAATATCGTACCATATAGTAATTACATATCTATTATTAATGGTTATTTTGGTGGTCAAGTATTTCATTTGAGCATTATATTTTATCAACCTTAATTAAAGTCACCCTATACATTATGGATAATACAGGAGAAACCTTCAAGTTAATAAACTGAGAAGGCTTCCATATAATGTAGTGTATAAGTGAGGATCTGATGGAAATATTCTAAGGGATAGAATGTGTTATTCAATGAACATAATTATAAATGCAGTAAGCATATCCGAGAGTAACCATGGATGAAAGATTTTATTTTTTGAACAAGTGAAGTGGATTGGATTTTGGATCATCATCCCATTGTCCTGTGTATGCTCTTGGGATAGACCATAGCGGTAAAATATGAAATATATTTTTAAATAGTTTTAACTTCTAAATTTATCATGTTTGTGGATATTGGAATAACATTTATTGTTTTCACATGTTTGAATCAATGTGGGATCAAGAACAATTTCACACCTTGTAATTTTGTAATTTTTTTCAAATAAACTCTACCCTTTCTAAATTTTATGTGACCCAAAACACTTATTTTACCTCGTGTTAAAAGTAACACTAATTTTTATTTCATTACATGAAACAGTAATTTATTCTCGTGTTCCACATAATACTGAGTTTATCTTATGTCACACATGACACCTAATTTAAACAAAAGATTACATTGTATTAAAATATTATTATGTGATAGTAATCACCTAGCCATTGGAATGGTGGATACGAGTAGAATTAACTAAATTATGAATATATATGGTTTAAAAACACATGTGTATATTTATATAATAAATTAATTTATGACCAATTATTTATAAATAAAAATAAAAACCATTTTAAATTGAATGAAATTATTTTCTAAAAACAATATTTATACACTTAAATGAGTTTTACCTCAACAATTTAAGGGAATCAATTTTGGTGAATTATTTTAATTAAATTTATATGTTATAAATTAAATCAAATGTTTTAAAATAATATTTTTTTTCTAAGAAATATATAATAATAAATCCAATATGATAAATAAAACTGTATTTTATAAAATAATAGTTTTATCGTCCTTGAAACACATTTTTTAAAATTAGTTTTATCACTATTATAAAATTTATTTTAAATTAAATTATTTTTAAAAATAATTATATCAAAATTATATTTGGTTGATTTTTTTAGGTTTCTTATAAAAAGATTCATTTTTAATGAATAGTTAAAAACACTACATTATAATTGAAAACATATTTTTCATTTAATTTATTAATAATGTTAAATAATATTTTAATTTTGTTTTAAAGTTATATATGATCATTTATAAATAAAAAATTCAATTTAGGTCATTTTAATCAACTTTATATCAAATTTAGATACAAAAACAATGTAATTTTTGAACATTTTTTCTTTAAAAATATGCTTTCGCATCACCTATGAGGTTTTAATTTTAAAGTTAAATTTTCTTATTCTATGATTTTCATATATTATGTTGGGTTCAATATTTTTAATAATCATAATTTATATTATATAATAGGGAAAACTTAATTTTTTTCCAAAAAAAATAATAGTTAATACAATAAAAAAAATTATTTTGGTTAAGGTAAAAATGGGTTTACAGTTTGTTAAACTAAAATGATAAGTGTAAAAATGGATTATAAAATACACTAAAATTTATTTATTGGAAATATTTCAAAACAAAAACATATAATGATCTATAATGGGCCATTTTTTACCCATGTGAAATATGAAGAACGTGGGAGAACATAATTATTTTCAAAAATATTATGTGTGTCCTCTCCCCAACTATTAATGGCCACCACATGTCCTCTCTTATTCACACCTTAACACCATTTTCAGCGAATAAATATCCATATAACTTATTAAATTCCCTCTCCTCATCCTATAAGCCTTATTTTTGACATTAATCCAATAATGGAAGGTAAATAGTGTAAAACTAAGGAGGATACCTGAAGAAGAGGTAACATTACTCAAAAAGTAATTTTTTCTTCTTTATTACTTCACTTTCTTCAACAATTATTATAAAATGATGATATGATAACCTAAATATCATATATATACTTATATTCTGATATTTTAAGTTCATTACATACACGAATCTCCACTTTCATTAAATGGGTTATGAAATCATTGCTTATGTGTATGGTGGACTACCACCTCATGAATAGATGTTGTTCATTATTCCATTACCAACTCTCAAGGCTGTAAATAATTATGGATTTATTATTTTTATATTCTATTTATTATATTATTATTCATTTTGAATTATTAAATCACATATAACTTCATACCTTCCATTTTGGGAATACGATAAAATCACACGAGTGTGTGGCAATCTACTGCCTCATAAAGCAACCTAATTCATCCATGCTTTAAATGGTAGGTATTAAGTTAAGATTTAACGATTATATGTTATATATATTTAATTAAAATTATTATGTAAATATATTATATCATTTACCTTTATTTATTTAAATCTAATAGAAAAATGAAAACATCGATCATGCCTACGTCTGGCCTACCATCTCCATGAACAATATTTTTCATTTTATATCAATAAATTTTATGGATTACTGAGAATAAATACACATATATATAAATATCTACACATGATATTTATATTGTTGATAAAATTATATATATTATGTAATCATGATAAAAAAAAGTGGTCGAAAAATATAAAAATTCAAAACAAATAAGAAAAACCTTACGGTTATTACCTAAAATATAACTTTAACATCGAATTGTTAATAAAAGGGTAATAAAAGGTCATAAGAAAATAATTTATGGTATTAAATATAAAAATATTGTTCTATAATATATTTATATTAAACTTATGTTTATTATACAATAGTTTGGAATGTTTATTATGGAAGTTAAGAATTAAGGTATTAGATTTCATTCTCACTTTTTTACTTCTGTGAGACACATGCCATATCAAACACATAGTTATTTATTTAATAATTTTTATATAATTAATATTAATGTTTCTTTTTATTATTATCATGATAATTACTATTATTTAGATAACCATTTTTAGAAATCTCTTTCATGGGTATTATGGTTCGAAAGTTAACATATTATTATGGGATTTTTTGTCTCTATTTGTCTTCTTTAAAGTATACATTACATTATGAGTCTATATTATTTTTTATTACTATATTATTATTTTTAACTGAAATTTTCACCTATGATACACTTTTTAAAAAATGTTTTTAAATGAATATTCACGATATTTTCCAAACAACAGATTTTCGATATTTATAAAAAACGTGAATGGAATCGTCATTTTAATGTGTACGAAATGAAAGCAATATTCTGAGATCATGACTAATTTTTTATTAAAAGGTTCATTTATAATATTTTATGTTTATTTTTAAATAAAATATTTTTTTTAATTATTTTTTAAAATAAAAACTAGTGTGGAAATTTTATTTTCTTTAAAAAATGATTCAAATGATTCTTTTATATTTCATAACAAATTTTCAATCTTATTTACAAAGAAAAATTATTTTTAAAATATTTTCCTAAATAAAATTGATTTCCAAAGAAATATTATTTCCCTTATAAAAAAATATCAAAGTTATCTTTACAATTTTTCCTATATCTAAGATGAAATCCTTTGATATAATTTATTATTTACATGTTTTATAAACCATGAATACTAATGATATTCTTCCTCTAACATGTTTATGTTAATAATGAAAATATATTTATGAAGATAATTACTATTCTTTGATTTAAACCATGAAATATATCCTATGTATCCCATTTCAATTCATGGTCTATCATAGGATTAAATAATGAAATGATTATGAAACTTTTCACGTTTCCATAGGTTATGATATGATGGAATGTTTATGAAACCATTTTCATTTCTTGAATTATGATATGATGACCATTTTATTATAGTATGGCACACATTTGAAAGAATTTAATTATATGATAATGGTTACATTATAACCAAGGATATTGGTTGTGTTATTACAAAAGTTGAGTGGCACCCGTGTATATCTATAATTCAATGGGTAAATATTTGATTCCATGAGATACACATGACGAGAATAGTGGGTAAACCTAGTTCAGTAACGGAATTTGTCAGCTCTGATGGTCTTGTGAGTGAACATTGACTTCTATGATGTTTTGGGAAGTGTACCCATTCCACTAGGTGGAATGAAAAACCACTATGGAAAATGGTGTGTCCCACCCAAGTGGTGTAATCACCCATAGAGTTCCCTTATATGTTTCGGAAATGAGACTTGAATAATATAGAAATGATTTTATATGATTATGTGTATTGAATAATTTTATTTCTTATTCTAATGTTATGATCTCATGTACTGTTTTCTTCAATTTTCTTATAATTCGTGTCATCTGAACGTCCAATCTTTAGTCTATGACTCAATATTTAGTTCTTTAATATGTAGGGTATGGTTTTCAAAAGTTATGTTCATGTTCTCATATGCTTGCATCCATGTTATTCCTACATATCACATTAGTTTACACTTACTGATCATCTGATATCACCATTTATTATGTTTCTTTTCCCTAGGTTGTAAATAATGGTTTTAATTAGTTGTACTAAATGGGATTATCATTATGGTAAACATTTAATACACTTTATGAATTTATAGTATTTTTTTCTATGATTCCAAATGCACTAAACTATTATGGTAATCATGTTTCTATTTTTATAATGTAATGAATATTCATATAAAAAGAAGAAATATAAAAATATATAAATATAAAAATCTTTGGATGTTATATTTTTTATAATAGTAATGTTTTTGTTAGGCATTGGAGTCTAGGATGAGAAAAAATTAGTAATATCCCAAGGGTAGTTTTTATGGATGTCTTGGAATGTCTTTAAGGATTAGTCTAAGGATGATTCAAATTATAGGAAAATGTCATTGATATTTCATAATGGTTATATAAATTTATTTCCAAGTAATTAAATCACTATCAGGATTCTAAAATTGGACGTGGTTATGCCACAAATATAACTAGGGATTAAAACTCTAAAAATGGTGCACTGAGATGGACCTGATCTTTAGCTTGTGCATTAATATGTGTGTTACTACACACCTAGTTTTAATCTCCTATGGGATATTTTTTTCAAATTTAAAATCTCTTTATAAACCATCCCAAAAGATTATACTTATAAATGACAGAGGATAACCCCAAACATTCATATATTAGAAATATGTTTTAATGATTTATAAATTATTTTACTATAACATTTTTCATGATTATATGGATTTCCACTATGATAAGAGTTTCTTAGATTGTGATTTTTTGTTTTAATTAATTGTTTTAACCAAATGAAACTACGTTAACATATAATTTGACTATAATTTTTCTAATGAGAATCTAAATTGGATGATGACTGGATAGAAGGATGTTGTGACTATGAATAATTAATTTTTATAGAAGTAGTCTAACAACATGTACCTTAAATAACAATCAAAATCACCAAATAATAGAATTAAAGAGTATTATGAGAGTTTTAGAAGTGGATACCATGGAGTAAATATGATTCAATGTTAATTTTTGATTAGAATATGGGAAGAAACACACAAGGGGTGTCTTATAGGAACATAATGATGTTTTGACTGTGGGAAATAAGGACATAAATAAATTAATTACCAAGTAAAAAGGAAAAAAATATTCTAACTCAATTGATGAGAATATTGGTTGTCCTAATGTATTATTATAGGATAAATGTTTTAAATATGTAATGAATTTTAATTATAAAATAAATGTTCCAAGGGGAAGTCTCTTTAATGAAATCAAAAAGGTTGTTTTAGGAATGGTTTTATTAGTTGTGATTAGGAGACTAGAAATAAAATATAAATATAAAGTGGTATTAAAAAATAAGATAGTGAAACCTATCTAAAGGTTATAGAATTATGTGGGATCATTAAATTGTTTATTTATTGTAATTAAAGAAATGAATCATGATATTTATAAATATTATTCATTATATATTTTTCTTTGAGGATTTTTAAGAATGTTTTTAATTGTTTTGATTACCTAGATAAGTATTTAATGGTAAGTTAATATTTTTACTAAGAGAAGATACCCATTAATATGTTCCTAAGGTTAAAAAAATTATATTATGTTTTCAAAAAAATATGATTGTTATGGATAAAGTAAATTACATATTACTGATGTCCAAAAAATGATAGAGGATTTTTAAATAGTGTCTTTTATGTTATCATTAATTGAGTTTACAACATTATTGGATCTATGTAATATGTTCTATAATATATTATTTTATTCAATAAATATGGATGATTTCCAATTTTCATTGAGATTTTATGGTAATTATGATTATTATCAAGCTTTGGGAGAATATATGATGAAGGTGTTCCCATATTATTTATGTGGTAATCCAAATACATATTAATATATTTTGGGGATTATTGTTAAATTGATTTTGAAAAAATTAGTGACCTTCTTTATAATGTTTTTTATTTCAGTCATTAGAAATGGTAGCAAAGATTACCATTTATGAAATTGTTTATGTTGAACATTGAATGAGATTTTAATGATTAATCTATAATTTTTCAATATGAATATTTATCCATATATAGAATTTGAAGATATTGTGATTATGAAATTGAATAAAACCAAATAATTATATCTTCCTGGAATTTTTTTTCAAAATTACCAAAGAGGATCATGAAATAAAATGGTGTCATGTTATAAGCATTTTTAATGATATCAATTTCCTTTTTCATGCCTCTTTGGTCTATGGTTTTATATTCACTAACATTGTTTGTATTAGCCAAAAAGGATTATTAAATAAAATGGTGTCATGTTATAACAATTTTAATTATATCGATTTCATTTTTCATGCCTTTTTGGTCTATGGTTTTATATTCACTAACCTTTTTTGTGTCGGCCAATTTATTATGATCAATATTCTCTATCAGTCTACATTAGTATTTGGGTGTTATTTTTCCATTCTATATCCATGTTTTCTCTACCTTTTATGTTCTATTATGTGTAAACCTAGTTATTATTATCTTTAGGTAAAACTTATGTTTCCATCTCTACCTTTTTAATGAATGTTTGTTATTCATTTTTATATTGAGGGATTCTCATTGGGAATTTATACATTTTACACCTTTGATGACCAAGATGAATTTTGAGAATGAAACTCATTATAATGGGGGTATAATTTAACATATTGAGATTTTGTGAAATTATTTTCTCAAATAAATTTATCTTTTATATATTTTTGGTGACAAGGAACACTAATTCCATCTTTAATTATAAGTAACAATATTTTTCACATTTTTTACATGAAACACTATGTTTTTACTATATTCAACACAATATCATGTTTATGTTGTAATATGTAAAACATTGAGTTTAAATGAAACATGACATACTATTAAAATATTAATATATAATTGTTATCACCTTTCCAATGAAATGAAGGGTATGAGTAAGATAAGCTATATTATTAAAATATATGGTTTTAATGTCATGATCCAAATCTGGCCGCCATCAAAACCAGTTCCAAACCAAGCCCGTGACAAGCCCCGAAGGGTGTTCCCAATCCCCATGGGCTAGAACACGTGTCTGGGTATCATACATTTAAGATTGGGAATGATTTGCCCAAGTTTATAAACATAAAACAATAAATGAACCCAATAAAATGAATATAGATTTTTCAAACCAATCATTCATTTTAAAAAATAAAAACTGAATTTCATAGTTTAAAAAAACTCACAAGGACGATTAAAAAGGTACAAAATCGAAAATAAATAGCACAAAAACCACATCAAGGAAATGGGCACCGCCCTCAAGCCATCTTCACAAGACATCAGCACCATAGACCTGCTAAAATCCAAAAACACTAAAACATAAAACTATTCCCAACCTGTGACAAAAAAAATAACCAAGTATAATTACACACAAGGGTGTAAGTAGGGTTTGATCCAATGCCCAGTAGGATACCACCACTAAGAGATTCCATCTGATAAACATTCAATAATGAAAATCATTCATGTTTTCATAAACTAGAAATACTAGTTACAATTTCTAAAAGATGCAACATAAATATTAAAACAGTTTCCAAGTGGGCTAATTTAAAGAATCGACAATTTTAATATAAATTCAAAATTTTATGAATTTTTTATCCAATTATACCATATTCCCATGGTAAGTATAAAGTATCTAATGAGCACAAACAATATGAAATAACCCCTAGGAACTAGCTAACTGTGGGTCCCAAGTACCTTGTTTCTTAGTGAGAGTAACCATCACATATCATTGTTCTCATGCACGAGCCATTAGTAGGGAAAATAAACATAACCTAATGGTCCCCAATCCTCATCATCAAATTTTAGTTAGAGTTCTGTGTGTCAATATTGCTAAGCGAAACTGAGTTCAAACCCCACCGTTTGACTAGCATAATAGTACACATCCACCCAGCTAGATACATGGGTTTTCCCCATGTCCTCAAATAATTTCAAAAGGTAATGGATACTTTTCACATGAAAATATATTTTCCATGTCAAAAATTCACCAAATAGACCACATGTATACCACATAAGTCACAAAAGTGCACTTTTCATTCAAATTGATTTTAAAATTTGACTCACACTAAAATATCCCACAACACTTTTCAAATTTCTTTAACACTTCCACAAACACATTAAAAACTTCTATAAAACCATTCCAAGATATTCCAACTCACATAACAGCCCACACACATGTTATATAATACCCTTTTCATAACAAAAATCAATTTTCACATCAGACGCACACAAAACATGTAACACTCTGAGATTTTATAAAAAATATTATTTTAATTTCATTGATGTCTTCTATTATACACTACAACAATTTTATCTTTTACTATACGCAACATTGTATTAGCTTACAGTGTACGTAACATTATTCGTGGCTCGTGTTACACACAATTTCAAGTTCGTTTTGTGGAAATTATTCTATGCAACATTAAGTATAGATTTTGTTTAATGTATAAATGAAATAAGTTTTGATTATGTTATACACAACACCAAACATGGATTTCACTACACACAGCCCTGACTTGGCTTTCATTACACGCAATCAAGACCTTCCTCAATAACATCTGTAGTACGCAATACCGAGTTTCACTAAATGAGATATTATTATAATATTATTATGAAATAGCTGTTATGAATAGTAATACAAACTTTTTGAAATTTTATAATTTTTATCTTTCAAAATGGACTTCATTTTTGGATTCAGAATATCAAAATTAGCTTTGGGTGAATTTTTGGAATTTTTCTAAAAACATTCATTTTTGATGAATAGTGAAAAAACACCGAGTCATAGTTTAAAAATGAAATTTTATTTAAATAATTTCTTATTTTTTTTAAATTTATTTTATGTAAAAATTGATACATAATACCTATATAAGTTCAATGTAATTAATTGGAGGCATTTTATAATAATTTTCAATATATAAAAATTTTATTCAACTTTTTCACCGTCTTTTACCTACCTCCTAGGAGCTTTTTGCAAACTTACATAAAACGTAATTTTACCACTTCTGTGAGTGGAATTTCCAAAATAAGAGAGACATGGCTAATATCAAAGACTAAAATGTGGTTCAATGAGATGAAAATAATTTTTGGTGAATAGTAACTTTTACTTTTATTTACCACAGTTATGAGTAAATAGGGTAATTAAGGATAAAAATGAAATTATTATTACCCTAACACATGTCCAAATTATTTTGGATAAGTGTAATTAGACCAAAAACAACCTTTGGAATAAAATATGACCATTTAGGTCCACTTGGATTAGATTAGTACATTTATTATTAATTTATTTAAAGAAGGGTCAAAATAGTTTAAATAAATGTTTAATAACTAAATCATTTTTAATATATTGTTAAACATAATATAAATTCGACTATAAAAATTCATTAGAAATATAAAAAATATTTCATACATAATGGTATTTTGATTATAACTTTTAGACATTAAATAAGTTAATTTATTTATGACATAATGATGATGCAGTAATTAACTTATTAATGAAATATTAACATAATTGATGTTATAAATACACAAATAAATGCAATTTGAGACTTTTTTTGAATTCAACTAATTTTCTAGGTTAATATGACATGTTATTATTGATTTAATTAATTTTTTTTAGAACTAATCATGCTATTACGATTTTCACAAAAATCAATTACCAAATAGTGTCAAAATTGACATAAAATAGTTTTTAAAACAAATATTATATTATTAATTGTTATTATATTCCTAAAAATCTATGGTTCGGCCATGATACTTATATCATGATAGGGGTATCATTAATGGTCCTCTTGGGGGTCTCTTGGATGTATATGGTATGTTTATTAACTATATAATATAAAAATAAAAGTGACATGGTAAATGTCAATCTAATTAACTAAGAATTAAAACTAAAATCTAAGGTTAATATAATTACCCAAACCTATCTAAAATCTATTTATTAAGATTATTTCTACCCATCCCCAATTTAGCTTCAAAATAAATCATTTTGGAGCTATTATAAACCGAATATGACTTTATTATAAAATAATATCTTGAGTTTTTCCAAAGGTGCCCCTCTCCTCCCTTATAAAAAGGGTACCCCTTCCCTCTTCTATTCACACCATTTTGAGCCTTTAAGCTCGTCCAAACCCTGCCCATTTCTCTTCTCCACTTACCTAGAAATATTTTGGAGGTTCTGGTCTTCTCAAAAGACCAACTCTACTTCCCTAAGAAGAAGTTTAAAGGAGGTGCGTCGAGGTAGAGGTAATATCTTCTTCTGATTCTCTCATGTTTCTTTCATCTTCTACTTCTTCTTAATTAGTTGTCTCATTATAAAGTAATAACATAAGTATTAATTATATACTGATATGTTATTATAAATATGAAACAAAATTTTTCACCTTCTATCCATCTTACGGAAAACGAAATCACCGTGCGTGCGTACGTATGGAATACCGTCTCCACGCCGTGGTGTAATCAGGTTTTCCACCACCACCTTACTTGGATGGGAATAATGGTGTAAAGAATAACTATATAAGATTATTATAACATGATAATGATTCTATGATATTATATCATCCACTCCAATTCCATTCAATAAATATGGGAATGATATCATCGCTCGTTTGTACGTACGGACTACCGTCTCCACAACGCGATTAGATTCATTCTCCTTGTTAACCATTCATGAATGATTATAAAGTATATATAATGAATAATAATGAAATATATGACATAATAATGATACTGTATTTATGTATATATATATATACGTATTTCATCTACTTAATTCCAATCAATTCAATAAGGAAACGAAAACAGCATTCATGCGTACGTACAACCTACCATCTCCATGAACGGTGTATTTAATTCCATTTATCGATCTATCATATATATATGTATATTCTGAATATATATTATATATAAATCTTGTTTTAAATTCTGGAATTAATTAAATCATGATATAAGTAAAAATATCAAGAACTGCAAGTCGAAACATGTACAATAAATGAAACGATTTTACCCAAATCAATGCTTTTACATTGAATTTACAAAATAAATGGTAATATAAAGTCATAATTAAACTATATATGATATAATAAAATTTAATACAATTCTATAATAAGTCAATAACATTATTTAAATCATTATAGAGGAGGTTCAGATACATACGAAGCATATCGTACATAAGGTAAGGGATAACTTTTCCAATCTCGCTCATATCCGATGTTGTTTATTCGTAAGTATTTACTGGGGTTTTTGTTATCATCCATGTCACTGTTTTCTAAAAAAATTTCATGTATGTTTAATTGAATTTTAACCATTTTTTATTTTTACCAAATTTTATGAAAGTAATCTTACTTTTTTTACCACACGAGGAACTTTTTGAATTTTCCGAGAAAAGTTCGAGGACAATGTTATTTTTCACTTATACGACATGAACAGATTTTTACGGTTTCATAATGCCTCATTTTCATGAAGCTTCCTCTACAATATTTCATGAATATTCTCAAAAAAATTCTTTTCTGTTAAAATTTCATGGAATTTTTTTAAAATAAAATGATTTTGGAGAAGAAAGGATATTTTCTTCAAGTATTCATTTCAAGTGTTTTATCAAAATCATTTTCCATATAAGATGAAATTATTTATTATGTGTATGTTTCAAGTATAATGACTCTATTATTTAGATGGTTTCACCTGTATTATGATGAAATGATATCCATTTTTTAATATTGATTATGTTATGAGGTGATGATGTTTATGAAACCCATTTTATTCTTTGGGATATGATGAATGATTTACGTTTATGTTGTGGCACAAGTAATAATGATTTCATTATGAGATGGGTGGGACCTATATCTCCCTCCAATTCATTGGGTAAAGATTTATATCTCATCAGATAGACATGGATGGAACAGTAAGTTAATCTGGTTCATTGTTATAGGACGGGAACGAGGAGTTAACTCGATTCAAAAAGGGACTTTGTCCACTAAGATGGTTTTGGTAGCAATGCCTTGGCTACTATGGAAATCATAACATGTGCTTAATGGTTGCCACAATTTCATGTTTTATTCCCATGCTATTTTATCATGATTAATGTTTCCTTATGATATATTCTTTATGTACTGCCATGTTTTATGTCATTGCTCATGATTTTGATGTTTAAACATTATGTTTCGTTTTTTAAGTTCAAATTTATATGATTTGTTTTATTTTATCCATGCTTACCCTTAATGAGCATTTGATATCACCCTTTATATGTTTTCTTTTTCCCAGGATTAAAATAAAGGGTTTAGGTAAGAAAACAATAGGGGAAGATCTTTATTGGAGATGTTGAAGATCTGCCACCACGATTAGAAGATTATGTTACGAGTTTCCAAATACAATAAACCATTACGATCCTTGAGTGTTGTTTATTATTATGTATTAAGTATTCCATAAAAGTAATTTAATGTACATGGACGTCAAGATTTGGGTCTCAACAGTTGGTATCAGACGAATGGTTTAGTCAACCTTTGGAAACTAGGATGCGAAAAACTTTAGTGAGATCCCTAGAGATATTTATAAGGTATGTATAGGGATGTCCCTAAGATTAAGTATAAGTATAAGTTATAGTCCTAGTATTACGGTAACAGTAATAGAATTAAACCTAAGATGTTATATATTGATGGTACTTCCCCCTTTATTTTTTTTCCCTGGAATGGTTTTTTCATCTCATACTATTCTTTTTGGGTTTTAGACGATGGCTGGAACCCGAAGGAACCGTGTTGATCAATGTAATGGAAAATGCAATGATTTTCCTCCTGAACAAACCAATGTTATGGGAGACTGAGTACAAAATCTTATTTCTATACTTACACAAGCTATGAATCATTCTGTACTTCTAAATGAGTAGATAAGGGAACAATATTCTATTGAGTCCTTCATGAGGCAACGTCCACCTTCTTTCAGTGGGTCTTCTGATCCACTTGTTGCTGAACAATATATCAGTACCATTGAAAATATATTTTCCATACTTCGCTGTTCTGAACATGAAAAAGTCATTCTGGCTGTTTACCGTTTTGAAGGTGAAGCAGACTAGTGGTGGACTCTAATTAAGAACACAAGGCCCTAAGGTGAAATTGAATCAATTGAATGGGATGAGTTAAAGACCTTTTTTTAAATAAGTACTTCCCTCGTATTCTTCAAACAATGATGGAAAAGGAGTTCCTTGAGCTTAAGAAAAAGGATGATGAATCTGTTGGTATATATGAGGCGAATTTTACAAGGCTTGCAAGGAATGCATCTGGAACTATCATCCAAACTAAAAGTAAAGTTGATCGATTCTACAGTGGCTTAAAACCAAGTCTTAGAAGGGAATTAGCTATAAGAGACTTCAGTAGCTATGAATAAATTGTGCGTTGTGCTATCAAGGTAGAACTAGAAGTTGGTGTTACATATCAATCTCATGGTTTTGACAATAAATGAAATATGGAGTTCAAGGAGAAATCTCAGAACAATGGTGAAAAGAAGATGAATGTTTCTTTATGTTCAAAGTGTGGAAAAAAGCATGGTGGAGATTGACTATAAGGTACTAGAAAATGTTTTAAGTGTGGAAAAGATGGTCATCGAGCAGTTTATTATCGAAGTAATGGGAAAATTGTTTCTAATGATGTGAATAGAGAAAAGACTACAGAGAATGCTCCACTAACACTTCAATGCTTCAAGTGCAAGGAAATGGGGCATTATGCTAATAAATGCCCTAATCCATGGGTTAATGAAGATCAACGTGAGCAACCTCTTAGGGAAAAGGATAAAGGGAAGTCTCATGCGATCAGTATTTGTGATGTTGAGTATGACAATGATGTTGTGTAATGATTAAGTGTTCATGTAATGGGATTTCATGATAGTATCATGGAATCTCATTTATGGTATTGTGGAATTTTGGAATATCTATGTATTTTTTTCAATAATTATATGGTACTGGTTACCATGAAAAAGTGATTGAAATATTTTTGTAAAGAAGATGATATGTGCATAATGAATGGATAATGAAAAAATGAAATGAGCTCATGATTGATATAAGGACTAAGTGATATCATGGTTTGAGTATATAGAATTTTTGGGATTTTGGTATGTGGGAAGAATTAACATTTGACATCATTCATGTTTTCATTGAGGTTCAATGGGTATTCATTTTGCAAGAGAATACATGATTAAGGTATTCACATGTTTGGAATGTGACCTATAAGATATATTGTATGATATATGGGGGATAAATGATGGTATTCACGTGCTTGTTATGTGACCTTTGAAGTAATCGTTTTTTTATACTATGAGATTGGAAATATGTATTTTGGATAAGCCTAAAGATTGGAATGGATTATGTTGGACACAAGTTAGTATTGTTTAAGGCTATAACTTTTTCCGATATTATTGATGGAATGTCATAATGATGTAATTTTAGAAAAAGGATAACCTGCAGGATGGGCGATAACCCATTGCGTCAGACAAAGATGAGGGAATCGAACCCACAACTGAAGTGCGACAGGACTTAATCGCCTACCACTGGCCTACATGAAGTCTATGGTTAGTAGAAACTAGTTTTATTTTATTAAGCGGTATGATAGATGAAGTATAAGTTTATTTTTGGAATCGTATACGATTAACCTAACCATAGATGGACTTATGTATATTTGATAAATTTTGCTAACCTTTTGTTTGAAACAAATGGAATGACCCATCATTCTATCACATGATCTGCTAACAATTCACGAATAACAAATTCAACTTCATTTCTTTAAGAGATGAAGTGGAAATTGTTCAATGCACGAACAATAGTGAAATTGTACCAAAATCATGGTAGTATTTCTTCTAATTAAAAATTTTCAACATTAGGGAAATGATATTGAAAACCAAAAATGTTGTCCTAGTTCTCTTATATCAGATGAATCATATGGTACCTTATATCATCAAAAATTTATGGCTTTGTGATTGATTGCTTCTTCATAGCCATGTTCTCTACCACTCTCCATCAGAACTTGATGGTTCTATTTTTCTTCCATATCCATATTTTCACCTATGATCTCTTATATGGAAACCCAATGATGAGTTACTTTGGGTAATCATTACATTTCAATCTTTAGTTTTTAAAATTATGTTTTAGTATTCATTTTTACGATGTGGTTTTCTATGAATAGTAAAAGATTTATAACCTCGACGAATTTCGAGGGAGAAATTCATTTTAAGGGGGGTAGAATGTAACACCTCGAGATTTTATAAAAAATATTCGTTTAATTTCATTGATGTCTTCTATTATACACTACACCAAGATTAGCTTGTACTACATGCAACACTGTATTATCTTACAGTATACACAACACTATTCTTGGCTCGTGTTACACACAATTTCAAGTTCGTTTTGTGGAAATTTTTCTACACAACCTTAAGTATAGATTTTTATTAATGTATAAAAGAAATAACTGTTGATTATGTTATACACAACACCAAACAAAACATTCACTACATGTAGCCCTGACTTGTCTTGCATTACACTCAATCAAGACCTTCCTCGATAGCTTGTGTAGTACGTAATACCGAGTTTCACTAAAAGAGATATTATTTTAATATTATTATGAACTAGCTGTAATGAATAGTAATACACACTTTTTGAAATTTTATAATTTTTATCTTTTAAAATGGAATTCATTTTAGGATTCGTAATTTCGAAATTAGCTTAGGGTGAATTTTTGGTATTTTTCTGAAAACATTAAATTTTTGATAAATAGTGAAAGATCACTGAGTCATAGTTTAAAAACGAATTTTTATTTAAATAATTATTTATTTTATTTAAATTTATTTTATTTCAAAATTTATTCATAATACCTATATAAGTTCAATGTAATTCATTGGAGTCATTTTATAATAATTTTCGATATATAAAAATTTTATTGAACTTTTCACCGTCTTTTACCTACCTCCTAGGATCTTTTTGCAAACATACATAAAACATAATTTTACTGCTTCTGTGAGAGGAATTTCAAAAATCCGAGAGACATGGTTAATATCAAGGACCAAAATGTGGTTCAATTAGATGAAAATAATTTTTGGTGAATAGTAACGTTTTACTTTTATTTACCACGATTAAAAGTAAATAGGGTAATTAAGGGTAAAAATGATATTATTATTACCCTAAAACATGTCCTAATTCTATTGGATAAGTGTAATTCGACCAAAACAGCCTTAGGAATAAAATATGACCATTTAGGTCCACTTGGATTAGATTAGGACATTTATTATTAATTTATTTAAAGAAGGGTTAAAATAGTTAAAATCAATGTTTAATAACTAAATCTTTATTAATATATGGTTATACATAAGATAAATTCGACTATAAATATTTATTAGAAATCTAAAATGATTTCATACATAATGGTATTTTATTTATAATATTTAGACTTTAAAGAAGTTAATTTATTTATGACACAATGATGATGCAGTAAATACCTTATTAACGAAATATTAACATAATTGATGTTATAAATACACAAATAAAAGTAATTTGAGACTTATTATGAATTAAAATAATTTTATAGGGTATTATTACATGTTAGTATTGATTTAATTAACTTTTTTCTAACTAATTATGTTGTTATGATTTTCACAAAAATCAATCACAAAATAGTGTCAAAATTGACATAAAATAGTTCTTAAAAAAATATTATATTATTTATTTTTATTAATTTTATAAAAAACTAACGTTCAGCAAAGATACCTATTTCATGATAGGTGTATCATTAATGGACCACTTGGGGGTCTCTTCGATGTATATGGTATGTTTATTAACTATATAATATAAAAATACAAAGTGACATGGTAAATATCAATCTAATTAACTAAGAGTTAAAACTAAAAGATAAGGTTAATATAATGACCCAAAACTATATAAAATCTATTAGTTAAGATAATTTCGACCCATCCCCACTTTAGCTTCTAAATAAATCATTTTGGAGCTATTATAAACCAAATATTACTTTATTATAAAATAATATTTTGGGTTTTTCCAAAGGTTCCCCTCTCCTCCTTTATAAAAAGGGCACCCCTCCCCTCTTCTCTTAACACCCTTTTGAGCCTTGAGGCTTGGCCAACCCCTAACCATTTCTCTTCTCCACTTCCCTATAAATATTATCGAGTTTATAGTCTTCTCAAAACACCATCTCTACTTCCCTAAGAAGAAGTTTAAAGGAGGTGCGTCGAGGAAGAGGTAATCTCTTCTTCCGATTCTCTCATGTTTCTTTCTTATTCTACTTCTTCTTCTTTAGTTATATCATTATAAAGTAATAAAATAAGTATTAATTATATACTTATATGTTATTATAAATATGAAACAACCCTATTTAATATTGTATCCATCCTACAGAAAACAAAATCACCGCGCTTGTGTACGTACAGAATACCGTCTCTACGCTGTGGTGTAATCTGTTTTTCCACCACCACCTTACTTGGGTCGGTATAATGGTGTAAAAAATTACTATATTTGATTATTATAACATCATACTGATTATAAGATATTATATCATACACTTCAATTCCATTCAATAAATATGGGAATGATATCATCGCTCGTGCGTACGTACAGACCACCGTCTCCACGACGCGATTATATTCATTCTCCATGTTAACCATTCATGAATGATTATAAAGTATATATAATGAATAATAATGAAATATATGACATAATAATTATACTGTATTTATGTATATATATGTATGTCATCTAATTAATTCCATTCAATGAAATAGGGAAACGAAAACAGCGTTCATGCGTACGTACATCCTACCGTCTCCATGAACGGTGTATTTCATTCCATTTATCGATCTATCATATATATATGTTTATGATGAATATATATTATATATAAATCATGTTTTACATTCTGGAATTCAGAAAATCAGGATAGAAGTAATAATATCAAGAACAACAAGTCGAAAAACGTATAATAAATGAAATGATTTTACCCAAAGCAATACTTTTACATCGAATTTACAGAAGAACAGGTAATATAATGTCATAAGTAAACTATATATGATATCATAACAATGAATATGATTTTGTAATAAGTCAATGAAATTATTTAAATTATTATACAGGAGGTTCAGATACATTCGAAGCATATCAGACATAAGGTAAGAATTAACTTTTCCAATCTCGCTCATATCCGAGATTGATTATTCGTAAGTATTTACTGGGGTTTTTGTTATCATCCATGTCCCTGTTTTCTAAAAATGTTTTCATGTATGTTTAATGGGATTTTTACCCATTTTTTATTTTTACCACATGTTATGAAATGAATATTACTTTTGTTTACCACACGAGGAACTTTTTGACTTTTCCGAAAAAAAAGTACGAGTAGAATCACTAGTGCAGAAAACATTATTTACGTCACCATTTTTTACGTTGGTTATATATAACCGACGTGATAATCTGTGAAACGTGGTTTGTTACGTCGGTTATTTCATAACCGACGTAACAAATGCGGTGAGTAGATTTTTTAACGTCGGTTATTTTAATAACCGACGTTACAAATCAAGCGTGTTTGGTTTTTATGTCGGTTATAAATTAACCGACGTTAAAACTCAAAGCGCGGGGTTTTTTACATCGTTTATTTTAAAATTGACGTAAAAAACCCTAGCGTTGGGTGTTTTTTACGTCGGATATATTATAACCGACGTAAATAACAAGTTATCTACGGGTTTTTTACGTCGGTTATTGTATAACTGACGTAAAAAACCAAAGCACTGGGGGTTTTTTAGGTCAGTTATAGAATAACCGACCTAAAAAACGAGATATCTAGGAATTTGTTACGTCGATTATGTTGTAACCGACGTAAAAAACCAAAGTGTGGGGGGTTTTTTACGTCGATTATTTGATAACCGACGTAAAAAAACTAGATATCTACGTGGTTTTTTACGTCGGTAATTTCATAACTGACTTAAAAAACCGCCAGTTCTTTGGTTTTTTACATCAGTTATAAAATAACCAACGTAGAAAACCCGTAGATAACTCGTTTTTTACATCCGTCATATTATAACTGACGTAAAAATCCCCCAGCACATTGGTTTTTTACGCCGGTTTTAAAATAACTGACGTTATAAATTTAATAAATAGTTCATAATGCCGGTTATTATATAACAGACATTATAAAACATTTAAAAAATTAAATCCCTGTGGACTGTCATTTACGATTTTTCGATTGAGAGTCTGCCTGCTCGTCTCTCTTGCGTGGTAAACCCTAATCGGCTCGTCGATCGACCTGCGTTAAACTCATTTTTGCTTCATCATTTATCTTCTTTACTCCTCTCAGATCTATCGTCTCAACTCGCAACACTCAAGTTAGCCTTCTATGAATTTATTTCGTTTGTTTTTTTCTCGGATAGTCTATAATTATGTTTTGCGATTTTTTTGTTTAAACTAGGTTAGATTCTTCCATTTAGAACCCTATTACATCTTTTTGAATATCGTTGGATTTTTATTTCCTAACCATCCACTATGAATACCATGATTTCTATTCCTTTGATTGAAGGGTGTTCAACAAGATATCATAGATTAAATGATTGAGAAAATTATTGACTAAACTATATACTCATTATTTATATGGTTTCACTACCATATAATCATTGAATGGTATCTACCAAGAAATTTATTTAGTATCATTTGGATCCCATTTATATTACATGGTATTATCATGTTTATTGATTGAATTATAAATTTTTTATTTATATGATTCCATTTTAAATGGATATTAAACCCATTTTTTCCATGTATTCTTTGTGATATAATGATTATTGATTTTATATCTCACACATACGTATGGATGTTGATGGGTGGGGTCATATATCATCATCCACTTCATTGATTTTGTTTTATATCTCATAAGATAGTGAGGTGTGGATATAATGAGTTTGTTCAAAATGGCATGGGAATAATAGTTTTTCACACATGTTAATGTGTGGACATAGTGTGTGGACATAATGAGTTTATTTGATGTAGGTTTTTCTTTTTCATGGATTACTTCATAAAGTGGTCTCGGTTTATTTGATTTTGTGTTTCCTTTGACACCATCCCCCCTTAATTACTATGATCTCTCATTGCCAAGTTTTTCTCTAATAGTTCTCTCATACACCTTTTGGATTTGATGGTTGATTAAAAACATATTTATTCAAATATTTATGCTGGATTATATGTATTTTTAAGGATTATATTGTTGTTTTATGCCACTTTATTTACTATTCTATCAAATACGAAGACCCTTTCTAGTAAGAAAAATTTCATAAAAAATACGATTGGACACTTCATCATATTTCATGAAACGTTTTAAAAAAAATATATGTTATATCAAAGATGTGGAAACGGGTGTTGTCCGGGGGGGTGTCCAAGGGGGTGGGTGGGTGTGAGTGGCTATCCACGTGGGTGGGGGCCTATCCATAGGGTTTTGGCGGTTGTCCGGTGGGGTGGGGGGCTCTCCAGAGGGTTGGGGGGGGGGGGTCCAGGGGGTGTTCAAGGGGTAGGGGTGGGGGTGGTGTCCAGGAGGGGTGGGGGGTGCTGTCTAGAGGGGTGGGGGGATTTCCGAAGGGTTTGGGGGGGGGGGGGGGGTTCAGGGGTGGTCCAAGGGGGTGGGTGGGTGTGGGGGGTTGTCCAAGGGGGTGGGGGCCTATCCAGAGGGTTTTGGGGGTTGTCCGAGGGTGGGGGTGATTCTCAGGTTTAATCCATTTTCTCCAATTTTCTGTCAACTATGTAGGCGTCATGGTTTTCTTTGATTCAATGAAATTAAAAACTATTATATGTTACTATATTTCGTTTTAAAAATAATATTCCAGCATATTTTTTTAAATACCCATAGATTTGATTTATATTTTAAATTTTTTTCCATTCAAATTTTGATTTTTTTCATATAAACATATATTTGTCTTATCTTAAAAATATATATTTTTGTTGATATTTATCATAGGTAATAATGGTTCGAAGTTGGATTATGGCACATCGAATGAGAAATGAATTTGAGGAAGGTGTTGATGCCTTTTTGGAATTTTCAAAACGAAAGGTTCCAAGTAGTGACATTTTTTTCTATCCATGCCTGAAATGTTTGAATATGAAGAAGTTGAAAAGTAGAGAGATAAAAGATCATATGATTTGTCAGGGTTTTAATCCGAATTACAGCCCTTGGATTTGGCATGGTGAAACTGGACGGAATTTCACTGATGATGATGATTCGCAAGATGGTAACTCCGATGGAATTGAAGAAATGATTTGCGATATTGTAGAAGAACAAATTGAGATAGATCCTACAGTTGCGCGTCTATATGGTGATGCTGAAAAACCATTATATCCTGGTTGTACAGATTTTTCGATTTTGTCGGCGGTGTTAAGATTGATTAACCTGAAGGCGAAACATGGATGGAGTGAAAAAAGTTTTACAGAGCTGCTACAATTGATGAAATACATTCTTCCAGAAGACAAAGATCTTCCAGATTCACATTACAAAGCCAAGAAAATATTATGCCCGATGGGATTGGGATACAAGAAAATACATGCATGTCCGAATGACTGCATTATATATAGGAAGGAATATGAATTTCTGTCAGAGTGTCCTAAATGTGGGACATCACAGTATAAGGTGAAAGAAAAATCACAGGCTGGTGTAGAGATTACAAAGCTCCCTTCAAAGGTATTTTGGTATCTTCCTATAATTAATCGTTTCAAACGTTTATTTGCTTATTCACATGATGCAAAAAGGTTAAGATGGCATGCTGAAGAGCGGGTATGTGATGGAAAAATACGTTATCCAGCTGATTGTCCACAATGGATGAAAATTGATGCGCAATATTCTATATTTGGAAATGAAATTAGAAATCTCAGACAAGGGTTGTGCACAGATGGAATGAATCCATACCGAACACTCAGTAGCACACATAGTTCATGGCTTGTTTTATTGGTAATTTAAAACCTCTATCCTGAAGTTTGTATGAAGTGAAAATATGTCATGTTGTGTACAATGATCTCTGGTCCAAAGCAACCTGGTAATGATATTGATGTTTACTTGTCACCGTTGATTGATGATTTGAAACTGTTATGGGCTGATGGTATTAGGGTTTATGATTCTTATAAAATGGAATATTTTCAACTGCATGCAGTGCTTCTGTTCACTATAAATGACTTCCCAGCATATGGAAATTTGTCTGGATACAGTGTTAAAAGGCATAAAGCATGTCCAATTTTTGAACAACAGACGTCATATTGTCAATTACATCATGGGAGGAAAACAGTGTACATGGGTCATCGAAGGTTTTTGCCTATGGAACACCCTTATAGAAGACTAAAAAAGTCATTCAATGGCTCACAAGAATTTGATACTGCTACAAAACCTTTATCCCCTGATCTATATTTTTAGAGGGTGAAAAACCTTGACGTGACATTGGGAAAGACAAAAAAATCTGGTAATGATAGACATATTTGGAAGAAAATGTCAATTTTTTTGAGTTACCATATTGGAGGTATCATGAAGTTAAACATAATATTGATGTCATGTACGTGGAGAAGAATATATGTGATTCTTTGATTGGAACATTGTTAGTTATTAAAGAAATGACTAAAGATTGTTTGAATGAAAGATTAGACTTGCTATCAATGGGAATACGTTTGGAGTTAGCTCCCACTCCTAAAGGAATACGAACATTTCTTCCCCCGACTTGTCATACATTATCGAAGAGGGAGAAAATTAGCTTCTGTCAGTGTCTTCATGATACCAAAGTGCCTCAAGGTTATTCTTCTAATGTATAAAATTTTGTCCCATTGAAGGACTTGAATTTGATAGGTATGAAATCACATGATTGTCACGTCATGATGCAACAAATTCTACCAGTTGCATTGCGTGGAATATTGCCCATTCATGTCAGAAAGACTATAATGAAGTTGTGTTATTTTTTCAATTCAATTTGTAACAAGGCGATTGATGTGAATGATTTGAAAATTTTGGAAAAGGATGCAATTTTTAAACTTTGTCAATTGGAAATGTATTTTACTCCAAATTTTTTTGATATAATGGTGCATTTAATGATTCATCTCGTTCGAGAAATAAAGCTTTGTGGACCTGTATATATTCGTTGGATGTATCATTTTGAAAGGTATATGAAAATATTAAAGCGGTATGTTAAAAATCTATATCGACATGAAGCCTCCATTATTGAAAAGTATATTTCTGAGGAGGTAGCAGATTTTTGTACGAGCTACTTGGTTGCGGCGAAACACATAGGTTTGCCTCCATCTCGCCATGAACGAGTTAATAATGAGGGAAAGGGGATTCGTGGCTTGAAAGTCAAATCATTGATAGCTGAACATATGAAGAAGGTAGAATCATACATCTTTTATTACAAAGCCGATGCTCAACCATATATCACATTGCATATTAATGAGTTGAAACTATGTCATCCAAAGAAGAAAGAAATGTGGATTCTGAATGAGCACAACAAAACTTTTTTTTCATGGATTAAAAAGACTTTTCTTGGTAGATCAGATGTATCAGAGACATTAAAATGGATAGTGGGTGGTCCATGTTTAAATGTGATAACATGGTCTGGTTATGACATTAATGGTTATACATTTCATATGTAAGCTCAGGACAACAGAAGTGCAGTTCAGAATAGTGGTGTATCGGTGTTTGCATAAGCAATGCATTTTTCGAGTGCTAAGGACAAAAACCCAATTTCTGCATCAAGTGCATATTATGTAGTGATTGAAGACATATGGGAGGTTGATTACTTTAAAATTAAAGTTCTTGTTTTTAACTGTAAATGGTTTAACGGTAACAAAAATGTCAGACACGGTGAATTTGTAATGACACTTGTTAATATGAATAGATTGGAAGACACAACTAATTCTTTTATAATGGCAACACATGAAAAACAAATTTTCTATGTAGTAGATCAATCAGATATGCAGTGGGCTATTGTTTTACAAAGGAAAAAATAATATGTTGGTGAGGATGAACATGATGAATATGCTGATTTATGTTAGATCTCTACTTCCATGGAAAGATTAACAGAATATAATGATGATCATTTTGAAGACATAGTTTGTGCCATAAGGAACGATCGCGACGAAGGAATTTGGGAAAACAATCCATTTGTACATTCATAAAATTATAGGTAACATATGTTTATTTCTTGTTTACATTTATTTTTTCCATAAATGTTAGATATTGTAAGTTTTTTATTTATTAAAATATGTCTTAAAACAAAATAAGTATATGTTTTTGTTTGTTTAATGTTTTTTTAGTTTACATTATCATGTTTATAACCATTACATGAATTATATATCTATTTTTTTGTTCACTGACAATTACTTTACCATGTTTACCAGGTTTAACATTTTTACCAGTTTTACCATCTTGACCATCTTGACCATCTTGACCATCTTTACCATTGTTTAACATGCTTACCATATTACCAATGTTTACTATTATGTAACTTAGTACACTTTTCTATTTTCTGATTACAGTAGTATTAAAATATTTGAATTTTTATATTTGTGAACTGACGTTTGTTTTTTTTTGATTTGAAGGATAATGTCATATCATTTAGATGATCAACCACATGATTCTGGAGAGGAGCATATTGTTGGTCATACCTCTGGGGATGAACATTCGCATGCTCCTATTACGACAAAGAGTTCAAAGGTTGGTAAACGTGGGTGCACACGTTTACCAAAATTATCACTTGCCCGTACACAGGATCAGAGGATAGTCATTGAGTTTGATGATGATGATATTTCTAGAGGTCCGAACACCAAATATTTTATGATTTTTGTAGCAACTTCGGCTAATAGCAAAGTAAGAATTCTGTGTGACGATTGGAGAAGTGTGGATAAAGAGATTATCTCTCAGTTGTGGGAGATGATTTTGGAAAGATCTTTTTTCATCGTTTGACCATTCTTTTAATGTTTCTAGTTTATAAAATATGTTTAACCACTTCTTTATCAGATGACATTTGATATTCCTGACACCAGAGGAGTCAGGAAGAGATACTTATCGTTGGCTGCCAGGATATGGAGGGATTTCAAATCAACCCTCTCATCTGATTTCATTTATGGCCATAGGAGTCATGACAATTCATTTCGTATATATCCTTTTACAGATGAAGACACATGGAGATATTTTTTTGAAAGTAGAAGAAAAGAGTCATTTCTGGTAAGGTCAATGTAAACTTTTATAAACATTCTTATATAAATGATTTTATTAATGTTTTGTTAATGATTTTTTGTTCTTAAATTACAACAAACAAGGAAAGATCATCAGGAGATCCAATCTAAAAATGTATACCCTCATAGTTTATCTCAGGGAGGGTATGCATTATTGGAAGAAAAAATGATGGCGGAAAAATTTCAACAACTAAGAGCTGAGTCTTTAAGCTATGGAGAGGTGTCCCCTCCATCCCCTCCATCTAGACATGAAAAATGGAAGAGATATCGTAAGGGAAAAAAGGGAAATATCTTTCGGAAGAATCGAGAATCGTAGCTGAGAGGATTGTAAGATATCTATTTAATTTCTTTAAGTTAACTATTTTCTTCATATAATTTCAATCATTACAGAAATGATCAATTAATTAATACAGGACTCTCTTGAGGAGCAGAGTTCAGAGGGGACATTTACATCTACTGGGAGGGAAGATATTTTATTTCCTGCATTGGGAAGGCCCGATCATCCTGGTCGTATAAGAGGATATCTGGCAGGTGTATCAGTAAGAAAAGTGTTTCCACGTTCTTCAACTTCTAACATTGAGGGGGTTTATAAAAAAAATTGAATCCTTGGAGTCTGAAGTTAATAATATTAATGCGACGATGGAGGACAAGATTAGAGAGTCGGTGCAGTCTATATTTGCAGAAATGCAAAGACAATTTCAGACTACAGCTCCCACTCCTCCACCTCCCCCTACAGACCCCATTATTTATCCTCCACCTCCGCCAGTAGCTCCCACTCCCCTACTTCATCCTGCGGACCCCATTTTTTATCCTACGCCTTCGCCACAGCTTCCTACATATTGCAAGTTGTATGTTGATGATTCTCAACATCATATAGTAGCATATGGGTTGGTATATTGTATAGGAGATACAATTCATCATCAACAATTAGAGGTCGAGAATCAGAGGGTCACTGTACAGGATATTATAGATAGATTAGTTAGAGTACCAATACCAACAGATGAGGTGGTTACAATTGGACAGAGTATCGGCCATTTTTTATTTTGTCCATCCAGACTTCTTCGACTCATTACCATAGAGGTATGAATGTGATATCTTTTATTTTATTTTTTTATTAAAGTTGTTTTATCATTTGAAAACTAATATATTTTTTAATTTTTTTACAGGAATACATCAAATGTAAAGAAATACTGTATTGAAAACAACAAAGACAAATGGCTATGACATCAGATACAGATTCAAATGGTCTTGACAGATTGTCAAGATATTCGCATTTTTTGTTGGGTTATTATGAGTTTTCAATGGAAGCTCATGTTTGTGGATGTGAAATAAGTGTGGGGATTATAAAAACTGATATCATGGAGGTTGTTGTTGGAGATAAGTTGGGCATCAACGTGG
This sequence comes from Viscum album, assembly GCA_963277665.1. Classification (NCBI taxonomy): domain Eukaryota; kingdom Viridiplantae; phylum Streptophyta; class Magnoliopsida; order Santalales; family Viscaceae; genus Viscum; species Viscum album. The sequence continues at coordinate 1,225,194,413 of OY728148.1, forward strand.
TGTAAATTTTTTCCATGTAAGTCTTATCACATTTTCCCTACGTTATATTTATTAAAAATGTATACTTATGTATGTTTTGAATTAGGTATCTTTATAAAATTTGTGAGAGGAATGAGCTAACAGAATTATATGGATTCATGGACCCACAATTGATTTCCCCTTAAGCATGTGCATTGAATGAGGAACAAAGAATGGTTTATATTTCTGAAAGATTTGAAAAGAATATAATCACACAATGTTGGATGATGCCTTTTTGTGAGAGGTATGAAACACATTTCTCTAAAAGAGTTAATTATCTTTTATCATAAAAAACCACTAACATTAAATTTCCTTTTATCAGTGATCATTAGATGTTAGGGGTTTTTTGCCCAAGGGAGAAACCTCTTTATTGGATATTCTCTGTCCATGGTGATGTGCGGGAAAGTTTTAAGAATATATTGGAATGGTAAGTTTTAATTTCTCCATAGTTTTATATATTATAATGATTTTTAAATTTACCCCATTCGTATTATTTTCTAATAGTGCATGGGCCTACTTTCGAAAAAACACAATGAAAAGAAATTCAAAGATCAAATATGTAAATGTGAAGGTAAACTTCCATTTATAATTTGTACTTTTTGATTTATTACATAAAAATAATATATTGAATTTACACTCATTCAAACAGAATTGTCATGAACAACAAGGCCTCATCAAATGCGGATATTATATGTTAAGATTTATGTATGAAATAATAACAACTAGGATAGTTGTGAATTTTGACCCGGTATGATTTCCTCTTAAACTTTGCCATAATATTTCAAATTTATTTATTAATTATACATGTTAACTACCTTCTTTTTCATTTGAAGCTTTTTGATGACCCTAAACCCTATACTGTTGAAGACATCAAACACTTAAAGTGGAGTGGTCAAATTATTTTACAGGTTTGATTGAATTTTAGTTGTTTGTAATGTAAAATGTAATTTTTAATATTGTTGTTGTAATTGTGTATTTGGTAGTTGTTTAGGTTGGATTTAGTTTTTTTTAAGTTGAAAGTGTAAGTTTTGAATGTTATATAAGTGAATGTTTAATTTTTCTCTACTTCTTGTTTTGGTTAACTTTTGATGGTTTTTCTGGTATGGATTTGGGTCTGTGGGGTAGGGGTTCCAAGGGTGTGGGGGTGTGTTCAGTGGGGTTGGGGGTGTCCAGCGGTCTAGGAGGGATGTCTGGTGGTGTGGGGGGACAGTCCTGGGGGGGTGGCAGGGCTGCCCAGGGGTGTGGGAAGGCGGTCCAGGGGTGTGGGAGTGCTGTGTAGGGGTGGGGGGGTATACATGAGGGTGGGGGGGGGGGGTCCAGGGGTGTTTGGGGCTATCTAGGGGTGTGGTGGGGGCTGTCAAGTGGGGTGAGGGGGTGCTGTTCAGGCGGGTGGGGGGTTTTCAAGGGGTGTTTGGGGCTGTCCGGGCATCGGGGGGCAGTCCAGGAGTGTGGTGGGGGCTCCAATGGGGTGGGGGAGGGTTGTCCAAGGGGTATACATGAGGGTGCGAGCTCCAATGGGGTAGGGGAGGGCTGTCTAGGGGGTATACATGAGGGTGGGGGTCCCAACGGGGTGGGGGAGAGCTGTCCATGGGGTATACATGAGGGTGGGGGCTGTCTAGGGGGTAAATTTTATATGTTATCAATGTACATGCTTAATTTTGATCTACTTCTGTTTTTGTGGTATGATTTCTTGATTTTTTTTCTGGTTGATTCTGGTAAAGAGTGTATTGACTGCATTCAATTTTAAAAAAAATTGGGTTTATCACGTCAGTTATTTAATAACCGACGTGATAAACCCCCTCCCGTAGTTTATCACGACGGTTATTATATAACTGACGTGATAAACCCCACTCCCCCGGTTTTTCATGTCGGTTATATAATAACCGACGTGATAAACACCCATAACCCCGGTTTATCAGGTCGGTTATATTATAACCGACGTGATAAACACCCCTCACCATGGTTTATCACATCGGTTATTATATAACCAACGTGATAAACCCCCTCTACCCGGTTTACCACGTTGGTTATATAATAACCGACGTGATAAACCCCCTCCCCCGGTTTATCACTTCGGTTATTAAAAAACCGACATGATAAACCCCCCTCCCCCCAGTTTATCACGTCGGTTTTTTAATAACCGACGTGAGAGACCATTTTCCCATCCTTTTATCACATCGTTTTTTTAATAACCAACGTGATAAACCATTTTCCAGGCCTTTTATCACGTCAGTTGTTAAATAACCGACGTGATAAAACCTTCCCATTTCCTTTATCACGTCGGTTCCAAAATAACCAACGTCAAAAACGTTATTTATAACATCGCTCGTATTAATGTCGGCTAGAAACCGATGTAAAAAATGAAAAATAACTGACGCAAAAAATGTTTTCTGCACCACTGAATGTTATTTTTAACTTATACGACATGAATGGATTTTTACAGTTTCATAACACCTCATTTTCATGAAGCTTCCTCTACAAGATTTCATGACTATTTTCAAAAAAAATCATTTTCTATTAAAATTTCATGGAATTTTGTGAAAAGAAAATGATTTTAAAGAAGAAAGGATATTTTCCTCAAGAATTCATTTCAAGTGTTTTATCAAAACCATTTTCCATCTAAGATGACATTATTTAATATGTGTATGTTTCAAGTATAATGACTCTATTATTTACATGGTTTCACCTGTCTTATGATGAAATGATATCAATTTATTATATGGATTATGTTATGATGGGATGATGTTTATGAAACCCATTTTATTCTTTGGGTTATGATGAATGATTTACGATTATGTTTTGGCATAAGTAAGAATGATTTAATTATGAGATGGGTGGGACCTATATCTCACTGTAATGAATTCAGTAAAGATTTATATCTCATGAGATAGACATTGCTGGAATGGTAAGTTAATCCAGTTCAGTGTTACAGGACTAGAACGAGGAGTGAACTCGATTCAGAAAGGGACTTTGTCCACTAAGATGGTCTTGGTAGCAATGCCTTAGCTGCTATTGAAATAATAACATGTGCTTAATGGTTTCCACAATTACATGTTTTATTCCTATGCTATTTTATCATGATTAATGTTTCCTTATGATCTATGCCTTATGTACTTCCATGTTTTAGGTCATTGATCAAGATTTTGAAGTTTAAACATTATGTTCATGTTTTTAAGTTCAAATGTGTATGATTTGTTTTATTTTATCCATGCTTTCCCTTAATGAGCATTTGAGATCACACATTATATGTTTTCTTTTCCCCAGGATTTAAAGAATGGTTTTAGGTATGAAAATAAAAGGGGAAGATATTTATGGGAGATGTTGAAGATCTTTCACTGCGATTAGAAGATTATGTTCCGAGTTTCCAAAGACACTAAACCAGTACAGTCCTTGAGTGTTGGTTCTTATTATGAATTAAGTATTCCGCAAAAGTAATGTAATGTCTATGGACGTCGTGCTTTGGGTCTCTACAAAACATCCCACATCACTTTCACATCTCTTACACACTTTAGTAAAAGCTTCAAACATTTTATAAAACATTTCCAAGATGGAAATCATCACAAAACAACCCCTTTAACATTAAAAATCTACCATTTTAATATATGCACACTCCAAAATAGTTTTCTAAAATTGTTTCACTTCTTATATAAATCATTAAAACATTCAAAACATTCATAAAACAATTCCAAGGAGTGTAACTAATCTTTTCACAAAAAACTCATTACAAAACCATCATTCAACGACACAATAAGACTAATAACAATTAGAAATAGAATTTTCATCTCCAAAAACATTTATTAAACCACCCCCAAGTGTTATTCGAATACCTAAAATAATACCACCAAAGATCCACAAGAAAAACACACGTTTTAAAAATCACTTTCAAGAAGTACAACATGGTTTACACCATAAACCCATTTAAAAAACGTCTACAAAACCCAATGTCACTCCAATACCCCACCAAAGAAGAATTGGAATCCAAAACAAGATTTTGTAAACAAATTTAATATGTTCTATAATACACCCAAATAATACCCCAAGTGTTACACATGAAAAACACCCAATTTCTATATAAAATACAGCTACAAAATTAAACTCTTAACCAAATCAATATTGAAATTTTTTCCCACAACAAAAGAAACATTTAAAGAATATGAAAAATGAGTAAATACAGAAAGATAAGTCATCAATAATTGTTTACACATGCAATCGCCTATCGAAATTTTCAAATCCCTCAAATCTTTGTGCGAAACATCAACCGCACCACCGCTACACTAGAAAGAAGTGAATAGGGACATAAAACCTTAATATTACACCCAAAATACACCAAATCATTCCCTCAATTCGAACCCTAACTTCTGGACATTTTAGAACAACAATAAATAATGAGTAAACCTTAACGAAATGGAAGAAATCAATTAAAGAAACACTTACATGAAGAGCAGTTGAAAAAATCACCCAAAATCAACCAAAATGTTGAATCTTCAATTAACAAAACCTAGTAGTGAGGCTCTACTAAGGATAAGGAGGTCATGTGGGGATTGAAATGTGGGAATAGAGTAAAAAATGAATGATTTATGAAGGAAGAAAGTTACCTTCTCAAATCTGGACAGTTTGAGAATCCCTGAATATATTCACCATAATTCACCGTTCAAATGAGTTCCAATGATGTGAAACCGATAATGGGAGTGATACTATGGATATTGAATTCAACTGGGATGAGAAATCTCCTAAAAATAATAAAACATTTATGTGATATTAATAAAATTAAAAAATACACTTAATGAAGAAAATGGGCTTACGGGTAGCCACAATTACTTAATAAAAAAACACCAATATACCCTGATTATTGATTTTTAAAGCCTCCAAATTGACAAGGTGGTGATAATAGGCCAGGGGAGGCCACGTTATAATTAGAATGGATGAAAAATGTTAAAAAATAAAGGAGTTATAAAATAAACAAAATTGGTTTTTCAATTTGGAAATGGGCTCACTGTTTGGCCCAAACTTTGAAAACCAACCATTTTCACCAAAATGCATGAGAAACCCCTAAAACAAAGAATGAATGGAAATTAAATTAAACATATATTTAAAATAAGTCATGTATGTGACAATTCTCCCATTCATAAAACATTTTTACCTCATAAATCAACAACAAGGCCAAATATAAAAACCGAACTCATCTGAAAGACCAAAATGGACTCCATTTCCAAGCTTAGCCCCCAAAGGCCAAAACAACTCCAATGATCAATTAAGGAAGAAATACTCACAACAATAACATACACCACTTTTCTGAAACAATAACGCACATTCAGAATTAATCCCAAAATAAAACTCCGAAAATAATATCCGAACAAGGCTGAAGCAATTTTTTCAAACAAACAACAACATCAAAAAAGGTTACAGTTACCTTAATATAACTAAACAATTGGAAAATATCCAATCCCAATGTTTACCCAAGGAAGATATAGGTAATTATATTGATCCGAATGCGAATACCTACTTCTAAGCCAAGACCAAGGATAATAATGCATTACTAGTATGAGGAGACACAAATAGGCTCCCCACTATAAGAGAAAATTTAAATTTTTCCTGAGACAAAATCCGGACACTAACAGGGGGAGGCCTGGACATAATCCATAGTATAAGGGATTAAAATTCATGAGATATTTCCAAAAGAACATACATGGGACCCATGGTGGGTCTCTCCACCATAAGAAGTAACCATCTTAACTGAACAGCATGGGCCGACATAGAAAGACCCAAAAACTCAAATAGTTGGTACGACCACATAGTTAGTCGACACAGTTTGGGAAACCGTGTGTTAACCATGTGGATCCTTATATCTGCCTGGTTTTCTTGGGAATCTCTACAACTCACCATGTGAAAACTATGAACTCAACCTGTCTAGCCAAATTTTAAACCTTTCTCGATAACGTTAATGGAAACCAAAGGGGGAAGGAAAGACATTAGGTGACAAACATGGGAACGAGGCCCTCCACCTCTTTCCATAAAACAGGAATTATAGATGAAAGATGATGAAACTAGAGGTTTAAACTCTTCCTATCATTCATATTGAGTGTAGGACTTGTACAAGGGTTTAAACGACCTTGGGATTTTCCCAGAATATGCGCTGACATTTCTCAGGGACCTATGGTCGGAGCTCAAATGATTGAAGCATCTGCGGCCTCGCAGTTAGGCTTTGGAAACCCCTATATGGAACTTCATCTTTTAGTACCAAAAACAACTATAACACATACCTTTGTGGGTTCACCAATACATAACACACTCCAGAACTCACATTAACGAAACATGACATTTCACTGATACATGGTCTTAGAAGATCCACACATATCACACCTTATTTCTTCAGATAAGAAACAATGGTAGGAAAGGACACATATAATCAACATCTTCTAAAATAGAGGATTTTAATGTTTGTAAAAATAATACATACTGCAAACATAATAGATACTCTAAGAGGATTTCACAACCATCACCTTTATAGTTAAACGAGCACACGACATCATAAGGCATCACCCAACATGACCATTGTGACTGATAGAAACAATTCATGGAAAGGGGAATTATGCAAAGTCCACAAACAACACACAATTATAGAAAGTTTCCATAATTTCCCCTTAGAACTAGATCTCCCATAGTGATGTATTAACGTAAACCCTTTCATCAAAGAGACTATGATGGACTCAGAGGCCCTCCTAGACACCATCCACACTGATAACTGCAAACAACTTCTACCTTCAACAAATCAGATATCTTAAAAAACTAAGGCCAATTTAAACCTTCCACGAGCACTCTCTTACTACAAGATGATCTAAAAAAATAAATGAAATGATTTAGACTAATTCTACAAAGCTCTTAAAAATATTCCTTACATTGATCAACTAGACGATTTTCCAACGGCGATACAATCCGTGTTTCACTTCAGTTGTGCATTAACCCTTAATGGGGGCATACCTTATCCAATGAGAGAACCCAAGGAACCAACCAAACTACTCAATTGGTCAAAAAATGGCACAAACCAGATCCAAACACATAAAGGTAACCACCGTAAAGGTGTCTCGAAACATATCATAGAAGAGAATACTATTCGTTCTTTCTACCCAGCTTATAGTCCAATACAAAAACATAAAACATAGTTCAAACAGGAGGGGTTCATGACCTCAAAACATCCCATATCATCAACACTTTCAAAAAAAATAATACACACCATACCAAATCAGCCGTCAATACATTGTGTTTCCTTTTAAAAACGTTTCTTTGAAAACAAATAGTTCAACAGTTAGCATATCCACCAGTGGTACCCAATGGGCCTCACACATGCATGTTTTCGTGCAACCGAGCACCCTGCTCATATCCATCCTGTCACTCATCTAGTAATGCCATAAACCATCCATCATCCCATGAAACCCCATGCATGTGGCCACTCATGAAAATAGCAAAGGTTAAAACAAAAATTAATACCACTTTTCAAAATCAAAACAGTAAACCAATAATTCATTTTTTCAAGACCGCTAACCATAAGATCAAACCAGAATTTACAGCATAAAAAACATTTCAAATGTTCACAAATATTCAAATAAGAACTCACTTTCATGTTATTAACATCAATTTCAATACATCTTATCCCATTAATACACCTTTCAATATTTTAGAAAACTCTGTTGGAAACACTTTTTCAAAAGAAACATTAATATAGTTCCTTCTTCCAAAAGAGGTGTAAACACACCATCTTACATTTCAAAATAATTCTGAAAATTTAGTTCGTAACATTTAAAAAATCTATCCAATCCCTCTTTATTGGCAAATAATTTCACAAAAAACTGTACACTTCTTTAAAACCATGTCTTTTTTCTTTAAAACTGAACATAAAAGATTTCAAAACTAAAGGACACAATACAATGTGAGAGGAAACTAGTTAAAGTGGGTGAATTGAACATATGGTTGGAGGCCATATTCCAATAACTTCACCATCACAAGGAGTTTTCAAGGGAAATATCATTGGCTCCACATGGCTTTCCAGGACCTGTGAGCTCAATGAGACCATTAACCAACTCTCTTATCATTTCTCTTAATCATCATCAAACCAAAAAACCAAAGGAATTAGATATGTCCTGACCTCCCACGGTGACTTAAATCCCAACATGAGTTGTGGTGATCAGGCACACTACCCATAATCGGAATGCCAAGTCCTGACAATCCTAAATCCAGACGATCCTGACTGTTCCCCAAAAAACATTACCCAAACAGTTAACCTAAACCTCCTCTGATATCATTTTGTCACCAATCAAATTTGGACACCATCAAAATAGGTTCCAAACCCAGCCTGTGATTCGGCTCGAAGGGCATTCCATATCCCCACTGGATGGTACAAGTGCCCGAGTATTTTAAACAAAAAATTTGGAATGCTTTTGTCGAGTTTATAAACATAAAACAACGAATGAACCCAATAACAGAAATTTGGATTTTTCAAACCAAAAAATATTTTACAAAAATTCAGAACTGAATTAGATAGATTAAAAAAACTCACAATGTAACACCCCAAGCTTCCACGGTACTTTTCCCTTCGAATAATGCAATAGCGTGTGTTGTACGCAACCTCGAGCTCTAACACACACCACAACTAATTAAACTAGCCGTTGTGAATAGTAATACCAACTTTTTGAAATTTTATAAATTTTATTTATCAAAATGGACTTCATTATTGGATTCGGAATATCGAAATTAGCCTATGTTGAATTTTTGGTATTTTTCTGAGAACTTCTAATTTTTTATGAATAGTGAAAAATACTTAAAAACAACTTTTTTAATCAAAATAATTTATATTGATAAATTATACTATTTAGTGGTTTTAAAGTATAATTAGAATATATTTTTACCATTTTATCCAATGGTGGTCATTAGAATTAATTTATCATTGAAAATGGACATAAACAATTGCCAATCTTTTGATATAAATTGTTTCTTAAAAACACGCTATTTGTTGTGACAGCGGGAATTAATTATAAAATTAATTAATGCAACTTATATGTTTGGAATTTTGTAAAATAGACATCATTTTTTAATTCGGAATATCAATTATAGCTTAGGGTGAAATTTTGGCATTGTTCTGAAAAACTTCAATTTTTGATGAATAGTGAAACCACTAAGTGGTAGTTAAATAACTGATTTTTCGTTTAAATGAAATATTACCACTTATGTGATTTGATTTTCAAAAATCTTACATACATGGTTTTCATTAAGAAGTAAAATGTGGTTCAATGAGATTAAAATAATTTTTGGTAAATAGTAACTTTTATGTTCTTAATCGCGATTAGAGGTAATTAGTGTAGTTTATGGTAAAAATAATGTTTTAATAATATGAGATGAGCTTGACACATGTCCTACCCTCATTGGATGTGATATGGCCGACCAAGACAATCCATGGGTCAACTTAGGGACCCCATGGAGCCACTTTAGTTGGAAAATGGCATAAATACCTTTTATTTAATGTTAAAGTAAAAAATGACACAAACATGAAATGTTTTACTAAAACAATTATTATATGGGGTTATACAAGTCATATTTTTGACTATAAATAGTAATTGGAAATCTAAAACGATTTCCTACATCATAGTATTTTTTTTAGAATTTTTAGACATTAAATAAATTAAATTATTTATGACATCATGATGATGCAGCGATGACCTCATTATTTAACGATTTAAATAAAATGAGAAGATAATGAAACATCCAAGGCTTAAACTTGTCCAAAGCCTATTGGATGAGGAGATTTCGAACACTTATCACCTTATACACTAATTGTATAAGTGTGGGACCTTTAGAATCCGAAAATCATTGTATAATAATGTAACATTTCAATCTTTCCAAAAGAGCCCCTCCTCTCCTCTTATAAAAGGCCCCCACCTCTACCACCTTATTCACACTTTCAAGCCTTTTGGTTTGGCCAAATGCTTCCCAAATACTCTCCCAACTTCTCTCCCTTCATCCTAGAAGCTTTACTATAGTCATAAAGCCATCCTATGGAGTCATTTTGATCAAATCAAAAGGAAGAACCCGAAGAAGATGTAACATTTTCATCACCCTCTTTCAAGTTTCTTTCTTCTTCAACTCCCTCTTTGTTTATTATTTCAATTCTAAAATTATAACTCCAGTGTCTTCTATATACTGTGATGTTATTATAAATATGGAACCACCATATTCCGTATTTTACCCATCATTTCAATGACATGTCACCATACGTGCGTACGTACGGCTTACCGTCTCCACGTCGTGGTGTAATTGTTATTCAATATATTATTATTTAGAAGGGTATAATAATGATATGTAATTCATGTAAATAATAAATATAACATGATAATGATTCTGTATATATGATATAATATCCAATTATATATTATTTTAATATCAGAATAATGATATTGTCGCTCGTGCGTACGTACGGACTACCGTATCCACGAACGCGATGAGATTCATTCTCCGTCGTATACATTCAAGTATAATTATCATTTGATGATTTAAAAATAATGTTAAAGGACATGATATCATTCTAGATATGAATAAGATACAACCTATCCATGAAAAACACGACTTACGTAACAAAACATATAAAAGAAAACGAGTAAGTTAACACCCGAAACAACGATAAATCTAAGATATTGTTAACAAAGCAATGTTAAAAGATCATATATGATATTATATGAATGTATATGATTCTTGTATAATTTAATAACAATTATTTCACCATTATACAGGAGGTTAACCTACCCCAACCAAGAAAAAGTACAAGGTAATGGTTTACTTCACAACCTCTTCATTATCCAAGGTTGTTTATACATAATTATCTATTGGGACCTCATTATCATCCACATCCATGTTTCTTAAAAATGTTTTTCAAAACATTTTTACTATTAAATGGAAAATGGGTTAAATTCATTTATACCCTTATACGCTTTTGAAAGGAATCTTACCGTTGTTTTCCAAACAATGTACTTTTCGACCTCTTTGACAAATTTAAGGTAAGAATGTTTTTTTAACTTATACGGCGGGTGCGGCTATTTTCTGCCATTATAACTTCGTCGAAGCTTCCCTAACAAGCTTATAAGAATATCTTCAAAGTAAATGTATTATTTTATAATTATGGGACTTTTAAATGACTTCAAAAAGGAGAGATATTTCTCTCAAATAGATTTGATTTCATCCATGTCAACATCCTTTGATGGGTTTTAAGTTTAATTGAAATTGATTTATGATAAAAAACTTCCATTGAACATTTTGTGAAATATTTGACTGTGGATGTGTTATTTTTATACCATCCATAGTTTATGGAGAAATTGTTGACATTTCGTATGCTAGTTTTAATACGGATATTTAGGTTATGTTTAAACCTATTCATATGAGGAATGTATTGGACTTAATATGTGACGGGTGGAGCCCGCTATAGCTCCTCGATGCATCGGTAGGTCTCATGAGACAACTAGACGTGGAATTGGCCGAGGCCCTTTCCCAATTTGATTTATGGTTTTGGCCAAGGCCTTAATCATTTTAGACGTCTTGGCCGAGGCCTTGAAAAAATGTTTCAGAATGTCTGGCATTATACATTCCCTCATTATGAAAGTGGTTATTGATATTTCACGTGATTATTCGTCTAGTAGAATATCCATGTGAGTAAGTAATGGCATTATTTTATTTTACTTTTTCCATATTATGCTGAAGTTCAAGTTCAATAAGGCTTTTGTTTTAGTTAGACATTGCCTTAAATGCTTATGTTTTCTTATGAAAGTTTCCTCTATATTGTTATCCTTACGGAGCATTTGAGCTCACCCCTTTCAATATTTTATTTTTCCCGGGATGTGAAGAAGTGTATTATGACTGACTTTCATGAATAGTAAGTGAGGATATGAGTGTGGACTAGGGAGACCATGTTATTGTAGTTTTCATTTTTATGATGTAATGTAATGTTTATCAATGTATCTAGTGTTTCCAAGGCTACTAAACTAATTGGTCTTTAGAGACTTGATCTTTTGTGATCATGCCAATGTTATGAAGTAATGCACCGACTCTGGGTAGCTGGGGTCGGGGCATTAAAGTTGGTATCAGAGGCAGTTTAGTACTAACCTTGGAAGCTAGATTTAGATAAACTCTGATTAGAGCACATAGCCCGAAGATAGACTTTGAGGATTAGTATAGAAGAACTTCCTAGATTTTTGGTATTGTAGAGATGTTGTGAGTTTTCCGAGAAATACATCCCTGTCTGGATACGAGTATGTAGAGGCTGCTCTGGCACAGATGTACCTAGGGGTAAAACCCGAAAACACCGCTTTGAGCTAGACTCGAACGGGAACTGGTGCACGACAACGGGCCTTGCTGCACTCTTGGTTACGACACTCCCGGGGGATATGCTTAGGATAATTCCCATTTTCTTTACAAACCACTATGAAGGGTTACGAGTATATACTTCCTCAAAGAAAACATTTTTATAATTATGGATTATATCCATAATTAGTTCAATTTATGTTAAGTGTTTTACAAGTATGGAATTATGTATTTTGATTCATGAACTAATCTAGTTTATGCCATTATTTAGAAATGGTGCCTAGTGGAAGGAATGGACACCGTATCAATGCACGCACTCCATGTAGGGATTGACCTCCTGCTCAAGATAATTATGGTGGAGCTAGTGATACAACTGGTCCTGATCAGCTTCTCAACGTACTGGGACAACTCACACAGGTTATGAATAACAACCTTACTCGTATGGAGCACCCTGATCCGCAACGTGGAGGATCAATGCTAGACCGTTTCATGAGGCAACAACCACCAACCTTCAATGGGAGTACAAATCCTATAGTAGCTGAGCAATGGATAAATTCCTTAGAGAAAATATTCCATGCCTTGGGGAGTAGTGAAAGGGAGAATGTTGTCATGGAAGTTTACCACCTCACTGGAGATGCCGATCAATGTTGGTCACAAATTCAAAACACAAAGGAAGATGATGAATTAACAAACATGGAATGGCAGGAGTTCAAAGAGCTGTTCTTAGAAAAATACTTTCCTCGAGACCATCGAGCGGATATGGAAAGGCAATTTCTGAGTCTGAGGCAGAAGGAGGATGAGAATGTCGCAAAGTATGAGGCTAACATTACAAGGTTAGCAAGGTATGCTTCAGATTACATACGTAACCCAAGAAGTAAGACTGATCGTTTCTTTGATGGGTTGAAACCATTTCTCCATCGAGCTTTAGTATCACAAACCTTCTCTTCATACGAAGGTATTGTCTCGTGCGCTATCAAAACGGAAAAGGAATTCTCTAAGTCTTATGAATTTAAATCAAAGCAAGATAAGAAGAGATCCGCTGAAAACTCTGGGAAGGGAAATAAGGAAACAGGGAAGAAGGGTAGAAATGAATTTCCACCCTGAGATAATTGTGGTAGGAAGCACCCTGGTGCCTGTCTAAAAGGAAAAGGAGTATGTTACAAGTGTGGTGAAAAAGGCCACCAAGCTCATGAATGCAAGGGAAATAAAGCGGCTGTCAACGTGGAATGCTATAATTTTAGAGAGAAGGGACATTATGCAAATGAATGTCCTAAGCGTCAGGGGAACTTATCTCAGAAGAGGCCAAGGGATCAGGGCCAGGCTTATGCTATCACTACTGCCGAGTTGGAAGCTCCGAAAGACGTGGTGGCAGGTAATTTAATGGTTTCCTCAAGTTTAGAAAAGGCATTATTTGATTATGGATCATCTCATTGTTTCATATCTTCCCAGTTTGCTAAGAAAATTAGATATTTCCAATTTGATTTAACAAGGGAGTTTTCGGTCAAAACCCCTAAGGGAAGTATTGTTGCAATAAAGTTTTGTCGATTAGTTCCCATTAGAGCACCTAAATGTTCTTTACCTGCTGATCTCATCGTCATACCCATTATTGAATTTGATATAATCCTCGGTATGGATTGGCTTTCGGACCATGATGCAAAAATTTATTATAAGAGGAAAGAGGTTACGATTCTTGATGATGATGATAAGGAACACCTTATCTTTAGAGCATAATCGTCGCCACATAATTCTTATCTAGATCCACCCCCAGTAGCACAACTAAATTCAATTATTGGGGAGGAAGAGAAGGAAATTACTTAGGGTGATGAAAGGAATATTCAAATAAGGGATGTACCTATTGTGAGAGAATATGTTGATGTGTTTCCAGAAGATTTACCTGGACATCCTCCAGAACGAGAAGTTGAGTTTTCCATTAATTTAATTCCTGGATCAAGGCCCATATCGAAGACCCATTATAGAATGGCCACTGCGGAATTAGTTGAACTAAAGAAACAACTAGAGGAATTGAGTAATAAGGGATTTATTCGCCCTAGTGTTTCTCCTTGGGGAGCCCCTGTTCTTTTTGTTAAGAAAAAAGATGGATCTATGAGGTTGTGCATTGACTATAGGGAGATCAATGCTATAACATTAAAGAACAAGTATCCCCTACCTCGCATTGATGATTTGTTTGACCAACTGCATGGAGCTCAATACTTTTCAAAGATTGACCTTTGGTCTGGATACCATCAGTTGTGTGTGAAGAAGGAAGACGTTCCAAAGACAACATTTCGAACAAGGTACGAGCATTACGAGTTTACAGTAATGCCTTTTGGATTGACTAATGCACCCTCTATTTTCATGGATTTAATGAATATAGTTTTCAAGGAATATCTTGATGAATTTTTAGTGGTATTTATTGATGATATCTTGGAAATATCCAAAAGACACGAAGATCATAAAAATCACTTACGCATTATCCTGATGACTCTTAGAAGACATGAATTATATGGGAAATTTAGAAAGTGTGAATTCTGGCTTCAGGAGATTTCTTTTCTTGGCCATATTGTCTCTAAGGATGTAATTTCCGTTGATCCTTCTAAAACCAAGGCAATACAAGAATGGCCAGCACCGACAAGTATAACTGAGGTACGCAGTTTTATTGGTTTAGCATGTTATTATCGACGTTTCGTCCAGAATTTTGCCAGATTGGCTAACCCATTGACAAAGCTCACACGTAAAGGGATTAGATTTTTCTCGACAAAAGAGTGTGAAGAATGTTTTGAAGAACTGAAGAGAAGATTAGTCAATGCCCCTGTGTTGACTCTACCATCAAGGAATGATGGGTTTGTTATTTATAGTGATGCATCGAAGAAAGGACTTGGTTGTGTCCTTATGCAGAATGATAAGGTTATTGCCTATACATCACGATAGCTAAAAATTCATGAGCAAAACTATCCTACTCATGATCTTGAGTTAGAAGCTATGATCTTTGCTTTAAATATATGGAGACATTACCTCTATGGGGAAAAATGTGAGATTTATACTGATCATAAGAGTTTGAAGTATATTTTCTCACAAAAAGAACTCAACATGAGGCAAAGGCGATGGCTTTAACTACTCAAGGATTATGATTGCACGATACATTACCACCCGGGGAAGGCAAACAAGGTGGCAGATCCTTTGAGTAGAAAAGACCATGGAGTTTTGAATGTTATGAGAATTGAAAGGGATCCAATTTTCATGGATCTAGTGAAGATGGACATGGGAATAACTAGGGAAGGTGAAACATCAATAATTTTTCAAATAGTTTCCAAACCATCATTAATAGAAAGGATTAAGAGTTCTCAGACCAATGATGAAGAATTTCAGAAGAAGATTAAAGATGTGAATGATGGAAGATTGAGGGACTTTGTTTATAAGGATGGAATTTTGAAATTCAGGAAGAGACTTTGTGTTCCCGATATACCTGATCTAAAAATGGAATTGCTAGATGATGCTCATAGTTACAATTTCTCTATACACCCTGGGAGCACCAAAATGTATAGAGATTTGATGGAACATTTTTGGTGGGACAATATGAAGAGGGAGATTGCTGATTTTGTGTAGAGGTGTATGGTTTGTCAACAAGTGAAAGCTGGAAGGCAACATCCTGGTGGAGTATTGCAACCTCTTCCCATACCTGAGTGGAAATGGGATAATATTACGATGGACTTTGTCATGGGACTACCAAAGACTCCTAGAAGGAATGATGCAATATGGTTCATTGTTGATCGTCTTACTAAGTCAGCACATTTTCTGGCTATACGGGAGGATCTACCACTTGAACGTCTAGCAAGATTATATATTAATGAAGTTGTAAGACATCATGGAGTACCCCTATCGATTGTTTCTGATCGTGATCCTCGTTTTACTTCAAGATTTTGGAAAAGTCCTCAAAAGACCGTGGATACTGAACTTAGTTTGAGTACTGCCTATCACCCTCAAATAGATGGACAATCAGAACGGACTATTCAAACCTTAGAAGACATGTTGAGATCATTCTCTCTTGACTTTCAGGGTATGTGGGATCAATATTTACCAGTGGTAGAATTTTCCTATAACAATAGCTTCCATTCAAGCATTCAGATGGCACCTTATGAAGCGTTATACGGAAAGAGATGTCGTACACCAACCTGTTGGGATGACATTGGTGAAAGAAAACTTGTGGGACCAGAACTGGTGGAAGAAACAATGGAAAAGGTGATGGTAATCCAAAACCACATCAAATCAGCTCAAAGTAGGCAGAAGAGCTATGCCGATAACAGAAGAAAGGTTTTGGAATTTCAGGTGGGAGATCATGTTTTCCTAAAGGTATCTCCATGGAAGGGAGTTATACGTTTTGGTAAGAAGGGTAAGTTGAGTCCCAGGTACATCGGACCTTTAGAAATTCTAGATCGTATTGGGGTTGTAGCTTATCGTTTGGCGATGCCGCCAAATCTCTCCAAATTTCACGATGTTTTCCACATGTCGCTATTGAGAAAATACATGCCCGACCCAACACATGTACTTACCTATGACGAATTAGAACTGGAACCTGATCTATCTTATTGCGAAGAGCCCATCAGAATTCTTTATGTGAGGGAGCAGGTGCTGAGAAACCGGACAACTCGTCTGGTAAAGGTTTTGTGGAGAAATCATAAAATGGAAGAGGCAACGTGGGAACCTGAGGAACTTATGATGAAGAACCACCCGAGTCTTTTTATGTAGTAATACCCTAGAAATTGCGAGGACTAAATTATTTGAAGGATGGGAGAATGTAACACCCCAATCTTCCACGGTACGTTTCCCTTCGAATAATGCAATAGCGTGTGTTGTACGCAACCTCGAGCTCTAACACACACCACAACTAATTAAACTAACCGCTGTGAATAGTAATACCTACTTTTTGAAATTTTATAAATTTTATTTATCAAAATGGACTTCATTTTTGGATTCGGAATATCGAAATTAGCCTATGTTGAATTTTTGGTATTTTTCTGAGAACTTCTAATTTTTTATGAATAGTGAAAAATACATAAAAACAACTTTTTTAATCAAAATAATTTATAGTGATAAATTATACTATTTAGTGATTTTAAAGTATAATTAGAATATATTTTTACCATTTTATCCAATGGTGGTCATTAGAATTAATTTATCATTGAAAATGGACATAAACAATTGCCAATCTTTTGATATAAATTGTTTCTTAAAAACACGCTATTTGTTGTGACAGTGGGAATTAATTATAAAATTAATTAATGAAACATATATGATTGAAATTTTTTAAAATAGACATCATTTTTGAATTCAGAATATCAATTATAGATTAGGGTGAAATTTTGGCATTGTTCTGAAAAACTTCAATTTTTGATGAATAGTGAAACCACTAAGTGGTAGTTAAATAACTGATTTTTCATTTAAATGAAATATTACCACTTCTGTGATTTGATTTTCAAAAATCTGACATACATGGTTGTCATTAATAAGTAAAATGTGGTTCAATGAGATTAAAATAATTTTTGGTGAATAGTAACTTTTAAGTTCTTAATCGCGATTAGAGGTAATTACTGTAGTTTAAGGTAAAAATAATGTTTTAATAATATGAGATGAGCTTGACACATGTCCTACCCTCATTTGATGTGCCATGGCCGACCATGAAAATCCATGGGTCAACTTGGGGACCCCATGGAGCCACTTTAGTTGGAAAATGACATAAATACCTTTTATTTAATGTTAAAGTAAAAAATGACACAAACATGAAATGTTTTACTAAAACAATCTTTATATTGGGTTATACAAGTCATATTTTTGACTATAAATAGTCATTGGAAAGATAAAAAGATTTCATACATCATATTATTTTTTTTAGAATTTTTAGACATTATATAAATTAAATTATTTATGACATCATGATGATGCATCGATGACCTCATTATTTAACGATTTAAATAAAATGAGAAGATAATGAAAAATCCAAGGCTTAAACTTGTCCAAAGCCTATTGGATGAGGATATTTCGAACCCTTATCACCTTATCCACGAATTGTATAAGTTTGGGACCTTTAGAATCCGAAAAGAATTGTATAATAATATAACATTTCAATATTTCCAAAAGAGCCCCTCCTCTCCTCTTATAAAAGGCCCCCTCCTCTACCACCTTATTCACACTTTCAAGCCTTTTGGTTCGGCCAAAATCTGCCCAAATACTCTCCCAACTTCCCTCCCTTAATCCTAGAAGCTTTACTTTAGTCATAAAGCCATCCTAAGGAGTCCTTTTGATCAAATCAAAAGGAAGAACCCGAAGAAGAGGTAACATTTTCATCACCCTCTTTCAAGTTTCTTTCTTCTTCCACTCCCTCTTTGTTTATTATTTCAATTCTAAAATTATAACTCCAGTATCTTCTATATAATGTGATGTTATTATAAATATGGAACCACCATATTCAGTATTCTACCCATCATTTGAATGACATGTCACCATACGTGCGTATGTACGGCTTACCGTCTCCACGTCGTGGTGTAATTGTTATTCAATATATTATTATTTAGATGGGTATAATAATGATATGTAATTCATGAAAATAATAAATATAACATGATAATGATTCTGTATATATGATATAATATCCAATTATATATTATTTTAATATCAAAATAATGATATTGTCGCTCGTGCGTACGTACGGACTACCGTCTCCACGAACGCGATGAGATTCATTCTCCGTCGTATCCATTCAAGTATAATTATCATTTGATGATTTAAAAATAATTTTTAAGGACATGATATCATTCTGGATATGAATAAGATACAACCTATCCATGAAAAAAACGACTTACGTAAAAAAACTTATAAAAGAAAACAAGTAAGTTAACACCCAAAACAACGATAAATCTAAGATATTGTTAACAAAGCAATGTTAAAAGATCATATATGATATCATATGAATGTATATGATTCTTGTATAATTTAATAACAATTATTTCACCATTATAAAGGAGGTTAACCTACCCCAACCAAGGAAAAGTACAACGTAAGGGTTTACTTCACAACCTCTTCATTATCCAAGGTTGTTTATACATAATTATCTACTGGGACCTCGTTATCATCCACATCCATGTTTCTTAAAAATGTCTTTCAAAACATTTTTACTATTAAATGGAAAATGGGTTAAAGTCATTTATACCCTTATACATTTTTGGAAGGAATCTTACCATCGTTTTCCAAACAATGTACTTTTTTGACCTCTTTGACAAATTTAAGGCAAGAATGTTTTTTTTAACTTATATGGCGGGTGCGGCTATTTTCTGCCATTATAACTTCGTCGAAGCTTCCCTAACAAGATTATAAGAATATCTTCAAAGTAAATGTATTATTTTATAATTATGGGACTTTTAAATGATTTCAAAAAGGAGAGATATTTCTCTCAAATAGCTTTGATTTCATCCATGTCAACATCCTTTGATGGGTTTTAAGTTTAATTGAAATTGATTTATGATACAAAACTTCCATTGAACATTTTGTGAAATATTTGACTGTGGATGTGTTATTTTTATACCATCCATAGTTTATGGAGAAATTGTTGACATTTCGTATGCTATTTTTAATACGAATATTTATGTTATGTTTAAACCTATTCATATGAGGAATGTATTGGACTTAATATGTGACGGGTGGAGCCCGCTATAGGTCCTCGATGTATCGGTAGGTCTAATGAGACAACTAGACGTGGAATTGGCCGAGGCCCTTTCCCAATTTGATTTATGGTTTTGGCCGAGGCGTTAATCATTTTAGACGTCTTGGCCGAGGCCTTGACAAAATGTTTCAGAATGTCTGGCATTATACATTCCCTCATTATGAAAGTGGTTATTGATATTTCACGTGATTATTCGTCTAGTAGAATATCCATGTGAGTAAGTAATGGAATTATTTTATTTTACTTTTGCCATATTATGCTGAAGTTCAAGTTCAATAAGGCTTTTGTTTTAGTTAGACATTGCCTAAAATTCTTATGTTTTCTTATGAAAGATTCCTCTATATTGTTATCCTTACGGAGCATTTGAGCTCACCCCTATCAATGTTTTATTTTTCCCAGGATGTGAAGAAGTGTATTATGACTAACTTGCAAGAATAGTCAGTGAGGATATGAGTGTGGACTAGGGAGACCATGTTATTGTAGTTTTCATTTTTATGATGTAATGTAATGTTTATGAATGTATCTAGTGTTTCCAAGGCTACTAAACTAATCGGTCTTTCGAGACTTGATCTTTTGTGATCATGCCAATGTTATGAAGTAATGCACCGACTCTGGGTAGCTGAGGTCGGGGCGTTACACACAAGCACAATAAAAAAGGTACAAAACCAAAAATAAACAGCTGAAAACCACCTCATTGAAAGGGGCACCACCATCAAGCCATCAACACAAGACATCACCACCAAGGACCTACAAGAAACCTGAACTAATGGAACTAAAAACAGTACCCAACCTACGACAACAAAAATAACCAAGTCTAAATACACCTAAGGGTGTAAGAAGGGTGTGAGAAAATGCCTATTAGGATACCACCACTAATATCTTCCATCTGATAAACATTCAAAGACTAAAATCTTGTATGTTTTCATAAATAGGAAATGCCGGCTACAATTTCTAGAAGATTCAACTTAAAAATTAAAATAGTTTTCAAGTAGGATAATTTAAGGAATTAACACTTTTAATATAAATGCCAAAAAACCTAATTTTCCATCCAAATATACTATATTATGATAGTATGTATATGGTATCCAATGAGAATATGAAATTAGAAATAAACCCTAGGCACTAGCTAGTTCTGGGTCCGAGGTACCTCATATCTCTATGAGAGTAACCATCAGAAATATCGGTTATCATTCACGATCCACTAGTAGGGAACATACCCCTAACATAGTGGTCTCTAATCATCATCATAATTGTTTGTTTAGAGTTATAAGTGTCAGTCTTGTTAAGAGAAACTAAGGCCAAATCCCACAGATTCACTAGAATACTAGTACACGTCCACCCACCTAGATACCCCGGTTTTCCCCTTGTGCTCAAACAAGTTCAAAATGTCATGAAATATAATTTTCACATGAAAATATCAATTCCACATCACAAAATCACCAAACAGCCCACATGTATACCACACTAGTCACAAAAGTGCAATTTTCATTCCAATTGATTTTGAAATCTGACTCACACTAAAATATCCCACAACACTTTTCACATTTCTTTAACACTTCCACAAATACATTGAGAAATATTATAAAACCATCAGAATATATTAAAACTCACTTAACATCCCCATCACATGTTAAATAATACCCATTTCATAACCAAAATCAATATTTCACATCATATGCACACAAAACATCCCCCATCACTTTCACATCTCTTACACACTTTAGTAAATCCTCCCAACATTTTTTAAAACATTTCCATGGTGGAACACACCCCAAAACAACCCCTTTCACATTTAAAATATACCATTTAAATATATAAACACTCTAAAATAGTTTTCCAATATGGTTTCACTTCTTAAATAAATCATTATACCCTTCAAATCTCTCATAAAACAATTCCAAGGTGTATACCCAAGCTTTTAACATAAAATTCATTTCAAAACCATCTTTAAAGGGAAAATCACACTAATACCAATTAAAAACTGAATTGGAAGCCCCAAAAACATTTATTAAACACCTCCCAAGTGTTATCCAAGTACCTCAAATAGTATAACAAAATATCCACATGAAAAACACACATTTTCAAAATCTATTTCAAGAAGTACAACATGGTTCTACACCTTAAACCCATTAAAAAACCCTCTCTAAATCCCAATGGCACATCATGAACCCACATAAGATGAATTTTCAACCAAAATAATATTTAGTAAACCAATTTCATATGTTCTAAAATACACCCAAATAATACCACAAGTGTTACACATGAAAAAAAACAAATTTCTAGATAAAATGCAACTATAAAATTAAACTCTTTACCAAATAAACCATGAAAAGTTTTTTCACCATAAAAAACTTATTAAGAATATAAATAATGATTAAATACAGCAATATAACTCATCATAAATTGTTTACACATGGAACCACCTACTGAAAGTTTCAAATCCTCCAAATCTTGGTGCAAAACATCACCCGCACCACCACCGCACCACAAAGAAGTGAAGAGGAACCCAAAACCTCAATATTACACAAAAAAGAAACCAAATCAAACCCTAGGTTAGAACCCTATATTCTATACATTTTAGAATATTAAGAAAGAGGTAGGAAACCCTAAAAATGGAAGAAATAAATTAGAGAAACACTTACTTGAAGAGGAGATGAAGAAATCACCCAAAATCAACAAAATGTTGAATCTCTAAGCAACAAAACATGCTAGTGAGAATCGAATGAGGCTGAGGAGGTCATACGGGGATAGAAATGGGGGAAAATGGTGACAAATGAATGAATTTTGAAGGGAGAAAGTTAACCTCTCAAATCTGGACGGTTTAAGAAACCTTGAATATATTTTCCTTAATTCACACTTCAAATGAGCTCCAAAATAATAAAAAATTAAGGACAAATTAAATAATTTAAAAAAATTAATGCATAAAATGGCCTTACAAGAAGGCACAATTACTAAATAAAAAACCCCAATATAACCTGATTATTGATTTTTAATGGCTCTAAATTGACATGGTAGTGTTAATAGTTCAGGTAAAGATAAGTAAGAATTTTAATTGATGAAAACTGTTGAAAATGAAGGATTTATAAAAGAAACAATTTTTTTTTAAATTTGGAAATGGGCTCATGGTTTGGCCCAAATTTTGAAAACCCATCATTTCAACAAAAATGAATGAGAAACCCCCAAAACAAAGAATGAAAAAAATAAAATTAAAAATAACTTTAAAATAAGTTATGTATGTGACATTTAGAAATTATATACAACGACTAATTTTATATCCAATTTGTTATAAATGAAAATAAATACCTTTCAAAAAAAAGAGAAATCATTTTCTGAAAAACAGTTTTCATTTATATAAATGTGTTTTACATCAAATATATAAATAAGAAATGTTTTGTGAATTATTTTAATTAAATATATATATTATATAATCAGTAAAATTCATAAAATTCAACTTATGTTTTTTCTATATGTAAGATGTGAATAAATACAATTTTACACCTAAATTTGTGCTTAAAAAATAGTTTTGACACCTTTAGTAAAGTTAGTTTAGAATTATATTTTACCAATTTTATAAAATTTATTTTAAAAAATAAAAATAAATTTAAAATTTTTAATATCAATATTATCTTATGGTGAATTTTTGGGTTTATTCTAAAAAGATTCAGTATTTGATGAATATTGAAAAATATTAAATTTTAATTGAAAATGGACCTTTAATTTTATTTTTTTCAAAGATGATTTATATTTAAATTAGGTTTTAAATTTATATTTGTTAAATTATAAATCTGTTAATCCAATTTTTCTCATTGGAATATATTTTATTCAGAATTTATATATAAAAACATCATAGTTTTGGAACATTTGCTCTTTAAAACCCTTCATTCAGATCACATTTTTTTGATTAATTTTAGATTGTATTTTGTCACTTATTTGATTATAATATGTAAAAATGGATTCTATATATCTAATAGTCATAATTTATATTATTTTATAAAATTAAACATAGTTTTTGTCTAAAATGAATGTTGAATTCTATAAAAACTAACTATCAATGTTACGGTAGAAATTGGATTACTAGTGGATAAACTAAAACGTTTAATTTCAAATTAAAAATGAAACTTGTATGAAATATATTTTATGGAAATATGTCTACCATAATACCTATAAGTATTGATAATGGACCCTTAGAGACCGTTGTGACAAATGAAAAAATGTGGGAGCACTAAATTCTTTTAAAAAATACAAAGTGTTTTGTCTCCCCTACTTATAAAAGGCATCATCGTCTTTTCTATTCTTCACTCCTTTAAACCATTTTGGGCAAGCCAATACCTACCATATTAACTTTAAAAAATCCATCCCCTAATCCTATAATCCATTTTTTACAGAAATACAACAATGAATTAATTTAGTGAAAACCTAAAGAGGATACCCTAAGAAGAAGAAATGTTTATTAATGATTGTTTTACTTTTATTTCATCCTTCACATCCTTAAATTTCTATTATAACATTATGATATAATAACCTCCTGAAATTACATAATTTCATATTTTGTTATTTTATTTTCATAATCTATAGCCATATCCACTTCAATCAGATGCATTATTATGTCACCATTTGAGTGTATGGAAGATTACCACCTCACAAGTCGATGTCATTCAGTTTTCCATTACCACAACTCAATTTCGTAAATAATGATTGATTTATTTTTTATATATTAAATTTATGATATTATTATTCTTATATAATTATTATGTTACACATAACTTCATGTTTTCCATTTCCTGGTCATACAATAATGTCACTCGGGTGTATGGCAGACTACCTCTTCGCGAAGTGATGAGATTTTTTCACTCTTTAAATGGAATGAATTAATGATGGGTTTAAGGAAAATATATGATATATATGAAATGAAAATTATTCTATAATGATAATATATCATTTAAATTTCTTACTTTCAGTCCATAAAGATATTATAAATAAAGTTCATACGTGCATATGGGCTACCGTCTTCATAAAGAGTGTATTTCATTTTCTATCACTATGTTTTATGGATTACTATAAATACATATATATTGAATATATATGATATTTATATCTTTATTATAATTCAGGATATTATAGAACTATGCAAAAATTATGAGTACCAATAATATAACAATTCAAAATATATATGAAAAAAAGTGGCTATTATCCGAAACGTAACTTTAACATGGAATTTTGAATAATCATGTAATCAATGTTCATAAGAAAATATTATACGGTATGAAATATATAAATATTTTTCTGTAATATATATATATATATAAAACTTTTATTTATTATATAGGAGGGTAAAATGTGTACAAAGGTAGTCAAGACATAAGGTAAGTGATTTCCGTCTAATTTTTTACATCTATGAGACAGAATCTATATTACCCACCTATTTATTTGACATGGTGTATATATATTTAACATGAATTAATATTATTATTTTTTTATGGAAATTTATGGGGCTTTAAATTTTTATTTTAGGATCTCTCTTTCATGGGATTTATGGTTCAAAAGTTAACAAATTGATTAGGGATTTTTTATGAATTTTCTTTCTTTGCAATGTATGTTATGTTATGAAACTATATTCTTAATTGTGGATTATTTGAATCAAATTTTACATTTAATATCCTTAATATAATTATCCTAATGACATTTAAATTTTCATTTTATTTTATTTATTCATGGTTCTTAGGATTTATAGTTTCCAATGTGGTAAATATTTAATCTTACAATCTCATAGTATATTAGGATTGTTTGTGATTTTGTTTTTGAAGAAAATAATTATGGTCCACCTAATAAATAAATTAACAATTTTTATCCACTATTATATAATTATATTTTAATGTAATATTACAACTTTTACAGTATTTTTTATTTAAGTTTTTTTTGAAAACGTTTTTCAGAAAATTCATTTTTATTAAACACTTCGATTGAATATACATTTTCTTCCAAAACCATCTATTATATGAAAAATTAAGAAAATGTTTTATTATTATATTATGATTTTAAAATTCATGTTTACACAGGTTTTACTTTTTATGAAATGTTTTGAAAGGAATCATCATGTCATCTTCAAAAAAATGCATGTTATTCTTTAAATGAAAATGTGAAAAGAATATTCATTTTAACATTTAAGACATGAATTGAATTTTATAAAATAATTTAAAATTATTAAATAAAATATTACAATATATGATTCATGGATATTTATAAAGAAACAAAATATTAAAGAATTTTAGTTTTAAAAATGTTCTTTCAAATTGGAATGGATATTTTCCTCAATAAATGTTTGAAGTGATTTTTTATCTTACGTTACTAGTGTTCAATGTTATTATTAAAGAAAAGGATTTTGAAAATATTTTATTTTTTAAAAAGTTATTTTCAAAGAAATGATATTTTATTTAAGAAATTTTCGATGTTCTCATTGAAAATCATTTTCCATCTAAGATGATCTTCTTTGATATAGTTGATGCTCCACTAGAGTTATAAACCAACGATAGTATTTGTATTATTTTTATAAATGGTTTCTATTTTTGATTAAATTAGGTTTATGAAACCCATTTTTCACCCATGGGTTATACCATGATAGAAATATTATGGAACCCAATTTATCTAATGGGTTATTCAATGATGAAATAAAATAATGATTAAGACCTCTATATTTTTCATACTTTATGATATGATGAAATGTTTATGAGACACTTTTAATTCCATGGTTTATGATATGATAAAAATTTTATAAACTTATTGGAGGCATATGTATGATTTTTATTATGTGATGGTGGTTACATTATAATCAAGGATGGTGAATATGTTATAGCCAAACATGCATGGGATCTATATCTCCCTCCAATGCATTGAGAAATTATTTATATCTCATAATATAGATGGGACTATAATGGGTACTGAACTCAGTTAAGTAAGAATATTTATCTTCTATGATGATATTGTCAGTAAATATTACCTACTATGATGGTTTGGGGAGTGAAACCATTCCACAATGTGGAAATGTATTCCACTGTGAATAGTGGTGTGTCCCACCCAGGAGGTGTAGCTTCCCATAGAGTACCCTTAATGGTTTAAGAAACACTCATTCACTAATATGAAAATAATTTTCTATGATTTTGTATATTCCACAAATTTATGTATTATTTCAATTTTATTCTCTCATAGATCATGTTATTTTATTATATTATGATTCATGTCCTATAAACATCCAAACATTTTACCATGAATTAAAATATTGATCTTTGATATATTGGGTATGGTTTTCAAAATTTAATCTTGTTTTCTTTTACCCTTTTGTTTTTGTCAAGCTTACGTGTCTACTTTGTTTAAAATTCTTGACCATCTAATATCTCTATTCCTTGTGTTTCCATTCAATAGGTTATTAATAATGGTTTTCATTAGTAGTAAAATAGTGGGAGATCATTAGAGGAGATATTGAAGCTATTTTATTAATTAAGAATATTATTTTCCTTGTTTCCAGAGGAACTAAACCATTACAGTCCTTAAGAGTGTGTTTTTATAATGTAATTAATATTCATCGAAAAATATTTAATATATATATATGAATATCCTTGGTTTCTATAGCTCAAATCTGAGGAAATATTTATTAAACCTTTGGAAATTAGGATGAGAAAACATTAGTGAGATCCCTAGGGTTATTTATAAGTATATGTATTGGTATTTTTCAAAGGATAAATATAAGGGTGAGTCAAAGTATAAGAAAATGTCTTGGAATTTTGGTAAAGTATATAGAATTTGGTTTCCTAGAAATTGAATCCCTATCTGGATACTACAAATGGATATGGCTCTTGAACGAAGGAACCTACGAGTAATAACTCGGAAAATTGAGCATTTAGATTGACTCGATCTTCACCAGATGAATGAAAATTGGCTGTGATGCACAACAGGTTTTATACTCCTTGGGGATATGTTTTGGAAATTCAGAAACACTTTATGAACCATAATAAAGTGTTTCAATAGAATGTGACTATTAATGACCTAGTATAAACCTAATGTTTCATATATAAAAAATAATATGTCATTATTTAGACATCCTATAATTTGTTTTCCTGATTATGTATATTTTCATTTTGATTAGTGATTCTCACATTATTTTTTTGTTTTTATAAAATGACAGTATCCAAAGGTTATAGGGAAATTAATGAATATTATATCCAATTTTATATTGATCTGCTAAATGGGATGATGATTGGAGTAAATGATGTTGTGATTATTCCTACTCAGTTTTCATGGAAAATGATTAACAATTTGTACCTTAACCAACTCTTATACTAACGGAAGAAGAGAAGTAAAGAGATATATAAGAGTGTGGGTAGTGAAGACCTTGGAATATAGAATATTTAGTTTCCTTTTTTCGACAATGTGGGAAGAAAAC
Organism: Viscum album; assembly: GCA_963277665.1. Classification (NCBI taxonomy): domain Eukaryota; kingdom Viridiplantae; phylum Streptophyta; class Magnoliopsida; order Santalales; family Viscaceae; genus Viscum; species Viscum album. Next base: position 1,225,222,912 of record OY728148.1, read on the forward strand.
CCCAAGGGGATGTCTTAGAGTAACAAGAATATGTATCAATTGTGGTAAAGAATAATAAAATGCAAGTAATTTAAAATGATAAAAAAATCATCATTTGTAATGAGTGAGAATATTTGTTTCCCATGATTATTATCAATGGTTGAATATTGTAAATGATTAAAGTATGTTTATTATTCAAATCAATGTGCTACGATGAAATCAAGTGATGTAAATCAAAAAGTTTTTCAAAGAAACAATTATATTATTTATTTTTAAAAAATTAGGAATGACATATAAAAAATGATTTATTAATAAATAATATGATAAATCCTAGTTAGTACTTTGAGAAGGATTTGGGATGATAGAAATATTTGTGTATTGGAATTCATGAAATTTATCATTAAATATATAAGGATTATTCTGTATATTTTTATTTATTTATCAATTTTATTGAATATTTTGGATGGTTATAATGACCTAGAAAAGTTTTTTAATGTAAAGTTAATTTTTTTTAAGGGATGAAAAACATTAATATTTTTCTGAGGTTTATAAATTATACTTTTTATAGATAAATAGAGTATTTAAATATATAATGTAAATTGGATAGCATTGATCAAATTATAAAGGATTGAGGAATTTTCGAAATTTTTTTATGTCATCATTGTTGGAGATTACAATATTATTAGATTGATGGAATATGTTATAAAATATCAATATGTATTCAACGAATGACGAATTGTGCATTTTTTAATTGGATTTTATAGGGAAATTATGTTTATTACAAATATTCAATATAATATAAGATGAATGTATTAAAATGTTTGTTATATGAAAATAATGATACAGTTTATGTGGAACACGAGGATTAATGTTATGTTGATTTTGAGAAATTTTTTGGCCTTATTTATTATTTTTTGGATTTTAATCATTTAGAAGTTCATAAATGTAACCATTTATGAAATGGTTTAATTTTAACATCGAATGTGTTTTTAAAGATTAATGTATTATTTTTTCCTATGAATATTTTTGAATATTTGATAACATATAATAACGATTTTGTTGTGATGATAACTAAATATAGTCTTAATAAATTATTTTTCTATCTATGGATCTTATGTACTTTTTTTTACTTCAGGAATAAAAATTCAGTTTAATTTCATGGAGTATGAGATGAATTGAAGGTTTTTCAAAGGACAACAAAATGGTGATATTGTTCTTGTGAAATTGAATTAAATCAATTAAGTGTATCTTCTCATGAAAAATAATTAAAATTAGGAAAATTATATTGAAATAAAATGGTATCATGTTATCACCATTTTTGATGATATTGAGGACCTTTTTCACACATCTTTGGTCTATGGTTTTATGGTCACTAAGCTTCTCTAGATCAACCAAATTCTTTTGATCAATTCCTTATACCACCCTCTATTGGTATTTGGGTGATAGTTTTTTCTTCTATATCAACGTTTTTAAATCCCACATATGTTTTCTTATATGGAAACCTTGTTTTGATTTTCATTAGGTAACCATTATTTTCCAAAATTTTTATATTTAGTTGAAGTTTTATTATTCATTTATATTATGTGTATTTCTATTATGTGATATTCAAATTTTAATCCTTTGAGGGAAGATATGTATTTGGAGGTATAATTACATTTTAAGGGTGAAAAATGTCACACTTTCAGATCTTGTGAATGTTTTGCCAATAAATTTTATCTTTCCAACAATTCTTTTGTGAAAAACAACACTAATTTTTACTTGGGTTACAAGAAGAAACTATTGTATCTTATGTTTCATGAAACACTATGTTTATCTTGTGTTACCAAAAATACCAAGTTTTTCTTTTGTTACATGCAACACTGTGTTTAAAAGAAATGTGACATACTATTAAAATATTATTATATAATAATTATCACATAGACATTAAAATGGGTGGAAATATAATTATTAAATAAATTATGAAAAATAGAGGGTTTAAAAATTTATATATAATTAATTATTTTAGTGAACAATTTGTTATAAATATAAATAAAAACATTTGGAAAATAAAGGAATCATTTTCTAGAAAACTATTTTTATGATAGAATTTCTTTTTTACCTCAAAAAATTAGACAAATCAATTTTGGAGATTAATATTAATTAAAATTATATATTATTTATTCAATAAACGTTTTATTATAAATCTTTTTTTTCAATTCAATAGATAAGAATCATTACAACAATATACATACAATGTTATTTAAAAAACGTTTAATTAACTTTCTTGAATTTATTTTAAAATTAGTTTTTAAAAATTTTAGAATGCTTGTTTGAAAAAATAATCTTCATTTTTGAAATTTTAATATAAAATTTATCTTAGGGTCAATTATTGGGATTTTTCAAAAAAAATTATTTTTCTGATATATTGTGAAAAAATTGAAATTTAATTGAAACAATCCTTTTTATTTATTTTATTTACAATGTAAAATTAAATTTTAATTAAATATTATAGTAAAAATAGTTCATATATATATAAATAAATCAATTTTATTTCATTTTAACTAATCTCATATTAAATTTAGATATAAAAACATTATAAATTTTTGAACATTTTCTCTATAAAATCTAACTTTTCAATATGTATATAGGATTAATTATAAATTAAAATTTTCTTCATAAGGGATTTGAATTTAAAAAAATGGTTTATAATCATCATTATTTATATTATCAAATATGATCTACCTAATTTTTTACAAAAATAAATAGTTAATATAGTTTACAAATAGTTACAAATGTTAAGGTAAAAATGGGTTTACTATGGGGTTAAACTAAAATGGAAAGTGTTAAAATTCCCAATTCAGTTTTCTAAAAACTATTAGATTTACTTATTATAACTATTACACAAATAATTTTTGATATTATCCCATTTGGGATCCTTTTTTTATATACTTTTTTTGGATCACTCAATTCTTTTTATAAATACCATATTTGTCCTCTCCCCCAATATTAGAAGGCCACACCCTCTCCTCTCTTCTTCAAACCAACAATAAATTTTATGGAAAATACCTAAACAATAACATTCCAATATACATCCTCTAATCCTATATGCCTTATTTTGGAAATAATTTCATCATTGTATGGATTTTAGTGAAAACCTAAGGAGGATACTGGAGGAAGATTTAACATTCATCAATGAGTCTTTTGGTTTTATTTATTCCTCCACCTCATTTAATAATTATTATAACATGCAGATATGACAACCTAATTATCTTACATATACTTATATTTTTTCAATTTATGTAAATGACCTACAACCGTCTCCACATTCATCAAATGGGTTACGAAAAAGTTGTTTCTTTTTTTGGCAGACAACCGCCACATGAACCGATGACATTTATTTTTCCATTATAACCTCTCAAGGTTGGATATAATAATGAATTTATTGTTTATATATGATATTTATGATATTATATTCATTTTTTAATAATTAAATAACTTATAACTTTATGTTTTACATTTTTTAGAATATGTTAATGTTGCTTGTGTGTATGACGGACTACCAAATCATTAAGCGTTGTGATTCATTCACGCTTTAAATAAAAGGTATTAAGGTAGTGTTTAATTAAAATATGTAATATATATGATATGAAACCTATTATTTAATGATAATATATCATTAATCTTTTTTATTTTAATCCTACAAGAAAATGAAATCATCATTTATGTGTACGTACAACCAACTATCTCCATGAATGCAATATTTCATTTTCTAAAAATAAATTTCAAGGATTAATAGAAATATATATATAATGAATGTATAGGATATTAATATCATGTTAGTAATTTTGGATATGATTTAACCATGATAAAATTAAGAGGAAAAATAAATAACAGCATAAAACATATAAGGAAAACAAATCGGTTATTACCAGAAATGTATCATTAAAATGGAATAGTTAATAAATGGAAAATAAATGGTCATAGTAAAACAATATATGGTATGAAATATGTAAATATTTTTATATATTATACCTATAATAAAATTTTAATTTTTTATGATTTTTTTAAATTTATGATGGAAGTTAAGACTTAAGGTGAGATATTTTCTTTTCACTTTTTACTTCTGCGAGACAGATGTCATATTCAACAACTATTTATTTTTTTGGGTGTATGTATACTGCGAATGAATGAATCCTATGATTATTATCCTAGAAATTAATATTTTTTAAACATGAAAATTAATTTCTTTCTTTCATGGATTTATGTTTTAAAATATATCAAATTATTAAGGGATTGTTTTTAACAATTTTCCTTCTTTGAGATATACATTATGTTATGTAACTATATTCTTTCTAAAGTTTTATATAAATCCCACTTGAAATTTAATATCATGAATTCATTTATCCTAATGATATTTAAATTTTCATTTTTTTATACCTTTATGGATATTATTATTCAAATTTAATAAAGTGGTAAATATTTATTATGACAATCTCATTATTCAATAGGATTGTTAATAGTTATGTTTTTGATGACAAAATGTTATTATCAATATCTAAAGAAAATAACCTCTATTATCCTTTCTTTATTAAAGATATTTTTAATTGATAGTACCAATTTCTAATATTTTTTTACTTAATATAATTGAAATAAACTATTTTTGGATAACCCAAGATTAATTCTCCCTTTGGTCACGAATATGGTTTCTTCCAAATGTATTTTCTCTAAAAATGTTTAATTTGTTTTTATTTTATGATTTTTAAATACATTTTTAACCATGTTTTAGCTTTTTTGAAATCTTATAAACTGAATCCTATTATTGTCTTCGAAACTATTCTTCTTTGGATTTAACCGAAGATGTGAAAGGAATCTTCATTTTAATGGGTACAATATGAATGGATTTTTCCGACATCATGTCAAACCATTTATTCGAATATTCCATTCTAATATTTCATGGTTATTTTCAAAGAAAAATATTTGTGAAAACATTTATTTTTGAATTTTTTTAAACTCGAAAATATATTTTCTTCATTAAATGTTATAAATTATTATTTTTATCTTCTACTACATATTTACAGTGTTATCTTCAAATAAAAAAATTTAAAAAATGTTTAATATTTTAAAAATTTATTTTCAAATAAAGATTATTTTCATTAATAAATGTTCAAAGTGTTCTTTCAAAATGCTTCACCATCGAAGCTGATATCCTTTGATATATTTTAGGCTTCACTAGGGATATGAACTTGGGATAACATTCTTATTCTTTCAATGAATTGTTTATATTTATGATGGAAATATGTTTATGAAAACAACTTTTATTACATGGGTTTTACCATGATAAAACTATTATTAAAACTTTTAATTCTTATGGGTAATGGTATTATGACATAGTTAAATGATTATGAAACCTACCTCTTTCCCATATGTTATGATATAATGAAATGTTTTTGAAATCATTTTCCTTTCAAGGGTTATGATATGATTAATGTTTGAAGATATTATGGAACACATATGTATGATTTTTATTATATGATAGTAGTTATGTTATAACTACGGATAATGGATACATTTTAACTAAAGATAGGTGGGACCTATATCTCCCTAAAATTCATTTGGTATAGATTTATATCACATGAGATAGATATGATGGTAATAGGCAGTGAACTCAGTTCAGTAAGATACTTTGTATTATATGATGGCCATGGGAGTAGAAATTCAATACTATTATGGTATGGTATGTGAACCCATTCCACTACGAGGAATGGACTACCACTGGTGATGGTGGTGTGTCCTGCCTAAGAGGTATATCAACCCATAGAGTTCACTTGTATGTTTTTTAAGTGAGCCTTAAATGATATGGAAATGATATTATATGATTTTATGTATGGAAAAATTTTATGTATTATGACAATATTATTTTTTAATGGCCCATCTTTTATATTCTTTAATTATCTTAAGATTCTTCTCCTTTGAACCACCAATCTTTATTCCATGATTTATAATTTTTATCTTATATATGGAGGATAAGGTTTTAAAATGTTATTCTTATTTTATTAGACCCTTGAGTTCATGTTACACTTATGTGTCCCTGTTGTTTACCTATAATAATAATCTGGGCTCACTCATTCTTAAATTTCCTTTTCCCAGGTTATGAATAATTGTTTTATTTAGCATTACTAAATTGGAAGATCATTATTTGATATATTTAAGATCATTCATGAATTAAGAATATTATGTTCCATGTTTCCAAAGGAACTAAACTATTATGGTACTGGGAAAACATTTTTATAATTTAATGAATATTCATCTAGAAAAATGTAATATCCATATATAAAAATCCTAGGTTTCTATAATCTAATGTAAAAAATAAAAACCCCACACACTAATTGAATCCTGTGTATCTTAGGTGATAACACTTGTTATGTTTTTTTCTTCTATATTTTAACTACTATGATATGATGATATGGTCTACCCATGATATCACCTTAGAGGCTAAATTTTATTCAGAAACCTTAATCTTAGGAGGAGGTGTGCATGAGGCCATATACCAAAATGGATCAGTTACTGTAGAGGGTAACATATGTTGATGTTAGAAAGTGGTATCAAATAATGTTTTTACTTTTAATAGTATTTAATATATGGTATATAAAATATATTACTCACTATAAATTGGTTGAATGTTATGATATATATTTGGTTAGAGAATATATGAGATAAATTAAAAATTACCAAAGATTTGGTATTTATGTACTTAGTTTTCATTGTTATATTTGTTGGACTATTAATTAGAATAATGTTTTTTATTTTTTGATTTATGGTTTTTGATATTGGATTGAAGTGTTAAGAGTGTGTTCATTCATACATCATATAAGGCAAGTAGGTTGGCATGAAATGTTCATTGTTGTGTGTACTTGAGATTCTGGTTCAAGAATATATAGTATGTTTAGTTGTTAAATGTTTCAAAAACAATTTCTATTATTTTTTTATGAATGAAACATGGAGCCTAGTAGATGAACATCACTCTCCCCCATTTTTTTGTTCTTGAATATATGAGGGATTCATGCAAATCATTTTCATTTTGGTGTGTAATTGACCAATTCACATCTTGAGAATATGAAAACACTCATCCCAAAGGTAGTTGGTCACTACAGATTTACTGTGGACAATAATAACTCACCTCAATAGAGAGGATGGGTGGAAGGTATCATCTCCCCCTTTCATAGGAATTAATATTGAATATGGGACTTTCGGGTAGATTTATGATATCTTTTGGAATCCTTCCTAAATCATAGTGCAATACTGGTTTCCACTATGCTAGATATTTAATGCAATCGATTCATTTAAATGAAAATCAATATATGTCACTGGTTCCAAATCATCCTCTTAAAAATTGGTTATTAAATTATGGTTTAGAGCAAAATAGTTTATCACTCTAAATCATTTCTATCTTTAACAACCCATAATTTGGATTTTGATGGAAATGAATTAATTTTATTATGTAACCATGATTTTTTAGGTTTTTAGTTTTAGAGAATTAGGAGAAACACTTACGTATCAAATCCTTATAGAAAAAATTTGAAACGGAGACCCGATATCCAATTCTCCACAAAGACATGATACATAATTTTAAACTCATATATTATTCAAAACACATTCACTTAATTTTATATAGATCCTCATAGATGAAAGATAAATCTTTCTATATTTTCTAATCATCCTTAGGCCTTTTGAAAAATATTTTAAAACATTATATGAGAACAAAAAAATTAGAATGGGATATTAAACTTAAAGTAACCCATTATTAAATTTTAAAAACTATGAAATCGATAAATAATGTTTTAAATGTTCATAATAAACATTGAGTAGATAAATCCATTTAATTTCTTATGAAATCATATTTATTACCTAAATATATTCGTAAAATATTTTTTGATAAATAATAAATGAAAATTCAAAATCATGATGTTTTACTACAAAATATGAGAAAATATGAAAGATATTTCTCAGAACCCATATCTTTTACCCATAAAATTGCATACACATTTTTAATACAAAATTGTTTTTCCATTACTTTTATAATAAAAAATAATCCTTAAAACACTTTTGAAATCATAGAAAATTCATATAGGTTTCTTGGCATAATATTATTTTATTACCCATTGAATTAACCCTTTGAATTTAATCCCCTAAATGAATAATTCACATTTATATTAGGTTTAACTTATCACTGGTAAACTACGCTACATTTCCCAATGCATTAGAGAGATACATCATGTCTACCCATCCTCAAAGCTGTATTGGGCTCACATGACATTCATATAATATTTTCAATAACTCTATAATAAATAAAACACACATATGTTTCACTTTAACCATAAAATAATTTTAGTTAGTATTCAATCCCATAAGAAATAACACTTTCAGTTATATAAGGCGAAATTTCCATTTCCTTAAACAATGTTAAAACTAATAATTTATTGAAGATCGGGAAAATAATATTATATAAAAAATGTTAAAATTTAGATAAATCTTGATTAATATTAATTTTATGACTAATAGAAAATCAATTCATGCGGTAATCATTAAAAAAAAATTCTTTTATGCCTTTGTAAAAAGAGTCAAAAGGGGATTATATAGAAAATGATTCAATGAATGATTTTTAAAAAAATTCTAAAATCATTACAATTTATCAAAAAAAATAAATTAATAATTTTATTTTATAGAATAATATTCTTTAATAATTTTATGTAACCATGATTTAGAATAAAAAAGGTATAAGGAAAACTTTAAATCACTTTTTTAAAATGAAAATCCCTTACCTCAGGTCTAACTCACCTCAAAAATTATTTGAATCCATTAAAAAAATTGTGTTAATTATTTTATTTCATGGTAATTTTTTTCATATATATTCTATTAACATAATTATTTTTCTTTCACTTAGTATAGTGATAGATATAGCCCTAAAAAATGATTATGTTCATGTCAGACAGTTTGAGGATATTTGTTCCATAACCCCCAAAAAAAATTTTTAGCTGGACCATGGCCAAATAGATCATGGTTCCATAATATATAGAATATTAATCATCAAATAATTATCATTCGTATTAATTAAATAAAACTTTATAATGATCTATGAAATCTGGAAACAAAAATAATGGATTACATCGCTTAATAGAGATTGTTGTCCACACATTTTCAAATATGGTATTATCATTTTTTAACAGGTTAAATTATAAGAGGGAAAGTAAGATACTATAATCTTAGAAAAGAATTTAAAATTATATTTCAATATTATCCTTTAATTCATCTTGATATCCATCCATGTGAGCCAGTGATGAAAAAATAGGCATCTCATTATAGAAGTGGCAGTCCACACACACGCATGAGAGGAGTGTACATCTTCCATTGATGGTATATTTGATAGAAAAGGGTTTTAACATTAACATAGTAAAACTTATTTATATTATATATATATATATATATATATATATATATATGTGTGTGTGTAATTATATTATAATCTTTCTGATATGTTTTATGGAGTTATATGGACAAATAAACATAAAAGTCATTTTTTACGACTTTTACCTCCACTTTTGATATCTACGTTTTGATTGAGCTTATGTAATTTCAAGGAGCTATTTATTCCATTCTAGGGGGTTCAAGACACATGAAAGGTATTTTATAGGGGTATTTAGGTATATTTTTATTAGAAACTAGACATCAGTTGTGTTGTTGAAAATTTTGATTTGAGTCCCTTTTCTATAAAAAAATCAATTACATTTTCCCAATTTTTCAATATATAAGAATCATGAATGTAATTTAAAAAATTAAAATTTTCATATACATTGAACATTATTTATAGGGTCACCAATATCTCATCCACTTCAGTTACTATGGTATTTTTATAATTTTTAATTATTCTAAATTAATATTTATTTATTAAATATTATTAAATGTAATTTCCAGGTGTATTCACAAAATTTGACTTCAAAGGAATCAAGATAATAATGTAATTAAATTAAAAATACTTCTAACACAAATAATAATTTATTATTATCTATTATATTCATGTAAAACAATAATTTATCAATATAATGTATGTTCCTGTGTATTTTTGGACAAGAATATTGAGAAAAAAATTTATCTTTTTCTCTGAGTTGCTTGTAATGGGTAAAATAAGAATTTTCCCATAGTTTCCAGTCTCATTTAACATTTTTTAACCACTATTATAGTATTAAAATAGAGTGTTTACACTAGGAAAAATGTTTGGTGGAAACTTAATTCATTCATATTTTAGTGGAATAATTAGTATTTAATATTTGATAAATTAAATATTAATTTATTTTATAGGTTTATAGAGAGAGATATTTTGAACAGAGGACTATGTTTATATTCTTCCCCACTGTTGAGTCTGAAATGATGATTTTTTTCTACGTGGGCCCTAAACTCATTTTGGGCATCAGGGTTAGTCGGACCCTGTTTTTCATTAATTTTCTTTTAATTTTCTTTTAATTTTTCTTTCTGTTCATTTCCTCTGTTCATTTCATCCTTAACCTATGGATTCCATAAATCCACATATTCCTTCCCCATCACATAGTCGAGAAATAAAATAGTAGTGGGAGAAACAAAAAGTAAGGCATAGGAACAAGGGTACACCCATAGATCTCATGACGCGTCAGATCGCCATACAGTAGCCATCAATCATGGAAACAGGAGAAGATTTGGTAGATTCTTCTTTAATGGTTGTCAATTTTTATGTTATTGTCATTAATTCACGTTGTTTAATACCATTAATGTTTTTAATCCATTTTATGTTATCATATGACCTCTTTAGAATCGATCTACTACATTCAAGGTGAAACAGGGGTTTGGGGGGATTTGTGGGATTTCTATTTTGGAAAACCCAACTACAAGGTTTTTTTTATTTATGGGACACATTTCATATATTCTTTCTATTCAAGGAAGATAACTTTTGGATTTATCTACCATGTATAGGGTGTACACATCATTTATTGATACTCACCTGTATAGATGAGTATCTAGAAGAATTAATCATATATGTGTCACATGTCGTGTAGAGTACATGACTATAACTCTGGTGTGTCACATGCCATATAGAAGTCAATGTCCAGACCAAGTACATGGAAAAACTATGTAAGGTACATAGTATGGTGTCCCATGTATGATACGCACCATGTAGAGGGTCTACATTCTGTTTACATGGCCTTTTACAAGTGATGTTCGGTGGGAGTACACACCAAGGTGGGGATTTTAAAGCACACATCGTGTACTCAGGGAGACATTCTGTATCCTAAAGCGTTGAACCCTTATTGGTGTTTTCATACATATTTTACCACAATTAAAAATATAACATAATATGAGCCTATTTTGAGAAGTTTTCCACATTGATCGTGATGGTGAAAGTCTTGGAGTGACTGGGGAACTCCTTATGGGTGTTTTGAGGATTATACCTAAACAGAGAAGTTTTTTATCTGCCCGTAGAATTAAATTGTCTTCTGAGAGTTAGAAATTGATATGATATGATCCATAATATTTTTTTAGGATTATTTCATATTTCTTTTGTTCAGGACATATAACTTGTGGTTTGTTCCATTATGACCTACGAGGTTGTGTGGTTCTTTCTGAGGATCCCTTATAGGGTTACTCCTATTATGTTTTAACCTAGAGGATCCCATGTAGGATTATTCTATATTCATCTTGATTAAAAGGTTCAAATGTGGGATTCTATTACTTAGATGTTTTCATAGGAAATCCCTTGTAGGATTCCATTTCTTTTTTACTATCTTGAGGATCCCATATAGGATGTCCCTGCCTTTATAATCAATTTTGAGGGTCACATATAGGATTTATTTCCTTATGTTCAATTTAATGGTCCCAAAATAGGATTCATCTATTTTTTTAGAGTAAGAGGATCCAATTTACGATTACTATATTTAATTTTTCATCCTAGAATACCATGTTTGATGCCTTTTCTCATGTATAGACCTGAAGGACCTTATGCAAGATTCCTGATTTTCTTTTGTGCCATGTAGATCCCAAGAAAAATTCATATTCTGTGTTTTGAATTGAGGGAACTAGTGAGCGCCTCATTTTTTGAGTGACCCAAAGCAAGTATGTGGGTTTTTGAAAGAGATGGTAGCATGTGTCTCCATAAATCTAGTTCCAAACATATAAGCATGAGTGGTTGTGCTAGTAGTGTTCAGTTTAGCAGTTCGGCCAACCTCAGTTTTTTTATAGTTTCACATGTTTGTTGTTGATGCGGTTATTACTGCCCAATGAGATACATGGGATCATGAAATTGAGCATGTATATTTGAATATTATATTTTTTTTGATTTCTATAGGTGCATCCTAGGATCTGGATATTAACCCTATAACTATGATATATGAGAATGACATGCCTAGAAATAATACTCATGGATGATTCCACTCTCTCAAGTGATGAATATGATTCCTCTCTCATTAGTTTGATATATGATGAGGATAATTATTCTATCCTTAATTCATAGTATATAGTACATTATTACATTCTCCTCAACCTATGGAATATGATATGGAAGATTACGCTATCCCCGATTGCTTTCCTAACTGTGATACTGGACATAGTGTTTCACATCATGGGGTACCCATGGATAATTAATCTCTACTAAATTTTATGGATGATTCCTATCTCCCTTATTAGTGACCTCAAGGGGTTGTCATGGTGTCTTATTGATTACATCAAATTACATATCACCTAGGGGTAAAATCCTTATGGTTCATCAGATTTCCAAATGTCGAGTTCTCCTATGCACCAAGTCCTAGGTCTTAGAAATTAGACTAGATTTAAATGGAATACATTTCATGGTGTCTAGCTTAGTGACCATTTGAAGGATGACCAGAACACTTCCCTAGAATCCTTTATTATATTGACCAAAGGTGAGTATGAGTGAACCTAGGCTTGGAATGGGTATCCCACCATGGGGGAATAGCTTCGTCAGAGACAATTCCGATGTTGGCATAGTCCTAGAGATTGACTTAAGGATGCACAGATTCAGTGTCATGAATTCTATTTCAATTCCATTTCACATGATGTTCATCCATTCAGGATTATAGACCCACTAATTGACTATTTATGGTTTTATGTTATATTATTCACTTTACTATTATTTATAAATATTAATTTATATATATACATATCGGAAAATACATATATACACATATAAATAGTGATACCCATGATAAAACTTCACCTAATTTACTAGGATTATGGAATTAGGGTTCCACTGTGACCTCAGGTTATTATGTTTACTTGTATTTTTAGTTATGTCTCGGCTACGTTGAACCTGTCACATGAGAATACACTATTGGTATCATATTTTATAGGTTCATATTTGTGGTGGCCTAATGAGACTATTTATCACCCCTGCATATTCACCTTAATTAATATGTATACCTTATGTCTATGTTTCTGGTTGATCATACTTTTATGGAGAATAGGGATGAGGCTCAGTGTTTCATGATCATTTGGAAAAGTTCGTCTAGATTCTTCTAATTATGTTGGTGTAGTATGACATTTTTTGGTGACCGGGTATATGGTTAGGCAAGAGTTAGTGGTAGATCCCTATACATTTAATTAAATTTATTTTGCATTTCTATATATGTATTTTCAATCTAGTGGGTGACTTGTGTGGTATGTATGAGATAGCTCTTCATGAATTTATAAAATTTTCGTTTTATTATTACATCATGTTCTATTTTAGTTTATTTACCACTTATGCACTCTTTTTATTTAATACTATATATGAAACATATTTATTTATGCTATTTTATTACTCTAATATGAGTTCACTATGTCCTTAATTTCACACCCTAGGCCCTAGATAGTAGTTGAAAACATCTCACATTCGGGGAGTTATGTTTTAGGTCTCATAAGTAACTAGAATGGATCATCAATTTAGTGGAATCTAGGTTGGTATGTTACAAATTGGTATCAATGGTATTCCTTTCCTTAGAATTGCGATTTTTTATATCATAGAGATGAGTATTAGGAATGTTTTTGAACCTATAATGGGTGTGTTGAGGAAATTTTTTTTGGTAAGAAGTCATAGTTTCTAGGGTTATGGGATTTTATATTCTAAGTTGGAATGTTAAAGTTGTATAATATTTTCACCATGGGAGAAAAATATTTGTGTGAATGTTTTGTTTTATTATGGATTTATTGATCTCGAACACTTAGAAATATTCAAAAGATTGATTTTTACTATTTTTCAGAAAATTTAAGAGGCATATAATGCTTCATATTTGACACATAATATTGACATAATATAGGTCTTCTAGTGTGTGATTATTACTGATGATAATGACAAATTGATTAAAGTGTTAGTAAAAATCCATATAATGTTTCCTATATGGATTGGAATGACATTATAATCAATTGATCTGACTTGCATATATATATTAATATATACGTATATATCCTTCTAATGGTAGGTGATGTGGATCTATGATGGGGAATTTAGTGGTGAGGCTGATGAACCAGTTCTCTTGAATGGGATGTACAACGACCCTATTAGGTCAATATGTAAATCTATTACCTGGTGTTATACCCCTTGTAGGTATTTCATTATCCAGTTTGGTTATTTGAAGTGTCAGTTACAATCTATATAGTGTTTTCCTTCATAATCTGGATTAACATTATGCTTAACTGACCCTCTTCTATGGTTATCTAGTTTGATCACTAAGTACATTGCTGATGGATGCACTACTACAAATGGCTCCTTTAAAAGTGCTACCATCAGCCTTTATTAGCACTATAAAATCACTGATTACTTTAGCATGGCTAAAATTCATTTGATTTTATCATCCCTAAAAATAAGATGATAACGTGTTGATTTATCAGTGCAAATAACATAATTGATCGAAGAGTGATTTTTAATTTATCACTAATAATTATACCCTTAATCGGCACTTAAAAAAGTTGTGATAAATATTCTTTTATCAATTATTTTATTTGTGTTGATAAATGTACTATTTATCCTTACTCTCTATATCCCACATTAAAGGTATCCTTACAAGAACATCTAAATGTTCTGATAAACCATATGTTTATCAGCGCATTTATTTGTGCAAATAAAGGTGAAAATGGCAGTGCGATGCTGTAGCACACAGTATAACAAGAAAAAGGTGTAGTGTGATGTAAAAACAAACTACATTAGAAGAAATAGAAAAAATACTAAAAATGATCTAAATACTGAATTTGAATGAATCAAATTTTATAACTCAAATACTAGAAAAAATAAAACACAATTATTGAGTTTTTAAGTTCATTTTTACTAAAATCAATGAAAATTTCAAATAAAAAGGAACACATTGAGTCATACGAGCCACAATTTGACCCGAACTGAGGTGCAACTAATTTCTAAATTTCAAAAATGACATATGTATCATTTTCCTAAAGTAGCGAAATAATTAGAATTAATTTTCTCTGTTTTGAGTATGTCAGATGTTATTTTATTAAAATTAATTTTTAGTTTTAAATAAAAAGGCGTAGTTGGAGTCATACCGATAACACCATGACTCTTATTGAGGTGTGGATGATCTCTACACATCACAAGTGCCAAATGTACTGTTGTCCTAAAGTACCAAAAAATCCAAATGTGTTTTCTTATTTTTGAGTATGTGAGTTATTTTTTCACTAATATTAATGTTATTCTTGAATAAAAAGATTCACATGGTGTCATATCGGTCAAACCTTGAGTTTCATTGAGTTGAATCTAGATTTTACATGTACCAAATGACTCATGGCCAATATATCTAAAGAAAATAATTGTAATGTGTTTCCTCATTTTGAGAACGCCACGTGTTTTTTTTACTAAAATGTCATTTTAAACTAGAAACATGTACTTTGACCCAGAAATGTGGAATTCTGTTATATTTTTACATAATAATGATTAATACACCAAAAAAATTAATTATGAATCATTTTCCCAAATTATGAAGTCAATATGACTGTGTTTGCTCAGTTTCCAGCGAGTGGCACCTTTTTGTATTAAAATGTCAATTTTAAATTGAAAATTGACACTTGGGGTCATACCAGTCAAAATGTGCATCAGATTGAGGTGAGACTCATCCATACATGTCATAACTTATGTATGGATCTTTTTCAAAAGTAACAAAACCATCTAAATGAATTTTATCAATTTTGAGTATGTGAGTAGTTTTCTTGATTAAAATGAATGTCAGTTTTGAATAAAAAGATGCACTTGGAGTCATACCAATCACACTTTATGTCTAATTGAGATGAAGATGATAATTACATGTCAAAAGTGACATATTTTTAATTATTCTAGTGTACCAAAAAAATCATAATGAGTTTTATCTTTTTTTGAGTATGCTATGTTTTTTTACTAAAATGTCATTTTAAAATCGAAACAAGCACATTAATATATACGGGTGGAATTATGTGTCAGTTTTACATGAGACTGATTCAAAAATGTCACAAATGAATTATGAATCATTTTACGAAATAATCTATACATTCCGAGAATGTTTTATTTGTTTTTCGTGAGTGATTCTTTTTTTATTAAATGTCAATTTTAGGATAATAATCAACACTTGGAGCCATACAAGTCACACTATGCATTGGATTTAATTACGTTTTATCCCTACAGATCAAAAGTGGTGTAAGGATCATTTTAAAAAAGTAATAAAATAATCTAAATTTTTTTGATTGGTTTTGAGTACGTGAGTTGTCTTTTTTTCACTATAATTTTTGTCAATTTTGAAAAAAAAGATGCACATGGATTCATATCTATCACACAATGCATCAGATTGAGGCACAAATGAATTATACTTTTACCAAATAACCTTGGGATGATTTTCATAATGTATCAAAACAATCGGCATGTGTTTTTTTCGTTTTGAGTACACCACATGTGTTTTTCACTAAAATTTCATTTTAAACTAGAAATAAGAACGTTGAGCCATACTGGTGGAATCATGTGTTTTTTGATATGAGGCTTATTCATTCATGTCACAATTGAATTATGAATCTTTGTCCAAAATTATCTAGAAAATCCCAGCATGTTTTTTCTATTTTTTGTGAGTGACACTTTTTTGTATGAAAATGATAATTTTAATTTGATAATGGACACTTTGAGTCATACCGGTCACAACATGCATCAGATTGAGGTGATTTTGATCCCTAAACATCATAAATGATGTATGGATGGTTTTTTAATGTAAAAAAACAATCCAAATTCGTTTTCATGGTTTTGAGTAAACCACATCTATTTTTTACTAAAATGTTCATTTAAATTAGAAAGATGCACAATTACTCGTATATTAAGTGACATGTGTTATGTGAACTTGTAAAGAATTGTTCTCTAAGAAAATTATGATATAATTGTTATTCTGCTTCATCGTAGAAAATTTTTATTGTTTTCAAGCTAGTGCTTCATATCCTCCTCTTCCTCATTCTCCACCTAAGTCTTCACCTCTACCTCCTCCATTTCAGTCTCCGACTCCAACTCTACCTCTGCCTTTTCCTTCGCCTCAGCGTCTGCCTCCGCAATTTCCCAACAATTTTATTTTTTTATGGTTAGTTCTTTAAAAAAAATTTATTCCCTAAATTATTCCTCTCCTTTATAATGAGACCAAAAATATATATATATTCATTCTAACATGAATTCATCACATCAAAAATATATTTGGATTTAATAACTCATACTATATCACAAGAAAGTGATTTATCACCTAAATTTTGTTGTCGACATATATTCTGATAAAAATGAATGCTAGCCACTCATATCAAAACAAATTGATATCTTTTTTCTAGTAACTCCATTATCGGGAATCTTGATAGTACTGAGAAAAAATATAGACAACAAAAATAATAATGAAATATATTTAATGAAATTTTAATTACCTTGTGAAATTACTAGTTGGTTGATGATGTTCTTTTCATTCATTATGATTTCACTCATAAATTTTCAAACATAATATCCACAATCGATATCATTATCATTTTTCAAACACTTCATAAACATTGACCAAAATAAGTAAATTGTATTGAAATATTTTGATAGTTAAATCATTATATATATAATATAATTTATTTCTCTATTTTTAATCCACATGCATTAGATTTTTAGACACCAACTTCATTCCATGATCAAGCATGTATTGAGTGACCTCCCTACCATAAAAATATCATTAAAACTTATACCTGACATATAATTTGATGTTCATCTATAAAATATTTATGATAGTGTATTACATATTCATAATACACAACATGTGTGGTCAGTTGGTTGGAAATACATGCATTGAATCCAAAAATTAAATATTTGGGGGTTCTATTTCGATTTTGATCTGCATCAAGTGTTGCCTAAAAAATAAATTATGTAATGAAAAAATTAAAAATATATTTTAGGTGATTATATTGTATAGTTTTACATTTTCATTGTAGGTATCAAAAAGGTTCTATCATCTAATACATTTTTATTAAACTTTTTGAGTAAACCACCTTTTTTCTTCTATATTTCTTCCGTATCCAAAGTAATTTTTGATTTTGAAATGATACAGGTATTAATGAATCCAAATTGTTCTTTTCACAATCCTCCCTTGTTATAGTTGTAGTATAAATTCCAGTAAAAAAATTGAATAGTTATTAACATAAATAAAAATATTTATATCACTATTTGGACAGACGTATTATGAAAATGTACATTATTTATATATTCATAATTAGGATGCCCAAACATTCATGCTTGATAATCTCTATTAGAGTCTTAAGACTAATCTTGTTTGTGATGGATACTTCATATATGATTTCTTCATATTCTATGTAAGACATAGTTTTATCTTTAAATTATGTTTCTACAAGAATATGTAATGATAAAAAATATTACTCTGGAACTGGTACGGAGAAGTTACTCTCGGAAGGACGTTTTGTTTTCCAGGTCGATTCACACTATTTTATTCATTCAACCTCTTGTTTCTCCACCACATTATTCTTCTATAATATTATACTTCACTTTATTAAATTTTTCATCATGTGTTACAGTTTTTTCATATTAAAAAGTTTGTTAAAGATATAACTCATGTATCTTTATATGATTAGATGGCCAAGCTATGAAAGATTCAATAGGAGCTTCGAGTGTTGTAATATCCAGACAATTAAGTGTAACTAGAAACTCCAAAGTTGGCTCATAAGATAAATCAATCCCCAATATAATGTGTATTTTTGGGATGGGTTGATAGTGTAACTAGTCCCTTGAGATATTATGCACTATACCCATTGCATCTTTCCTATAAATGGGTGTTGACAGACAAAAGTCACATAAAACTGTACCCTTTATAATTTTACTAATACAAATTTATAAAAAAAATTATTCACATTTAAGATAAATAGTAAAGATAAAATTTATTACCATGCGTATGTTATGATGTTGGTGGGAATGACTAGCCTCAAATATAGTGGGAACTTTTCCTTCATGTGCAGATCTTTTTTCCACTACTGGTTGAGTTTGATCATTTCTTATACATTGGTCTACCAAACCATTCTGTAAAAAAATATTATTTGGTGAGTCTATTTGTGTTTTCATTCGTCTCAACATATTATATGTATCTTCATGCAGTTATATCTTCACAAAATATTTTCTAAGAGAGAATCCAAAACATAATCCTCTTAGGTGATCATACTGTTCAGGCTGCCTCAAAGCTACTAAAAGTCACATTACATCATGTATGTCCATTGAAGATTCTTATTTCTATACCATATAAAAAATATCAACATATTTATATTTTTTAAAAAATATTATAAATCATAATGAAGTATAATTATTTCATACTTACACATACAGCCCATACTTGTTTCATATTCTCATCAACTAATATACCATCCTTACTTACATGAGCCTCCTTCTATAGCATAATATGTGGGATGGATGTGGCTTCAGTTATTCATTCATCAATCAACATATAAATGAAGGAACATATTTTGTTTTATATCACATAATTAATTTTTTTTTGATTTGAAATACATACCAATTTCTCCTATATTGAAGCATACCTCATACTTCTTCTATGATAAGAGTACGTTGGTTTTGATGCAAATTCTTTATTTTCAACACTCATTTTCTATGTCAGAAATTGAAAATTTTAAAACAATTTGGATAAAATAAATAATGTAAAATAATATATAATCGACTGCAATTATCCAAAAATTATTTCTCATTGTGACAATTTCCAAAAGCAATCCATGATTGTTTCTTTTTACTATGTGCATAACTATGTGGTGGGCGGGTCTTTGTTTTCCCCTAAGAATCCCTAAGGTGTAACTTTGTTAGAAGATTCATGAATTGTTTATGGTATTTTCCAGTATCCATTAAGACCAATTTCTTATGGAAATATTCTAAAATAAAAGCTGTTTTCAAGGAATAATGAAAACTAAATCAATGTTTCATTATATAATTTTTCTCTAAATAAAGATAAAGTATATTATAACATTACCATTATATCTTTACAAAGTATTTCCTTCGATACATGCTATATTTTGTTCCATCAATCAATACTAATCAGTACATTCAACATCTTTGTTACCACAAGAAAACTAATAAATTTTGACTTGTTGGGGTAAATAGGTTGGTAGTGTTGATTCCAACCAACATCAAATTTTATTCCCTGACTTCTTTCCATTATAATTGTATTCAAAACAATGATGTTGGGTATTTATTTTTTTCATTTTTTATTAGGATTTTGTTGATCCACAAATAATTTGGTAGTTTTGTCATCAATGGTCTGTTAGTTCTTAGGACAAGAAACATCATCATGTTCAAAAGATATTTTCTACATGAGTAGTGAAATATTTAGTTTTTCATTAATAAAAACAAAATTAAAGACACTTAATGAATAAAATTCCACAATTTCATCCATATTTCATGAAAATTGTTACTGTCTTGGATAGTGATGTAGTACACAAATAGTATAGAACACCTGACCTTCAATACCATTATTTAATCCATCCGTAAAAACATGATTACCTTATATCTTTTGATAAGGGGAGGAAGGATAGTTTGAAAGAGGGAGTCCAATCCATAATCAAGAGATGGAATACTATGAAGCATCTAATGATTAAAGTGTCCTATGAACCTGCACTAATGGAATCACTAAAATATTCTCTTCAATGAAGAGGAATTGGAATAACTCCACTCTAATGGTCTGGAAGAAATGAATCTCCCCACACCTACATTGGACATCAATTAAATTTACTCAAGTATTCTTCACCTTCAAATTTTTCATATTTTTTTAATCCACCATAAGATCCCTCCAACAAAATATATCCCTTATAGGGGTTATTTTTTCAACTTATGCTTAGTATTGATCAAATTTTTTTACTCTTATAAATGAAATGAAATTATTCCCTTAAATGATAAATTTATTATTATGATATATTACTATGAAATCTTAGAGGAACAATAGATACATCCCGTCACTAAAAATTATACAACATTCCTTGATGTTGATCTAAAATTACATGTAGGAATGTCCTAATTTATGACGGATATTGATATTATTGATTGTAAAATATAATTTTTGAGAGAGATATTTCTACAAGTCAATCATATTCTATCATGAATCTTTAATCATTCTCTATGACTACTCTCACCATGGATTATGGGAGATATCATATTTCTTTTATCATCTTTAACAATTGAAGTTATAATGTATTTGTGCATTGATCCTCTATTTTCACAAAAATCATGGATAGAGTCATATTTTATGATATCATAAATTATATGGTAAAACATAGTACAAATACTTATATTTTCTCTTTGTAATACCATATGATATATAATATCTATATGCTAAGGATGAATAAATAAATCCTTCACATCATAGTATATGAAATTGACATAATACAATTTGAAATTTATTTATTAAAAAACCAATTGATTAATACACTATGTCTCTGAAGAACAAGTCTTTGATACCACTTATGATTTTTATTGTAGAATAATATCATCATAAAATGATTAATAGTGCCATAATCTAGTGATAAATAGTTATCAAAGAAGAAAATAGTTTTGGATATGGAGTGAAAAAATGGTTAATTTCAATAGGGGGATTGAATCTCTATTTTTTCCATTTTGGACATGGATAAAAAATTACATAACTTATAGGACATAAAGATAAATATCCTCCACAGTATATAATAATTATGTTTTGTACTCTCTGTGGTTATTCACCATGGAAGATGGATTTTCAAATTTTTTTATTCCTATAAATTAATTATCTATATATTTTGATTAGTTAATTTATCAATAAATCACATCTCAGAGTTTTCATGATAAACTATCCAACAATGGATAACTAACTTACATTTGGGAAATACAATATTTATATGTTGTTGTGTATTTCTAATTCCATTTACCAAATGATTTCAAAACTCTATCCAATCTAGTAAATTTTAAAAAAAATTGTTGAGCATACTTTTACCACTAATGAAATCCCCCATCACTATTTGTAACCCATCTAAATGTGTAATAATAATCTTGAATTAATTCAAAGAAACAAAACTACGACAACATGAATCACTAAAATATGTTTTGGAACAAGACTAATGAATTTAGTATTATTTATTTCAATAATAAATTATTCATAAAAATCATATATCTAATTAACCCATTTCATGGTTTAACAATTTAAATGAATAAGAAAAATTTACAAAACATGTTTTTATTATTTTTACACTTACCTGGATCCCTATATGTTCATCACCCATAAATGAGGGCCACAACTTGGTATCCCCTAATCCTTAAAAACACATATAATTAAGCCTTTTCAATCAATAATCTTAAAAATATAAGACGCGTTAAATTTTAAAAACAACCGAGATTTTGGAACCCTATATTATTCAAATGAAGAGAAAACCGAGGGGGTATGAGAGGTATAATTGTTAACGTTGAGGGTAGATTAAACCATCTATGTTTATCTCTAATGAAAAATGGGATGGATACTCATATACATATGAAAGGTGTAACACCCCGAGCATCCACGATACACTTCTCTTTCAATAATGCAATAGCTTGCATTGTGCGCATGTTCGAGATTCTAACACACCGCGACCAATCAAAATAGCCATTATGAATAGTAATACCCGCCTTTTGAAATTATATATATTTTATATTTCAAAATGAACTTCATTTTTGGATTCCGAAGATCGAAATTAGCTTATGTTGAATTTTTGGTATTTTTCTGAGAACTTCCAATTTATTATGATTAATGAAAAATAAATAAAAACAACTTGTTTAATAAAAATAATTTATAGTGATAAATTATAATATTGAGTTGTTTTAAAGTATAATTAGAATATATTTTTACCATTTTATCCAATGGTGGTCATTAGAATTAATTTCACTTTGAAATTGGATATAAACAAATGTCAATCTTTTGATATATATTGTTTCTTAAAAACACGCTATTTTTTGTGGCAGCGGGAATTAATTTTAAAATTAATTAATGAAACATATATTTTTCGAATTTTTTAAAATAGGAATCATTTTTGAATTCAGAATATCAATTTTAGCTTAGGGTGAAATTTTGGCATTGTTCTGAAAAACTTCAATTTTTGATGAATAGTGAAACCACTAAGTGGTGGTTAAAAAACTGATTTTTCTTTTAAATGAAACATTACCACTTCTGTGATTTGATTTTCAAAAATCCGACATAGTTGTTTTTCATTAAGAAGTAAAAGTGGTTCAATGGGATTAAAATAATTTTTTGTGAATATTAACTTTTAAGTTTAATTAATCGCGATTAAAGGCAATTAGTGAAATTTAATGTAAAGATAACATTATAATAATATGAAATTACCTTGACAAATGTCCTACCTATATTGTATGATTCATGGAAGACCAAAAAAATCCATGGGTCAACTTGGGGACCCCATGGAGGAACTTTGGTTGGAAAATGACATTAAAAACTTTTTATTTAATGTTAAAATAAAAATGTCACAAACATGAGTTGTTTTACTAAAAAAAATTTAAATGGGGTTATACAAGTCATATTTTTTACTATAAATAGTCATTATAAAGATAAAATATTTCCTTCATCATGATATGTTTTTTATAATTTTTAGACATTATATAAATTAAATTATATATGACACCATGATGATGCATTGATTACCTCATTAATTAACGATTTAAATAAAATGAAAAGATAATGTAAACTCCAATTCTTAAACTTGTCAAAAACATATTGGATGCGTATATTTTGAACCCTTATCACCTTATCCTCAAAATATATTAGTGTGGGACCATTAAAATTCGAAACTCGTTATATAATAAAGTAACATTTCATGACTTTCCAAGAGTGCCTCTCCTCTCCTCTTATAAAAGGCCCTCACCACTACCACCTTACTCACACCTAAAAAGCCTTTTGGATCGGCCAACCTCTGCCCAAATACTCCTTCCACATCCCACGCTTACTCCTAGAAGCCTCACTTTGGGAAGAAGTCTTCCCAAGGAAGCCTTTGAGCTCAAATCAAAAAGAGTTACCCGATTTTATGGTAATGTCTTCTCTTATGTTATTTTGTTTTATTTTGCTCTCCAACCCCATAAACTGTTTTTATTCCTTTATTTTGTAAAAAAAACCAGTATCCTAAATATACTATGATTTTTTATAAGATTTATTAGAGCTACACTTACACACAGTTACATATAATGGTTAAAGAACATATTGTTTCTCTGGATGGCGAATTTCTGCCTCACGAAACGATGATTGTTCAACATTCATATAACACCTTCAAAGGTGGCCATTATGAGGTCACTATATTTATATATGATATATAATATGTTTATGTTTTACTTAATCTTATGTATTTTTCATTTATTTCATACCATTATGGTTTCCATTATGGGTAAACGCGATATTTTCATTTTAGGAAGTGCGGACTACCGCCCCCTAAAAGTGATTTGAATCGTTAATGTCATATGTGGGATGTATAAAGGATGGAGTAAATGGTATTATACATTATATTATACTGGAATTATATTATACCTTTATATAATTATAACTTCATTCAATTAAATACGAAATAGAAATGAAAGTAGCGTTCATGCGTACGTACGGCTTACCGTCTCCATGAACGGTGCATTTCATTTCTTACCTCTAAATTTTATGTAATATTGTAAATGAATGTATATAATGGATATATATGACATATATGATATATACATCATGAATATAATTATTTATATAATGGATATTTTACCACATGAACAAAGTGTAATTATAAGAAGTTTATTTTTGACTTAAGTACCATAGATCGACAAAACGATCATTATTAACTTCAATAATTACATAATGTTCACAACATGGTAATAAGGGATATAAAAGGAATAATGAAATTGAAAAAGGTTTTTAATAAAGTATAAATTAACTCTAGATTATTATTCAGGAGATTAGAGAACGATCGAGTCAAGTTTGACACGAGGTAAGGGAACTTCTTAACCCAATTTCCATTCTTTGGGTTAATCTCCTACTTTCAAATTATGTCATGATATTATTATGTAATATCTTATTTTTGTACTTTCATTATGTGTACTTATAGTGAATACACATAACATATCTATTTTATATAAAAAAAATTATCTTTGTAAGGGACTTCGTCTCAATCTCCATTTATTGAGGCATATTTTGTTTTATACACAAATTTATTCTATATGATGTATAAACCCCTTTGAATTTTACCATTATTCAAAAGGAATATTTTTATACGACGTGTTTTACTAAATGAAAAAAATGAATTTTTTTCTTGTCATACATATGCGGCGAGAACGACTTCTCCGCCGCTATGACCATTATTTGAGTTTCGGCTTCCTCTACAAGCCATAATTTTTTTAAATGAAAAATAAATACCAAGTTTTAATTTTCTTTTATTTTGGTATTGAAAATGGTTTTGATAATGTTTTTATTATATCAATGTGTTGTATTGTTATATATTTATTGAAATGTGGAAATTTTATGTTTCCTTTATGCATTTTTATGTGATACAATTATGTTATGGTTTATGATATGTTTAAACCTGTTCATATGAGGAATGAATTGGACTTAATAAGTGACGGGTGGAGCCCAATATAGCTCCTTGATGCATCGGCATGTCTCATGAGACAAACTAGTGTCTTGGCACACGGCCTTGGAAAAATCTTATTTGTAGTCTTGGCATGAGGCCTTGGCTACGTGGTTATGATAGTCTGGCATTATCCATTCCATCATTATGAAAGTGGTTATTGATATTGCATATGACTATTAGACTAGTAGAATATCCATGTGAATAAGTAAATGGAATTATTTCATTTAACTTTTTCCATATTATGTTGAATATCATGTTTAAAAGGCTTTTGTTTAGTTATACATTGCCTTAAATGATTATTTTTATTTATGAAAGCTTCTGCTATATTGTTATCCTTACTGAGCATCTAATCTCACCCCTTTCAATGTTTTAATTTTTCCAGGATTTGAAGAAGTATTTTAGGAAGGACCTACAGTGATAGTCTGAAGGGGATATTAATGTGGATAATGGAGACTATGTTATTGTAGTTTTTCACTTTATGATGTAATGTAACATTTATGAATGTATCTAGTGTTTCCAAGGCTACTAAACTAATCGGTCTTTCAAAACATGATCTTTTGTGATCATGCCAATGTTATACAATAATGCACAGACTCTTGGTAACTAGGGTCGGGGCATTACAGTTTGTATCAGAGGAAGTTTAGTACTAAACTTGGAAGCAAGATTTAGATAAACTCTGATTAGAGCACATAGACCTAAGATTAAATTTGAGGATTAGTATAGAAGAAATTCCTAGAATTTTGGTATTATAGATATTTTGTGAGTTTTCCATGAAATACATCCCTGTTTGGATACGAGAAGGTAGAGACGGCTCTGGCACTGATGTACCTAGCAGTAAAACCCGAAAACCCCGCTTTGAGCTAGAATCGAATGGGAACTGGTGCATGACAATGGGCCTTGCTGCACTCTTGGTTACGACACTCCCGGGGGATATGCTTAGGATAAATCTTATTTTCTATACAAACCACTATGAAGGTTTATGAGTTTATATTTTCTCAAAGAAAACATTTTTATGATTATGGATTACATCCATAAACCGTTCAATTTACGCAAAGTATTTTTCAAGTTTGGAATTATTCATTACAATTCATAAACTAACCTGGTTTATGCTATTGTATAGAAATGGCGCCCAGTATAAAGAATGTGAACTCTAGCAATTTGTATGATCCAAAGAGTAAGAAGGATCATATCTTTAACGGTATTAAGCCATCATTTAGGAGGGACACAGTGTCCCATGTGTTATCAACATATGAGGAAATAGTATCATGTGTTAATAAGATAAGTAAAGAATTCTCTGAGTCTTTTGGCTTGGAAGAGAAGCAAGAGAAGAAAAGGATGGAAGAGAGAATGATGGATAATGAGATGAGGGGAAAGAAGAATTTTTCAATATTTGATAACTGTGGGAAGAAACACCTTGGAACTTGAATTATGGGAATGGGAGTTTGTTAGAAGTGTGGATAAAAAGGACACCAAGTACATGACTGCAAGGGTAAGAAAAATGTTTCAAATGTATAATGCTTTATCTACAAGGAGTGGGGACACTATGCAAACCAATGCCCAAATCATCAGAGTTTTCCCCAAATGATGTTATTGGATAATAATCAAGTTATGATACTACCACAGATGAGGGGGAATGATTAGAGTTCTTATGTTGTTATTAAATAATTATGTCATTTGAGTGTTTTATCAATGATGTACTAGTTATAATAATTATGGAGTATATAAGGATTGTACTATAGTACTATTTCATTAAGGACTTGAGATTGTGTGGAACCAAGAAAAGTGACTTAATAGAAGGTTAAATATTTGGGAAATATATGGTTGAGAGAAAGATAAACCATAATATGGTTCTGATACCGAGATAGTGATTTTTTGAATAATACAAGATTGATTTGGATAAATTATATTGTATATTCTTGACTTCCTTGAAACTGAATAATGATTTGCATACATTTTTGGAAAGAAAGAGTATATATAGTATTCTATAAGGAATAAGGGATCATGAATGTAATAAAAAATGATCTTCATTATGTTTACATTCCTTATACAATTTGGACTGTGAGTTTGGACAGAAGTATTTTGGATAACTATAAAGGTTGGAATGGATTAAGTTGAACTTTGGATATTATTTTTTAAGGTTAAAACATTTTTGAAGATTACTTTTTGAATATTATAATACTATATTTTTTGGAAAAGGACAACCTGTAGGTCGGGGGATAACCCATCACATTGGACAAAGCTACAGGAATTGAACCCACAACTATAGTGCAACATGCCTTTATTACCTACCACTAGTCTACAGGAAGTCCATGGTTATTACAAAAATGATTTCCTAATCTAAATGGTATGTGTTAATATTTGGAACCTTATACAATTATGATAAATAGAATAATTTTTAGTTCTATTACCTTTTAGAGTGAAAGATGTGTTGGTGGTAAAAATTTATTAAAGAATGAAAGTGTACATGACAAGTACGTATATTCCTTTATGTTCTTAGTAAATCTCCTAAATAAATTCCTCAACTTTATAAAAGGTAACTTAAAACAAAAACGTTGCCGGTTAACTTTTCCAACTGGGGATTCAATGACCGTTTAACCAATCACAAGTTTGTGATTTTCTTGTGGCTATCATTCTCCTAATCTTGTTTTCTTCAACTCTCTATCAGACCTTGATGGTTTTTTTCTTCCATGTCCTTATTTTCATAGAATCCAAGTATGGGCTATCTCGGGTGACCTTTGTACTTATCTTTCTTTCTTTTAAAGTTATATTTTTATTAACCTTATTTCCGATGTGGGTTCTCCACAAAGGTATTTTCTATTTTCAACATTTTATTTTCAAAGAAAAATTTCAAATTTGGAGGACGCA
Source organism: Viscum album (assembly GCA_963277665.1). Classification (NCBI taxonomy): domain Eukaryota; kingdom Viridiplantae; phylum Streptophyta; class Magnoliopsida; order Santalales; family Viscaceae; genus Viscum; species Viscum album. The sequence goes on from OY728148.1 coordinate 1,225,251,880, forward strand.
ATTTATTGAAGTAGGGGAGAATGTAACACCCTGAGCTTCCACGATACGCTTCTCTTTCAATAATGCAATAGCTTGCATTGTACGCATGTTCGAGATTTTAACACATCGCGACCAATAAAAATAGCCATTATGAATAGTAATACCCACATTTGGAAATTATATATATTTTATATTTCAAAATGGACTTAATTTTTGGATTCATAATATCGAAATTAGCCTATGTTGATTTTTTGAGATTTTTCTGAGAACTTCAAATTTTTTATGAATATTGAAAAATACTTAAAAACAACTTTTTAATAAAAATAATTTATAGTGATAAATTATAATATTGAGTGTCTTTAAAGTATAATTAGAATATATTTTTACCATTTTATCCAATGGTGGTCATTAGAATTAATTTCACTTGGAAATTGGATGTAAACAATTGTCAATCTTTTGATATATATTGTTTCTTAAAACCACGCTATTTGTTGTGACAGTGGGAATTAATTTTAAAATTAATTAATGCAACATATATCTTTGGAATTTTGTAAAATAGACGTCATTTTTGAATTTGGAATATCAATTATAGCTTAGGGTGAAATTTTGGCATTGTTCTGAAAAACTTCAATTTTTGATGAATAGTGCAACCTCTAAGTTGTAGTTAAAAAACTGATTTTTCGTTTAAATGAAACATTACCACTTATGTGATTTGATTTTAAAAAATTTGACATACATTGTTGTCATTAATAAGTAAAATGTGGTTCAATGGGATTAAAATAATTTTTGGTGAATAGTAACTTTTAAGTTTAATTAATCACGCTTAAAGGTAATTAGTGAAATTTAAGGTAAAGATAATGTTATAATAATATTAAATGACCTTGAAACATGTCCTACACCTATTGGATGAGTCATGGCCGACCATGACAATCAATGGGTCATCTTGGGGACCCCATGGAGCCACTTTGGTAGGAAAATGACATTAAAAACTTTTTATTTAATGTTAAAATAAAAATGTCACAAACATGAAATGTTTTACTAAAAAAATTTTAAATGGGGTTATACAAGTCATATTTTTTACTATAAATATTAATTATAAATCTAAAACTATTTCCTAAATAATGATATTTTTATTATAATTTTTAGACATTATATAAATTAAATTATTTATGACACCATGACGATGGAGCGATTACCTCATTAATTAACGATTTAAATAAAATGAAAATATAATGTAAAATCTAAGCCTTAAACTTGTCAAAAACCTATAGGATGTGTATATTTAGTAACCTTATAACCTTATCCTATAAATATATAATTGTGGGACCTTTAAAATCGGAAACACATTATATAATAAAGTAACATTTCATGACTTTCCAACAGTACCTCTCCTCTCCTCTTATAAAAGGCCACCACCACTACCACCTTAATCAAACCATAAAAGCCTTTTGGCTCTGACAACCTCTTCCCACATACTCTCTCCAGATCCCACTCTTACTCTTAGAAGCCTCATTTTGGGCAGAAGTCTTCCCAAGGAATCCTTTGAGCTCAAATCAAAAAGAGTTACCCGATTTTAAGGTAATGTCTTTTCTTATGTTATTTTGTTTTATTTTGCTTCTCCAAACCCTTAAACTCTTTTTATTCCTTTATTTTGTAACAAAAATAGTATCCTAAATATACTAGGATATTCTAATAATAAGTATTCGAGCTACACTTACTCACACTTACATCTAATGGTTAATGAACTTACTGTTTTTGTGGATGGAGAATTTCTGCCTTACGAAACGATGATTGTTCAACACTCATATAACACCTCCAAAGGTGGCCATTAAGATGTCACTATATTTATTTATGATATATAATATGTTTATGTTTTACTTAAGCTTCTGTATTTTTCATTTATGTCATACCTTTATGGTTTCCATTATGGGTAAATGTGATATTTTCATTTTAGGAAGTGCGGACTACCGCCCCCTCAAAGTGATTTGAATCATTAATGCCATATGTGGGATGTATAAAGGATGGAGTAAATGTTATTATAAATTATATTATACTGGATTTATATTATAAATTTATATAATTATAATTTCATTCCATTAAATATGAAATAGGAATGAAAGTAGCGTTCATGCGTACGTACAACTTACCGTCTCCATTAACGGTGCATTTCATTTCTTACCTCTAAATTTTATCTAATATTATAAATGAATGTATATACTGGATATATATTATGTATATGATATCTAAATCATGAATATAATTATGGATATAATGTATATTTTACCACATTAACAAAGTGTAATTATAAGAAGTTTATTTTTCACTCAAGTACCAAAGATCGACAAAACGAACATTATTAACTTAAATAATTTCATAATGCTTATAACATGGTAATAAGGGATATAAAAGGAATAATGAAATTGAAAAAGGTTCTTACGAAAGTATAAATTAACTCTATTTTATTATTCAGGTGATTAAAGAACGATCGAGTCAAGTCGGACACAAGGTAAGGGAACTTCTTAACCCAATTTCCATTCTTTGGGTTAATCTCCTACTTTCAATTATGTCATGATATTATTATGTCCTATATTATTTTTTTACATTAATTATGTGTACTTATAGTGAATACACATAACAGATCTATTCTATATAAAAAAATGATCTTTCTAAGGGACTTCTTCTCAATCTCCATTTATTGAGGCATATTTTGTTTTATACACAAATGTCTTCTAAACGGTGCATAAACCCCTTTGACTTTTATGTTTATTCAAAAGGAATATTTTTATAAGATGTGTTTTACTAAACGACAAAACAGAATGTTTTTCTTGGCATACATATGTGGCGACAACGACTTCTTCGCCGCCGTGACCATTATTTGAGTATCAGCTTCCTTTACAAGCCATGATTTTTTTAAATGAAAAATAAATACCAAGTTTTAATTTTCATTTATTTTGGTATTGAAAATGGTTTTGATAATGTTTTTATTATATCAATTTTTTTTATTGATATATTTTGATTGAAATGTGGAAATTTTATGTTTCCTTTATGCATGTTTTATGTGATAAAATTATGTTATGGTTTATGATATGTTTAAACTTGTTCATATGAGGAATGCATTGGACTTAATAAGTGAAGGGTGGAGCCCGCTATAGCTCCTCGATGAATCGACAGGTCTCATGAGACAAACTAGGGTCTTGGCATGAGGCCTTGACAAAATCTTATTTCTAGTTTTGGCACGAGGCCTTGGCTACGTGGTTATGATAGTCTGGCATTATGCATTCCATCAGTATGAATGTGTTTATTGATATTGCATGTGATTATTCTACCAGTAGAATATCTATGTGAATAAGTAAATGGCATTATTTCATTTTACTTTTGCCATATCATGTTGAAGATCATGTTTAAAAGGCTTTTGTTTATTTATACATTGCCTTAAATGTTTATGTTTATTTATGAAAGCTTCCACTATATTGTTATCCTTACAGAGCATTTGAGCTCACCCCTTTCAATGTTTTATTTTTTCCAGTATGTGAAGAAGTATTTTAGGAATGACATGCAGGGATAGTATGAAGGGGATATGAGTGTGGATAATGGAGACTATGTTACTGTAGTTTTTCACTTTATGTTGTAATGTAAAATTTATTAATGTATCTATTATTTCCAAGGCTACTAAACTAATCGGTCTTTTGAGACTTGATCTTTTGTGATCATGCCAATGTTACACAATAATGCACCGACTCTGGGTAACTGAGGTTGGGGCGTTACAAAAGGTGAAGAAGAAATAAAACCACACTCGTTGTAATTCAATATTGATGATAAGAGATATAGGGTTCTTCTTGTTTAAGATCAAGTCAAAAAATGAAAAATACGGAACCCAAAACATCAAACAACAATAGGGGAAGAGTAGAAAATAACATACATTGGATTCTAGAATTGATTATTTTGATGTAATGTAGAGGAGGCACACTGGATGATGATGATTTATGAGAGATCTTGACAATCATGCATGACTGAGTCATGGTTAGGGTTTTATGAAATAGATCACGGACACTTTTAACAACACTTTCAAAAAAAGTGATGATAAAGATAAATTTTATCAGTGATAAATTTATACGCACAGATAAAACAAGTATTTATCAGCACTATTTTAGCGATGATAAATTTTAAGCTTCATCAGTGCTATGAAAGTGATAATAAAAGAAATATTTATCAGCACTTCTATCACACCACTAATAAATATATCTTTTCATGGGGCTTTTTTAGAGCTGATAAATATTGATCATTATTAGTGCTAAAAAAGAACTGTTAAAAGATTTATAATTATAATATTTTAAGTAAATTTATTAGAAATTTATAATTATTTAAATAAATTTATTATTATTTTACAATTATATAAATATATATAATTAGTTATTTATAATTATAGAAATACTTATTTAAAAAGTTATGATAATTTATATATTGTAATAATTAAAAATATAGTAAATATACATTTATAGAAATATTAATTTATAAATATTTTTCTAGGAATATATTTTTAAAATTATTAATGGATATATAATCATAAATACATGCATTTTAAAAATGAGTGAAATTGAATAATTTAAAATGAGTACAATTTAAAAATATTCAAAAAATAGATAAGTTTTAGTAATTAAATATATGTTATTAAAAAACATGGATATATGTATATATATTGAAGTGGACGATTAAATATTGAAAATACTAAAACATAGTAATTAAATATATATAAATAACTAATATTAAATGAAAAATGAAAAATTAAAATAAAAAATAGAAAACACTAGATATGAAATTTAAGTATTGAAAACAAATAAAAAAAATGACCAATTAAAAAATAAATAAATATTAATATATATCAATTTATATTGAAATTCTAAAATATTCTAGAATTTGAATAAATTACCCAAATATTAGGTATTTGTGTTTATATATATTGCATAAATATATTTATGTGTATGTTTATATATAAATAAATTTACATCCATATATACAAGAAAAAATGCAACACAAAATGTCTGATAACGGTAAAATTAAAAAATCAATCAACATTAAAAGTGAATAAGTCATTAATATGTTTTTAATTGAAATTTTATATATGTTAAACTTATTTAATTTAAATATCTATATTTAATATAAACTACTTATTTATATTTATAATATATATATATATGTATATTAAATTTTTTCATTTTTATCAATAATTTTCTAATTAATAAAATCATTTAAAATTTTCTTAATTCAATCATTTTATTTTTATTTGTTTAATTTTTCATCTTATAGTGGAATTTTATCAATTCTAAAAAAACATTGATAAGGGGAAAATTTTATCAGTGCTAAAGACACACTAATGATGGGAAACTTTTATCAGTGATAATAAAGTTTACCTTTTATTAGTGCAAAACAAAGCACTAATAACATATATCATCACTTTTTTTGGACTGATAAAGGGATTCTTTTTTCAGCGCTTAGTTTATGACAGATAAAGATGGACTTTATAAGTTAAATTTTCAAGCATTCATAAATTCCATCACTAATAAATGTGTGTTTGGTAGTAGTGATATCCAATCTTTTATTGAAAATTGTACCTCCCTTGGGTATTAACATATGAGGATTCTTAGTGAGTGATAGTTCAGTGTCTCTTCAACATTGGTATTGTCCCATACATGGAGTATTTTTTTATGAGAATGCTCAATGGAGATCAGGCCCTTGTATAGATTTTATAATTTTTTACCCTCATAGTTTGTTGTTATCTTTTCCCCTCTTATAGAGGTTGGATATTTTGACCTATATGTATAGGACTTATGACCCAATTATGAGACTTGATAAGTGGGTCTAGCTGGGAGACCTAGAGGCCCTTAGTTTTGACTTGAACCCCTGTAGGTTGACATTCATTTTTTTCGAGGTAATCTTATGTGAGAGTGGTTGGCCTATAATTTTGAATGGATTTTAGTGGTCATTTTATTTGTATACACTTTTTGTGATTAAGGCATTCTAGGTTATTAGGTTCCTGAGTTATAGTTATGTTTATGTCTTTGGATTTTAACAAAGTAGCTAGGGTTGTTTTTTTTTCCAAACTAGCTTCGATGGGAAAAATTACTTTTGTGTGTGACACGGTCATCCAGTGTTTACACTATTTATAATGTTGTCATATCAAAGGTATATTCTAATGACTATAGAGTTTTCATGTGGTGGGCGGTCATGGAATGAATCATGGCACATGTGATGTGACCAATTTTGAAGAGGATTTCCAAGAGAGATTCATGATTGTGAAACTAATGTGTCATGTTTCATGGTCAACATATCCATGTTCTAGATTAATCAATAAAATAAGACACGATTTATTGTGTTTTATGCTATTTTTATGTGGTTCCATTTAATCTAAAATTGTGGAGTGTTTAGGTGTAAGCCAAGGGCTACTGTTTTCAGGACTTTCCATTGGCATGGTTTATTAGGAGAAATGGTTAAAATGATGAATGTACCACCATGGTACATGTGACATTGATATGAAATTTGGTGTTATATGATGTTTCAATCATGTTTGGACATGGAAATTCATTTTCAAGAGACAGGGTATGAGGAGTTGGTTAAATTAATCTTAGCCACTTTTTTTGTGAGAATGGTTCAGAGAGGGCTCTTTGTGCATTTTGATATAGAAAATAGTGTAATCCATTATAGAGATGATCATTCCATATCTTGATTTTTCCCTAAGTATTCTGATAAAACATCAAATCTACGATGATCTTCTTTTCATTTAAATTTTATTCCCTTGTTTGAGGAAGGAAATATGTTCAATTTGCGCTTGAGGAGTGAGATAAGGTAATACTTATGGGGGAAGTGCACCATAATCTATTTGAGGGAGGTGTCCCTCATTTTTTGTTTAATTTTGGTGTTTTCAGAGAGCTTTTGGGATCATAGTTTTTTTTGAGATGATTCTAAGTGTAATCCTATGGTGTTGAGTACCTATAGGTCATAGTTAAATGAATTCCATGTATGAGATAGTTGTTAAACTTTTGAGATTGGCCATTGGACATCTAAGACAACTTTTTGGGAATATTATCTGCTTGAGAGAATGGCTGCTAGTCTAAACACCAAGATTCTCAAGTATGAGAAGGTCTATAGTGGGGATATTGTAAGGTCCCATGTTTTTTGGGTTAGAATATTTGAACAGAAATTTGAATTTTTTTCTTTCACATGCTAATAAGGGGTAAAATTGTAATTTTAACATAGTAGATGATCTTAGATAATATTTTTGACCAATCTATAGTCCTAGATTTAGATTTCTACCCTAGGATAAATGTTTTCTGGAAATATGATCCATTCTAATTTTAGGGTAATAATTAATATTTAATCATTAATAAATTAAATATTAATTTATTCACATAGGTTTATACAGTGATATCATTTCAATAGAGCATTGGATTTATATGTCAAGTCTACCATTAAGTCTAGACAATGTATTTTTTTTCTTGGTGGGAATAAACACAGTTTTCTTGCCACTGGGGATAGTTGGGACCCCTTTTCATTATTTTATTATATTTCTCTTTTCATTTTCCTTATTTTTTTCCCTCATTTCATTTCATCCATCTCCTATAGAATATTGTAATGACCCTACCCTAGTTTCACAGAGTTGGTGACTTGTTTTATTACATTGGAATATCAAAAAGGAAGATACATCCTGATGGACTGAATAGTTTAGTAGTTTTGGAAAAGAAGATTCATACACAAATTCAAAATTACAGCTTGAAATAAAATAGAATATATAAATTCCATTGGAATCATCAATAACTAATAGATTATCCCTACATGTAATTCATAATATACATTTTCATGTCCTAGGGAAAAATAAAACATAAAAAGGGGAGATATCAAATTCTCAGTAAAGGTAATTATTATGGTAGAAGTTCTCATAACCATAAACACTAGGAATGGTGAGAAACTAAAAACACATGCCTTTAATTATATACTTGAGCATAATATGGAAGAAATAAAAGGTGAATGAAAAATTCCATATTAAAACATAACAATTTTTATTATATGATTCAAATAATAATATGGAATAATGCTTACCAGTTTTATAATGAGGTAATGCATAATACAATAAATCATAACCATTCTTTCAAGGCCTCATGCCATGACCATACATACACGAGTAAAAACCCAAACTAGTTTTTCTCTTGAGACATAATAATGCATTGAGGGGATATATAGGGGCCCACATGAAACATACTAAGTCCAATGAATTCCTTATATTAATTTGCAGAAACCTAAACAATATATACATTCATATTGGAACACACATTTGAAATTTAAATCACTTTCCCCAATCATTAAACACAACACTAACCATTCAAAGTAATATGGGGAATGGTTTCAAGATAGATCAACTATTTTCAAACTAATAAAAAATCATTAAGTAAAATATGGTAGATGATATCATAAAATATTTATACCAATTAAACATAAGAATCATAAAGGGTGTTGAATTAGATGAAAATACTATTATAAAATCATGATGTAATTCTTCATAAAAAAAATATTATAATCTGAAAAGAAGAGTTATATTGGAAATATATTTGCATAAAATAAAAATTAAATTAAGGTAGTTTTTTAATAATAAAATCATTAATTTTAAAAAAATGGTGTCCTAAAATAGATTATAGAGTGCATTTTGAACATAGTTAAGAATTCGAGAAGTTCTTTTAAAACTGGCTTTTTTATTAGGATGAATTATTTATATAACTTTTTAAAAATGTAACTCTCCATAAAATAAAGAGGGATTATGATTTGTACACATATATATAACATCAAAACATAATTTATGAGTACATAAGAATAATTGATAATTTCATTGGGGTGAAGAGAGAAGAAGAGTAACTTGAAAGAGAACGAAGGTTTTGGTAGAAAACCCTAACCTTATGTCCAAACGTGTTCTAAACAGGACCTTAACATCCTGGATAATCAAATAAAATCCATGAAATAATTAATTAATATCCTTATCTACATGTATTTTTTTCATTATAGTTTTATTAAGTTCATTTCTAGACTTATTGATAAGTTATATAATTGAATTCCATCATTCCGGAGTGTTCATTTCCTTTATTTCATGATTGGTTCACTAGATTATAAGTAACGAGCTTAATTAAAAATTGGTATAATTCAATAGAATTAGAATCCAATTTTATTAATGATAATATATAAGTTTAAATTCTTATATATATCATTTGGTTATATATTACGAGGATGAATCATTAGACAATACATTTAGTGGTAATTGTTTAGATTATAACTCCGGTTATTTATCATAACAAACTCATTTTTTCTTATTGCTTGGTATTATTCAAATATGTTACATCCAAAAAATAGAAAAAATATAATATTCATTTCAAATTTTTTTAATCAATTAATATGGTTTCATTAAAATCTTTGAATAATAATTTGATGAACGAATCTTCGTCGTCCACGATGGTTGTAAATTAGCCCCACCCGGATGATGATTTCGTTTATAAAATAAAATTGGGAATGTAAGGAGATTGAAAATGGTTATTACATTAACTTGATATAATTTTAGTATATATATGATAATGGAGTTATCATGATCAATTGGACAGAATAGGATATAATTGTATAAGAAAAGATGACAAATTAAAATTAAATTAAATTAAAGAGAAGAGGATTTACATCTTGAAATAACCACCTTGAGAACCTCCTTAATGGAAAGGGATTTGATATTTTGGAAATAAAAAGTGATATTAGACACCGGGAGGGACTAAGAAAGATTATTGGGTAGAAAAATGAGAATCATGACGTCTTAGAGGAGTTAAGAGGAGAGGGGGTTAGGGTGGTTTTAATAGGAGAGGAGATTAGGATTTTAATATTATTTTAATAATTAATTTCTTATTTTCGATCAACACAATGAATATTATTGATTCTTGTGATCTAAATAATTATAAGATCTTATTATTTTGAAAAAAATAAATTTAAATCATTCATCATTTAAAGATGATGCATAAATTCAATTATTTTGCATATTTCATAAAATATCGAGTTCTACTAACCACAAAATATTCAACTATTTCAGAAAAAACTAAAAATTCACCCAAAACATTTTTGGATGTGTATAATTTAAAAATGAAAATTATTTTGTAAAAAGAAATTTCTAAATAACCTAAATTTAATTTTTAAATAAAACTATAATTGTTGTGAAAATACAGATTTTAAATTTAAAAGAGTTTTTATAAAACCTTCAAAATTTAAATGAGGTCTTATAAAATTATTCTAAAATAGTAGAAAAAAATAATTATTTATAAATAATTTTCATGAAAATAAATTTTATTAATATCTTAATTTAATATTGTAATTAAATATTTATTACTCTAAAAAATACCAACACTTAATTATTAATTGTTTAAAATATTTACTCTCATTTATATTGTGTTCAAATTATATTTATACTCACATAGGCGAGGTTACTATTAGTAAAAGTGAATTACTATTCATAAGGGTAAGTTACTATTCACCAAAATGTGTGTTGATTATATCAGACTCTAAATATCTTACTAATCACAACTGTGTGTGTCAGTTTTTTGAAATTTAATAAATTGAAGCGGAAATATTATGTTTAACGACATGGTTATAACGACCTCCTATAACAAACTATTTTTTCATAGAGACACAGTGTTTCATGAATTATATATTATGTTTATTTGTAAATCCATAGGGTTTTAAATTTTTCCCCCCATACATAAATGTTGCCTCAAAATTATCAGAATGTTACCTCATTAAAATATTTGGGTAGTTCTTTTTCATAAGCTCCTCATTCTACCATGTTACCTCTTCAATTTTATGATTTTTACAATGTACCTTTACCATCCAATTTTTCTGATTCCGCAAAAATTGTTCTTTATGGTCCATATTCCGGATAATCTCTTCACACTAACATAAGTCAGGTTCCAATTCAATACCTTTAGAAGTTTGGAAATGTGTTTGGTATGACATGTAATTTTTTAACAATAATACATATAACACATGGTGTACCTTAGAAAGGCTAGGTGGAATTTCTAAACGATATTCCAAGGTTCCAAATCTCCCCATAATTTCATAATGAAAAATGTACCTGGGGCTCATTTTCCCTATCTTCCCAAATCTTATAACACCCTACCATGGAGGTAGTTTCAAGAAAATGCGATCTCTCACTTGAAGTTCCAAATCCTTCCTTCAATTATCGGACAAGCTATTTTTCCTACTTTGAGCTACTTTGATATGGGTTTGAATTGTCTTTACCTTCATTAATTTTTCCACCATAATTTCTAGGCCCACAAGCTTCCATTCCCCAACTTCATCCCATGATATTGGTGTATGACATATCTTTTCAAATAATGCATCATATAGTGCAATTTGAATACCAGAATAGAAACTATTATTGTAGGAAAACTCTGCCAAAGGTAAATACTGATCCTACATACATTTAAAATCTTGGTAGCACAACCTCAATGTGTCCTCTAATTTTTGGATCATTCTATCTGATTTCCTGTTAGTTTTAGGGTGATAAGAAGCACTCAATCAATGCTTTGTCTCAAAAGATCTCTAAAGACATTTCCGTAATTTCAATGTAAATCCTAGATCATGATCAGTCACAATTAAGAGGTGTGTTCCCTGAATTATTTTAAAATACATATTATAGAGTTGTTCAAGATTCTCTAGTGACAAATCCTCTCTTATAGTGAGTAAATGTGCAGATTTGGTAAGTGGATCAACAATCCACCATATTTCATTATTCATTCTTAGAGTTTCAAGAAATATATAGGCAAAATCCATGGTGATTTCATCCCAATTATTTGTATTAATAATAAGTGGTTTCATGAATCCCCTAATATATTGTCCTTTAGCCTTCACATGTTGATAGAATAAACATATTGACTCATAATTATCAATTTCCATTTTCATGTTATATCACCAAAAATGTTATTTCAAATCTATATACATATTAGTGCTACTATGATGTATAAAGAAATTAAAACCATAAGAATCATCCAATAACTCCCTTTTTAGATTGTCTAATGTGTAAATACTAAACATATTCCCAAATTATAGAATTCCATCCTCATACATGAAGTCTCCATCTTCCCTTAATTCACAACATTAATTTTCTTCTGATGATTCTCATCATCAAGATAAGATCTTTTAATTATTTATAATAAATATGTTTGGGAAAAAATGAAAAATTATTGATGATTCCCTTACTTTGATAATTTCCATATCAATCATTACTAGATCCTTGAACATAGAATCCCTTTCAACCCTCATTTGGTTTATAACTCCAAGATCCTTCCTACACAATGCAACTTCCAGCCAATTTTTCTTCCTTAGGTGGTAGTGTATGGAACAAGAATAATTTTTAAGCAACTCGAGCTATTATCTTTACCTCAGGTTGAGTTATTTCTGTGAGAATATATATTTCAAACTCTTTTTATCATTATATATCTAACATCTTTAACCATATCGATAGTGTCCCCATATCTTCATGAAAATTTTATAGCTGCTAAATCAAGATCATGATTTAGATAGTTCTTCTAATGAGTTATTAACTACACTGATGCATAAGAAATTACTATATCAGTCTTCATAAGGTTACAACCAATTCATTTTTTTTATGAATCTATATAGATCACAAATCCACCATTTACCGATGGTAGAGTCCTGATTAGAGCATTCACTAACCTTTTGTTCAATTCTTTGAAGAAACTTTCACATTATTTTATCCATAAAAACTTAACCCCTTTATGTTTAAGCTTGGTTAATGGGTTAAATAATTCTGTGATATTCTAAACAAAATTCCGATAATAACCTGTTAAACCAATAAATCTATGTACCTCGATTATGTTAGTTGGTGTTGGCCATTCCTAAACTACCTTTGTCTTAATAGGTTTAACTAGATTCCATCCTTAGACACAATATGGACAAGAAAAAAACTAATTATAGCCAGTGTTCACACTTTCTAAATTTCCCATATAATTTATTTCTTCTAACAGTCTTAAGAATAACAAATAAGTGATTTTACAGTTCATCATTGATTTTTGAGTATAATAAGATGTCATCATTAACTACCAAAAAAATTCCAAAAGATATTTCTCGCGAACTCTATTCATTAGATCCATGAAAACATAGAGTGAATTAGTCTATCCAAAATGCATTATAGTAAACTCATAATGATCATACATGGTTTCAAATGTTTTCTGTGGAATATCTTCTTTCCTCACACACAATTGGTGATATCTGGATCAAAGTTAAATCTTCAAAGAATATTGGGATTCGTGAAGTTGGTCAACTAAATCAGAAATGTGAGAAAGATGATACTATTTCTTTATCATAATAAAATTGATCTCCCTTTAGTTAATTCACAAAGTCATATATCCATCTTTCTTTTATATGAACAAAATAATGGCTTCCAATAGAGAAACCCTAGTGTGAATAAATCCTTTACCACTAAATTCCTCTAGTTGTTTCTTTAGTAATACAAACTCCAAAGTTTCCATTCTATAAGGTTTCTATGATATAGGTCTTGTACTGGAAATTAAGTCATTAGGGAACTCAACATCCCACCCTGGAGGATACCCATGTGAATCCTCTAGAAATACATCAATGTATTCTTACATAGTTTTTACATTCAAAATTTGAACATTTATTTCCTTACCCATAGATATTATATTCTATTCCTCCCTATGAATTGAATTCAGTAGATCAATATGGGGTTGATCTAGATAAGAATTAGATGGAGAGGTTTCCGCTCTAATGATTTTGTACTCTACATCAATATCAAAAGGTCATAAAATCCTTCTTCTTGCATCATATCTTCACAAAATAATTTAATATACTATTCATACCAATAATTATATCAATTTCAATCATGGGTGTGATGATAAGATCCGCAAAAAATAATTTGTTTTTTTCCAAAAGGTGTAAAAATTATCACATCTTTGTTACAATGATACTTCCCTTAGGATTTTTGAATGTAAAATCCATTTTTAAATCCAATTGGAAATGTCTAATTGTCTCGGAAAACAAGGAAGATATGAAAGAATGAAATAATCTAGAATAAAATAATGAATTTTATAAGTTTCCAAAAATGATTAAAGAACAAGCCATCATATCTTTAGGAACTTCATCCTCTGCATTTGTTATCACATAAACATAGATATGCTCCATTGGGATTTTTTTGGGGAATATTCGTTGATGCATATGAAATTCTTGTTCATAATGTCTCATATTTTTTCGATTATAACATTTAACATTGTAAGATTCTTTATATACATTTCAATTAGGATAATGGTGGCATTTTTCTCTAAACTTTTAATAAACACCCTTTCCCTTTAGGAAAGTACCATGGTGTTTCATCCCATAGTTGCGATTGGGTGGAAAGTCAATTATTCCCTTCTTCCCTATTCAATTTTTTCTTTTAACAGAGTGTTTAATAACCCTTTTCATCTATTTTTACTATAAATTAATTTGAATTAGATATTTCTTTTTATTTAATTATAGCACATGAGACAATATCTTCATATGAGGAGATATTATAAGAGATCAGTTCCCTTCAGATGAATGGTTTTAATCTATTAAAAAATTTATCAATATTTCTCCTTTGATTAAATATGTATTCCATGACATGCCTTCAAAGCCTTGTAAATTTTGTTTCATACTTGGAAACATTCTCATCCTCCTTGCTCAGATTCAAAAATTGTCTTTATATATTAGGTCGTTGTTCGTGGGGAAAATTATTTTCAAGGAAAATTTCCATAAAATTCCTCAATTCCATATTTTCAATATCTTCCTCCACCTTTTCCTTTTTAATCAATGACCACCATTGACTAGCATCTCCTGATGGACAATACCCTACCATGAAAACCTTCTCCTAAACTGAGAAATATCTTCTCTAAGGAGCTTATACACTACACTACCATTAATGAGTTTTTTGTCCCATTAAATTATGGTTGTTGTTGTCACATAAAGCAGATTATTATCAGTCCTCCATATTTTAAATTAGGATGCCTTATATGGGTAAGGTTATTGTTCATAACCTAATTCTATTGTCCCAGTTTACTTATAAGTTTCTCATCCCCAGTCACAATATCATTATCCTTTATATGAGATAAATTCCCACATAGGATATATGTGTTCATGATTTTTACATTCCTTCCACTGGGCTCTATTTCTAAATAATGTCATACACTATATTATTTTATAAATCACAATATAAAACATCAAGTAGAGAAATACTTAATATTTATTTAAATCCTATGAATAGATATTCTAATAATCAAAAATATGGTTTCTTTATGGAATGATTTACTTTTAAATACTACATAATGTATTGTAAAAAAAATGTGAAATATCCTAAGAATATCCCCCGTAGAGTGTCAAACAAGTTGCATAGTAAGGCCAATGGTCGTGTACCAGGTTACCCTGGGACAAGCCCAAAACACCTTGTCGGAGTTGTTACTCCAATGTACGTATGTTCGAGAACAACGTTCACTTGTAGTATTCAGATAAGAATATATTTTCTAGGAATCACCAGATAAATTATTATTTACCAATATTCTTGGATGTTCTTGTACACTTATACTCAATGTCTACCTTAGGGTTTGGTTCTATAATCAATGTTTTCGATATATGGTTTCTATGTTTTATACTAAACATAATATGATACCAACTATAAAGGCCCTAACCTTGTTGCCTAAATTTAGTTCCATTTATTATTAAATTTGAGTATTAAAAAGTAATACACATCCTGATGGAATGAATAGTTTATTAGTTTTTTAAAACAAGATACATACATAAGTTCAACATTATAACTTCAAATGAAATACAACATATAAATTCCATTGGAATCGGCCAGAAATACTAGATTATCCTAAAATCCATTCATAAAAAACTTCTTCACATATTGGGGAAACATAAATAACAAGAAATGGGTAATCTCATAATCTTAGTAAGCATAAGTAATAAAGTGGAATTAATCATAAACCTAAACACGTGCCTTTAAATGTATACTTGAGCATAATATGGAAGTAATAAAAGTTAAATGGATAATTCCATAACAAAACATAACCATAGATATTATAATAATCCAATAATCACATGGACTAAAACTTACTTGTTTCATAATGAGGGAATGTATAACGTGGGACTTTATAATAATTCTGCCAAGTCCATGTGCCAAGACCATACACAAATAGGTAAAATCACATAGTAGTTTGTCTCATGAGACCTATTGATGCACTAAGGAGATATAGAAGGTCCCTCATGACACTTACTAAGTTTAATTAATTCTACATATTAATGCTGTGAAACATAAACAACATATATATTCATACAGTGACTAACATATGAAATGTAAATCACATTCCCCAATCATTAAACATAACACATACCATTCGGAGTAATATGGTAAATGGTTTCAAGATAGCACATCAATAATGATAATAATAATAAATCATTAAATAAAATATGGTTGTTGATATCATCAAATATCTATCCTAATTAAACATAAGAATCAATATGGGTGTTTAAATACATGAAGATACTCTTCTAAAAACGTTGTTTAATTCTTGATAAAAATACTCTTTTACTTAATAAAGAAGATTTCATTTGGAAAAATAATTACATATAACCATAAATAAATTACGTTTTTTATAATAACAAAATTAGTGATTTTAGAAAAATAATTTTGTCTTAAGATAGAATATATAGTGCACTTGAAAATATGTAATAATTCGAGAAGTTCTGTTGAAACAATCTTGTTTATCAAAAATAATTTTTAAAAGGTATTTTTAAAATATGTAACTATCCATAAAAAAGGGATTCTAATTGTTACACATATATAGAAAATTAATATATAAGTTATGATTTTTTAATAAAATAATAAATAATTTAATTTGTGTAAAGAAATAAAAAATTTATCCCAAAAGAGAATGGAGGTTCCGGTAGAAAACAATTACCTTACGAACGAAACTGTTCTTCACTTGACATTTAAATCCGGGATTTTCAAATTAAATCCATTAATTAACTAATTATGAACCTTAAATAAATTTAATTTCTTAATTATTCTTTTATCAATTTTTATGGCCTTATTGATAAATAATATGATTGAATTCTGTCATTCTGAAGTGTTCATTTCCTTGATTTCCTCATCGGTTTTCTTAATTATTAGTAATGGTGTTCATTTAAAATTGGTATAGTTCTATTGAATTGGAATTTAATGTTGTTAATGAGAATCCATATGTTCAAATGGTTATATATATCATTTTTCTATATATTATAATGATGAATCATTAGACAATACATTTAGTGATAATCGTTTAGATTATTACAGTAGTTATTGATCATAATGAACTCATTTTGTATTATCATATTGTATTATGTTAATATGCTACATATAGAACATAAAAAAAGTTTAAATTTTCATTTTAAAATCTTTATCAACAATTAAAATTGATTCATGAACATCTATGATGAAAAATTTAAAGAACGGAACTTCGTCGTCCACAAAGGTTGTAAATTTGCACCACACAGACGATGATGTCGTTTATAAAATAATATAGGGAGATTAAAGAGATTATTAATGGATATTACATTAACATACTATAATTATAGTACATATATGATACTAGAGTTATCATGACCAATTGGATAGAAGAGGTTTGGATAGAATAAGAATACAATGTAAATTGAACTGAAATTAAATGAAAAGGGAAGAGGTTTTACCTCTTCAAATAACCTCCTTGAGAACCTCCATAAACAAAGGGTTTTGGTATTTTGGAATGGAAAAGGGCTCATAGATGTGGTTAGTGAATAAGAAAGATTATTTGGGTATAAAATTTAGAAGCTCAATGTCGTGGAGGAGTGATGAGAAGAAGGAGTGAGGGGTCGTTTTTATAGTGGACAAGAGGATGGTTTTTCCATTATTTTAATCACTACATTAATATTTTTTTCTCAAGAATATGAATATAATTAATAATTGTGACCTAAAATAGTAATTATTTAATGTGAGTTTGAAACAATGGCTATTTACATCATCATGACTCAAGAAAGATTCAGAAATTTATTTATTTCACATATTTTGTAAATTATCGAGTTCCACTATTCCCAAAAAATTCAGGTATTTCAAAAAAAACCCAAAAATTCAACCTAAACATTTTTGATGTGTATAATTCAAATATAAATTCTGTTTTATATGAAAATTCTAAATATTATATTTTTTATTTTTAAATAAAATCATTATTTACTTGATAAATACATATTTTCAATTTAAAACTGATTTTATAATACTTTTAAAAATTAAAAGAGGTCTTATAAAATTATAACAAAATAATAGGATTATAAAACATAATGTTATTAAATAATTAATTTAAAATTTTAATTAAATATTTATTTCTTACAAAAATACCAATACTTATTTTTTAATTTTTTAAAATATTCACTCTCATTTATGTGATGCCTAAATTTTATTTATACTCACCTAGGTGAGGATACTATTCATATAGGTACATTACGTCTCATAAGGTTAATATATTATTCACCAATAATTTATGTTCATCATATCTGACTCTAAATATCCCACTGATTGCAACCGTGTATGTAATTTTTTCGAAATTCGAAACATTGAAGTGGAAAAATTATTTTTAACAGATAGGTAATTTCAATATCCTAGAACAAAGTGTTTATTTTAAAGAGACTCAGTGTTTCATAGATTCTATATTAAATTTATTTGCAAATACTTGGGGTGTTACACTTATCATGCATGCCCTCTATGAATTCACCTTCATGAAGTCGAGGGAGAAAATGTGAGAGAGGGAAGTGATGGAGGGGGAGAGGAAGAAGGGTACGCCGGTGGAGCTCTGGACGCACTACATTGTCATGTGGTTTCTACGGACTCCTGAAAGGTTTGAAGCATCAACGGATTCATACCAAAGCTAGTTCATTTTTTCATTTCCCTATAAATTATTAATGTTTAATAATTTTCATGTTTTAAAGAACAAAAATGTTTTCTAAGGAACCCATGATGGTCGATATAATACTTTTAGTGTTTTAGGGTCCTGAAAAATATGCAAAGGAGATTCTACCCAAATCCCCCAATGAACTGGGGAAAAGAATAGAGAAAATCCAAAGAGACATAGGTAGGACCAGTCCCATGAAAACGCGACGTGGCCAGGCCCTGCGAAGCGTCCCCTCCACGAACTGTCATCATTCACAAAATGGAGGCGGAGATCCTCTGCGGTCGTGAGGTAGGATGTGCGCCGATCTGGTTCACCGCCATGAACCCCCTCAACTGCAGACCGTGTTGACCGGTTCAAGCCGCATCCGCTGTCATTTGCGGAATAGAGGCGGAACCCTCGATGGTCATGAAGCACTCCCTGAGTTCAGTCCGCGAGGGGGGGGGGGAAGCGTTCAATACCCACAGTGAATTACGGATTGACCAAGTCAGCCGTAAACCGGGTATTCGGTCATGGGCCTCCGCAAAAGGTCCCATGTGACCATAGATTCATCTCTTTCTCCACTCTATAATAGGATAATGCTGGGGAAAGGGAGAGGATTTGGAGATAGAGATTCTGATTTTGAGGAATTGGAGACTCGAAAGGAGATCGATCGAATGAAGGCTTAGGATTTCGCAAACAACGAAGTTCCATTCGCACACCATAGTAGGTATAAACCTGGGAACGAACTAAAAAGGAACCGGAAAATGAATAATAATTTTGTGAACTGTGAACATAAAATAACATAAAAAGAGAATACCACGAACCATATCCCCTCCGCGGATGCACTCCCCGTGGACAAGGGTGTTTATGCATCTTTTGTGATCTATCGCACTGCATAGCACCTTCCTATGTGGGCTAATCCTCGACCGACAAACCCCCGATTGGCGCATCCCTTGGCCACCGCTGCTCGTGTGGACCTCTCTGCGTACCCCCTGGTACGCGGGCTGAAATCTAAGCCACAAACAACCATGGTTCGCGAGATGCTCACCAGATCGCAAACCGCCCTGGTTCGCGGGATGCCAATCGGTCTGCGGACCCTCCTGGTTCACGGATGACCTCTCTGTCCGCAGACCACCCTGGTTCGCGGACAGCTTCTCCAGCCACGTAGCACCTTCCTACGTGAAGGGTGCCACCACTCTTTCATATGTGTGGCCCATCAGAGCCTTCGGAGTTCCCATTACCCAATCCAGATAAAATACTTCCAATCCAGTCCGATCCTCTGTGACTCTTTCATTGGCCTATTCTTCGGCCCCGACCCGAGGCCTCCACCAGAGCCACCAGATATGCATGGTGTAACTTTCGAGTGCATCAATCCGCTGTTTTGAGTTCACATACCCACGATAAATAGAGGCGAAAGGGGTTTCTCCAACCCTTGAGTAGATTCCCGAAGCATTCCCAGGTTCACATTCCCACGATAATGTGGATTCTAACATCAAGAATCCCCTTTCTGCCCCTCCACTTGTTAAGGGATTCCCGGGGATAGTAAAATACCCATCAGAAGGAAGCCCTCGTGAACTTCAAGAGAGTTGATGGGCACATGAGCACCCCCTTTTCCCTCTCCCGCTGTGCTTTGTCACCCATGGGCCTCCTCAGAGTATAATCCCTAATATATCATCATGGGCCGCCCTCATATGTAAGCCCCACTCCATTCCTCATGGACGCACCTCTCGCGACGTGATCCTCTAGTCCCTACTACCTCTTGTTTCTCACACCGAGCATGAATCACATGGGCTTAGAGTAAGCCTCGACCATGAAATCCTCTTATGGGCCTCCTTAGAGTGTAAGTCCCAATCCATTACTCTGGGCTGCCTCAGAGCGTAAGCCCCAATCTTATACAAACAATGGGGACTTTGATTCCCTACCACAGGGATAAGTAGGAAGCCTCCATGAGGTTCAAGCCCGATCACCAATGGACCCCCGGGTCCACCTTCACATTGGTTCTCCAGCACTCCCCATTTGAAATACGTGGACTTTGATCCCTGTCCCCTAGGCAGGGATTGTAGGAAGCCTCCCTGAGGTTCAAGTATGACAAATGATCGATCGGACTATCCTCACGTCAGCTCACTGCGCCACTCCTTGTTCCGACTTAGTGAGTCCAGACTCCTCGGGGTCATTAATACCACGATGGATGGTAAAACTCGGGCATAAATTATTCTGAACCCCTGCGTTCAGCTGACCATTGCTATCCATGTTTAAATCTATGGATACTATGCTTGGGTATAAACCAAAGATTCACAAACATATTAATACGTCTTAAATATATAAGAGAGTCCTGAAATAGGAAATAATTCCCACCAAAAGGGTGCGATGAGCCCGACTTCTCATCCACTCGACCAATGTGTGTTCTTACGTGTTGCTGGTCAGACCATCCGGTGAAAGCCTACCTTTGGAAAGCAGGTCCACGAATCATCGGATACTGAACTGTTGGGCGTTTCACGACTGAAACCAAGAAACAAAAAATGGTGAACCCGATGTGAATCTTTAACCAAGCATGATAGATTTAACTTAATCCCACCCTATGCCCCCTTTTACTCTCAAGGAGGTCCAAGCAAGGGCATTAAATGCGCATGGGATCATGAGATGCTACTTTGATGGGTTTGATTCTTGTATTTGCAAAAATATTTTGTAGGTACAACCTTCAGAACTACGTTGGATCCAATAGAATCCTGAAGGAACTCACAAGAGCGTTCTTCCAACTATGCACTGACAGGACTTCCTCACCTATGGAGGACACCGTCACGCACCCAATGTCTTCAACACTGGGTCTCAGATGCGCTGATCTGGGAGTACCATGTGAATGGTACTCTCCCAACGGTGGAGGCGGCCATGCACGCCCTCCAATCTGCCAGAACTCGCCGGTCACCTACCCCGCAGCAGCCACAGAAGCATATCTTGACGGCCCTTGTAGCCGTCTCAAACCGTTTCGGGAGTCTCTCCCTGGAACGGGACAATGCGTACCTCCCTTACCTTAGGGAGGCAGATGAGGTCGACGTTGAGGAATTCATCCCTGCCGAACGGGGGTTCCTCTCCAAGGCCCCCACAAGAAGGTGTCATCGTGGTCACACCACGATTCAACATCCTCGTGGTGAGGAGGATGTCTCCCCAAGGATTCAGGCCCATGCTCTCCAAGCTTCGGCCCCTCGGACCGCCCGACGAGGGCGGCAGACATACAATCAGGGACCAGTCATCACCCTAGTCCCTAAGGAGGTGCTACGCTACCTAGCCATGGAGACGTACCACGAACATGCACCTACACCTGTTCGCTCCTCCCGATCCCACCATCCGGACATAGAGACATCATACAAGCTTGCAGGCATCCCCACCGAGCTCCATCAAGCCCATCACTCACACGGGACGACACTTACCAGGTAAGCACCTCTCCCTGCCCAGGGTCATGAAGCCCACCAACCCAACATGGTGGCGAACCGGCACCTACAAGGCCAGCTCCTTGCAGTTGCTTCCGATGCCTCCATCCTGATATAGTGGCGATGAATAATTCCCACCACCCCGATGTGGTGGAAAATCAAATGCGGGCACGTCTCCCCACTGACAAAGGCCACCGACTCGATATGGTGGGAAACCAATATATGTTGGGCCAGCTCCCTGCGGATGTAGGCAAAGTACTCCACCCCGATGTGGTGGTGAACAGAGAGATAAACCGGTGTATCCCGGTACAGGGGAAGATTCGTTCACCTGCCTCGACACATGATAATTTTCAGTACCCACTGAACACCGGAGGACTGGAGCTGGATATTCCTACTCTAATACTGGAATGAGACTTCATCACCCATTCCAGCCAAAGATGTCTCTCTACATATCCTGTCAATGATGGAGGAGAAGGTATCGATCCCAGATCATATCTTGCAGACTTTCCAAAATGTAACTGTATCAGCGGCAACAGGAATGACTCAGGCCCATGTGCCCATCTCCACAGTTGAAGTGACTCATCTAAGAGACGAGATAGCTGCCTCGGAGCAGATTTGCATCCCTACTTCCGCCCAGGAGGGCCGCCGACCATATTCCGCGACTCAAGGGCAACCGGATCGAGCAACTTCACTCGTTCCAACCGGGGGACACCCGTCCATCACGGTGGATGATCCAGAGCAGGCATATATCCCTGCTAAAAGTAAATATGTTCATCGCCGTATCCTGAAAACATCACAGGAAGAAATTAGATAGGGACCCAAAGGTGAAGGTCATTATCAACAGCAGACGATCCCGGCTTCCCACAAGAAAGCGCCTCGAACGCGCCGAAGGAAGTCGGAAAATAATGGGGGAGTTCATGAATCTTGTAACACCCCGAGATTTTATGAAAAATATTTTTTTAATTTCATTAATGTCTTGTGTTTTATGCTACACAATGATTACCTTGTGCTCTATGCAACACCGTATTAGCTTGCAGTATACGCAACACTATTCTTGGATCGTGTTACACACAATTTTGATAATTGTTATTCTACGCAACATTGAGTATATCTATATATATATATATATATATATATATATATATTCAATGTATAAATGAAATATGGTTGGATTCTGTTATAAGAAACAACGAAGGATTCTTGCACAACACGCAACCCTGACTTGGCTTGCATTACACGCAATCACGACCTTCCTCGATAGCATGTGTTGTACGCAATACCGGGTTTTACTAAACAACGATATATTATTATAATATTATTATGAACTGGCCGTTTAGAATAATATTAACTAAATTTTGAATTTTATAACATTATTATTCATCTTACACATTTTCTAGAACATGGTATAAGAACAAAATAAATTTTTCGTGTAAAAAATGTATTTTTAATAAATTGCAGTTTTGCCGCCTTTGGATGGCGCACCCACATTAAATCTAGTTTTTGACATGTTTATAAGTTAAATTTGACAAAATAAAATTCTTCTTTTGAATCAAGAAATGAAAATTTACTTTGGATAAAATTTTCATATTATTTTGGTAACTTTCATATTTTGATGAATAGTAAAAACACGCTATATTTTAATTAAAAACAAATTTTTTCATTGCAATAATTTATATGATTAAATTATAATATTGAATGGTTTTAAAGTATAAATAGAATATATTTTTACCATTTAATATAATGTATGTCATTATCATTGATTCTACCTTGAATTCGTAGGATAAATCAATTCAATCTTTTGTAATGTTTTAAACAAAAACCCGTTTTCTTTCGACAACGGGATTAATTTTAATTTAATATCTGCAACTTTCGTGTATTGAATTTGGAAAAATGTATTCCATATTTAGAATCAGTGGGTCCAAATTATGTTAATAAGCTAATTTTTATTTTTTGGCATTATGAATAGTAACTACGGTAAATTTTATTTACCATAGTTAAAGGTAAATCGGGTAATTAAGGGTAAATATAAGATTATAAAATTAACCTAACACCTGAAAAATCCTATTGGATAACTAAAAGTCGACCCATATCACCTAAGGGTCGTATTAGATTCATTTAATGGACTTTTGTCCATGAAAATAATTTAATTATTATTAAAACCAAAGAATGTGACAACATGTCACTTTCTTAAATATTATAAGTATAATAATTTTTATTTAGTGATAAACTTCATGAAACTTCGAACATTAATAGTCTCCATAAATCTAATACAATTATCTACATCATAGGAATTTATTTAGAATTTTTAGAGATTAAATAATTATCATTTATTATGACACAAAGATGATGCAGTAATTATCTTATTAATGAAATATTGAAATAATTGATGTTATAAATACCCAAATAAATGTAATTTAATCCTTTTTATGAATTCAACTAATTCTATAGATTAATATGACATGTTAGTATTGATTTAATTAACTTTTTTCAAACTAATAATTCTGTTATGATTTTCACCAAAATCGATTACTAAATAGTGTCAAAATTGAAATAAAATAGTTTTTAAAACAAATATTATATTATTAATTGTTATTTTATTCCTAAAAATCTAAAGTTTGGAAAAATGACATAGATAAGGTTATATATATTAATAATAAACAACTTGGGGTTCTTTTGGCTTCATATTGTAAGTTTATTAACCTTATAGTATAAGAACACAAGAAGACACAGTAAAAGTAAAATTATTTAACTTAATGTTAAGTATAAATGATAAGGTTAAAATAGGAACCTGAACTTGTCTAAATTCTATTGGATGAGAGGATTTTGACCCATCCCACCTTGTCTTCGAAATAAATCAATTTGGATCTATTTGAAACTGAACTTGACTTTATAATAAAATAATATTTTTAGTTTTTCCAAAGGAGCCCCTCTCCTCCCTTATAAAAGGGCACCTCCTCCCTCTCCTCCTCACACCAATTTGAGCCTTCAAGCTCGGCCAAACCCTGAAAATTTCTCGTCTACACTTCCCTAGAGACATCCTGGAGGTCCTTGTCTTCTTAAAAGACCAATTTTAGTTCCCTAAAAGGAAGTCTCAGAGAAGCACTTCAAAGAAGAGGTAATGTTCGTTACCGATTCATTCATCTTTATTTCTTCTTCCACTTCTTCTTCTTTAGATGTTTAATTATGAAGTAATAACATCAGTATCACTCATATACAGATATTTTATTATAAGTATGAAACAACCCTATTTCACCATCTAACAATCCTAAGGAAAATGAAATCCCCGCGCGTGCGTACGTACGGAATACTGTCTCCACGCCGTGGTGTAATCTATTTTCCCCCACCACCTTACTTGGATGGGTATAATGGTGTAAATAATAAATATATATGATTATTTTAAAGTGATATTGATTCTGAAATAGTATACATACTCTCCAATACAGTCCCACGATCATGAGAACGATATCATCGCTCGTGCGTACGTACGGACTACCATCTCCACGACGTGATGAGATTCATTCTCCACGTTAACCATTCATGAATGATTATAAAGTATATATAATAAGTAATCATGAAATATATGAAATAATAATGATACTGGATTTATGTGTATATATATGAATTTAATCTACTTAATTCCATTCAACTCAATAAGGAAATGAAAACAGCATTCATGCGTACGTACGGCCTACCGTCTCCATGAACGGTGTATTTATTTTCATTTATGATTTATTATATATATCTATATTCTGAATATATATTATATATAAATAATGTTTTATATTCTGTAATTATGTAATCATGATCTAAGTAATCATATGAATAATTAAAAGTCAAAGCACAGATGACAAATGAATCATTTTTTCCCAAAACGCTCTTTAACATGGAATTTACAAAAGAACGGGTAATATAAGGTCATAAGTGAACCATATATGATATCATAACAATGAGTATGATTATGGAATAAGTCAATGACATTATTTAAATCATTATACAGTAGGTTCAGACACTGACGAAGCAAATCAGACCTAAGGTAAGGGAAATATCACAATCTCATTTTTATCCGAGATTGTTTATACATTAGTATTTACTGGGGTGAATTTTATCATCCACATCCATGTTTACTCAATATGTAATATTATTTTCATCCACCTATAATTTTTTAAATCCAAATTTACCCTTCAGTGAGTTTTTAGTAAAGGATACGAAAGGAATCTTTTGTCGCTTTTCATACGAGGTACTTTTTGACTTTTCCGAAAAAAGTACGAAGAATGTTTTTTTAACTTATACGGAATGAAAGGATTCTTATAACATTATTTCCAAGAAGCTTACTTTACAAGTTTTAAAGTTTATTTTTAATCAACTTCTTTTAGTTTAGAATTGTATGACATGTTAAGAAAGGAAAAGTGTTTTTGAAGTAGAAAGGATATCTTCCTCAAGAATGGAGTTCAACTGTTTTATCAAAATTATTTTCCATCTAAGATAATATAGGGTTCTGTTTCTATACCTATTATTACATTGATTTGATTATGTTATTTTTATAAATTCCTATATCTAATATGAATTGTTTTATGATGTCACGATGTTTAGGATTCCCATATTTAATACATGGGTTATGCTCTGATGTATGGTTTATGATTTTGTGGCACACATAATAATGGTATCATTATGAGATGGGTGGGACATATATCTCCCTCTAATGCGTTGGGTAAAGATTTTATATCTCCTGATATAGACATGGCTGGAACGGCAGGTTATACCAGTTCAGTAAAACAGGACTGAAACGAGGAGTGAACTCGGTTCAGAAATGGACTTTGTCCACTAAGATAGTCTTGGCAATGAGTCTTGACTAATAAGAAATGATTCTCTATGATTATGTGTGTATGCTACAAAGTTTCATGTTTTAATTTATGATTATTGGGACTTCATTTCACTACTATCATTTATCCCATGTTATGAAATTATGCTCTCTTTTGCAGGTTAAGATTTCCAAAATGTTATGTTCTTATGAATATGATGTGATTGATATTTCTTTTGTCTACCCTTACTGAGAATCTGAGCTGACCTTTTTATGTTTTCTTTTCCCTAGGATATAAAGAAAGGTTTTAGGTAAAAAAAGGAAGATCTTTATGGGAGATGTTGAAGATCTTTCACCACGATTAGAAGATTATATTTCGAGTTTCCAATGACACTAAACTATTACGACCCTTATGTGTGTGTTTTTGTTATGTACTAAGTATTCCTCAAAAGTAATGTAATTTCCATGTACGTTAATCATAGGGTCTCTACAAATCCGCTCTGTTGGAAGATGGGGTTCCCTACGCTGCTAAACGCACATCGCAGGCTTAGAACCCTGCCCACCCATTACCATATTATGGGAGTGGCAGTAGCAGTTGCGAATGTCCTCCCCACAATGTTGCTACCAGCAGCTCTGAAGGTCCTCTCCAGAGCACCCGTAGGGGCCTCCCCTGCGGTCACATGACGATCGATCACGAGATCTCCTCTTTTGATGCGAGTCATAGAAACCCTCCACGTGACTAGAAGATCTAGTAGTAAGAAGGTACTACACTTGCTGCGTTCCACCCTGAAGGTCCTCCCCGGGGTATACGCTGCAATCACTCTCCATGTAGTGGGACCACAGATTACAATAGTATTCCTCAATATCATAGTCGCAACTGTGGGGGCCCTCCCCGCAGTGACATCTCATCACGACAAGAAGGTCCTCCCCTTATCGTCGCCTGCCCTAAAGGTCCTCCCCAGGGGTTACGCTGCAACGGAACTCCATGCAGCCAGGAATTAGATCACTATGGTAGTCCTCAACAACTTGATAATAGAGGTCCCCCCACCCCGTAGATACGTCGAGCAACGAGAAGGTCATCCCCTCATTATGGTACATTCTAGAGGCCCTCCTTAGGATGTATCCCACAGATATTCTCTCTGCGGCAGCTGTAATGGTAGTCCTCACCATTACCACAGCTGTGATGGTAGTCCTCGCCACCATGACCACCATTGCGAAGGTCTTCCCCGCATTGGCCCCAAGCAACAAGAAGGTCCTCCCCTTATCGCAGTGTGTCTTGAAGGTCCTCCCCAGGATACACATCGAACATCATGCCATGGCGGTTATCCTCACCATGATGGGAGTTGTTGCGAATGTCCTCCCCGTAACGATGCTACGCAGCCAAAAGGTCCTACCCTTGTTGCGACATGCCTTGGAGGTCCTCCCCAGGGTGTGCACTACCAAATTCCTCTATGCAGTGAAGCATCAAATATTAATGGTAGTCCGTGCCATTACAACCGCCATTGCGAAGGTCCTCCCCCTGATGGAATATCATATCGGCAGGAAGGTCTTCCTCCTGCCGAATCAAGCACCGAAAAGCCCTCGTATACCAAGCCACTTAGAAGGATGGGATCAAGCATGTCAGATTCCCAGATAGTTGCTAACGACATCCTTCATCAATTAGGAGATGGTCCATGGCCACGTTCATCCTCTGAACCACCTCGGAATCGCCTACATAATGACTCAGCACCAATCTATCCCACTTCCTTCGACCACATTGGTAGAGAGCATCCCAGTAGGGATAACCAGTTATAGGAGTCACTAGTGGAGGAGTATGCTGATATGCTGAACATGAGGAAAAAACTGGCCAGAAATGATATACCGGTAATGTTTTGGCCCACGTCCACCTCTCAGTTCAATATACCTAGAGAGTTGTTGGAAGAATGCGTGCACGACATCCGCCATAATATAAGGACAATCCTCCGCCAGATGAAACCAATATTCCTGCCATATGAAGGGCCTGTAGACCATGTCAAGAGGATAGAAGACCTCCTGCGTCACATCGACCTAGATGCCCTTCCTACAGTGCGACGACAATGCCCCGAGAGATGTAAAATAAACATGGAGATATCCTACCTCCGTATGCTGCACCAACTACGCCGCCTCATTGGTGACACTCCAATGGGATTCCATATCAGGGGATGGGGGGAACACAGAGCTCGGAATTTCACTCCCCCCCCCCCCCGCCCAGAAGAACCCATTCGGCATGGTGTCTTGCAACGTCATCACATCAAGACGACAATCGAGTGGTCCCCCTATTTAGGAAAGGAAACAAACCCAACAGAGTCAGGCCTTGAGTAAGTCCTAGAAGCATTGGTCCCGAAGGGAACAAGCCATTCATGAGCTCCTAAATCAGGCCACCAAGAGTATACAACAGGCCTGTCGCCTAAGAGAGTCCAATCGGAAATCTTTGACTTCCTCCCTAGAAGGGATTGATCCATGGGTGAATTCTAAACCAAATCCAGTTATCCTTCGAATGGGGGCACGCAAGATCAGGATGGTCATGATTGCAGTAGCCACTACTGCAGTCCAGGGTCAACCCCAGCCTGCAGGTCTTGGGGAATTTTTATCAACAAATTCCCTCGTAAGACCGATAAAAATTGGAGGAGACTCAATGTCCAAGGAACGGAGCCAACCACAACCCTCAAGGATGGGGGAATTTTTACCCCCTCAACAACAACCTCCCCCTCGAGAGTTGGTGTTCTATCATTTGGGGAGGACAATCAGAAGAGAAGGTTCTCATCCTACCCTGTCATTTGAATCATCATCACCTCCGAGAGGAAGGCACATCGTAAGGTCTCACCAAAGAACTCTCCATGTCTCCCTTCGTCAAGAAGTCCGAAGTCAATCCCAGGTCATGAAAGGGAAGCCGACAGAAGACGCAGGGGATCCTCTTCCCATTTGGAAGATGACATCCCCTCCACCCTGCGATATGCATTCATCAATTACATAGAGGCTAACCCCATGGGTGACACCGGGGAAAATGAAAATCCAGATGAATCAGAAGACGATGGTTCCGGTCAGGCTGTGACTCACAATGAACCACCAGGTGTGCACACCCAGAATCAGAGGTCCGCCATAAATATGGTGGCCCTTCTAGCTGACCCTCCTCCGCCTACCTAGAAAGCATCAAATAAGTATAAGAATAAGGGATTGGTTACCCTTAACCCACCTCCTTCTTTTGAAAAAAATTATCCACTCATGCTCGAAGATAGGTTCTATTGACAGTAAGAGGATATTAAATAATTGAGGCGGCTTAACACCGAGCTACTCCAGAGGAACCGCCTTATTGAAAGTGCGTCTCGTGAAGAGCCACATCATGAACTCCCAGCAAGTGTACCTCAAAGACTATGGTTTTCCACGGAAAATGAAACACGGTCAAGGCAGCCGTCCAACGAGGCGCCCAGCACGTCCAACTACCTAAACGTAGATTCTGATGAATACCAAGACTTACCTCCACTCAGGAAGAAACCGGAGCGAGTACGCCTGAAACCTCTGAAGGTTCCATAAACAGCACACACACCCCTAGTGTCGGCCAATCCGGATCCTCATGCAATGCCTCGGGCTATGCCTGCCCAGGACCAGGCCCAACAGGATGTAAACCGAGGTCTCACGAACACCATCGAGGCACTAACAGCTTGATTGGAAGTGATGGAAGGTCAAAGTGCTCCGATATAGCCAGAGCGGAAACCCTACCTAGATTTGGTGACCAACACACCACCTCCACCCAATTTTGGGAGCCCTGTATTCCTTATTTTCAACGGGTCAGGTGATCTAGAGCAGCATTTGATGCACTACGCATCCTATTGCGACCCTATGATGGGAATATTGGAATAACAAGAAGCAGTGAAACTCAGATTATTTGTACGGACCTTGCAAGGATCCGGCTTCATCTGGTACATGGGTTTTCCAACCAAGTCCATAGAAAACTGGGAGGACCTTCGGCAGCAGTTCATGTTCCACTTCAGCTAGACGTTGCCTAATACAACAGTCAGTGACCTCAAGAACTGCAAGTAGAGGGAGAATGAGAGGGTCTCATATTTCATCACTAGATGAAAGGTATGACCTATTCATTGAACAGTCTAATGACTCAAGATGAGATGCAAGCTATATGCATCGATAATCATCGAGATGAGCTGCGAACACCACTCAAACCAGTGGAGTGCACCACTGGCTTCTGCCATCTCTCGGCCATTGCCTAGATAATTGACGACTCCCTGAAGAGGACTATTTCGAAGCCCTGAATAGCCTTGTAGGATCCTATGAAAAGATCCCCTAGAGCTGAAGTGTCCGCTGTGACACTCAAGGCAGCCCCTATACCCGCTCCACCGCTCAGGCCTCCACCAAATTGTTAAGCGCCCTCTACGTATCGGCAGCCGCCTCTGCCTAAACGAGACGATCAGTGAGGACCGAAGTGGAACTAGTTTCAGGAACAAAGACAAAAAGTATACTTGTTACGAGATGATCAAGTCCATGAATACTTCATTCTCGCCACGAACTGCAACTTGCTCCGCCTCCCAGAACCGAGGAAACCCAAAAAGGTCGACCATTATGACATGCCAGATTACTGCCCCAACCATCGGATGTTGGGACACAGTATTCAAGAATGCTTCATCTTTAATTTACTCCTGCAAAGGATGGTAGACTCTAGACAGGTCGACCTAGGACCACCCCCAGCACATATGGCATGTATCTCTACCACCGACTCCGACAAAGAGGAGGGGTGGCAGAAGGTCACCTGCAAGAAGGGGCAGAAGTTTGACAACTGGATGACTCGAAAGACTATCAACCGAGCCCAGGGCATACTCCGAGATCAACTAAAGAAGCTGGTGTTGCTGCCAACAGCCTCTGAAGCCACAGAGATAGTATCGACCTCACAAACCTCCACGATCCAGTCATCTGGGCATAATCGAAGAAGAAGGAAACAATCGCAGGAGGAGCAGTCTGCGACGGGGCCAAAGTTAGTCCCAACCCTGGTATGTTTCATGCCCTCGAATTTGGTGCCATGGTCACTGACCCACCAAACGCACCATCAGGTGAAACATACCAGGTTGACCTGTCAGAGGATGAAGAGCCAATATTTGGTTATATTAACGTCATCCATATTATGAAATCATTCCCCGATGAAGGGTATGGTTACAAACCCGAGTTACCGGCATGAGGAGCCAGGAGGGGGAATCATAGAGGTAGGGGATACCAGGGGAGACACAGTAGCAGCTGAAACCAACCTTACGGTTGGATCCTGGCCTAAACCATTAATATTGAGGAAACTAATGGGAGAGCCCTTCAAAGGACTCAGTAGGAGAAAGAATGCCCTTCCACCTCTACAAGCAGCCACTCTAGCCCTATTGTTATGCGATACACACCAGAGTAGGAGAAAGTGTCTGGCCGCCTAGTGTGCACAAACTGACCGACCGGGGCAAGTCCTCAAAATGAGAGAACACCATTGACATCCGACCCTGTGGCCGATCCCTCCTAGTCAAATGCTCTATCCCCTAAAGCACCCGCTAAAACTCTCCCACCATCAGAGAACCGTCGGCTACTAGAGAAACAATACTATATCTTTAAGTAGCTGGCATCGGTATCGACCATGCTGTCAATCCTCGATGCCCTAAGTCTATCATTAGACCTCAGGGAGGCACTTATAGAAGCTTTGATCAGCCCCCATGAGTTTCAAGCTGAGGTAGCTGCTGCCGAAATTTACCGGAGAGAGACTGACCCGACTGATTGCAATACGGTGATTTCCTTCACCAATCAAGATGAAGATTCCATCATGAAAGGACACAGTAGACCACTATATATGTCCGTCACACTTAATGGAATTGAGATCCAGAAATTCCTTATAGACAATGGCTCTAGAGTTAACCTCATTCCCCTATGGACACTCCGCAAGTTGGGATATAGTGAGGACGATCTAAATCCCTTGGCCACAACTCTATTGGGTTACGATAGGAATGAGCAGAAGCTAATGGGGAAAATTAAGCTAAGGACCCATTTTGGTGACATGGTAGCCTACACGGAATTCATGGTGGTCCGACAGAGCACATCATTCAATTCCATACTGGGAAGGTCGTGGCTCCATAAGCACATTGTCGCTCCTTCATCCTACCACCTGTGAATCAAGTACTGTGTCAATGGGAAAAGAGGAATGTTGCATGCCGAAAAGGCACCTTTCGAGTTCTCCGAGTCACATTCCATTGACGTCGGGTTCTATGAGAAAATGAAAAAGAATCCTTTGGTCGATGGTGTCGACTAGATCCCCGCTCCAAATGGCCTGGATATGGTTCTTAATGACCCCCTCAGGAAGCTTGGTGGAGATTATGTCCTACCCATTGACCATATTGAGAGCAGTGGTTCAAGTTCAGACACACACTCAGTCGTCTTCATGTCTATAGCCACGACTGCCGAGTATGACGATGCGGGAACGTCCTCCAACCCTCGTTTTGGGGATGAATACTCAAGCAGGGATGCCCACGATGCCTCTCCCTCAAACCCTCGACGGCTCAGACCGCAAGCTCTCTCCTCATCGGATCAAGAAGATGAGTACTTGGGAGAAGAAGAGGAGGAAGATCTCTGGGATGCACCTCCCGCGTTTGAGGAGGGTATCTCCACCAATGTGGACGAGCTCAAGGAAATAAACCTAGGTACCGAGGAAGACCCAAGGCCTACTCTCACTAGTGCAGCCATGTCTGCCGACGAGCATGAGGTATATTCCTCTTTCCTAAGGCAACATCGGGATGTTTTTTCCTGGAATTACATAGAAATGCCAGGACTCGATCCTGACATGGAAACGCATCACTTGGGTCTTCCAGAAGTCCACTAGGGCTATAAACAGGACGCCAGAAGGACGCATCCCTCACATGCCGCCAAAATTCAGGCTGAAGTTGACAAGATCATTAAATAAGGCTTCATTTGAGAGGTCATGTACCCCATTTGGTTGGCCAACATTGTCCCTATCAAGAAAAAGAACGGAAAAATCCGTGTCTGCATCGATTTTAGAGATCTCAATCGACATTGCCCGAATGATGACTTCCCGGTTCAAATCACTGAGTTGTTAATCGATGCAATGACCGGGTATGAGGCTATATCCTTCATGGATGTCTATTATGGATAAAATCAAATCAGGATGGCCTGAGAAGACGAATAAGCCACTACTTTTAAGTCCCCTCAAGGCGTAGTCTATTACAGGGTCAAGCCCTTTGGTCTCAAGAATGTCGGTGCCACATATCAATGTGCCATGCATCGGATCATTAAACCGTTCCTGGGGAAATTCATTGAACATTACGTGGATGAACTAGTGGTCAAGTCCAGACAGTGCTCAGATCAACTATCAGACCTTGAGACCGTCTTCAACAAACTTCGACAGTATAACATGAATATAATCCCTTTGAAATGAATGTTTTGGGTTACCTCAAGGAAATTCCTTGGATTCTTAGTACGCCATCATGGAATCGAAGTCGACCCTGAGAAGACAAAGGCTATCCTTGTCCTTCCACCTCCCCGAAATCTCACCGAGTTGATGGGATTCCAAGGACACCTAGCCTATATTATGTGGTTCATAGCTAACCTGACAGGCAAATGTTTTCCTTTCACCAGGTTAATGAAGAAAGGGGTCACGTACCAATGTTCAGATGAATTCCAAGAGGTGTTCGAAAAATTGAAGAAGTACCTCTTAAGTCCACTGGTGCTCATGCCCCGAGTTGAAGGAAGACCTCTCATTCTATACGTGATGGCCCTAGAACGGTCCCTGGGAGCCTTCCTCACACAAAATAATGACGCGGGCAGTTAAAATAGTCCATATTACCTCAGCTGACCCATGATTGATGTTGAGACTCGATACTCAAATATCAAGAAGAACTGTTTGGCCTTTGTCTTCATAGTTAAAAAGATGCGAAATTATATGCAGCATCACGAAGTCCATTTGATCTCGCGGAGTAACCCACTCAAGTACATCCTTAGCCGCTCGATGATAACCAGACACCTATCCCGATGGGCGGTCATCCTGCAACATTTTGACCTCCAATTTGTGCCTCAGAAATCAATAAATGTTCAGGCCTTACTAGACTTTCGGGCAGATCACCCTTCGACAGGGACCACTGCACCGGACGTTGAGCTACCTGATGAAGACATCTTCTCGGTTCAAGAGGAGCTCCTGGCATGGGAAATGTACTTCGACGGCACATCCCGAAGCCCCACCAGGAAGAGGATGGAGGATCCCAGATTCAAAAAAGTTGGTTTGGGGATAATACTTGTCTCCCCAGATAAGGAAATCTTTATATATTCCTTCCTCCTGTCAGAGTGATGTATGAACAATGAAGTGGAATATCAAGCTCTCATTGTAGGCCTGGAACTCACACTCTAGGCAGAAGTATAGCACTTCAATGTAAAAGGTGACTCGGAGATGGTCATCAAGAAATTCAATGGTGACTATGCTATTAAAAAGGAGGAGCTAATCCCCCTGTTTGACCATGTCCGAGGTTTAATGGATGATATCTCCACAGAACCAACATTGAACTATATTCCTCGGTCTCAGAATGCTCAGGCTGATGCATTAACCAATGTAGCCACAACCCTAGCTGACCCAGACCGGGATGAAACGATTATCATTATTGCTCATCGTCGAATGGTGTTGCCATTTGTTTAGAATAAGATGGAAGAAATCCATGAAGTAAGTCCTATCCCCGAGCCATATGATCCTACCACCGGCTGGATGACCCCCATTGGAAACCACCTTCAATGGGGAGAACTTCCATCAGACAGGGCTGAACGAGAGAAAATACGGAGGAGGGAAATCAACTTTGTCCTATATGGCAGCATGGGTCAGCAATAGGTCCTCTACAAACAAGGAATCGACGGAGTGTGCTCCTCAGATGCATTGATGGGGATGAAACTTCTACTGTAATGAATGAAGTACATGTAGGAGAATGTGGATCACATCAACCAGGGACCAAGCTTTCCCATCATGTTTGAAGACTTGGGTACTACTGGCCCACATTGGCACGAGACTGTGAGCGCTTTACCACGAAATGCCACTCATTCCATATTCATTCCAACTTCATACACCAACCCCCGGAGTTACTTCATCATGCCAAGTACTCCTGGCCATTTTCCATCTGGGGAATGGATGTCGTGGGACTATATCCTCCTGCCACGGACAAACAGTTGAAGTATATCCTCATAGCAACCGACTTATTTTCCAAATGGGTAGAAGCCATATCCCTCATAGAAGTCAAGGTGAGAACTATTTTCAGCTTTGTGAAGACCAATATCATCACCAAATTTGGCATCCCTCATACCATACGGATAGACAAAGGCACCAACTTCTGCTCTTCCGAAGTGGAGAAACTATACCGTGAATATGGAATCAAGGCTAACCACACATCGTGCTACCATGTAGTGGCCAACAGATAGATAGAGGATTTCAACAAGACCCTGTCCAATATTCTCTAGAAAATGGTGGACAAAGACAAGAAGTCATGGCTGGATAAACTCCTTCTTGTGTTGTGGGCTTATCGAACCACAATCCACACTGCTACTCGGGCTACCCCGTACTCATTGGTGTACGACACCGAGGCGGTCCTGCCCATTGAACTCCAACTTCCTTCACATTGTGTTCCCATATGTGATCAATTTTTGGATGATGAGAAATCAGAAAAGAGGCTAAGTGAATTGGAACTGCTAGACGAGAAGCGGTTGCACACTTTGAACCACCTAGATGTATACCAGAACCAGATCACATGAGCCTTCAGCAAAAAGGTTCGTCTTCGGTCTTTCTTGGAAGGAGAATTAGTGTTGGTCCTCCGGAACCCAATGATACCCGGCAAGAAGCCTCCAAAGTTGGAGCCCAAATGGGAGAGACCATATGTTGTACATAAGGTCTACTCCAATGGAGAATATACCCTGATCTCTATGGATGGACAATTTACAACCAATCCTACAAATGCGAGATTCCTAAATAAGTATTTCTCATAGAAACTGAAAGTTGAGAACGTCTTTACCGCACAACATTAAACTGCACGGAACACGTCTTTACCGCATGCCGTTAAACTGCATGGAATTCTTCCTCACCGCACGACGTTAAACTACGTAGACACCTTTTTTTCTTTTCACACAGGGTCACCTACGTACTTACCGCACGACGTTAAACAGCACAGAGTTTGTCCGAGCTGCATGACATTAAACTACCAAGCACCCAACAAAAAAAAATCTATGACCTTAAACTAAGAGTATTTCTTCCTCCCCGCACGACGTTAAACTGCACAAACATGATGATTAAAAAATGCCCTTTTCCCTTGTGTATGGACCAGACCTGCACGGGGTGTATCGTCTTTCAGAGAACTACGTGACGCTTGATTACTGCCCTCACAGGATATGTAGTGATGCCAGAATTCCACACCCTGGCTCAACCACCTCAAAAAAATTCCCCTTCCCCCATGTACAGACCGGAATTGCACGGGGTGTATTCACGTCCTCATCACAAAACGTTAAACTGCATTGAATCTAATAATACCCCTCGTCCTAACCACATGACATTAAACTATATGGATTTCATCCTCACCGCATGACGTTAAACAAAACTAATTTCAAATAACTATGTACTACTTGATTCCTGCACTCGCAGGATACGTAGTGACGCCGGGATCCCCTATCCTGGCCCATCCACTTCCAAATAAAAGGTAAAAATTCCTTCATCCCCCATGTATGGACCAGACCTGTATGGGGTGTATCCCTCGTCCTCACTGCATGACCTTAAACTACATGGAAAAGAAGTTTTAAAAATGTGTCCTCCCCCCGTGTATGGACCGGACCTGCACGGGGTGTACTTCTTTCAGAGAACTACACGCGGCTTGATTCCTGCCCTCGCAGGATACGTAGTGATACCAGGGTTCCCAGTCCTGGCCCAACCCACTAAATAAAAGATGAAAAAGGCCCTTTCCCTCCGTGTACGGACCAGACCATCACAGGGTGTACTTCTCATCCTTACCTCACGACGTAAAACTACACGGATAACATGATTTAAAAATGTTCTCTTTCCCCCCGTGTATGGGCTAGACTTGCATGGGGTGTATTTTTGTGTCCTTTCCGCACAACGTTAAACTGCACAGACAATAATGTTAAAAATTCCCCCTTCCCACGTGTACGGACTAGACCTGCATTGGGTGTATACCTCTTCCTCACCGCATGACGTTAAACTGAACAGACCTTGTCCTTACCGCATGACGTTAAACTGAACGGAATCTTGTCCTTACCGCGTAACGTTAAACTGCACGAACTTCATCCTCACCGCATGAAGTTAAAATGCACAGACATCATCGCGACCCACCCAAGACACATGGCGATACGAGATGGAGATACTCCTTGCACATTTGGATTTATCCTCTCCATACATCAGACTACACGACCCGGCCAATTATGGATCTTCATAACCACTCATGGCCATCGGAAGTGGAAATTCATCGACCCGTGGACACCTTTGCATGACTATGCATATCATGCCCTCAGCGGCTCTGCATATTGATAGCACCTGGCCCATCTACCAAAGGAAAGATTTCCTTAGGTGATTCTCTTCCAAGATCCGTACGCCTACCGGCCCCAGAGCCCCCATATCATATCTCCTGATCCAAAAATTTATGGAGCAATGCTTTACTAGTTCATTACCATTTTCACATCGAAGTGTCGCCAGGTTATCCTTACCTGGCTTGCCTATGTGTCCGCTGGTGGTTCACATAGTGACCTGCATCAGCGAACATCAATCCATGACTAGGCTACTAAGACTCAAAGGAAAATTACAGTGAATATGTTTCTTGTATGCTCAGACACCATTATCCCCATATGCCGAAATATGCGCTGTGAGAAATCTCAGATTTTCATAATCATTCATGGCCATCGGATGTGGAAAGTCATCAACTTGGGGACACCTTTGTACGACTATGCATACCATGACCTCAGCGGCTCTGCATAATGATAGCCCCTGGCTCGTCCATCAAAGGCAATATTTCCTTGGGCGGTACTCTTCCTAGCTCCGTATGCTTACTATCTTCAGAGCCCTCACACCACACCTCCTAATCTGGGAAAACTCAAAGTTTCAGTTTACAACCTTCATCCCCCACCTTGTTCCAATTATATCAGAACATGTTGACCCAATTATCCTTGAGTGACTGTTGTAAGAGTCACCCAATGGTCTGAGCTCTATGACCGCTAAACTAGGAGTACTTCGTCCTTCCCACATGACGTTAAACAGCATGGTGTAAATGTGAACCCCCGCGTGAAAAATAAATTAGCGAAGGGAGCTCTCTAAGATTTGATGGAAACCATGGCTGAGTATGCCCAACATGTTCAGACTTTTTCTTCCCCGATGACAGACTTCGTGGCCCAGATAATTTCGGATCTTCATAACCATTCATGGCCATCGGTAGTGGAATGTCATCGACCTGGGGAAACCTTTGTACGAATATGCATACCATGCCCTCAACGGCTCTACATAATGATAGCCCCTGGCTGGTCTACCAAAGGAAAGATTTCCTTGGGCGACACTCTTTCTAGCTTCGTACGCATACCGGCCTCAGAGCCCCCATATCACCTCTCCTGATCCAAGAAGACCCGGAACCATGATTTACACCATCAACCCCCTCCATGTCTTGGACATGCCAGGATAATCGGGCCCAGTTACATTCTAATAAAGAGCGGCCTTTTTAACTACGTCCTTACCATGCGATGTTAAACTACACAATCAATCATCCTTGCTGCATGACGTTAAACTGCACACCATTGGAAAATGAAAAGAAAAATGCACCATGTCCTCACTGCATGATGTTAAACTGCATAGAATCCTTTAATAATGCTCTTCGTCCTTACCAAATGATGCTAAACTGCACAGTCAAACCTTCCACGGGTTCAGTAATGAACAGAGGCTTTTCTTTGTCCTTAAGTGCACGGGTCAGACTGGCACAAGCCACCGTCTCACACCCCCGTGAGAATAAATTACTTCACCCATTCTTGGGAAGTTTTGTCTAGATGTTTCCCCCGTATCCAGGAACCCTCTCATCATAAACCATACTCTGCACTCAAAAAAAGACGAACTGTCATAATCCACCCTTGGTGGTCCCAAATATCAACTTCCCTAAAGTTTCTTGGCTATCGGGGGAATACAGTCATTGACCTAAGGATTCCTTTGCAGGACTATGCACACCATGCCCTCCGCGGCTCTACATATTGATCTCCCCTAGCCCGTCTACCAAAGGCAATATTTCCTTAGGCAATGCTTCTCTCTGTACACCTCTTGGCCTCTGATCCCCCATGTTTATCCAAGGATTCGGAAACCCTTTGACCTATAGTTTACCAACCTCTTTCACAATCCTACCTGAATACGGCGGAACGTCTTTGACAAGATCACTGACAACTAGGAGAAGTTGTTCCATTTTAAATGATGTCCCAGCTGCATGAATATAAACTGTTCCAATCCTCAAAAATCCCTTATGCTAACTAAATGTGCAAGGAAGTGGTCTTCTGACCATGCTCATGATTAGTAAGGATGTTCCCAAAACCCTTTCAAGATGTCACACTCCCCTTCTGAGCCACCCCTAGTGATTTTCATAATTTTCCAAGCCACCCATAGTGGTTTCCATGTTCCAGACATCCATGATGTCCCCTAGACATCATAAATGGATAGTCATTGACTTAAGGACACCTTTGCACAACTATGCATACCATGCCCTCAGTGGCTCTGCTTATTGATCGCCCCTGGCCCGTCTACCAAAGGCAAGTTTTCCTTAGGCGACACTCTTGCTACCTCTGTACGCCGATGCGGCTCCCATGCCTTGAGGCATGCCCTGCATGCCATTCAAATTTAAATATGTTCCCCCCACGTGCATATGAAGAGTATTGAGACATTTCTTTAATCAGTTGAACCCCCTTGGGGCCCTTTCCCAACCATGTTTGGTCAAAGCTGTTCGACCTAAAACATCAATAATGATAGTATTATCGGCGAGACTTTAAACCGGTCACAAAAAGATGCAAAAAGCCTATTATGCTGAAAATTCAAAAAGGGAGACCTAAGAAAAAGTCGGGTCATACCCGCTGGGTCTACACCAACTGGGCTCAGGAAAAATTAGGGAATTAAAATAAAAGAAAAAAAGTCTGTGGGTTTTTTTTATAAAACTCTTGTAATAGTCAAACTGTGCTCACTGAATCCCATGGTCCAGGAAAAAGTTAGAGTTTGTTTTCCTGAGTTATGATTAATTCTGAATCAATGAATTTTTATTTACACAACAATTGTTCTAAGTAACAATCAAATTTCACAGAAACAAGTGATTGACAGAGACTGTGTTCCGTTTGAGGAGGACGGCCACAAGCTGGGGTTTCTCCCTCACAAATAAAAAAGATAGGGGAGAGGAGTAAGTAAAACAGAGGATACAAGAGTGTCTATAATAGTTCTAAAGGAGCATGACTCACTCTCTCCCCCAGATCAGAAATTGTGCAACGGAGGTCGTTGCAAAACCGTTCCAACACAGCCTTCTACCTAGCTTCAACCTCATCCACCAGACGAGTATGCTCTATTATTGTTTGAAGATCGTTGATCCCATTTCTGGTGGCTTCAAGATGACTAGTCATAGCTGATAACTGATCCCTCAGCATTGTATCCCATTCTTAACATTCATGGCACTCGGAGGATAGGACGACTACCTGATTTCAAGAGGTCGCCTCTTGTGCCATCAGCTGATGGAGTTGTATCGTGGCTTCCTCCAGGGATCAGGTCCCACAATGAGCGGAAGAAAATTGAGAATGATTGTGTTCACTAGCGGCAGCTTCCTCATGACCCATGGCAACATAGAAAGCAAGATAATGGATGTGCCGATAGTCTATGCCACCCGACCCCAAGCCTAGGACGAGTTGTCGAAGAGCTTCGGTCTTAGTTGCTATCTCAACTAGAGGCGTTTCGGCAACAGTCTCGCAAATCCGAGGCCAGGCCCACCTGCGCACCGCTTGGTGGTCGGCCATGACACGAGGATCCTTGGAATCCTCTCTAGATGGCACAAGAATGAAATCTGACATTACAACTAGTGAAAGCATGTGTTCTCTAGAAGTTGGTTCCGAAACTGGAATGTTTAGAGCCTCTAACCCCGGTTCAGGCTTGGGGATCAAGTTTCTAAGCTTGGTATTAACTAGAAAAACTTCCGGGATTGCCTCGCTGGGACCTGGAACCACAGGGTCGTCCTCATCCATGTCCAAGAAGGATGATCCTATCTGAGCTTCGGCCACGACAGGACTGGGGGAGGAAAATCCCATGAGTTGCTTTGATCGAAGATCCATCAGTCGATCCTCCATTAGAGCTGATAAGGAAGGTGCAGTGGACGCAATAGTCACAGTACCTCCTGATTTGGGAACATGCCAGATAGCCTTCACTAGGATCCCATCAGGATAGTGTTTTACCCATGTTTTTGCATACTCCAAGGAAAGGCCAGTGGTCACCCCACGACAGGCAGGGGAATGCTCGCGTCAGATCCCTCCCACGTCAGCATCAACCACAATTGACAAAGTGGGGCCAGGTGCAGTCCCCGAGCATGAGGAGGGGGAAGGGAAACATGGACTTTCATGCACCCAAACTAGTGAGAAAAGCGATACAGGACATACAACTCGCATAGAGAAACCCCGACGATCCGCACAGACAGAAATCCGTCCCGCAGAGAGATCATGTAAGAGCGCTCCTTTAGGCTCCCCCAGCGGTTGTGAACTAAGATAAAAGAAGGGGTGGGTTAGAGAGTGAAAGAAAACTTGGAGAAGTTTCTCAGAAGCTCGAGGACTTCATCAGGGTTGAGGGATATCAGGCGAACTCCAGCTACATCAAGCAGGGTAGGCCGAAAAGTAGGAAGCATGATGACTGTGTTGTGACGATACTCATAAAAGAAAAAATGATCTACTACCCAGTAATAAAAAAATTTAAATGGCCCACTCAGATGGAAGGGTGAACCGCCCGTCTGCATGTAACCCAAAAGTTCATAAATACGAGCCAATGTGGGCATGAACAGATTCAACAGGTGGCCCTCAGCCAACTCAACTGCCATCATCAGGGTGCAAGCCCTGATGCCAGGATTAATATCTCGAGAAGGGAATATCCACCCGCTCAGGAACATAGCAAACAAACCCGCTAGCCAGAGCATAGGCGGCACATCAGGGTGCACCTCGTATCCCCATGAAAGGTAGTCACCCACCTCCAAAACCGCCCAGTAGGAACCTGGGGAGGTTCGTTACTACTGAGAAGGATGAGTCCTGGGGCGCTTGATCTTCAGCACAGGACCGGTGGTGTTCAGAAATAGACCTATCTAGGTACTATAGGGAATAAGAGAGCGGGCACGCAACGCCTGACCCAGTGACTGCTCTGTCATGACCAACAGATCCCTTGCCAATAAAGGCACTTATTCAACATCGTCCCATGCATCAGGAGCATGCAGAAATTCGTCATACATTTCACCGATAATCGGGAGTCCTCCCAATTGATGGATATCCCAAAGAATAATACCAACTTCACCATGGGAATGTTGGAAATTATTAGTGCTTGAACACCAGTAACTGAGTAGGTCTGGCAGGACCAAGGATGGTGGGTAAATGGAAAATTGGGAGGCCCACACTGCTGAGTATAAATTGATTGCTTCCAGTGGTTCAGGAGACTCCCAATAGTGATGATGGACCCAGAAAG
Source organism: Viscum album (assembly GCA_963277665.1). Taxonomy (NCBI): domain Eukaryota; kingdom Viridiplantae; phylum Streptophyta; class Magnoliopsida; order Santalales; family Viscaceae; genus Viscum; species Viscum album. Next base: position 1,225,295,806 of record OY728148.1, read on the forward strand.
CCCATGCCCAGTCGTTCGAGAAGAGCCCACCAGATCAAAGATCCCACCTTGGAACCCACCCTGCATCAGGATCTACTTGAGAAAGGTTGATAATAGAAGGATAATTCGTGAAGACAGCTTCCTGAGAAATGATTCGAGCGTATGGATCACTTTGGGTCCAAACAGAGCCCCTCAAAATAAAGTGGTCTTTCTGGTCAGAGTCGGAAACCATCTCCCCTGATTGGGTATGTTTCACCTGAATACACTTGGACGATGATTTCAAGAAAGGAGAAGGAATACCTGAGAAAGTGGGGGGAATATGGACATCCTCTTGAAGAACAAATCCATGAAGTGGAAGTCGATTTGATAGTGGATAATCCAGGAGCTCAGGAGGGAGAAAATATTTCAAGGCACCGTCGTTATGAATGATGGACCGAATAGGGTCCTCTTGGATGTTATCTGCTCTGTGAATCATACCTAAACGTCTCCCTGAACAAATTCGGAGCGGCTCTACAGCGAGCCTCGGTGCAGAACGAGGGGGAACCATATCTTCTCCCTACACGATGAGATCCAACAATCGGTAAGTCTAGAATAAAAATCTGGACAAACATACTAGATATATGGCCGAGGATCAGTTGAGGAGCCTTCGTAAGCAAATTCCGCAAGGAGGCCTTGAAGGATGGTTCATGATGACTGTATCCCATGAACCAGCCCTTTGCGAAATCAGTCTGCGAGATCCTGGCCCGCGGAGTGTTGGCCAGGAAACTGCGAACCAAGTTCCTCCGCAGAATTTCAATCCTGAATTTAAGTGATTAAGTGTGAAGGACTTATAAACTTTAAAAGTTCAAGAGATTTTAGTCCGCGAAGCATCGAAACATCAGAGAATTGAAACTGCAGAGCCCCAAAACTGTAAAGAAAGTTCCTCCTCAGCCCGTCATGACATAATTTTTAATTAATTATGTGTAATGGATCGTGGTTGGGGAATCAGTTCGCGGGTGAAGGCGACCGCAAAAGAGGAATGCTTCGTGGAAGTCACAGCTAGTTCGCGGACGAAGCACTTCACGAAGAAACGAGCACGCGGCAGCGAGGGAGCTCTAGTTTCGTGAAGAATTCAGTAAAGGAAAAATGAAGTGCCCCTAGTATTTACAGGCATTGTCCCCTACCAGATCCACCTCTCTACCATAAACCATCTCAGTTTCAGGACCAATCTGCATCGGAATGGCCTCCTCTTCGTTCCGATCAGACCCCATTCCTATGGGGGGGATTTTTAGGGTCCTGAAAAATCCACAAAGGAGATTCTACCCAAATCCCCCAAAGAATTGGATAATATAATGGAGAAAATCCAAAGGGACACAAGTAGGACCGGTCCACAGACCGGTCCCATGAAAACGCGATGTGGCCAGGCCCTACGAAGCGCCCCCTCTGCAAACCATCGTCATTCATGAAATGGAGGCGGAGATCCTCCATGGTCGCGAGGCAGGATGGGTGCTGATCCGGTTCACTACCATGAACCACCCCAACCACAGACCGCATAGACCGGTTCAAGCCGCATCCTCTGTCATTCACGGAATGGGGGTAGAACCCTCTGTGGTCGTGAAGCACTCCCTGAGATCGGTCCTCGAGGGGGGGGGGATCATTCAATACCCACCACGAATTACAGATTGACCAAGTCAACCGTAAACCAGGTATTCAGTCATGGGCCTCTACAAAAGGTGTCGTGTGACTGCAGATACATCTCTTTCCCCACTCTATAAAAGGAGACAGAGGGGGAAAGGGAGAGGATTCAGAGATTGGGATTCAGATTTAGAGGAATTGGAGATTCGGAAGGAGATCGATCGAAGGAAGTCTTAGGATTTCGCAAACAGCGAAGTTCTGTTCACGAACCACAATAGGTATAAACCTGGGAACGAACTAATAAGGAACCAGAAAATGCATAATAATTTGGTGAACTGCGAACATAAAATATCATAAAAAGAGAAGACTGCGAACCATATCCCGTCCGCGGATGCACTTCCCGTAGACCAAGGTGTTTATGCCTCTTTTCCGATCTGTCGCACCGCATAGAACCCTCCTACGTGGGCGAAGCCTCGACCGACGAACCCCCGATCGGTGCTGCCCTTGGCCGCCGTTGCTCGCGTGGACTCCTCCGTGTACCACACTGTTACGCGGGCTGATCCCGAAGCCGTGAACCACCATGGTTCACGGGATGCTCGCTTGACCGCGAACAACCTTAGTTCACGGGATGCCAATTGGTCCGCAGACCCTCCTGGTTCGCGGATAGCCTCTCAGTCCGCGGACCACCCTGGTTTGCGGATGGCTTCTCCAGCCGCATAGCACCTTTCTACGCAAATGGTGCCACCACTCCCTCATACATGTGGCCCATCAGAGCCTTCAGAGTTCCCATTTCTTGAGCCAGATAAAATCCTTCAAATCTGGCCCGATCCTCAGTGACTCCCTCAATGGCCTATTCGTCGGCCCCGAGCCGAGGCCTCCACTAGAGCCACTGGATCCGCGTGGTGTAACTTTCGGGGTGCATCAGCGCATCGTTTTGAGTTCACATACCCATGGTAAATATAAGTGAAGGGGTTTCCCAAACCCTTGAGCAGATTTCTGAAGCATTCCTGGGATCACATTCCCACGGTAATGTGGATTCTGAGCTCGGGAATCCCCTTTTTACCCCTCCACTTATTAAGGGCTTCCTAAGGATAGTAAAATACCCATCAGAATGAAGCCCTCAGGCACTATAAGAGAGGAGATGTGCACAGGAGCACCCCATTTCCCTCACCCGCTGTGCTTTGATGCCCATGGGCCTCCTCAGAGTGTAAGCCCCAATCTATCATCATGGGCCACCCTCATGTGTAATCCCCACTTCGTTCCTCATGGGCGCACCTCTCGCAACGTGATCCTCTAGTCCCTGTTGCCTCTTGTTTCTCACACAGAGCACGACTCACGTGGGATTCGAGTAAGCATAGACCATGACATCCTCTTATGGGCCTCCTCAGAGTGTAAGTCCAAATACATTACTCTGGGATACCTCAGAGCATAAGCCCCAAGCCTATGCGATCTACGAGGAAATTGATTCCCTACCACAGGGATACGTAGGAAGCCTCTATGAGGTTCAAGCCCGATCACCAACGGACCCCGATTCCACCTTCACGTTGGTTCTCCGACGCTCCCCATTCGAACTATGTGAACTTTGATCCCTGTCCCCTAGGTATGGTATGTAGGAAGCCTCCATGAGGTTCAAGCCCAAAAAACGGTCGATCCGACTATCCTCACGTCGGCTCACCATGTCGTTCCTTGTTCTACCTCAGTGATTCTAGACTCCTCAGGGTCATTAATCCCACGACGGATTTTAATCCTTGGGAATAAATGATTCCGAACCCCTGTGTTCAGCTGGCCATTTCCAACTAGGGTTAAATCCATCGATACTATTCTTGGGTATAAACCAATGATTCGTGAAAATATGAATACATCTTAAATCTATAAGAGAGTCATAGAACATGCAATAATTCCCCCCAAAAGGGTGCGATGAAACCAACTTTCCATCCTCTCAACCAATGTGAGTTCTTTTGTGTCACTGGTCAGACCATCCAGCGAACGCCTGCCATCGGAAAGTAGGTCCACACGTCATCGGATACGGAACCGTTGGGCATTTCGCGACCAAAACCACGAAACAAGTGTGAACATGTTGCTTCTGGGGAGATTTTAGGGTTTTCTATTTGGGAGAAACCTTCTACATGAGTTGTGGTTCATGTAACACACACATTATGTTCTTAATACTAGGGGAAGCTGAATTTTCAGAAGTACATACCATTTATTGGGTGTACACTCCATGTTCTAGTACTCGTTTGGGTAGTCGAATCCCCATCCATACTTTGCGTGTAAGGGTCACATTCCTTGTAGAGTATATGGCCCGACCCCATGTGGGTGACACATCATATAAAATTACATTACCAAGACATGTGACATACATAGTCCAATACCTGATGTGTTAACACACTATGTGTAAGAACAACAGGTTGTGTACATTTTCTTTTACATGCCATGTCCAGTGGGAGTACACGTGTAGGTGGAGATTCAGGAGTGCACACCATGTACTCAGGGAGACATGTCGTGCACTGACCCAATGAAATCCTTTTTGGGTTTTTAATTCCATTTTTCACAAGAGTTTTAAGTGGACATAATATAATTCCATTCTGAGTAGTTTTCCCCATATATTGTAATGTTAAAACCCTTATAGTGATTTGGGAACTCCAAATGTCTATTTTGGGGTTTCTACCTAAACAGAGTGGTTCATCCTCCTTTAATTGAATCCAGTTTTATAATGACAGCGTGAAAATGATATGTGATGATCAAGGATATATCTATTTTATATAATTACTTCATATCAATTACTTGGAAAACATCTCCAATTTCAGATGTTACCTTATTACCTAAGAGGTCTTGTGGTTGTTTCTGAGGATCCCTTTTAGGATTCTTCTTCTTATATTTCAACCTAGAGGATCTGATGTAGGATTACCCAATCATCTTCCTATTTCCATGGGTCCCTTGTGGGATGAAAATTATTATGGGTTATCCTTGGAAAATCATTATAGGAACCATTTTCCTTTTTTTTCAGAGGATCCCATGTAGGATGACTCATCCTTTCTACTTGGTTTTTGAGGGTCCCCATTAGGATGCCCTTCCTTATGTACCATTCTAAAAGTCATGTGTATGATGAATCTATTTGTTTGAAATAAAGGGATAAAAATTAGTATACCTCAATTTACCTTTTTAGCTAAGGATACCATGATGTATTCCTTCAAACATGATTAGACCCAAAGGATCCTATGTAGGATTACTAATTTACCTTTATACCTCAAAAACCCCTCTAGGATGTATCTTTAGTGTTTTGACTTGAAGATCCCAGTGGGTGCCCAATATTTTGACCAAACCTGAACTATTATGTTGGGTTAGGGAAGATATGGTAGTAGGTGTCACCTTATACACTTTGATGATCCCAGATGCAATGGTAGTTATAGAAGTACTGTTGGGTTTAGGCATTTTTACACCCTCATTTTTTTATTTATAATTTCACCAGTTTATTTTTGATGCATCGATGATTACATTGAGGAACTACTATGAATTTGGCTATTGAGCCTATATATTTGACTATTATATTTTTTGGATTTCCAAATTTTATTCCTATGATTTATATGTTGATTCTATGACTATGATATTAAGGAATGTCATCCCTAGTAATGATACTCATGGATAATTTTTATCTCCCATGTGACCAGAATAATTATTGTATAACTGGTTTGATATATGATTAGAATGATTATTATACCTTTAACTTATGGTAAACAATGTATGATTATAGTATATTAAACATGAGGAACATGATAGGTCTGATTACACACTCCATGATCTGTTACCTCATCATCATCATTTCAATTTTTATTAAAGAAATGGGGTACGAACCAACCCCACAACCAGACAACCCCTCAAGAAAGGGGCCTAAGGAGGTCTAAAATGGTGCAGGCCGAGGGAACCCCCCAAATAAAGTTTAGCCCTTCTAGTTTGAGAGTATGGATATTATGTACACGAACCAGGTCTAGTCCAATGACCTCCAATGACGCAAGATAGTCTGCAACCTTGTTTCCTTCCCTCCTGGAGTGCATCACTTTAGTAGTGTTACTTGAATTCATATTTGGACATATAATTACACATCGTTGGGTGCCCATAGAAGACTATGTTGTCTTAGATGATAATTATGTTTTTTCTCTACCTTATTAGTGACCATGAGGGGTGAGAAGGAATTATCACTAATGGTCTTTCCATACAGACCGCCAAGGGGTCAGACCTGTAGGGTTCATCCTTGTTCCAAATAGCATGAACGCTTATGGATTGGGACCTAGGGCTTAGATGTTGGACTCGATTTAAATGGAATGAGAAGAATAGAGTCTATATCAGGGAGAATTGGTAGGATTTCCATACATACTTCCTTGGAATCCATTGTTATAGTGATCAGAGGTGAGTATGAGTAAACCTAGGGCCAAACAAGTATCTCCCTGTGGTGATGTAGCTATCTTAGAGACATTTATAGTGTTGGGTGAAGTAGGTATTGTCTATTGGTATTATAGTCCCACAGATTGGATTAATCATAAGTGGATTAAGTGGAATGAAGTCCAGCTCAGTTCCCCTATATTGGATGGTTAGTTGATCAGGATTATGAACCCAAGGATTAACTAATAATGGTTTTATATTATTTCATTCACCTCAATAATTTACATATATATTTATTTATATATTTATAGGTTTGTAATATATATATATATTCCAATAAATATTGATATCCATGAGATCACATCACCTAGTTAATCGGGATTACAGTCCTTTGGTTTGATTGTGGTCTCACATTATTTTGTTTACATATATTTTTAGTTTTTTCTCGAATGGGATGAGCATATTTCATGAAGATTAAATATTAGAAGACTATTTTATAGGCTTATCATTAGGGTGTCCTATTGAGATTATTTATCACTCCTTCACATGCACCTCAGTTTACATGTGTACCTTATGAATGATTTTAGGTTGATCACAGTTTCATGGTGGATAGGGTTGAGGGCCGATATTTCCTGATTGAGTGGGACCGCTCGTGTTTTTTCTTCTCTTAGGGATGGTTTGGATTGATAGTGTTTAGAGAACTGTAATGTGGTTTGTCTATGAGTGATTAGTAGATACCTATACATTTATTTTAGTTTCTTTTGTATTTATGTATTTTTATATTCATCCCAGTGGGTGACAGGTGTTGTATATATGGTATAGATGTTCGGGCTTTTATACTATTTTCATTTTATTATCACAACATGTACTATTTCAGTTTATTTACTGCTTCTACACTATTTATTTACTATTTTGTGTGATACTTAACTATTTATGTTGTTTTCTTACTCTAATATGAGGGTATTGTCTCACCGTTGTTACAGCCTTTGCCCTTGCTGCTAGTCAGCACCCTCTATCAGATAGGGAAGTGATCTTAAGGCCTCATATTGAACTAGATCTAAGCACTGGTTTAGTGGAATCCGGGTCAGTATGTTAAATATAATATCTATTATAATATTTTTACAATCATTGACTTGATTTTTTTATTTCATTCACACGTGATGTGTCAATGTTTTTTAATTGTTCTAAGTAATTATATAATCACTAAAAATTAAAACTAAATTAATATAATAAATATAGTATATTATTAATCATAAATATTATATAAATTTTTCATATATTATTTTTTTATTTACCCATATCATGAAAACATAATTAGTGGGAGAGAGTGATGTTTTCTAATTACTCTTAACTTCAAATAAATTAATGTTTATAGTCAAAGGAAAGTGGCAGAAAAACTTTCTATTTTTGATAATAGGATGATTATGGTAGGAATTAAATATTATAAATAAGTAAATGTATGTTTTGATTTTATTTTTAGACCTTATCACATATTTTTAGCTACGTTTAACCCATTTTACCCTTTACTATGGAAATAATCTATTTTCATGGTTACTAATCATTATGACTAAAATAAAATAGAACATCCAACATAATATGAAGAGGGTAATTATAAATTTGGAATCCATTTTTAATATTTATTATCTCACAGTGGTAGAAATTAATTTTATTATAAGATCTCAAAATGAAATGAAATTTATTTTTTAGAAAAATACCAATTTTAAGCATAAAAATGATTTTATACTGAAATCATGTATAATGTTGATTTCAGTAGAATTAATAAAATTGAGTTTAATGAAATCAATAATCTATTACATTAATAAAATCCAAAACAAAATTTAAAATTTTAGTTAATTTGAAAAAAGATAATAAATGATAATTTTTTTTTCAAAAAAGTTATTTTATACAATTCACCGAAAAATCAATATTTTCATAAATATTATATAGAATTATATTAACATTACTTTGATATGATTATTGTAAAATAGAATATAATTTCACCAAATAAATTTTCTAAAAGTGATAAACTATCCTAACTTCCATACATAAAATTTTATAAAAATAATTTTTTAATAGAATGTATTTTTATAATATAAAATTAATTTATACTCATTACCTATCAAGTCACCATAATTAGATAAAGGATAATGTTATTATAATTTTTATCAAAAATTTCATTAATATCATTATCCTTTATTGACTACCATAATTAAGTTTGAAAAATACATAAATCTTTTTTTTGAAAAATATCTATTTTAATATTTTATTTAAAAAATTGAGAACATATTTATTATGAAATAATTAGAACTTTAGTATTATCAGAAACATATCTACCTATATTTCATAGTAAAATTACTATTTTCTATACTAGCCAATCCAATTCCTAGGATGTAACAATGATATTTAAATAATAATACATTAATAGTATATCATTTTTCATTTGAAGCCCAATATTGCATGTGTTACACACAATAGAACATATAATTCTTTATAGACTAATATATTGAAGTGTTACATTGTCACCCTATAAATAAATTTCATCCTAACAATATTAATTTGATTTTTCCAAAATTTATTTATCATAACATAGTAATAAAATAAAATATAAATTTTATCATGAACTATAATTTCTAGGTCAAGTCCAGGAAACTATAATTACATATAATTCTATAAAATTCATTCATGTATATGATTTATTAAATTTTACCCTAGTAGTTTAGTATTACCTTTCCCATAATACTAAGTAGATTTGTAAAAATTTTACCCTCAAGAGATATATTTTAAGGAGATATACATAAATGATTTATGTCTACTTCTTATGTGAAATTATATCCTTCATTTGACTATAAAATAGTTTATACTTCGATCTTATCTCCTACTCAATGAAATGAATGTTCAAAATGAAATTTTTAATCTTGAAGCGCTAAAATTAATATTCAATTTTTTATAAGATAAAAAAATTATTAAAATTTATTCTTCCTATCTTTATACATTAAATGAATGAAAAATTGATAACACTTGTTATGATAAAATTCAATATGAAGAAATACTACATTACTAACCATATCCTCAACAAATAACACCCACAATAGTACTTAATAATTTGAAAATTTTTTAAAATATAAAATGGAAAAATTTAATCACAATTATTTCTAATATATGACCACATATTATTCCATGGTCAACGTAACATTTATATATAAAATAAATCAATCTATAATAAAGAAACATATAAAAATTTTATTTTACCTAATCATAAAATCTCCAAAATATGATAATATTTTCAATAAATAATCTGAATCACCATAAAGCCACAATAAAATCACATAAGCTTCCAAAAGATAACTCCAACTTTATATCTCAAATGAAAAAATATTTCAATTTAACAAAATCATTAAATGTTCCAAAAATAATGAACTTTAAAAAAATAACTATAATCACATATTCCTCAATTTACATTTCTATCTCAAAGTTATCCATATGATAAAACATGTGTTCCCAAAACCTAAAAATCATTTAATCCAAATTTTCCACAACATAAAAAATAATATTAATCCAAAACATTTTCAATACCATTTAACTAATATACAAAAAATATAAATGAATTATTCCTAAAATAACCATTTTAGATGTTAAATACAGGGGTTATATATACCTCAAACATCTATTAAATGCCAATAAATGTCTCCAACATACTCCAATCACATAAAACCTAAAAGGGGTATTAATTCATTTAAACTTATGATAAAGCTTGGATATATTTTTCTTATACCTATAATAATTAAAATTTCATTATATTAATCATCAGAGCCTCTAAATTTTTCTAAACTCTTTCTCTGAAATTAATTAAGGATGCATACCTCAAAAAACTCATGATTATGGGTTTATTAGAAATGATTAAACTATATTAAATTCCAATGATCATAATGGTTTATAGATTTAAATAATTATAATAACTCTTAAATATCTAATACATAAATAAAAAGTGGAAACTTTCACTACATATCCTTTTTTCAACCAAAAATAGATTCTTATATTAAAAAACTAGTTCTATTCATAACACATTTCATACTATTACGATAAACCCCATAATAAACTAATAAATAGTTCATAATCATCCATAGGCCATGTGAAAAACATATGAAAACATTGAATGAGAAAAATAAATCCTCGTAAGGGATATAATAATAAAGGGAATCCATTAGTCCATTGGAATAAAAATGATATCATAAGAAAATTTTCCTTTTTTCCTAAAAAAATCTGAGCTCAAATATTCATTTACTCATTAAATATTCGGTATCTGGTCATGTTTTTCTTAAACAAATATATAATTAAATATTAATAAAAAACATAATCATGTTGGTTTCATAGAAAAAATGATAATAGATGGAAATCCATTTCCTAGAGAGCATATCTATCACCCTTAAAAGAATCATAATATTTATTAAAAAATATAGTCATTTTCTTACATAGTAATTCAAAATATTTTTATAAAAACACAATTGAATGTATAGATAATTAAATTATTTTAATTGAAAATTAATCATTATTTTAAAATCTATAATAACCCTTATAATGGATACACCTAACCATATAATTCCCAAATCCCAGGAGTAACCTATCACCGTTAAACTTCATCAATTTATATAATACATTGGAGATCTATATCATCCTCACCCATAATTATATGTATATTGGGTTCACCGATCAATAATATAAAATTTAAAATAATCATATAATTTATTATATACATATATATTCCACACCAATCATATAAGTAATTTAAATCATCATTCAAGAACACAAGTAATGACCCATTCGGTTATCTGATTGGATATTTCCATTTCTGTAGATAAAAAAATTAAAAATTAAAAATTACAAAAAGAGGGTGCATATGATATTATTTAAAAATTATAAATTTTATAGTAATATTGATAGTGAAAAATGGTTATGACGGAAAGAAATGTTATTAATTTAATAAAATATAAAAAAAATTCTATTATTTATTATTAAAAAGGGACAAAAATGGCATGTATAGAAAACATATAAAATATTCATTTCAAAAACCCATATAAAAATTAAATGGTATAAAAAAATAAATAACAATTAATGTATTGAGAATAATTTTCTTAGACCATTTTCATGAAATGTTAAATAGAATAAAAATTGTGGCAAGGACAACATTAATAATATTTTTAAAAGAAACTCCCTTACCTCGAGTTCAACTCACCATGCTTGTCATTTATCTTCAATATATTATACATATATTAATTAATTAATTAATTAAGATGCTTTTAATTATTATTAACTTATCATTTTCCATTTATTTTCATTTATTATAATGTATTATATAGTAGCTAAATTGATTAATTTAATGTTAGATGGCTCAAGGATGTTCAGTTCAGAATCACAAAGAACATTTTATACATTGACCATAGTAAAATAAGAAGTGATTCCATAACCTAAAAAATATTATTAAATACATATTTATCATTTTTATACCATAAATAAAATTTTATAACTAGCCATTAAAGGTGGAAATGAAAAATAAATCACAACGCTTTGTGGTGGTGGTATGTACGTGCACACGAGTAATGTTATCATATTCCAATCGATATAAGGGATTGAGGGAAAGTAATATATTATATTTTTAAAACAATAATTATATAAAAAATATCATATATTTTAATTAAATATATCATTATATCTATCCATGTGAGGTGGTAATGAAAAATTTAATCCATCACTTTGTGGAGGTTGTTTTCCAAAGGTATGCAGGAGCTAAGCCTTTATTTTACCACCAAATCTGTTTATTAATTTTATGAATAAACAACGTTTTGGATTAGTGGTTTAGTATTCGGTTTACACAGGATGGATATGGTGATGTAAAATTTTTTCCCATAAAAATAATACCATTTAATTACATAAATAATAATGATGCTGCAATATCAAAATATTTTTGATAGGTTTAAAGGTGGGTGAAAAATAAATAAATTTAAAATAAATTAGTCAAGACTTATACCTCCTATCTTGACATCCCCCTTTTGATTGAGAATAATACAATTGGATGATTTATTTATTCTCACCAGAGTGGATTATGTATGTGAAAAATTGATTTTAGTGAAGTATTTTGGAATATTTTTTTGATAATACTAAACATTATTTCTCCTTAAAAAAGGATGAAGTGTGTCCCTTTTTATAGGAGGAAATCAAAATAATATTTTCAATTTTAATATCTATAATAGTAATAAATGAAATTTAAAAAATTATATGGTGAAAAAACATTGAAAATTAATTTTATTACATCAATTTTCCATCAATATGAGTAAATATATGTTTTTTAAGATTGTAAAATAATTTTTCAACAATAAATATTATTTAAGATCAGTTTCATGAATATTTACCAAATTTATATTTAAATACATCAGGAAAATAATTCAATTCAAATATAATTACTTAAACCATATATCATACATTATAAGTATCTATTAAATTCATGTTATACCATAATTAATCCAAAAAATAATACATTTAATGTTTCTAAAATCATTTCCTTGATTTTTCTACATCTTTCAAACACATAGTTTTATAGTTATTTAGGCACTATAGATAATTTTACCATCACTAAAAATTGAAATAACATACAATAATTAATATATTTTATTCAGAATCAAATTTAGCATCAATATTCATTCATATTAAAACTTTAAAGACACCCATATCAGGAAAAAATAGTAAGTGATAGAGAGATATAGATTTTCTAATTAATCTTAAAATAAAATAATATAAATCATATAAAGGAATGTGGAACCAAAAAGTAAAATTTTCAAATATAGGATGATTATTGTAAAAATTTACTCGTCCAATGAAATAAATATAAGTATTTGACTGATTTTTTTGACTTTATCCCACAGTTTACCCTCAGTAAACATTTACCATGGTTACTTCTCATTACGACTAAAAATTAAATATGACTTATTACATAAAATGAATAGAATGATTCCAAATATTGTATCCATTTTTTAAAATTTAAATCCTGAAATGGTATAAATTATTTTTAAAATAATTTTGAAAAATGAAATAGAAACCATTTTTTAAATAAATATTTCCTTTAATCATAAAAATGAATTTATACCAAAAGCATGAATACTGTTGATTCCCATAGAATTAGTTGAATTGTGTTGTATAAGAGTACTATTATAGTACATTTAAAAAAATCCAAATCTAAATGGAACATTGATATTTATAAATGATAACAACTGATAGTATCCTTTGTAAAATCATTATTTTCCACTATTCCCCAAAAGATCACCCTTTTTATGAAAATCCCAAAAACATATATTAATATTAATTTGAATTGGTTATTTAAAAATTAATTACATTTTATTAAATACAATATCTATATTTTACTTAAATTAATCATAATATTCACATATAAAATTTAGTAATTTCTTGGTTGAAATTTTTTTAAAATAAAAATTGAATTCTATAAATTCCTAATCTAGTAAAAAAATTTAGATGAATGTTAATTGTATTAAAAAATTTATCTATAAAATTAATTAAAATATTTTTATATATATATTTAAAATTTTTCTTTAACACAAAGGCATAAATTATTTTTTGAATAAATATAAGTGTTAATCATTATTTTAAAAAATTGAATTCATATTTCCTAGTAATTGATTAGTAATTTTTTTAATGAAAAATTCTCCATCTATATTTTATAATTTTTTCAATAATGTTCATAACTTCTATTCCAATAGCTACATTTTAATGATCACATTTAAATAATAATATTTTAATAGTATATTATAGCTTTTTTTAAGCTCAGTATTGTGATTTGTACATGAAATTGAAAATATTTTAATTTTTAAACTAAAAGAATTGGGTGTCAAATTATAACCACATAGGATGGTGATGTTGGTGTATTGGGATCAAGCCCTTGAGAGAGGATTTATATGTATCCCTTTAAAGTAATTTTGCTACTATAATATTAACTACTGGTTAACATGAAACAGAATACACATTAAGGTAATGAAAAAAGACCAGTGGGGTGAATTCTAAGGTCATGAAACGTAACTAAGATAATTTCATTTTAATTTGATGTGTTAGACTCCAATGATATCTTAGGATTGAATCTTGGGTTTTAATAATCCCTATTATGGTTTACATGAATATAATCCCACATAGTTCAGGTTATACAGTTCAATGACATGTCACAGGACCTTTCCCTACAGGTTAACATCACATGTAGAGAACATAAGATATGTACTTTAATGTTGTGAATAGAGGAATTATAGTTTAAAGACACCTATAAAATACTATCATGATACTTATATATAGGAATATCATTCTATTTTATCCTATTTGATGCTAAAGAAATAGAATAATGATTGGATCAAAAAAATGTGTCATATTTTTTATGGTTTCATGGGGAATATATCCAACTGAATATGATTGGTTTATTTAAAAAATGTCCCATTGATGGGTGATTTCAATGGTGATATGGCTCAGTGTGAATTGGTTAGGGATTACGTATGAGCTTCCCATCGAGTACAGTTTCATAGAGAATATGACCAAATGAGAATGAGTGAATACCAATGAATATATCCATTTTATAAATAAGTTGGGTCATATACATGGGATTTAATTGGATATGGAATCCCACTTCACATATTTTCTTAATTATATTATGAAGATGATTTTCCCATGAGGAATATATCTTATTTAGGAAGGATTATGGGATCACTTCTAGTTGGCCAACTATGTTCTGCTAAGAATAAGCAAGAACATGTGTGGTGATTAGGGATATTATACTCAGAATTTCATAACATAATTAGTGATTCATGTAAAGGACATATTTTTTTGGTATTACACCAATTTTTAGACACGTTCCCTCTCCCCAAATCGTTGATGTTGTAGGATCTAAATATTAATGCAGATGCTCAAATACAAGGGGTGAATAATATGTTTAAAAACGTACGTTTTTAACCTTAAGGTAAACTATTTTTAAGAAGGTTAAACAAGGTAAATTCACAAGACCTCTAGTTCTACAAGATTTTTAGGTTCCAGAAAAATGATTTTGGAAATGAAAACTAAGGAATGTTTAAAGGCAATAGATTTTAGCTTAAAGCTTATATAATCATATATATCAGAGTATACAAACGTACAAGAAAGTATATGAAAGTTATACTTTATTCCATTATTAAAATATAGCGGAAATAAAATTGAAACAAAACAAGTATCAAATATGAAATCTTTTAACCCAATGATAAGGGTATCCTACAACCATAGATACATGTTAATTTATTTATACTTTCACGAAAGTTTGTCTTACCCACACCAGGGTAAGCCCTTGATATGAATATCGGAATCTATCTTGCTATCCTTGCAAGCCCTTGAACATTAAGGTATTCGACACCACTATCTTTCAATCCACGGATGTCCTCGAACTTTAAGGTAGTCGACACCTCTGTCTTCCTAACCCTGGAAGTCCTCGATTATACATAGTAACAATGAGAGTCACACTACGAAAACTGGACAAGGTGTTTAGTACGCAAAAATCATGAGACTCTATCTATATATAAATCACTTCAGCAGCATGCAATCTCTAGAGTGATAAACAGTCTTGGAGCTCATTCTAAAGAGCTCATTTTTATAGGCACTTTTCCAATGGTTGGATCGCTCCTCCAATGGTCATATTTTTCCTTAAATCTAAGAGGGGCTTGTACAGGTGTCACTCCAACAATGGTTAGTTTGAAACAGATTGTACGACTTCACTTAAAAACTATAACAAGGGTAATAAATATATGGTTGATTAATTAAATCTATTTTTCGAAGTCTGATGAAAAATTATGTTTATATTCTAAGAAAATAAAAATTTTGGGACTATAACTCATGGATATTTAGATTCGGTTTTTCGTGTAATTCCGAATCTGAATTCTTCAGAATTCTGATTCTGAATTCTATGGAATTCGGTGTCTGAATACTGAGGAATATGGAGTATGAATTCTGTATACTTCAGAGTCTGAATTTCAGTGAATTCGTATTCTGAATTTCAGGGAAATAAAAGTCCAAATTTTATAGAATTCATAGTCCAAATTTAAGATAATTTGATGTCATAATTTTTGAGAATTTGGAGTTTTAATTTCAAATAATTTAGAGTCTGAATTTCAGAGAATTCAAGGTCAGTATTTCAGAGAATTCCAAGTCTGTTTTTCATAGAATTCAGATTCCGAATATCAAAGAATTCGGAGTCTGTTTTTTAGATAATTCAGAGTCTGAATTTCAGATAATTTGGAGTTTAAATTTCATAGAATTCAGAGTCTTAAATTCAGAGAATTCGGAGTTTGAATCTCTGGGAATTCACAGTCTATATTTCTGAGAATTCATAGTCTGATTTTCTAATAATTCGGAGTCTGAATTTCAGAGAATTCAGATTCCAAAAACAGAATACTTTATAACCTAGGTATTATTGGATTCCAAGGTTTTAGATGTGAAACCAAAGTTTAGACGTAAGAATAAAATGAGTAAGATTTATAGAATCCATAAACTGAACAATGAAAACAGAGGTAAGGTTAAATTTCCTTGGGGAAAGAAAATTTTCCTTATTAAGATAATTCTTAATGGTGAATATAATTTTTCTTAAGAAAGAGTTTTTTTCGATTTTCAAAATTTAGAGGAATGGAAAAGTCCAAAAGAAACCTTATTGACTCAAAAAATATCCCCTTTTTTTGAAAGCACAAACATCATTATGAAATAGAATATAAGGACTAAGAGTTTTTATTTATAGTCCTAAAAATAAAAACATACCT
Organism: Viscum album; assembly: GCA_963277665.1. Classification (NCBI taxonomy): domain Eukaryota; kingdom Viridiplantae; phylum Streptophyta; class Magnoliopsida; order Santalales; family Viscaceae; genus Viscum; species Viscum album. Next base: position 1,225,312,590 of record OY728148.1, read on the forward strand.
TCCCTTACTTATGAATCATGGGGAATACGACTAACTCCCCCTTAGGTTTTGAAATCCCTATGGTTGATATTCTTGACTTCCTTAAAATGATTTTTCCTTTTCCTATATAAGGAAATCTTCTTTGATGAAACTCCCCCTTAGATAGACCCCCCTTACTTATGGAATTCACTTCTTTACTTACTATTCTTTTAATCATTCCTTTATCCCCCATAGTGATTTTCAAAAAGGAATAAAGGGAAAGGAAAAATATAGTACCTCAAAAAAGTAGTACTATATAATAAAAACCCATGACGAACAACAAAAGAAATTTTATGATGGAAAACATTTATACAAATAATAAAGTACAACAAAAGATCAAATTGGGGAAAATTATCCTTCTTTCTCCTTCAGCATTAACTTCTTTACGAGGTTTTTAGCTTCTTTATCTCCTTGTGATCTTCTTCCACACACATGAGCAGCTGATCCTAATCTTCATTTTTCTTCTATAAGGATTTGATCTTTTCTTCATGAGCCATTAGAATATATATTATATCCATCAAAAGATCTAATTTATTATAAATATTTTCTTCAAACTCTATTCTGAGATCCCTTTCCCTCTTCCAATTCATTGACACTGAATAAAGCTTCATATTAAGGTCTTTGATTTCCTGCATCCGATTTTTCTGTTCAAGACTTAGATTTTACTCAAAACTCTTAGTAAGAACTTTCAACTTCCCATGTTCAGTGTCAAAATCATCTTTGATACTATCAGAAAAATAATCAAGGATTATCAACTCTTCGATTGTCTTCCCTGACCACTTAGTGATTTCATTGCATGATCTTTTGTGATCTTCAAATTCGATGAAGAAGTTTTTGAAATCAGACTTAAGCCTGAAAAACTTTTCCATAAGAATGGAAAGTGAATCTGATTTCTAATTAAATTAATTTTAAATCATTAGACACCTCTAGTCTATACCCAGAAATAATGGAATGTTATCAACGAGCTTCTTCAATTATTGAACTACAAAATCATGTCCAAGAGTGGATGAATCTGAATTACATTATTTGGTTGGTGAGGATTTATTTTATATCTCTTCATCATTCCTATTGAACGAGCCAGCAATATTTTTCTTTTTTCACTACATATTTCCTAGGTGTATCGACCAATAACTAATTTCCCTTATCAGCTCTCAGAATGATCTCTTCTGATTTGGGATATTCATGCTCACTTTCTGATAATTGAAAAATCTTTTCTTCCTCAAGATTTTCTTTCTCAAAACCTTCCACAAGTTTATCGGGCAGAACAAAGTCATGGTCGATACTCTCTTCTTCAGATAGTCTATTCACTTATTATTGACCATTTTCATCTTTTCCCAAAGTAGCAAGTTTTGATGATTTAGCTTCAGAAGTTCGGATTGACAGTTTTTCATAAGGACTCTTCTAATCTTCATATTCCCCTACTTTCCTTATCTTGTCACATGTATCACCACTTCCTTATTATTCTTCATATTCTTCAACTTCTTCCTCTTGAACTATTTATTGTTCTTTTTCTATTTCTGGAATCACCATCTTATTTCTTAGAGTCATAGGAAGTTATTCGTGTAAAATGTATTGTGGTACCAGAATTTTGTTAGAATATTTCTTAGCATTCGTGAGAAGGGATTGAACAATTTTAGCCTCTGAAATATTCTTCCTCTACTTCTTTTTTGGTCTTACATCCCATGATTCATAGCATCCTTCAACATTAAATCATTTTCCTTAGCACTATCCACGGAAAAACTAGTCTCCCCTTATTCTTATTCTTCTTGTTTTCTCTCCATTAAAAACCACTTCATCAGGATTAGTCTTTTGCTTCTTCGGCTTAGGTTGTGTTGATTGAGTTACTTTAGCCAGAAGAGTTTTTTGTTTCTCTTCCAGTTCCTTTGTCGTTCACTTCTTTCCAACCATCTTGGATGTCTCAACAACTTCTGGTTTCATTGAATGAGTTTCAATTTCTGATTCAGACAAATCATAGAAATCTATTGATTCACTAGAAAATCCAAACTTCATTCTCTTGAGAGTATCATCACTCAACAACATTACATTGAAATCCTGTGGCATATAACTACAAGGTATTTAAAATGACTCAATATAAAGAACTATAATATTGGAGAGAATAGTCAGATAAATGATAATTTGAGATTTCAAAGATGTATTGATGATATTCTCAATTGTGATCAAGACATACTTCACCGAATTTATCTTCCCGATGTTCACCAGGAAATCTAGAATATAGATGTAACTTTTTCTTCAGAGTATCCTTATCCCATTTTATAGGAATGATAAAACCTTGGTTCCATAACTTGAAAATCTGGAGGTTTATAGATAGATGAATAATCTTTGGGGTCTTCACCATTGAAAGACCCATACAATCTATAGATTTGTCCATATCAAAAGATCCTTCTATATCTGGTAGCTTGTGGGTACAGAACACTGCATCTCCCTCATAATGAATTCCAATCTTACATGCATCCTTACTATAAGAAAGAGAGTAAGTTCTTCTATAACTCTTGAAGGAAACCTTGTCTCTCCTCATTTCATTGAAGAAACATACAAGTTCATAGAATTCAACCAACAATTCTGGATAAACCAGATTCTTTGCCTTTAGTTTGGATACAAATAGGCTCTCCCAGCCATTCAGCTTGATATTCTTTGAAATAATAGAATCATACATAGCAAATAATTTTGTATTAAATAACCTTTTTATATATATCTTCCATTCATATATTTCCTTTACTGGAAACATTTCATTATGAGGAGAGTCTTTCAAGGACATTCGGAATGGAGGAAAACATAAAGATTTAGAATAGCCTTAAGTAGAGGAGTATAACTTTATCATGCCAATTCTTTGAAGACCAATGTGGTACAAATGTATGGGGGTCCTTATATAGGTGTTTGAGGTGATGGTTCATCTTCCTTGATTGATCTAACTATTTAAATACTCTTGATCATATCTGACGGTTGAGATGATAGTAGAAGAAGTAATTTTGTAGCTTTTGATCCTTTGAGGTTTTCAAGATAAAAAATTCTGATAAAAGGAAAAGTGAATCCAGAAAATTTTTAAACAAAATATAAGTACCAACATGAAAAAATATGATTCTGAAAATTTATGAAAGGAAACATACCATCCAAGATTCTAGGAAAAATATCTGTATTGAGGAAAATTCTTCTTGAAAAACTTTAGACTTCGAAAGCATTAAAAAAATATTGAATAATAAATTTTGATAAAAAATTGATTATGGAAATTTTGATTAAGAAAATTTTGAGAATGGAATATTTTGAAAAGGAGGAAAAAAATTGACTAACAAGCAAACATACTCCCCCTATGAAAATGAAAGTCTTACTGTAATGAGATAGGTTAAAAAAAATATGGAATATTAACTTAGGGTTATCATTCCTAGCTTCTGTTTAATGTATTCAAAAATATCGGAGGGTAAATATTTTGTGGAAATATCAACAAATTGATCTTGCATTCCGATAAATTGAAGAATGATATCTCATTTTTGTGTGTGATCCCTAAAAAAGTGATTCCTAATATCTATGTGTTTTTCATGAGAGTGATGTGAAAGGTTTTTTCTTAAGGAAATATAACTTTTTTCATAACATAATATTTGTGTTTTGGTAAAACTAATACCATAGTCTACGAGTTTGTGTTTCATCCACAACACCTGGTCACAACAACATCCACATGAAACATATTTAGCTTCAACACTGAAAAGTGATACTAAGTGTTTCTTTTTTCATGACCAAGAAACTAATGAATCTCCTAAGAAATTAAAATTTCATGATTTACTATTCATATCCATTCTACATCCACCAAAATCAGCATCCGAAAAACATTTTAAAACAAAATCATTTCCAGAAGTATAAAAGAGTCCTAAATCCATGGTTCCCTTTAAATAGAGAAAATTTATTTTCATTTCCTTTAAATGGGACTCCTTATGATTGGATTAATATCTTGAACATAAGGATACTGAAAACATTAAATATAGACGACTAGTTCTCAAGTATAGTAAACTTTATATCATTCATCTAAAGTATGTTTGATCTACTAGTTTCCCAGCTTCATCTATATCAATAGAATTTGACGTACCAATGGGAGTACTAATACCCTTAGTGTTGTCATATCCATAGTTTTTGAGAAGATCCTTAATATAATTTTGCCGAGATATATATGTTCTTTCTGGATTTTGAGAAATTTGAAAACCTAGGAAAAATGTTAAATCATCCCTCATACACTTTTCCAAACTCATATTTCATTAAATTGGCAAATGAATCAGTTAAAGATTGCTGAGTTGAACCAAATATACTTTCATCAACCTAAATTTAAAAAATCAAAACAATTTTCTTATCTTTGTTATAAAGTGGGTTGGATCAACATTTCCCTTAAGATAAATTTTTTTTTCAAAAATTTTTGTAAGTCTATCATACAAGGCTCTAGGGGATTGTTTATGTACATATAATGCTTTGGTTAGTTTGAAAACAAGTTTAGGATGTTATTTGTCTTCAAAACTAAGAGTTTCTTCAACAAAAACATCCTCTTTAACAAATCAATTATGGAAAGCACATTTAACATCCATTTGAAAAATTTTAATGTTGAAGAATGCTGCAAAGGCAAGTAGAATATGGGTAGACTCAATTCTAGCTACTGGAGCATAGGTTTCTTCACAGTCTATTCCTTCTTTTTGATTATAGCCTTTAGAAACTAATATAGCCTTATTTATTACTAGGATTCCATTTTCATCACACTTATTTCTAAAGACCCATTTTACTCCAATAATATATGTTTCCTTAGTTATTTCAACAAAGGTCTAGAATTTATTCCTTTGGAATTAATTTAGCTCACCATGCATGGAATTTATCAAATCGTCATCACCTAAGGCTTCATTAGTGATTTTTGGTTCTAATTGGGAAATGAATGATAAATGTTTTACTTCATTTCTTAAGTAAGTTCTAGTCGTTACAGGTTTATTTACATTTCCAATGATACTATCACTAGGATGATTCTTAAGAAACAACTGATTTGGGTTTTGTAATACCTATTCATCAACATCTGGTAGGAAATATTCTGGGGTAAATACTTTAGAAATATTTTCTTGAAAATTTTCCTTATTAAAAGGATCTTTAATCAATGGATGATAATCAGTTTTGAAATCACATTTGAGGATGATGTTTGAGGTTGTTGAAAAACAAAAGGAACCGTTTCATGAAATTTAACATGTAATGTTTCTTCAACAGTACAAGTATTTTTATTAAAAACTCTATAAGCCTTAGAAGTTGTGGAGTAGCCTAGAAAATTACTTCATCATATTTGGGTGTTAATTTTTGTATATTATTTTTAGTATTCAAAATGAATACTTTAAAACCAAATATATTAAAGTAGGAAAGTATAGGTTTTCTACCATTCAACAAATCATAGGGGGTTTATTAAGAAACAGCCCAATCAAAACTCGATTTATAGTATAACAAGAAGTACTTACAGCTTCTGCCCAAAAGTGTTTAGCTATCGAATATTCACTCAAAATGGTTCTAGTTATCTCTTGAAGAATTATATTTCTTCTTTCAGCAATCCTAGTTTTTTGAGGAGTTCTAGGTGGTGAGAAGTTATGAGTAATTTCTTTTTTAATACAAAATGTTTCAAAATCAGAATTTAGAAATTCTCCTCCATGATCACAATGAATAGTTATCAATTGAAGGTTTTTCTCATTTTTATCTTAGGATTTAAAAATTTTAAAATTATAAAAGGATTCATATTTCATTGCTAGAAAATAGACCCATGTAAATCTAGTTTAATCATCAACTAAGACAAATACATAATATTTTCCGCCAGTGCTTCAAGTTTTTATTTGACCAAAATGATCTGTATCCACCAAATTTAATGCATCAGTAGTTGAGGCTTCTCCAATTTATTTAAAACATGATTTATGTTCCTTTCCATATTGATAAGGATCTCATACTTTTGAAGAATCATATCTATGATCCGGTAGACCCTTAATAAGTATTTTCTTAAATATTTTACATAGGTTATGAAGGTTACAATATCAATACCTTCTATTCCATAATCAATATTGATCTTCCATTGCATTAAGGTAAGGTAGATCTTGGCTCCTAAGGTCTTCTATGTTTAGTGTGTATACATTCTCGTGCCTATGGGTAGAAATAATATACACTTCCTTGGAATTGTGTACTAAGAACATATCATTCCTAAAATTCACAAGGTAACCTTCATCACATAACTGAATTAGGCTAATGAGATTCTTCTTAATACCCTTATCAAATAAAACATTTTAAATCAATGATTTTCCAAGAAGAATAATGTTACCTATACCAATAATTTCTCCCTGAGTATTATCTCTGAAAGTTAATTTTCCTCCTTTTTCCATGATAATCTTTTCAAAGAAGTTTATTTTCCAGTCATATGCCAAGAACATCCACTATCTATGTACCATTTATTGTGGTCGGTACTATCTTTATTTTCGTGAAAATTAAAGTATTAATCTTTCCAAATCCAAATTTTCATGGATTCATAAATTTTACAAAGCAATTGTTTTGGAATCCGCATTTTCATAGAAAAATAATCTTTATAAAAACCTAAAGGTTGGGTTCTATTTAAAGTATAATTATTCTCCCAATATCCACTTCACTAACATTTAGTACATAATGGGGCACTTTTAGGAACTAAATAGTTATTACTGAAAACTTGTTTAGAATGAGTATAACCAAATCCATAATTATTCCTTAGAGGTCGAACTTGGGAATACATCTTGTCAATGTTTTCCTTACCAGAGGTAAAGTCTGAAAAACAATTCCACAAGGAAAATATTTCTGACTTTAGTTTAATAACCATGTTTTCATCCTAAAAAATAATATTTTTAGAACTAGAGTTAGTCTCTGAAATATTTTTCTTATAAATTACATTTTCAAGATCCGTAAAAATATTATCCTTATCCAAATTAACTTCCTAAAGGTTTTTTGAAATACTTATAAAATCAAAAAAAATCTAATCAAGATCGTTAAAAAGATCTGATACTTCTTTAGTTAAAATAGAATTTCTAGAATTTTCCTTATCTAGTTTTTTCTTTGAGTTTAGAATTTTCATTCTCAAGAAGTTTAGAAAACCTAGATATTTCATTATAAGTAGGTAATATATTATCTTCATTAGAAAAAGATTCTTCATCTGAAGATCTATAGTATTTATCATTAGTATAATTTTCATTCAAGGATACATTTGTTATATTTTCAGCATTGTATACCTTGGGCATTAGACAATGATTTTCAATGGGTAGACTGGAGAGTAGACCCATATTCTTCTTATCAAAATATTCATATTCTAAGGATTCATCAGAAGAGTCACCACCACATGAACTCCAAGTGTCATTGGATTTCAAAACATTATTAACTTTATCCTTATAATACTTCTTTCTTTTCCTCTCAGAATGCTTTTCATTTCTATAATTTTTCTTAATCATATGATAATCCAACCTAATATGACCTGATCTTTTCCATTCATAAAAAATGACTTCTGAGTATTTCTTATCTTTTATTTATTCTTATATCGATACTTAAATTCATTCTTTCCAACTATCTTGTTTATCCTCTAAGGAATATTAGCTAGTTCACTCTTAGAATGTTCACATCCAAATGATTCAGATAAAACAATGACATTCTTATACTTATATCTTGTAACCCTTTCAGGAATCTTGGATTTAGTAGTAGTAAAGGGTACACTTCCATTACCATTCTTCTTCTTATTCATATCAGCATCTCTTTTCATTATTGTCTCATGTTTAAGAAGTGTTCCAAAAATCTCATCAAGAGTAATTTTAGATAATTTCCTATTCTCATCAATAACTACTCTCTTAGATTCCCACTCATTAGGAATGATATCTATAATCTTTTCCATGAGTTCCTCACCATCTAAACATTTCTCACCCATAGATTCTAGAGTATTAACATTAGTCAGAGACTTTTGTTGTACAGTGCATACCGTTTCTCCCTAAGGAAATAGAAATCCATGATATTCTACTATAAGCATAGCTCTTCTAGTTTCTATAACTTTTCATGTACCAAAATGAGTAACTTCCAATTTATTTTAGATACATTAAGTAGCTTTAGAAAAATTAATCAGACTATATATTTTCCTAGACATGGAACACAATAGTGTATTGTGTACCTTGTAGTTTAATTGATATTTTGACATTTCTTGATTAGTGAAAGTTCTGACTTCATTATCGGAAATCTTGTAATCTCAAGTAAGGTTAACCAAATTTTCCACTCCAGTATTAATATCAAAATTCTACATATGATCTATCTAATATTCATAATAATTCTTATAAAATTTAGCTGGTCTAGTAGGATTTAGATTTTCAATCTAACCAATATTCATTCCATCCATATTAAAAGAAAAAATATTTCAACAGAAACATGATAATAGTAAAAATTTGTAAACAAGGTTAAAAAAATACCTAAGCAAGTAAAATATTTATAACAATGAAAACTTGAGAAATAAAACATATATGTGATTATAAGTATTTCAGACACCTCTTATGATACCAATTTTATGACTGAATTATGAACATAGATACTCAAATACAAGAGGGGTGAATTGTAAGTTTACAAACATTCAGTTTTAACCTTAAAGAAATATATGTTTAACAAGGATAAACAAGATAAATTCACAAGACCTAATGTTCTAAAAACCTACTAGGTTCAGGAAAAATGATTCTGGAAATGAATCTTAAATAAAGATTACTGGGAACTGATTCCACCTTAAAGCGTATAGAATCTTAATTGTCAGAGTATACAAAAGTACAAGAAACTATATAACAATTATATTTTCTTCCTTTATTTAAATACAATGGAAACAAACATGAAACAAAACAAGTAACAAGTATGAAATAATTTAACACAAAGATAATGGTATCCAATAACTATTGATAAAGATCCATTTATTTAAACATTCATGATTGTCTGTCTTACCCACACCAGGGTAAGCCCTCGATTGGAATATTAGAATCAATCTTGATATACTCGTTATCCCTTGAACTTTAAGGTGATCGGAACCTCTATCTTCCTATCCATGGAAGTCCTTGAACATTAAGGCAGTCATAACTTATGTCTTCCTATCCCTGGAAGTCCTCGATTGTACACAACAACAATGAAAGTCACAATAAGAAATGGGAAAAAGTTGTTCAGTACGCACAAAGCTTGGGAGTATCTCTCTCTAGAAATCACTTCCTTAGAATGAAATCTCTAGAGTGATCAACAGTACTGGAGCTCATTCAAATGAAATCATATTTATAGGCACTTTTCCAATATTTGAATCCCTCCTCCACTAGTCATATTATTCCCTAAATCTCGTAGGGTCTTGTACACATGTAACTCAAACAACAGTTAGTTAGAAACAAATTTTATGAAATTGTTTCATAACTATAACAACTGTAAGAAAAATAAGGTTGCTTAAATAAATATTTTTTTAGATTCTAAGGATAAATAAAGTTCAGAGTCTAAGAATATAAACATTCGGAGACAATAAATCAAGAATATTCAGATTCTATTTTTCAAGGAATTCAGAATTTGAGTTTGGAATAATTTGGAGTATGAATTCTGAGGAATTAAATGTCTGAATTTGAGTGAATCCAGAGTCTGAATTTCAGTGAATTCATAGTCTCAATTTCACAGAATTTAGATTCTGAATTTCAATGAATTTGGAGTTAAAATTTCTGAGAATTCGTAGTCTGAATTTCAGAGAATTCAGACCCTAAAATTTTGAGAGTTCTGAGTCCTAATTTCATAGAATTTAGAGTCCAAATTTTGAAAAATTGGTGTTTGAATTTTAGAGAATTAGGAGTCTGTATTTTAGATAATTCGAAGTCTGAATTTAAGAAAATTCAGAGTCTAAATTTCAAAGAATATGGAGTCTCAATTTCAGATAATTTGGATTCTTAATTTTAGAGAATTCTGAGACTAAATTTCAATGAATTCGGAGTATAAATTTTAGAGAATTAGGAGTCTGAATTTCAGAGAATTCAGAGTCTAAAAACAGAATACATTATAACCAAGGGTTTATAGGATTCCGAGGTTTTATATGTGAAACCTAATTTTAGACTTATTAATAAAATGAGTTAGATTTAGGGAAATTATAATATGAACAATGAAAACATAGGTAAGGGTAAATTTCCTTGGGGAAGGAAAATTTTTCGTATTATGATAATTATTAGGGAAAATATAATTTGTCTTAATATATTGTGTTTGTGATTTTCAAAACATATAGGAATAGAATAGTCGTAAAGAAACCTTATTGACACAACAAAAGTGAGCTGGAAGACTTGTGAAATTTGTGCTAGTAGTTAAGATCATTGGGAATTCATGTTTTATTACTTATGGGTGTCCTTCTTCAAGTGTCCATGTATTAAAAATGGATTCCCATGGGGTCTATTTATAGAAATATATGTTATGTAAAGAGAAAAAATTATGGGCATGAGAGGTAGTTTTAACATATAATTTGATCATGATATTTGGGAACATAATTGTTGTTGAACAAGCAACCTATGAGATTGAGGCGATTTCACTAATGCACTTCTTCATGTGAACTCGATCATAACCATTAGGGAATTCTAAGAGACATAGTAGAATTAATCTAGGATCATAATAGGGGACCCACTTGATGAAATATGGACTAATTCCTTAGGATTTTCTATCATCGCCATATAATGGTTTTCATATTGTTACAAAAAAATGTGCAAACAAATGCCCCTCCTTAAAATTGCATCTAATTAGAACTCGGAGGATCTAATTATGAGGTAATTTAAAATTTGGCATAGAAGATTATTTAAAGGGTCAAACATATGACATAGTTAAAACTCAATAATGTAATCGGTGTTTATAGCCTAATCTAAGTGATGTACATACTAGTAGTTGAGCAATTTATGTTGGTTGATGAATGGTCATAGATTAGAGAATGAAGTTCACTTTTACTTGGTCGAATGACATTGATAATACTATAAATATTAACCACTCTCCTCCTCTTATATTGAATCATATAACTTGAGTGGACCATGAATATTCAGGATCACTACTCTCCTAAGTCATTTTCACTACCTGAGGGTTGAATGAATCCTTCCAACTTCACCCTGGAGAATGTACAACGGTACATGGTATGTGTGATATTCATGTAGCTCTAACATAAGTGAATAGTGACCATAGAGAAGGTATTAGTAAAATATATGTTTGTTATATCACCATAAGAATTTTTCCATAGGATATGTTATATAGGGAAATAAACCTATCCACATACACATAGAAAATAATACTCTCTAAAAATTTTACTCTATTGATTTTCGGTTTTTATTTTCTGTTACCTAAAATGTTTTCTTACCTATAATTAATGTAACTTATAAAATATTGAAATCCATTATAGGAACATGATGAATAATAATTCTGTAATTAGTTCCAATAGTAAAGACACTTCTCAGATTAAAGAGATAGTCGTGGATGTTGGATATGGTCAGCATTGAATCTATTAAGATCAATTGTCATTCCTCAGAATAATTATATGAAAACACCACCATGAGTACATGTCATATGATATAATTACATTATATGGGGATGGGATCCCGATAGACATCGACATCCCTTGGTCAAAAGACAACCTCTCCAAATCATGGTTCCCAAAAAACACAAAACTAAGTGCAGAGAATATCAATTTTAGGGGATTTGTATTAATGATGGGGGGACCTACCTTACATTCATGAAACATCACTTCAAAGACACCCCAAAAAATCATGAACACATACCAAGTTTTAGGATCATTATTTCACATTCATCTTCTACATTGAATCTATTGATGAATCCTATGTCTGGAATGAAGATTGTTATCTATTCTTTAATGGTATAATCAAGTATGAATGGATGTGGGTTTATTGGGTCAACAAGAGATTGGCTGAATTGAAGGATCTTATAGAAGTTTTATCAATTTATGAATCCATATATAAGTCATAGATGTATCTATATAATAACTATGGCATGATCCTAGTGTTTTAAATCTACTAGATCCCAAAAAAATACTTTTTACCAGATTCATAGAGAAGTAAAAATCACTCTCCGGCATGACTACCAAGTCTACAGGGGATCCAATACTCAAGGATATATATAATGAATCTTTCCCCCCTAAGGACAAAAGGATATATGTTCAATGAATTATCTCATTGGTTATGGAATTAATAATAGAGTTGGTTTCTAACATTGGGATGGAGTACCACCCTCAGATCAGTATCAGCTTCGATACATGGATGAGTATCTTCCTAGATTCATGACAAAATTGGTTAAATTATAAATTCATGACTGGACATACCTCAATGAATAAACAAGTGTGCCTAAAAATATATAGGATATAGTTTCATAATATAAAGTATAAATAGTTGTATTATGACATTAACCCTAGAATATCTCCTTGGACTCGACTGGTAGGATTTATAAAGATGTGGTAGTGTAACTATATGATTCTTGTATGAGATTTCCATAATGATTTTAGTTTAGTTTCTTTTGTCATGGAATCAAAACTAATATAATGGGGAGCTCGTAGGTCAAGTTTCACCCATAATAATGAATACCCACTTTTGCATTCTTCGTATCATTAAATAATTGTCAACAATCTATATTTTGGATCCATTTAATGTTTTTTACGGCTGACTAGTGGTGTATTTTAATACAGACATACTCTATGGTTTGATTTATATCCCAAAGTAAATATTTTAACCCTTAATCTAAGAAATTTATAGTATTGAGACCCAGTCATTGAATAATGATATTCACTAAATCTCTTCATTGTACTCTTAGTGTACAATTTTTACACTTATGATGATCCTCCCAATGGGTTGATCATTGATGATGGTTATAGTGAGTATATCAAATGGTTCTACATGATGGTGGTAATGTATTTTATCCTAACCCCCAATGATGATTATGATAATATAAGTGAGTCTTATATTCCTTAAAGATTCTAAAACTAATTATAGTTACAATAAAAAAAATAGTTGTTCTATAGATGGACATTATGAAAATGTGGTATCATATGACATGTCAGCATCTATGGGTGACCATGGCTCACGAAACTACCTGGGTCTTGATCAAACTACCTCCCCTCAGTGCCTTAATTTTAATAAACAATCGAATATGCCCACATTTGGACATATTAATACCCTTATGTAATGTTATCTAAAAACATTCTCATGTTCACTATTGAATCATCCCCCTAAAATAGGAAGTGGAATACTAAAAAACCTAAAAAATACATGTGTTCTTGGAGGTACTTGTATTTTCTAATCTTCATCACTCCAAGGCTATCCAAAAGATCAATAATGAGGATAAACAAGACATAAAGTAGGCCCTAGTTGTTCTAAATATCAATTATGAGGTGGGTCCTCAATAGAATATGAATAGACAAAGACAATTTTGAGATAAAAAAGCCTGGGATATCATTAAGGTTTGAAGGAGGGTCACCCGACAATTCTATGAATAAGAATTTCCCATTTCCATTAAGTTTTGGTTAGGATGGTTGTTGTCCACCAATATAATGGTGATATTGATAAAGCACAATTATTAATGCAGTTTACTATTTAATTAATTTTATTAATCCCACAATTTTATATATTTATGATTAATTAAAAAAATTATGGTTTTTGTTATAATTTAAACTTAATTTTGAAAATGTCATATTTTTCTTATCATTTTATTATTTTAATAACATTTATATTTCATCCCTAACCATTTATATAATAATGTAAATTGAAAAATTAATTTTTTATGATTGAAAAAATTATGAAATATATTTCATTAAACTGAATTTTGATCTGAATCCAACAATATAGGTCCCAAAAGTTTCATGCTAGTCAGGCCTCAAAATAAATGCATTATTTTTATGAATTTTAAATGAAGACCCATATACAAAAAATGATGGACCAAATGAATTGAAATCTAAAAGAGAGATATAGAATAGGTTGAGGAAAAAATTCATTAACTATAGAAGCAACTTACAGGGCCATATTCCAGATGATAACTTCATAAGAAATTGATATATTGGAATTTGAAGAGTCTTCCAGACTAAAAATGTTTTCATTAAGAATATGAATCTAACATCTCCTACACATGACCAATGGGGCTCAAATTTTTTAGTTAACATCAAATACATGGGAAAAAAAATATAGGAACACCACATTTAAAAATTTAACCATTTATTAGGGAAACCATGAATGAAATTTCAAAAAGATAAATTTAAAGAGAAAATGATCCACCCCTTATCCCTATATATTTATACTTCCAACTAATTTGTATATATTTATCCTTTATAAAAATTTTATAGAGCAGAGTTTTGGTTGTAATAGTATTAAATATTTTCAATATATATCATTGTAGTATTCTCTTAATAATTCTTCAATTTCCATTTTTTTGTATCCCTCTATAAGCCTCACCTCCTAAATAGTGTAGAAATAACTAGAAGTGTTGTTTGATGGGATAAAATGATGTTATGATTTGATATATTTATGCTTCAATGATTCTATTTAATTTATCCAAACTTTTTTGTATTATTTAAACAAATTAGGGTTTTTTTCACACATTTCCCCCACTATCAACTTCCTCTTCTTGTTCATCTTTATTCCACTTCTTCGTCATCTTAATGTTACATACAATGGAATAGAATTATAATGAATAGGTATTAGATATTACCATATCTATAGAGGGTCATTGTAGGGAAATCAAAGTTCAAATATGAGGTTATTGTTTATAGATTTGATTTTGGAATTGAATAAAAAATAAAAAATTTATGTTTTTTAAAGAATAATGATAGATTCATTGTGAACTCCCTATAACAACAACCCTTTTTTCTTTTTTCTTACATTACTCTATAGGGTGTTATTCATTATATTTTACATTTTTATATTTATTATATAATTTAATTTTTACCCTCCCCCCTCATTTACATTTTTTTATAAAATGTAAAATAAAAAACTAATATTGTAAAGATAAATTTTTTGTGATCAATACTAAGGCTCCTCAAGAGAGAAGGCATAAAATAACCTCAATGTTCACTTAGAAAAAATTAATAATATTTCAAGTGTGTGAATGGAAATGATCTTATTATTAGCATTATTTTTTAGGATATAATTTAATTACTCCTCATTTCTTTTCACATTGTAAATAGTTTAATTCTTTTAATTTGACAATAAATTCTATATAAATTGGAACCATTATTTAATTCACCTCGTTCCATTATTGAAAATATGCATTTAGTTGTGTGAAAAATCTAATGTTATGGAAATCCAACTATTGAGAGAATATATTCAAGGAAAAATAATGATTGAAAATACTAAAGGGATATATAGAATTTTTTAGGAACAAATTCATTAATAATTTCTATATTCTATTTAACAATATTCAATAATATAAATTCATTGGAAACGTGATGTTTACTGTTAAATTTGTCTTTAATAATCTGGTAATAAATTATTAAACACATTTCCAATTGATCAGAAATTTTTGGTTCAATATCAAAAACATAGGAATATTACATTGAATAATAAAAATTTTATAGATCCACAAATTTAATATGGAAATCAAGCATGAACTTTGGGATCTGAAATTTGAAACCGAAATGTGCTACCCCTCATGCTTATAAATGAATACTTCCACCTCTTTATAAAAAATTATCATTTTTAGAAGTATAAGATAGTTTATTTGATAATTTAATAGAATTATATAACTTCAATATATATTAGTTTAAATTTTTCATTCTCTTTCTTCTATCTTCTAAATTATCTATTATTTTCTCCCTTCATGAATTAATTTATTATAAAAATTGAGAAACAAAATCAAATTTTGTTCAAATGTAGGGAATAATGTTATGAATTGAGTGATATATTATGAAATGATTACCATTATGCTATTCTATAAAAATTAGCAGTTAAAGTGATTGGGGTATGTAGTTAGTCCATTTTTCCAACAGTAAACTTCTTCTTCTCTTTTACCTTTATTCCACTCATTTTTTGACAAATGTTGCATAAATCGGAGTAGTATTATGATGATGATGTGAGGGAGTTATCCTTCATGAACATACTCAATTTAGTTTTATAAAATTTCAAATGGAAGGGTTATGAGTTATAGGGATGATCTTAGCACTGGAGATAATATTTGGAATTCATATTTTTTGAATAGCAATGATAGATTCACTATGAACACCCTCCAATATCATATTTTATTCATTTTTAGTAACTTATTTATGTGTTATATACCCCATTATAATTTTATATATATATATGTGTATATATATCATTTTAAATTTTAAACCACCTCCCCACATTTCCGTTATCTTGTAAAATATAAATTACCAAAATAAAGTTGATTAAGTAAGAATATTTAGTGATTGATTATAATGATCCTCAAGAGAGAGGACCTAGTATAAAACATATAACTCACTTAGAAAAAATCATATATGTTTTGAGAGTACTCATGATAATGATTATCATCTAGGAAACTCCATTTTGAGAGGTTTCCTCATTCCCACAATTGGAAAAATTAAGGTTCCTCTAAACATTCACTAATAGTCGACCCACTTGATGTTGAAAACTACACGAGGAAATTGGAGATTATAATATACTAATATAATATTATGGATCCAATGATATGATTTAAATAATATATGGTGTATTATAGAGACACATAATGGATGAACAACCATTCTATTGATGATTAATGTAATGAATTCAGAAGACCCTTTTATGTTTTTCAATGAAACATATTTAAATTTTTTTTTATCATTCATGCTTCTTCAGAAATTTTATATATACTTTTTCCTGTAGCTAATTATGATATAAGATGAATGTGATGACTAACCTAGATACCCTGGTAAATTGATACTTGAGTTGGTCCCAAAATGGCTTGAAGTGAATTCTGAATTCCCATATATTGGCGCCTAACACCTAGCATCATATCAAACATAAATTGGAATGGTTTGTTCCCATAGACAAACAACCAATACACAATAGTAGAATATAAAATAAGATAACCAATTGGTATTCTAAACATTCTATGAAGAGAAAATTACTATAATAATATAAATAAACATCTCAAGGTATATATGAATCAAATAAAAATAAATTATCTATCAATACCATGTATTAGTATCCCTATGAAAAAAAATTACAATATCTCCACTAGTCACTACTACCACACAAAATTCCCATATATTAAGAAAAAATACCTCCTACAATTTATGCATTGTATTTCCATGGACTTGGAATAACAAGATCTACAAACGTTGAAAAGAATAGACTGGATGTGAACTTAAAAAACCAATAGGTTCTCAATAAGTTTACCATAAAAAATTCTATTACAATATACCAATTATTATTCCAATTTACATTAAACAATGCATGGTATAACATTTACTTATTTTAAATAGAAACATTATGTCAACTCAATTTATGAAAGATATATCAAAATAGACTTTAATAAAAAATTTACATAAAACAATTATATAATAAAAATTTCATAAATTAAATAGTTCTATAAATAATGACTTGTATAACCAAGTCAAAACCAAGCATCACAATCATATGCCCTGGTTTACGTTAGTTTCAGGCTCTCAGATCCTTGTACTACTCAATCATAAATAATCGATCAATAATTCATTCACATGTATGTAGAATCAATCCCAAAAGACTAATCAATCTACAAAAAATCAAGGATAATCATGATAAACTAGTTTTAGTAAGAGTTTTAACTATCTTTCAATTTCTAGGGAGTCAGTGTCCAAACATTCTTGTCCCAATAACCCACTAAAAACTCTGACTCACATGTGATTCAATCAATCAATCAGGGGGAAATCAATAATTTCCTATTAATTCATAATTTACAATTAAAATTCCCAATTTCATGTTAAACATTACTTTTCAATTTTGAAACCAAATCATGGGTTTTTTATCAAATTTGTGTCTTTTAAATCAAAATTAATTTGAATCCAATTTTCTCAACAATAAACAAAAAATAATTTCTATTTTAATGTGAAAATTGTTTCTATAAAAATCTACTCTACCATTTCAATGAAATTTTAATTGGGCATTTTCATAATTTCTATACTCTTTTTAAATAAAATAGTAAATAATATCAAATAATGTTTTTATTAATAAATTAGAAACTCATATCAAATAATTCAAGTAATATAGGGTTCTAATGGAGTGGTAAATTGTTATGGAATGGCCTACCATTACTCACATGATCAATCATTTAAACACCAAAATATGGAAATTTAATGGAGTGTTTTGAGGCCTTTATGATCAAGAAAGAAGTATTAGAGATGGTTAAATGTCATAAAATGGTGCATTAATCCAAGAGTAAAGGTTGTTTATAGAGTCAAAAAGACTCATGGTAACCTTCATAATAAAAATAGCCAGAGAAAGTTTGATAAGGAGAAGTTTGAATTAAAATAAGGTATGAGAATTTTAAAAACATAAGAAAGGACAATGTGATAACCCCTATGTCCATGGAATAACAATGCAGAAAATTTGCAGACCATAGTGAAACCACCCTAGACAACACTACATCCACCCTTAGTCCATCTTCCCTAAAAAACATGGAATATTTTGGGCTCAGAAACTATTAAACCAGAGTAAACCTACAACATAGACTAATATCCATGCCTCAACCAACCTCAGATTGGCAGAGGTTCTAAAAACATCTATTCTATAGATGATCCCCCTTTATTATAGTGAAAACAATAAGAAAAGGGATATGCAGTTATGCCGATATTGGTAGTAGCTATGAAAACTTGTTTCTAGGGATCCATGGTGCATTTGACCACACACGCCGCAACCGTGCCAGAACTCAAAATTCATTACATCATTGTTTTATGTTCCATGATGAATCCACATATACATGACACCATATCTCAACCACCAGGACATAGCCTAATATATAAAACCTCCTTTTTTCTATAAACTCAAAATGACTCAGAACCACACCCAAAATACATGGAGTAAAAAATGAATGTAGTTAGTATGTAATAGTGGGTAACATGATGTAAAAACCTCCCCATTGTAAACAAATTCTTCCCCCCAAAATCATTTCATGAACAATCCGTATTAAAGAGATGATAACACTACTTTTTAATTAGTTCCTAAAAATACAAAGCCTCTTGTTAATTATAATTGTAATGAATTAATACTCAAAATTAAGGAAAACTCTTACCATGAATAATCTTTTTCTTATAATAAAAAAACATGAAATGATTATTATTCATGAATAAACCATGTTATACATCCAGTTCTTCCTAGATCAATAAATGATAAGGTTCAAAAATATACTTCCTGTGTTTTGATAGAAGAAGAAAATTGTGGATCAATGCTAAATATGGTGGAAGGAATAAACAGTAAGATACTTTCCCAACCCTCTCCACAATATCCATTTGAACCAAAAAACTCATCATAATTTTTCCCTATTTACGAGGACATAGGTAAAAAATGATTCTAGAGTCTTATAAATACCACATTACCAATAGAATATTCGGAAAACCTCTTTTGAAGAGCATCATAGGATTTATACTAGATCTATACCATCTTCATTCTCTTATGAATCAATGAAATATTCACCATAATTTCTTACACTAAACGTGGTCCATCCAAAAAAGATTCACCTATCTATGACCATAAAACACGGATATTTACACATATGTCCATAAAATATTCTTAAAATGATCCATTTTAATGTGAAAATAGTAACTATTATGATAGAGAAACTCAACCATTTTCATATGGCTATCCCCAGGTCTAGGAATTCTTAGAATTAAATCACAAATAATATCTTAAAGAATCAATATAGCATGTTCTATTTTTCTATCAAAAAAAATATGCTATGAAATGAACAATCAAACCTATGATCTTATGGTCTCTTAGAGACCTCACCAAAAACGAGAAGTGAACATTGGGTCCTCTTTAGAAATTATAACAGATGAAACTCCATGTAATCTAATAATTTCCTACACATAGAGACTTCCAATGTCCTCAAATTTGGTTGCATCTTTAATGAGAATATAGTGATCTGGGTTTTCCAGTCGATCAATCATTAACCATATTGTATTTTACCTTATAGAGGTATGTGGAAAATGAAACATGAAATCCATATAATTCTCATCCCACATAAATGATAGAACTAGAAGGGGATAAAAAAAACCTAAAATTTTTGTTTCTCATCCTTGACCTATTGATGGCTATAATAATGAGAAAAAAATCAATTATTTTTGGTCTCATACCCATACAACACAATAGTCGTAGTATATCATATAAATTTATCATTGTACCAAGGCATACCATGCACTGGGAATTATGGAAATCCCCATCACAACATATCTCATTTGAAATGAAAAAATGTATCCATTTTAGAAACATTGGACACCCTAAGAGGTGAACGACCACACACTAGTGGTCTTCCCACCATAAAATGATTCCATGATGGCATGAAATTCATCGTCAAGATACTTCAATGGAAGAATTGTTTCAAGAAGAGATGATTTCAAGAGAACATTTATCTAAACAATTTCAGTCACATCCACCTAGACCCCAAAATTAAACTGAGTAAAGAGAGAAATCATACATTACTTTTTGATTAATCTATCACATCTTGGGTTAAAATTTTCTTACTTAAAGTATCAGCAATGGCGTTCTCCACAATGGGGGTGTAGGAAAATATGTTAAACCATTCTCTGAATAGATAACACTTTCAACATTTTAGGGGATTCATCATAGAAATGAGTCTGAAATCATTTGGTGGATAGGTATTCCCATTTGGATTAATATTTCTAAAACCATAGGGTACCACTAGATCATCCCCACAAAATAACTCATCCCAAACCCATACCAAATTCATTTCAAAAGACCAAATAACCCAACCCATCCTATGGATATGTAAACAATGAAATTGACGTTATAAGGTGTTTAACACATCAAAAATATATTACTATTTTACATAAAATATGAAATTAAATCCCTTCCAAGTTATATCATTCATCAGAGAAGATAACCTTCATAAATAAATTATTAACCTATGGGAATACCTCACAAATTTTAAGAAGCTATGAATCCCAAAAACAATATACAATTTCTCCCATTTCATAATAGCCATAAACATATTTGTATTGACTGAGATACCTTCTTTTGAGACCATGTATTGTCATAAATTCACTACTAGAATCTATAAATTACTTTTCAAATGTTTATTATGGATTCATTGATCCCAAAAGATTTATTTAACAACTCCCATATGATGCACATGGTCTTACTTGTATTTGGATTAAAACAATATATCATAAAAAATCACCACCATTAGTGAATCGAGGTAATAATGGAATATTCTTTTCAT